>JAKOOJ010000006.1:5182500-5847500 GCA_022577455.1 Arizona elegans
AAAATAAGTCTGATATTTCAATGTTCCATAAGAACATAATTTATTTGTCTGCTTGTAAATTATGTATTTTTCAGCTTGAAGACATAGTATATATAGTGAGAGAACATCAAAAGTAGGCATTGATCTTTTTGATAAATATATTCCTTTGAAATTTTACTGCTTTGCTTATTTAATTTTTTGTTTCTGTTTATTGAAACATCTTTTGCACTGTTGTTTTTTAAATTATGAATTCACCCTGCCCTAGTTCATTAGAGTCAACCTATTTTTCATCTACTTCTACTTTTCTCATTGGTGATACATCAAGAAGCTTATATAAATATATATAAGGAGGACAATTAACAATTAATCATATAAAACGGGAGGGAGGGAGGGAGGGAGGGAGGGAGGGAGGGAGGAAGGAAGGAAGGAAGGAAGGAAGGAAGGAAGGAGAAAGGATGGTGATGGCAAAACTGTGTTTGGTAATAAGAGTGCTGAGACACTCTGTGAGAGAAAGCTGGACTGGTATTAAATGAAGCGCATCTAGAACAATATGAAAAATGGCCTGTACACATAACTATTCTGTATGAAATTCACAGAGTCATATAGAGCATGGATATTCAGGGACTGTGATATGGGAAGAGGTGGAAGTGACATCAGATACTGTATATCATTAACTTTGGCATGATGCCAACTGCATTATTCACATCATTTGTGAAATGATGTAGTGATGTAATATGGCATTATTGTACCTGGTACAAGAAGCCATGATGAGAGCTGAATCTTAGTTTCCGCCCCATCCTGATGATCGGTGGCTAACAAATGCCTAGCAATTCTGAATGCAACATTGCTGCATTTTGACATGTAAATTAACTTCTTTACAATATGTTTTTTTTTTAAAAGTGGGACAATAATTGGCTGCAATAGCTGACATTAGGATTTGATTGAGCATGTGGTACAGAACTGAGTTTAGTACAATCAATATTAATTGCTTGATTCTTCCCAACCAGATACAGAGAATTCCCAGAGATGGCAGGGTGCATGGAGCACCTTGGCACAAGCTGATCTCATATTCTCCTGCCATTATGGATGGGATGGGAAATCAGTCTTTAAATCCATGCATTAGGCTGGATCTAAGG
Organism: Arizona elegans; assembly: GCA_022577455.1. Classification (NCBI taxonomy): domain Eukaryota; kingdom Metazoa; phylum Chordata; class Lepidosauria; order Squamata; family Colubridae; genus Arizona; species Arizona elegans. The sequence continues at coordinate 5,183,616 of JAKOOJ010000006.1, forward strand.
TTTCCCTTGCTTTGGATTCTCACCAAAACCCTCATTCCAGTGGTGGGTTTCAAAATTTTTTACTACGGGTTCTGTGGGTGTGGCTTGGTGGGTGTGGCATGGCTTGGTGGGCATGGCAGGAAAAGGATACTGCAAAATCCCCATTTCCTCCCGATCAGCTAGGACTCAGGAGGCAGAGAATAGGTGGAGGTGGGGCCAGTCAGAATTTTTACTACCGGTTCTCCAAACTACACAAAATTTCTGCTACCGGTTCTCCAGAACTGGTCAGAACCTGCTGAAATCCACCTCTGCTTCATTCTCTGTCTAAATTGCAGACTTAAAAAGTACAGCTGTGGATCCAGTCCAAAGTGCAGTTCCTGAAACATGGTGACAGATGACCTCTATGCATGCATCAAATGAAAGGATGTATAAGTGGGAGACCCTGAATTTAAAAAAGGGGGAAATTCAAAATGTCTACTTATTTTAATTAATTAAGAATAGACTTGTGAAAACTGTAGGCTTCAGATGTGCCACCCATTCTCACCAATCAGGGATTCTACTGGTTTCTTGGATACCTTTTCTGCAGCATACTGGGTACCCCCTTCCTTTTCTACCCACATACCAGAAAAAAAATGTAAGTCCTTTGTATTCATCCCTATGCTGAGCAAAGGCATTGTCTCTATACATTGCAGCAGCAGGGGAAAAAAAGTAACCCAGAGAAGAATTGAGGTACACAGAGTTGAGGGGATGAGTTTGTATGTGAATTCCCCAGTCCATAATAAAAGAATTCTGATATTCATTGGGAAAAAGATGCAGTTGTTACAAATAGTTTTAATTTGCATTGACACTAGCATTCCAGCTTTAATTATTCTGATCTGCCTTCCTCCTAGATCTGTTATTTCAGGCTCTTATAATTTTTTTTTAATAAGTATTTTTTATGCATATGGATTGTAAGCATATAAAAGCAGTAATCTGCTCCATGTCATAATATTTGAAAGGTTTGGCATTATTAATGATCTTGTTGCTAGACAATTAACCTGTTCAAAGGTAATGCCTGTTCAAAAAAGAATTCTATGGCTAGGCTCAAGAGGTTGGATTCATTTTGGAAAGCGATGAAGATAAAAATGGTTAAGGCAGTTTTGTAAAATGGCACAGGACTCAAAGAAAATTAGGGGGCTCTTGGAAGCAAATGCTATCCTTTTAATTTTTACAAAGATTTTTCAAAAATTCTTTTTAAACGGTGTCTCACACGCAGTGCAGATTCCAAAAGATATGGTAACAAAAGAATATGTTCTGAAACTCATTGAATTTCATACTCAACACATTTTGATGTGAAAATTTTGTCCCAGTATTCATCAATTGTTTGATACTCAATCCACAATCTATAACCTGTCAGTGTTGGCTGCCCTGTGACTCACTATATTATTAATTATGGGGAAAATTATTTGGTAATTATCACACCTCCCAAAACCAATTAACAATGATTATCAAGGTACCACTGTGTGTATGTATATGTGTGTGTGAAGATATGTCATCAGCACAAAATTGATTAGCAGGAATAGAACATAGTTTGATAGATATATAGATGGATGGAAGCATGGATAGATAGATGATAGATAGATAGATAGATAGATAGATAGATAGATAGATAGATAGATAGATAGATAGATGATAGACATAGAGGGTTATTGATATTGATATATTAATATGCTGTATATTGAACTATGCTCATTCTAATCTGTGTTGTACACCTGCTATTCAATTTTGTGCTGATCACATATTTTCTGTCTCAAAAAACAAGCAAACAAAAAACATTTTAATCTTCCTAAACTGTAGGTGGTTGATTTTCATGAGCTTCATACGTATTTCCTATTGATCCTTCTTAATTTACATGCAAAAATATTTTTGAGCAAATGCAGAAAGATCTATTATATGTTTACTCAAAATACATTTTTCACAAGTTCAAATAACTTCTTAGGAAGAAAGTCTGTTCATCATTTGTCAATAGCTACAAAATGGTAGTAGTGGTAGTGGTAGATGGATTCATTATATGTATCATTTATAAGCTCCCCTTTGTCACCACCACTTCCCAAAAATTCCTACAAAACACACAACTAGAATTACCAAATCAATATATATTAAGAACAGGATATTTTATACTTTAATACCACATGATACAGAAAGTGTCAATGAACCAATCCAAAAAGCAAATTACCAAAAATATTACATGACATGTTCCCATCAATAGTATTCGATTCTCCAGTAGAACTTCTGAAGAAGGTGGAAAAATGTAGGCAGTTTTAGGGAGAAGACAGTTTTCTGAGTATCTTGGAAGAAAGCAGTTCAGGATTTTGGGGGATCACTAGCCTTCAGCAATCAATGTGGTTGATTGCTTTATGTGATCCTTTGAAAGTTTTTCATATATTTCCATGACACCTAGCCCATCCAATAGCAAGAAACCATTGATTTAATCACCTAAATTTTATTGTCTACTATGCATAGAATCAGGGGCAGGTTCCAAATCCTGTCACTACCCGTTTACTCGTCCGTACGCTCCCGCTGCCATCGCTACCAATTTGCCTGATCCGGTGCAAACCACTAGCAACCCACCACTGCATAGAATCTTGATATAATCGCAAGGTAGATTTCTTGGAATTCAAAAACATAATTTACAACATTGAGATGGGCATTTTCTAAGACCGAAGTAATTTAATTTGAATTTGTTTCTTTGAGCCTGTTAGCAAAAATATCTCTCAGCAAGCACAAATCAGTTAAATTATCACTAGTGTACAATATGTCACAAGCTTTTTTTAAATAAATACTGTGAATGCATATCCCTATTTTTGTGACATTTCAACAGTCTGTGATTTGAACAGCAGAGGCACATAACAAATGAACAACTTAGACTGTCTGACACTGAGTGATTGTCTATTATCATTGGGTTGGGGATATTTTATCACAGTAGATTATTGCTTTATTAACACCACACAAATAAAAGTTCCATGTTATATCTTTAAAGGCTCACACACAACAGCAGACAAAGAGATAAAAAGAGAGATGGCCTGCTTATGAAAAGCCATTTTTAAAAAAGTAGAAAGGAAACAAAATGAGTTGTATTTTATATTTCTCAAAAAGAGATATTACTTTCTCCTTACCTTAGTGATACGTATCACAGTAGCAAGTCTTCTATATGTACTTGCTCATCCAAGGAGCTACCTTTGACTGATTCTAGGCATAAAACATAAAGTAGCTGGACAAAGTGATTGTGTTATTTGTACATGTTTCTCCTTTTTTCACATAATTACAGTAGTTTGGAATTCATTTGTCCAACTTCCTTTTGCTTCATGGGTTATCTATGGTCAATAAATGGAACTGTAAACTGCCCAGAGTTATTGACTGAGAGGGACAGCTATAAAAATTAAACAAATATCCTTCACAAAGGCTATGTTAGATATACTAAATTCCTTTTCAATAGGATTCTAATAAATTGAAATCTACTGTACTCAATTAGGGCTAAAATAAGGGTTAATTTAAGGTGCAACTAGAATTGACATATTTGTTTCTCTTTAACTGAAAAGTAAGCAGAGATTATTAGATTGGGAATCTAGCAAAGGAGATAAGGAGCCTTTAACTCTCCATCTCTTGTCCCAATCCAAATAAGAACATTAGAGAGGGTAATTTCCAGATACAAAATTTTCACTCTATATGAAGGCCACTCTACAGAGTGTCAACCCTGAAGCTGGCCTGATTGACGCCATTTTGAGTCTTCAGTGCTGACACACTGAAGAAGAGGGACAGGGAGGGGGGCATGGAGATAGTTGGGGTGTTGTAGTCAAAACAAAATGCTTTCTCTTGAGAACCAAGGACATTTTTGCAGGTGCTCAGAAGGAGGGCACTGGCATCACCTAGCAACCAGACAGTATCCTGATTGGACCATGTGACTGTTTTGAGAAAGTGACAAACTTTTACTTTTTATTACAGTAGGGGAAAACTGCGGGAAGAATCAGAGTCGGTTTTCACCAGCCTGTGCCAATGTGACATATTCAATAAACCTATTCTTTGAGGAAATTGCCTGTCTCAGAGTTTTGTTTGCTATGGGTATGTTACTTGGAACCCTGACACAGATATTTCTCAAACTAAATTTTCATATTCTAAAACCAAGAATACAAAAGTACAATAAAATTTCCAATTATTTCAAATGAAGAAAATATATTGAGGAATCTTTTACCGCTTACTAAGCCTCTATATCAGGGGCGTCAAACTCTCCTTAATTTCATTGCGGGATGCATCAGGGTTGTGTTTGACCTTGGGTGTGGCATGGCCAGGGTGGGTGTGGCCAGTTTGACATCACTTGTGTCAGGGCACCTGTGGTGGCCTGGGCTGTGGGATCCTCCCGCAGCCCTCTGCCGGCGAAAATAGAACTTGGGAGGGCCACAACGGCCTCCTCAAGCCCTCTGCCAGTGAAAACAGCACACAGCCCCCCTGAGCTCCATTTTCACTAGCAGAGGCACTGTGGGCTGATCCTTCACTGTTTCCAGGGTGGCCTCACAGACCAGATCTAAGCACCCCACAGGCTGGATCTGGCCCATAGGCCTTGATGAATGATTTGGAACAATCTAAATGTTTCGTTCAAGGAACTATGTTGTCTCCTTGCCTTGATGAGGAGTTTACCTTATCTCAATGATCAGTGTGTCATGTGTCAACACAGTGCATAATCAACAAGCGCAGGCTTAATAGTCACATGGCCCCACTCATGTACTTTATAGAGCTATAGTACATCTTATGGTTCTAGAATTCAGGTAAATGCACATTTTATAACTGTGATCCAGACATTTAAACTGAATGAGGAAAAAGACACACAAAGAAAACAAATGAAAGGCACCTTGTGATCAGTTTCTATGTTAAAACATAAACAACGTTGTCCATGGCAATGTTGGCAGTATTTGTAAAAACATTTGGCCCAATATTATTTTCAGCTTCAAGACACCTAATGTATTATTTTTTTATTTTTTATTTTTATTTATTTTTATATACTGCCCTTCTCTGGAGACTCAGAGCGTCTTACAATGCGTTAAGCAATAGCCTTCATACTTTTGTATATTTTATACAAAGTCAGCTTATTGCCCCCACAAACCGGGTCCTCATTTTACCCACCTTAGAAAGGATGGAAGGCTGAGTCGACCTTGAGCCTGGTGAGAATTGAACTCGCAGTAATTGCAGGCAGCTGGATGTTAAATGCTGCCTTAGTAGGAGGCATTAGCCTCCTATGCCACTCAGGCTCCTCAGGTATTAGAAGTGATTAATATACATTACAAGGCAAAAAAAAAAAGCCTACAACTCAGTAATAAACCAATTTCATAACCTTCTTCTGGAACTTGAGGGTCTGTCACAGAGAAGAGGGGGGTTTGGGTTATTTTCCAAAGCACCTAAGGGAAAGAAAGAAATAACAGGCGGAAGCTCATTAAATAAAGATCCAATCTGAAACTGAGGAGAAATTTCCTGACAGTAAGAACAATTAATCATTGGAACAGCTTGCCTCAGTGGTGGGCTGCTGCTGGTTCAGACCGGTTCAGGAAAACCAGTAGTTCTGACAATCAGCTGGCCCTGCTCACCCGCCCTATCCTGTCCTATATTTCCTTCTTTCTGGCTCAGCTGATTTGTGCAGCACAGCTGATTTCGGTGCCTCCATTGTTCTACTTACCGAGGCTGCCTTAGAAGGTAAGCAGCTGAGCTTCAAATTGCTGTATTTTGAATGCTGTGCGCAAGCACGTTAGATGCATGTGCACTCACAGAACCAGTTGCAGCCCACCACTGGCTTGCCTCCCATAGTTGTTGGAGTTCCATCACTGGAGGTTTTCAAGAATTGCTGAGCACATTGTAAGCCGCCCTGAGTCTTCGGAGAAGGGCGGCATATAAATCAAATTAAAAAAAAAAGGATGGACAGCCATTTGTCCAGGATGGTATAAAGTGGCCTTGGGCAGGGCTTTGGACTGGAAGGCCTCCAAGGACCTTTCCAGGCCCATAATTCTATGACATCAAATCTTCCCTGCAAACCTTGGTTCAATATTCATTTGCCTATATCTGTGACTTACTAGTAAGCAGCTTTTATCAAACCTTTAAGAAGAGCTGAGAAACCTCCTTCTGTAGATAGAGTTGAAGACTTTCAAAACTGATGTCAGTCCTTTGGCAATAGTCCAGGTTAGGAAATTTAACCACAAGAAAAACTAAAATTCTGTCTTATTGATATAGGCCACCATAACAGAATCTTCAAAATTTGGCAGCATTTCCTTCTGAATCCAAAGATAATCAAGGTGGGACAATCACATGTTTCATATACTTTCCTGTTTTCCCAATCTATGCTCACATTTTACTATCAGGTGCTCAATATATTTTTGTAGGCCATCTTATCACTTATCTACTGCACCATGTTAAAAAAAGATGCAATCAAATACCCATAGAGCAGGGATGTCAAACTCAAGGCCAGGGGGCCGGATCGGACACCCAAGGTGCTTAGATCTGGCCTGCAGGGACACCCTGGAAACAGCAAAGGAATGGCCCACGATGCCTCTGCCAAAGAAAATGGAGCTCTGGAGGGCCGTGTGCATCTCTCCCAAGCTCTGTTTTCGCTGGGTTGCAGGAGGCTGTCCCAGCCGAAAACGGAGCCTGGGATCCTGTTTAAGCTGGCAGAGTGCTTGGGCCACCGCAGGCATCCCTGACACTAGTGACATTGAGCTGGCCACACCCACTCTGGCCACACCCAGCCTGGCCCCCAGACATCAAACACAACCCTGATGCAGCCTCAATGAAATCAAGTTTGACACCACTGCCATAGAGTAATCAAATATCTGAATACTACACCGAAATATGTTGCTGTTGAAAATGAAATGAATCACTAGCATGCTAGCCCTTCTTCAAACAATTAAAGTATTCGGTGCAATTACATATCACCAGAGGCCACTGGAGAACTAAAGCAGGGAATGTATAAGCACCAGGAATGACTAACTGCCGGAAAGTAGGATTTTTATTTCCTTAAAAGTGCTATAAAAATGGTCAGTTATCACAACTGTGAAGCATCTCTATGTTTTCCCCCCCTGTAGAGCAAGAATAATTCCTTGTGGAGGAGTTCAGCTACATAAGGAACTGTAAGGAACTGAAAACCTGCATGTTTTTCCAGGAATAACGTTTAGAGTCGGATACTTTCTCTCCATGTTGCGCAAAATGAACAATGGAAGAGAATCTGTACAAATTATGTTCAAATATGACCACTTGGTGACATAAAGATGCAGAAAGTTATAGCTAATACAGAGATAAGGAAAGTGGGGGAGGTATTTTGATTCTAAAATTCTTCCTTTTCTTCTCATTCTGATCATGATGTTCTGAAGGGAGATTCTATGGTAACAAGAATCTGTTTTCATATCTCTGTGCGGATTTTGTATGCTGTGATGCTTCTTCAGAAGCAATGTGGCACAGTAACCAAGCACATGTCAGATGCAAAGAGGAATGCTTAATCATGATAATGAGAAAATTGCACAGACAATCTAATTGGCATGCACCTGCTAAATAGATATCCAGCATGAATCTCAGACTGTGATTCTTAACTTGAAAGGAGGAGTGGTTCACACATTCACGTACATCACTTGATTACCCAGTACTTGATTATGGTACACTTAATGAGCCGTAGCCAAATGTTTAACCGGCGCCATTAAAATGACTTGCATTTGAAGTGACATTGAGTGAAATGAAATAGGGCAAATTCTGCAGTCTCTCATCTACCCAGAGCAAGCATCTCTTGATGTCATAGCCAGCAAGGGTGGGGGACAAGCAGATATTAATGAGGCAGCCCTAAGTTTAAAGGGGAAAAAATGTGCACAATATATTTCTCTGAATTTGTTAAAATTGGGTTGATAAGTTATGCTTCAGATGAAGCAGAGAGATTTTTTCTCTCTCCCTTTGTGCCATTATCAAGCAGTGACCTCCAACAGATGGTGGAATTCAATAGCAAGTCTACCGCTTCCTGCCATATCTCAGCGTTATATTCATCACACTGCTTTTTTGGAAATGCCAGATGTTGAAGTCTGAACTGGACAGTGTGGGTTTGAATAGCTTTTCCTTCTCTATGCATGACCATGAATCAGAGATGAATGTCAAAATTGGGGAAACTTGCAAATTATATCTTTGGAAAGGGAAACTTCAGTTCCACATTCATAGGATTGAAGATAAAATGAAGAATTGGTTGAACTATAATATATCAATAAGACCTTGATTATAGCAATATATATATATGTATTTCCTTCATCTCCCAGACACTTAGCTAAATCTATACATGTTTTCTAAAACATGCATAACAGAACATACTCACATTATATGTAGAAGGGAAGAGATCATGAAACTTCATCACCTGGAAAACATTTTTGGGGGGGGGAAATATTTTTCTTTCTGAATTTGGCTTTGAGCAAAAATATGTTACCTGTTTTTTTGACTTTGATGGAAACTCAGTAGAAGAAGTCAATCACCAAGGAATATCTTTTTTTAATAATAATAATAATAATAATAATAATAATAATAATAATAATAATAAAAGTATACCAATGCATTAAGGAGCAAAATTTGATTGAAACGGAATGTTTACATGTTATTCAAATAAAGTAAATAAAACATTTTTGAAAAGGAGCAATGACATATATTTTGAGTGACAGGGAACCTCAGCAGAGGGGTGAAAGAGCCACATGCGACTCCAGAGCCGCAGGTTGCAGACCCCTGGCCTAGTTAAACCTGTTACAGTATTTTGTTATTTTTCCACCTAACATTGATGACTTGGAAATGACAGTGAGAGGGAAACTAGGGTCTGTAAAAAGGGGATCTAAAAGTCAGTTCTCTGAAGGTTACAAGTAATTCTTTTCTGTTTCTCATGGTACTATTATGAATACTTTCTATTTCTTGCAAGCTCTTCACAAACTAAGAGTAAGTCACCTGTTCCACACTCCCACCTCCCATGCCCACAAATTGTTTTTCCTTTTGGTGGACCTAATTTACCCAAAAAATTTAAAAAAATACTCTAAATATCAAATCCATAGATTTGCTAAAAATTGTCTTTTAAAATAAATGTCTAAAATAACAATTTTTGAACAGTGATTACTACGTGATTCTTCTTCTTCTTCTTCTTCTTCTTCTTCTTCTTCTTCTTCTTCTTCTTCTTCTTCTTCTTCTTCTTCTTCTTTTTTTGGTGGATTAATTTAAACGTCATTATCTTTCACTATTATATTTATACTGAATTATTTCCTCTCTCCCACTTTACATTGTGTTCCTGTATTTTATTACTTCCTTAAAATATATTTCAGCCAGTTAACTTTTGATGGAATAAATGTGGTAATGATGGCTGCACTCCATATATAATTTATTCGATGTTCAGTTTTAAAATTTCTGTATGTAACAGGGTTGTCTATATGTATAAAATAGTATATATGTATAAAATAGCTAAGTAAACTTTCTTTATTTCCATGTATTTGCAGTACTCCAACATATTTAGAAATCTTAGCTGATGAACCAAACACAGAAGAAATCTAGAAATTATTCAGAAAAAAATGTGAGGGACTTCGATATGTGTAACCTATCAACAAGAATAATCAGGGGGACATAATAGTTGTCTTCTAGAACTTGAAGGGCTGCTACAGAAAAGAAGGGATTGACTTATTCTCCAAAGCATCAGAAGGTAGGACAAGAAGTAACCGGTGGAAGCTTGTTAAAGAGAGATCCAACCAAGAAGTAAGGAGAAATTTCCTGTCAGGGAGAACAGTTAATCAATGGAATAGTTTGTCTTTGGGAGTTGTGGGTGCTCCATCACTGGAAGTTTTCGAAAATAGAAATGGACAACATAAAAATAGAATGGACAACAGTTGACCAGGATGGTATAAAGTCTCCTATAGGGTTTGGATTGGAAAACCTCCAAAGTCCCTTCCAGCCTTGTGATTCTTATCTTCTAACTGAAGTGCCCTTGTGTGAAGTACCAAAGTACCCATACACTCCCAACAGCTCAATGTAGCTGTACAAAGCTGATTCATACAATCACACATTTATGACTGTATGATTGTAATTTTGTTGCTTGTATCCTTACGATTTATATTGATATTGTTTCCTGATTGCTTATTTGTACCCTATGACTATCATTAAGTGTTGTACCTTATGATTCTTGACAAATTTGTCTTTTCTTTTTATGTACACTGAGAGCATATATACCAAAGACAAATTCCTTGGGTGTCCAATCACACTTGGCCAATAAAAAAATTCTATTTTATTCTACATGCATGTAAATACCACATAGCAGGAGACACATACCAGGAGACCTACACAGTCCAAGAAAAACCTTTAAAGAGTCACCCAGGCCTTCCATAAAATGCGGCAGGAGTGTTGGCAATGTGTTTCATAAAGCATCCCCATTTTAATATTTTGTCCAGCCCTCACATTTTCTGTCTATTTTGGGCTCAATTCTGGTCACAAGTCAAGGACTATCTGTCATTGTATCAAATCAAATTCAAAGACCATACCTGTTTGTAATTCCTACCCTTCATTGCTGGCTTGGGTGCTTACATTAATTATAAGCAATTTGCCTGAGGGCAGGAATTTGAACATTGTTCTTGCATGGCAGGATGCTTTCCTTCTGATCCTTACAAATAAAACTGAAACCCCTTCAGTTTATTAAGATCTTATTAACATCACAATCGGGAGATGGGGAGGAGAAAAGTGAACATGCAGATATTGTATGCTTCAAGTCTTTCTTAGGTGGTTAATTGATTTTGGGTGGAAAAAGCAGACATGATTAGCGTGACTCATCAGGAAGTGCTGATCTCCTCTGACAGGCAAATCTTATATTTTCTATGAATGATTATCAATGCAGAACTATAAGTGTGGGTGAGAAAAGCAGAACAAAATCTTTACCATATACATACATACACACACACACACACACACAGATACTCATGGAGAGACAGAGAAAGAGTGACAGAGAGACAGAGAGAGGGAGGGAGGGAGGGGGAGAGAGCGAGAGTGTTAGATATGTTCAAGGATCGTGCCCAATAATTCCACAAGCAGATCTTCTTTAAATCATCTATTGTTTATTAACAGAGCATCTCATCAATACAGGTACATATCTGGAACTGAAGCAGGACCGCATGGCTGACCCTTAAGTACCCCCTGGGCGTGGCTAAGGTAAGGAGGGGCTACTGGGTTAGGGTGTACCTTGTGGGCTGGCCTGTCCAGCCCCCCTGCCTCTAGTTCTGGGTCAGAAGCAAGGCATTTACTCCTGACAGAGAGACAGACAGACAGAGAAACAGAGACAGAGACAGAAACAGAGAGACAGAGAGAGGGTGGGAGGGGGAGAAGAGAGATAGAGAGAGACAGAGATACAGAGACATAGAGAGTGAGAGAGAAAGAGAGACAGAGACACAGAGACAGAGACACAGATACAGAAAGAGAGAGGGAGGAAGGGAGAAAGGGGAGGAGAGAGGGTGAGAGGCAGAGGGAGAAAGAGAGAGACAGAGAGAGATGAAATAGAAGTGTAAGGCACCAGTTCGTTCAATTATAAAGCAAGGGAGATCCCTAGTGGAGGCTTTCTGTATAAGCAGTTAGTTTTCCATATTTGAATGGAATGGTTTGCTTCAGCAAAGATTGCAAATAAAATATCTTGTGTCAAATGGGAGAGGGAGGTGATTTTTGCATCAAGAACATGTCATTGCAGTTATAAGGGCAAGGAAACAAGTGGGAGGAACATATGCACCAGAAAAAGATCAGCCCTCGGAACTAATACTTATCTGTTTTATTTTTCTGAAGCAGCATTGGTAGCCAGGCAAAATGCATGCCTTAAAAAAAGGCTGTCTAGCTCTGGAAATGAGTTTATTTTTGTCTGAATGGCTATGATGATTTAGAGGTGGTGCAAGACAGAGAAAGATGGCATGGCTTTGACAGATATACACAGGCGCCATTTGCTTTGTTAAATCCCATCACTCACTTTCTCCATCTGGAAAAATCAGCTAGAAACATACAACAATTAAATACTAATAATCTGTACTGTTAGAGGGGGAAAGGCTCTTGAGCACTTACAAAAAAACAACATAACAGCAAACTCAGGCCAAATTATCAGATAGCTCTTAAAACTGAGATTTACAAGAAGGTAGAAAATAAGTCTTCATGGTAGCTGTCAGTTATCGAAGGATGAACACAGAAAGAGGATGCGTAGAGAAAGTATTATGTAAATGTCTACATCTTTCATTTATGGTGTAATATCCATACACTCATTATTAGAAGATGGTATGCAGCATGTCAGCCAAAACATGAAATGGATTCTGAATTAAAGTACCGTGTGTGTGTGTGTGTGTGTGTGTGTGTGTGTGTGTGTGTGTGTGTATGTATGTATGTATATATATATTCAAATACATAGTTTCATTAGAATGAACTGTAAATTGAATCGTATCGAATCGAAACGAATAGAATCAAATAGAATAGAATAGAATAGAATAGAATAGAATAGAATAGAATAGAATAGAATAGAATAGAATAGAATAGAATAGAATAGAATAGAATAGAATAGAATTCTTTATTGGCCAAGTGTCATTGGACACACAAGGAATTTGTCTTTGGTGCACATGCTCTCAGTGTACCTAAAAGAAAAGATACGTTCATCAAGAATCATAAGGTACAACACTTAATGATAGTCATAGGATACAAATAAGCAATCAGATCATAGGAAATTCATATATTGACAGGAAATATAAATCGTAAGGATACAAGCAACAAAGTTACAATCATACAGTCATAAGTGGAAGGAAGATGGGTGATGGGAACGACGAGAAGATTAATAGTAGTGCAGACGTAGTAAATAGTTTGACAGCGTTGAGGAAATATTTGTTTAGCAGAGTGATGGCATTCGGGAAAAAAACTGTTCTTGTGTCTAGTTGTTCTGGTGTGTAGTGCTCTATAGTGTCATTTTAAAGGTAGGAGTTGAAACAGTTTATGTCCAGGATGCGAGGAGTTTATAAATATTTTCACAGCCATCTTTTTAACTTGTGCAGTATACATGTACTCAATGGAAGGCAGACACACAAGGAATTTGTCTTGGTGCATATGCTCTCAATGTACATAAAAGAAAAGATACGTTCATCAAGAATCATAAGGAACAACACTTAAAAATAGTCATAGGGTACAAATAAGCAATCAGGAAACAATATCAATATAAATCATAAGAATACAAGCAACAAAGTTACAGTCATACAGTCATAAGTGGAAGGAGATGGGTGGAGGGAACGATGAGAAGATTAATAGTTTGCAGGTGGTTGAATTATTATTGATTCTTTAAGTTTTAGGTCTGATACTGCATCTTGTCCTCTGATTATGAGTCTCTTCCCTACCTTTGCAGATTAGGATTGATAGAGAAGGTTATGCATGCTTTATTATATTGTACCTTTCATGAAGAATTCTGTACTAAGTATATTACATCTCTTTTGCTGCAATTCTCAGGATGTTTGGGAGCAATGTTACATGTCTTTACTTCTATCAGATCAAAATGATTTTATCTTGCATAACGTGGCAAAATTTTGCAGACTGTGTGCAGAGTTCAACAAGAGCCAATACCTAGATCAGTGTCCATGTCAGCTGGTGACTGAACTTGATCATAATTGAATTCTTGTGTTGTTTATGTTCTGTGCCCTGTTATGAGTAATTCCATAATTTACTGAATTTATGCTATTGTGTAACCATAAAACATATCTGTAGAAAATGAATGAATGAATGAGTGGGTGTGTTAGATACTAACAGCCAAAAAGGTTTCTATCAGATCCAGTGTTTGAGCGGGAAGAATACTCAAACATGATTGGTTGAACTCCCTGACAGCTCCCTATATAAGGACAAGCTGTCAGAGAGGCAAGCTGCTGAATTGTGCATAGTTGCTGAATAAAGAGCTGTTGTCTGAAGCCCGTTTCCAGTCTCTTCACTCACCCAACTTAACAGAGAGGCGGGCGGAGAGTGAGTGAGTGAGTGAGTGAGTGAATGAGTTCTGGAAGACTGGTGTTAAAGCATAAACCATATGAAGGGAAAAATGATAGCAGTATTCCAATATCTGATGGGCTGCCAGAAAGATGACGGAGTCAATCTATTATCTAAAGCACAAGAAGGCAAGACAAAAAACAACGGACGGAAATTAATCAAGGAGAGAAGCAACCTAGAACTAAGGAGAAATTCCCTAATGGTAAGAACAATCAACTAGTGGAATGGCGTGCCTTCAGGAGTTATGGATGCCCCTACCCTGGAGGCTTTCAAGGAGAGACTGGACAGCCATTTGTCTGAAATGGTATAGAATCTCCTGCTCAAGCAAGGGGTTGGAGTAGATGACCTCCAAGATCCCTTCCAACTCTGTTATTGAAAAAAATATCCAAAAATCTAGTTGTTTTTAATATCTGGTTACATTATGAGACAATTTTCCATATAATATCAGAAACAAAAACCATGGCCTACAGATTCTAGTGCTGGACTGGAGCCAGAGATAATACATAATTAATTTATAAACACTAGCCAGATGTAATCAACAAACTGTGTTAAGAAATGGATGAAGAGCCTGTAGTACAGTGTACTAAAGCACTGTTATTAACATCTGCTGCTTGCAATTATTGCAAGTTCAAATCTCACCAGGCTCAAGGTTGACTCAGCCTTCCATCCTTTCAAAGGTAGGTGAAATGAGGACCCAGATTGTGGGGGCAATAAGCTGACTTTGTATAACTATACAAAAGTATGAAGGCTATTGCTTAACGCATTGTAAGCCACCCAGAGAAGGGCGGCATATAAATTAAAAAAAGCAAAAGCAAAGCAAAAGTAAGGATGACTGACTGTTATAAAAGGGTAGGAGTAAAATAAGCTCTTGATTTAAACTTTGGGACAAACAAACATGCACACACATATATAAAACCAGGTTTTTAGTCTTTGCGAAGGCTCTTAATTGTAACTAAGGTTCCTGCAATAAAGTATCTTATCTACAAAAGCTCAATGCCAATCTTCCCATGAGAAAACCAGGATACAGAAAAAGAATGATTAGAGGTAATCTCAGACACTGTTTGAAGAACTATGTGGACTCAGCATTCTAAAATAACACTTTAAAGGCTAAAATCGATACAACAAATTAGCAAAGATATCACCAAATCTAAGACGTTGCCAGACTGGTTATTGAGAGTTTAGACAAACTGCAACAAAAAAAGCTTTCGTAAGATAACTGAAGATATGACCAGATTAAATATATATATATATTGGCAAAAGAAAACAAATTTAAAATAAGGGGAGGGGGGTAGAGAATAATGTGAGAATTTAAAGCATTATTTAAGCATTAATAATACATTTATCAAACCAAAACAGGAAAGAATGCAAGAAGAACTGAGTAGGATTCTTGTGAGGATTGGGAGGATTCTTGTAACGTCTTTAGAAACTCCACTATCCACCAACAAAGCAAACTACAAATTGTGCATCGTGGAACTTTACAATGTTGAATGACAATTCTGAAAACGATATTCTCACTATATCTAGGGTGAACAATTTGCTCTGCACATACAATAAGTTCACCCACCGTTGTCTTTCTCCAGAGGTATGGAACATCACCTTATGATGGAAAATCTGAAACATACTACTAATAGTAGAACATTTTATTAAAATTTCCACAAGCATTCCTAACTTCGGCTCAGCTTCAATTGTTGTCAAAAAATGTTACGTTTGAATTATGGTGAAGGTTAATTTGGTAGGGTCACCTATGTTGGGTCTAGAACATTGCCAGTTCTTAAAATTATTTATTTATTTATTTATTTATTTATTTATTTATTTATTTATTTATTTATTTATTTATTTACTGCCCTTCTCCCGGAGGACTCAGGCTGGTGAACAGCCAACAGATAAAACACAAGAAATTACAAAATTTAAAAACAGTATTAAAATCCAATTAAATTAATTTGGCCCACCAATTAAAAGCACCCCTGTATTAAAACCCATAATTAAACAATTTAAAATTAAAACAATTTAAAAATTAGGCCAGCCTGGCTTGTTGGAATAAAAACGTCTTTAGGGTACAGCGAAAGGTGCAAAGATCCGGAATCTGCCGTATCTCTGGGAACAGCTCATTCCAGAGGGTAAGTGTCCCCACAGAGAAGGCTCTCCCCCTGGGGACCGCCAGTTGGCATTGTTTTACCGACGGCACCCTGAGGAGCTCTGTGGGAGTGTACTGGTCGGTGGGAGGCTATCGGTGGCAGAAGGCGGTCTCGTAAATACCCGGATCCTAAGACATGGAGCGCTCTAAAGGTGGTAACCAATACCTTGAAGCGCACCCGGAAAACCACCAGGAGCCAGTGCAGCTCGCAGTGCACTCTATTCCCATCATCCTAGGACAGCGTGGTGGTTATGTCAGTGTGTGAGAGTTCATGGTAACAAGTCAGCCAATGGGAACCGTTTGGTGATCCAGACGACTTGGAGCCTGGGCGTGACTTAGGTTCACTGATCTGTATTATATAGCTTCTGTGATTATTGATTCTGTACTTCTGGATTCTGAGTTCTGGTTCTGGCTTCTGCTGTGTGGTATTGTATATAAAGAAGTTTCTTTTATAAATGAATACTGCTGAATTATTTACTTGTGTGCTGGTTGGATTACTGCAAACTCTAATAGGTTAAGAGCTGGGCTTGTCAGCTGGAAAGCCGACAGCCTGGGTTCAAGACCCGAGCTCTGTACCACAAGGTGAGCTCCCATCCTCACCTCAGCTCCTGCTAACCTAGCAGTTTGAAAGCATGCAAATGTGAGTAGATAAATAGATATTCTTTCAATGGGAAGGTAGCAGCGTTCCATGACATCATGCTGGACACTTCACCATGGAAATGTCTTTAGACAGCATTGGCTCAATGGGCTTCAAATGAAGATGAGCATTTCCCCCTATAGTTGTTAATGACTAGCAGAACAAAATCTGCAGGAATTTTTTTTTACCATCACCTAATGTGCTGATTCTTCACTTTATATTGCATTATATTGTATTATATTATCAGTGATGTTATCATGTAGTGTTTTTTTTTAATATGTGACTCTCTATTCAGTTAAATAATAATAATAACAACAACACAGGAATGGTCTGGCAACCTTCTGAATAGAGATTTTATCTATGAAATCCCATTCTATTAATTTCCTGAGCTAGCTCTGGTAAATATGCTTGGTCCTTTTCTTGTACTGCAAAATGTTGACTTAAAATTCTTATCTATTGATGATTCTAGCATTTGCTGTTAGAGCCATGTTGGATGGAGCTTGCTTAAGGAAAGGAAACATACCTTTTGGCTCATTCTCAAGCAATATGTCAACTAAAATTCAGGAATACCCAGATTAGATCAACTGCTTATTGCACAAATAGAAGGTTAAAAACGACAAAGAGAAGCCAATTTACCCAATCTACATCAAGTCTTACTTTCCTGCTTACCTCAACTTTTTTTTTCTTTTACTGATTCAATGGATCATATTTAATCAGCTGGATTTCCAGTCTGAGGAAATGGTTTTCAGATTTTTTATATTTTGTAGAAATGAACTCCTTTTTATTATCACCATTTCATGATTACATAAGTGGTCCACCATAAGCAATGCAGGTAACAATTGCAGAACATTTATTATTTCTATGAAACTAATACAAAAGCCAGGAAGGGAAAAAATATGGAGAAAATTTAAGTTTATTACTGAATGCTATAAATTTTGGAAATGAGTTCTGTTCAAATGAGAAGCAGTAAATATAAAAGGTCTGTACCTTTCTGTCGAACTTGCCAATACATTATGAATGAATACCAGTGTAATTATGGCCCAAGACAAAATTAATATTGAGCCTATAAAGAAATAAGGATAATATATGATAATAATAAAAAAGAAGATGCGAGAAAGTTCCTAATTAAAGGATACCACGGTCTGCCTTTTGTGTACCAATTTCAGAGAAAGATTGTATCTGTGCGTATGTGTGTATCAAAATACTCGTATGCAACCCTCTGTAGTGCTGAATTTCATTTACTTTCCCCTAGCTTGTTCAAATGGACATTGATCTTTATTTTACATTTTAGCTTGCTAAATGGTTATCTGCATTCATCCTCTCTATCATAATAATTAAACATACAGATAGCCTCTAAGAAATAATATGTGTATACGTGTGTATTCTGAAGCCTTGTAAGACTTCTGGATTTCATACTTGTCTACCCGTGAAATATATGATTAGAACCCACCGCTGAATGCAACGAAATCTACTTAAAATTCAAAACATGGTTATTGTTTTATCGTATCGTCTAGTCTTGCCAATTTCCTTTGCCAGGAAAGCAGTAGTTTATTCATACAGTATCGCTCTGCGCTGCAATTAGATTCTTGTCTAAAAGCTATCTTGTATTTTCTGGATCATGTAATAAAGAACTGCGCATGCCGACGCCATTCTGGGAAGCCTATCTGTGTATTTTGTTAGTTTGTCATCCAAGACTTCTATTGAGTTTTTGAGGGGGTGTTGTTTGTCTTGTTTGCTTGCTTTTAAAAAGCGGTTTTCTCTGAGATGAAAAGTTAAAGCATATAAATGAGATCACGCATGCAGAAAATCTATTAAAAACACCAGTAATTCATGGCTAACAGCCCAAGGAGGAAGTCAGCCTGTCAAAGGAGAGCAAGTAGCATGACTCCAAATAAAATTGCTAAAATGAATATAAAAGTCCCAAGAACATTCATTGTTCACACTGATTAAGAAAACCAGGCAGAACAAAATGTTTATGGCCTTAACTTTCAGCTAGAGACAAACATTATTGTAGAATTGATTTTTTCCTATTACATATTACTGTCTCCACTCACACCAAGTTTCAGACCATGTAAGAATAAATTCAGAAGCCTCTGTGTGATACCTCCATTTTTGGGGTGGGGTGGGGGAAAGAGTTACTCCAATGATAAATTTTGGCAGAAGAATATCTCTATGTATTTTATATGCTTGTTGAAGAGAGCTATATCTGAAAAGTTGAGCTGTAGATCATCCAGTGCACTGTAATGCATAATTTGGGAATACAGCCAGTTCTCAATTTATGACCACAGTTGGGTCCAGAATTTCCATTGCTAAACAAGGGGTTTGTTAACCGAAATGCAGCCACTTTTATTACCTTTTCTGTTACAATTGTTAAGTGAATAATTGCACTTGTTAAGTGAGTCATTTGGTTGGTAAATGAATCCAGCTTTGCTGGTCAGCAAATGGTGAGCACATGACTCCAAGATGCACAACCACCATAAATGTATGATAAGTGCCTGAATTTTGATCATTTGATGGGGATGCTATGATGATTGTAAATGATGATGTCACTTTTTTTCAGTGCCATTGCAACTTCAAGCAGTCACTAAATGAATGATTGTAAGTCAAGCACTATCTGGAGTGCCTCAAGGTTCTTTGCTCTTTTTTCTTTTCTTTTCTTTTGCTGTAGTGCTAGAGTTGTTACCAATTTCTCCTAGGTTTACTTGGAATCAAAGGTTAATGACTAGCTTGTGCAGGTCTGTACCTAGTAATCTATAGCTTACTTGAGCTATACCTGAGAATGAGGATGTACGTTTCAGAGCAGATATACAATAGATCAGGGATATCAAACTCGATTTCATTGAGGGCCGCATCAGGGTTGTGTTTGGCCGGAGTGGATGTGGTAGACATGGCCAGCTCGACATCCCTTGTATCGGGGGCCCAGTGATGCCTGAGCACTCTGCCAGTGAAAATGGGCTCCTGAGCTGTTTTCAGCTGCGACGGCTTCCTGCAACCCTCTGCCAGTGAAAACTGCACTCGGGAGGGGTGCACATGGCTCTCATGAGCTCCGTTTTCACTGGCAGAGGCACTGTGGGCCAGTCCTTTATTGTTTCCAGAGTGGCTCCATGGGCCAGACCTAAGCACCCCACAGGCCAGGTCCATCCCCCAGGCCTTGAGTTTGACACCCCTGAAATAGATCATTGTTTGATTTTGCAACAGTTGAATGTATCACAAGCAGCAGAAGGGATTATATTTTAACAAAATTATATGTTGTTTTTATGCATTTAAGGTGGCTTTGATTCCTTTATAAAAGTCCTCTGGTGGGGGGAAAAAAATACTACAGTACCACAATTGATGAAGGATGTTGCTGCTGTTAAACTGCACAACAGTCCCAGTCCTAAAATGTGAAGCAGCCATGGTGAGTGTCTCTCCAATTCAGGTTCAATGGCTAAATGACCTAAGCAAGGTTGCATCTTGACTTCTTCCTGATAATATCCAGAGCCTGGATAGCTCTGCAGACTAAGCACTGTAATTTAACACCAGCTGTCTGTAATTAAAGTAAGTTCGAATCTTGCCAGGCTCAAGGTTGACTCAGCCTTCCATCCTTTCTAAGGTAGGTAAATTGAGGACCCAGTTTGTGGGGGCAATAAGCTGACTTTGTATAAAATATACAAAAGTATGAAGGCTATTGCTTAACGCACTGTAAGCCGCCTTGAGTCTCCGGAGAAGGGCGGCATATATATATAGAATCAGAAAACCAGTTACCTTTCCTCGATGTATTAATTTATAAAAAATCTGATGGCACCTTAGGACATACCATCTATCAAAAGAAGACACATACAAACCGCTATCTCAATGCCAAATCACACCACCATCCAGCACAAATAAACTCTGTTGCCAAAACATTAACCACAAGAACTAAACGTCTGGCTGATGAAGCACATTTACAAGCAGAATTATATACACTAACTAATGTACTGACATCAAATGGGTTCTGTAGAAATAAAGTCATCAATATGATCAAACATACAACACCAAGACATAATAAAAAACAACAAGAGGAACAAAACAATGGGAAAGCCATCTTGCCCTATATAAGGGGAACAACAGACAAAATTAGCAAAGTACTACATAAACACAACATCAAAACCGTATTTTGCACAGATAGAAAGATATCGTCCATTCTCAGAAACCCCAAAGACAAAATAGAATTAGAAGATCAAGGCATATACGAAATCCCATGTGCTTCCTGCCCATCAACATACATTGGACAGACCAACAGAAGAATGAGTGTGCGCATCGAGGAACACAAAAACTCAATACAAAAACAAGAACACACATCATCATTAGTTCAACATATAATTTTAATAAAACAAAAACAGTTGCAAAAATAGAACATCTCAATGGCAGGATAATCAGAGAAGCAATAGAAATGGAAAAAAGACCATATTGCATGAATAAACGGGATGACACTTCACGTCTGCCTACTATTTGGAAACCTGCTCTCATAGATAGACGAATCTTAACACCATATATAAAACATAAACCAAACATTAATCAAAAAAATCCCAACCAAATCATATTCAAACCAGCCACAAAGATGAAGCCCTGCCACCTAGTGGAGAAAAACCGACCATACACCCGAAGCCAAGCCAATAAACACATACTGGGACTCCCAACCAATCAGAATGAAAAGGTGGAGCCATCCCAGAATACCAGCACCAGATTTGAAATACCAACGGCAGTTAGTACAAAATGACTGCTGACATAAGCCTGATGATGGCAGATGGGATTCTGTCGAAACGTCGCTTCTACCCTTTTAGGGATATATCCACAATTACACGGGAAGAAACCCGAAATATTAACTATACACACATACATACCCGTGAAAACTTACATAAACACATATACATATACATATACATATACATATACATATACATATACATATACATATACATATACATATACATATACATATACATATATATATATATATATATATATATATATATATATATATATATATATATATACGACATTTCTTGCAACACCTACAGGGATTGATTATGTTGCCTCCAGGCTGGCAGACAAAATACTTCCCATTTGGCTTTGTGTGAATGATGTCATTAACCCAAGGTGGCCTAAGGACATCCCTCAAGGCCCTTGTTCAATACTGTTAAGAGGGGAGAGTAATTATTAACCAGCAGAAGACAAAAGCCATGATCTTCTCTAATAAGGTGAACCTATGACATAGCAGGAGTGAAATGTTACAAATACCTTGGTGCTTCTTTTCCAAGCTTCTTAAAGGAGATTTGCTCATGTCAATTATGCTACTTTCATGTTTCACAAAAGGGCCAGGGCAGTATTAAAAGTCCATCAAAAACAAAGATCAAACTTCATTCCTTCCGCTATAAAGCTGTTTATTGCAAAACACAGTTGCTAATTTTTAAATGGAACACAGTTTGGATCTCTACTCCACTTGCAGGGAAAAAATGTTTTTTAAAAAGAGTTATTTTCCTTTTTTTTTTTTTTTTGACTCCTGGATGTGCATCCAGTATAGTACTAAGGCAGGAGTCAGCAACCTGCGGCTCTGGAGCCGTATGTGGCTCTTTCATCCCTCTGCTGCAGCTCCCTGATGCCAGTCAGCTCCACAATTGATAGGGCTTTTGGTTAGGACTGGTAGAGGAAAATGTACGCCATGCTCGAAGGAGACTCTATGGTGGGGGAACCGGAATTCCGGTTGGTAGAGAGAAAAGGACGCTGCACTAGGAGGAGATTCTATGGTGGGGGAACTGGACTTCTGGCCGGGTCCAGAATTGAATGGGAGGGCTTCATGTTAGGACCTTTGTGGCTCTTTGAGTGTTTAAGGTTACTAACCCCTGTACTAATGTTAGAAGCAGAGTGGTCCCGAAGTGTAGCTAGCTATGTTGTCAGCCTGGTTAAACCTTATTCTGGTACCAACAGGATTATTGCCATTAATACCACCTTGTAGTTTCAAATCCTCTTGAACTCCTAGGCAATTACTAAATTTAGGACTGATAAATCTAAGGAAGGACTAGAAGGTACTCAGTAATCATCTACAGCAGTTTTCAAGCCTTACCCATCACTTAGAAACTTCTGAAGAATTACTCCAGATGCCTCTCTGTATTCACACCAATTGGTTTTTAGTATTGCCTAGCATCAGTTTGGCTAATAGGTAGATTTTTTTTAAAAAAACAACCCTTGTCTCCAAAGAGGATTTGCTCATACTGTATGAGTTGGGTAAGAGTGAGTTAATAGAACACAATTTGTTTTACATAAGTTTTTTTTTTTTAAAAAAAAAAATCTAGGCTGATCAAGATTCTTTTCCATCAATTTCTAGGAGATTTCTGATGAATTTTATACATAACTCCTTTTAGCTGATAAGAGATCTCAATGTTTTATGGCAATTGCTAAATTCTGTCTTCTATCTCATCATGTGATTATAACCGTAAATGATGGCTTGCCTTAGATATTTGACAATGTTTTGACATTTATCTCATTTTATCTTACATTATCTTATTTTATTGTATCTTATTTAATTATGTTATTTATTTAATTGTACGGTTGTCACTGTAATACAAATTCAAAAAAAATTGAATGCCTTTGTATTTTTTGCTCTGTTTTAATCCTTGACTGTCTTAATATTTGTTTGAGAGAGTTAAGTTGTGTTTAATTTTCTTATGCCCCTTCAGTAACATTGGAAATAAATAAATAACAAACATACTGTATTTTCCGGCGTATAAGAAGACTTTTTAACACATGAAAATCTTCTCAAAAGTCAGGGGTCGTCTTATACGCCGGGTGTCCTTCTCCTGTAACCAGGCAGACCAGCCCGAAAGGCTCTGACAATCCCAGCTCTGACAATCCCAGCTCTGACGATCCCAGCTGAGTTCCCTGCAACTCAGCTGGGATGGCCAGAGCCATGTAAAAAGAAAAAAGTTTTCCCCCTCCAGCTTGCTTACCTCAGCTGCTAGTCCCAACGCTTGCCTTGCTTCGCTTGCCTGAATCTATTCTATCAGCAAGCAACTCCCTGCCTGCAATCAAGCAAGCAGGGAGTTGTGGACTTCAACTCCCAGAATTCCTCAGCCAGCTTTGCTGGCTGAGGAATTCTGGGAGTTGAAGTCTACAAGTCTTAAAGTTGACAAGGTTGGAGACCACTGTTCTATTGGGTAAGTTTTTTCCCCCTTTGGGAGCTTTAAAAACAATAGTCAATTGGGGTTTTTTTAGTTGTTCTTTTTTAGACCTAGCCATTTAAAGTTTAGGAAGTTTTAAATTTAGCTTTCATATAAAAAATAAAAATAAAATAAAATAATATTTGTGCAGCTTTCTGAGATTTAGTGTGTTTCTGTAGTGTTTCACTCTAACTACACAAACACACAAAATCTCACAAAGCTGTATGTGGAATTTTGTGTGTGTAAAGTGTGAAAGTTGGTTTTTTGGACTTTTTGTGGCTGTGTGAGGTTCCTGCTTGTTGCAGGGGCCATTTTGGGACTAGCACAGCTGCTTTTACATTGTGGGTGAGCCAGTTGTGTTGTGTTGTGTTGTGTGTGTTTAGAGTGTGAAAGTTTTTTTGGGGGGGGTTTGTGGCTGTGTGAGGTTCCTGCTTGTTGCAGGGGCCATTTTGGGACTAGCACAGCTGCTTTTACATTGTAGGTGAGCCAGTTGATGTTTTTTAATTTTTATTTGGTGTGCATTGGAAGAGGGGTAGTCTTATATGGCGAGTATAGCCCAAACCCTATATTTTAACAGGAAAAGTTGGGGGTCGTCTTATACGCCCAGTCGTCTTATACGCCGGAAAATACGGTAAATAAATAAATAAACTTTCATGTTCTAGAGATGTGTAGTTATTTGGTCATTTGCAAACAAACAAGCAAAGCAAAACAAAATCATAGCAATGAGGAAAAACTATCCTGCTGCAAACATGTCATTCCTCTGTTGCATTAAAATATCTTGGAAGAGAGACAGAGAGAGAGAGAGAGAGAGAGAGAGAGAGAGGGAGAATGAATAATTTCTTGGAATTAATACTGTATGTGGGCACCATATATAGGTATAAGAGTCCAGAAACTTAGAGCCAGTTGAAGCAGAAGTCAACAGGAAAATGCATGCCCAGAAGCTCTGTAGAGTTCCAAGTTTGGAAACACACACACACACACAAAAAGAGGTAAGGTTTAATATGAATTGGTGATAGTTTTTGGAATGTGGAACAATGAAGATGAGCTAGGAAGAGCACTAAATAGCATTGTTCTAGCTGAAATGTGAGGGACGCGGTGGCTCAGTGCCTAAGATGCTGAGCTTGTTGATCGAAAGGTCAGCATTTCAGCGGTTCGAATCCCTAGTGCCGCATAACGGGGTGAGCTCCTGTTACTTGTCCCAGCTTCTGCCAACCTAGCAGTTCAAAAGTATGTAAAAATGCAAGTAGAAAAATAGGGACCACCTTTGGTGGGAAGGTAACAGCATTCTGTGTGCCTTCAGCATTTAGTCATGCCGGCCACATGACCACAGAGATGTCTTCGGAAAGCGCTGGCTCTTTGGCTTTGAAACAGAGATGAGCACCGCCCCCTAGAGACGGAAACGACTAGCACATATGTGCGAGGAGAACCTTTACCTTTTAGCTGAAATCTATAGAGAAAGACAAGGAAGGGATGAGAATTCTTGTTGATGATGTTATTTTAATTGCTTCTAGTAGAAGGAAAAGCTTTCATGTGTGTAGTACACTTGTTTTAGTTACAGTTTTTATGCTCAACCTGTTGATCCCAGGACACTGCAACTGTCATAAATACATGCCAGTTGCCCAGCATCCAAATTTCAATCATGTGATTGTGAGGATACTGAAATGGTCATAAATGTTAAAACCAGATATAAGTCACTTCTTTCAGTGATGTTGGAACTTGGAATGGTCACTAAATGAGTGATCATAAGTCAAGGAGTAGCCATATGGTGACACATTCTAGAGCACCAGAGAAATATTGGACTACAAAAAATTGACCAGTAAAGGTGAAAAGGAAGAAAATCCCACATTAAAAAAAACTTAATATAGAAATAGCAGTTAGATTTATATACCACTTCACGGTGTTTTTACAGCCCTCTCTTAGCAGTTTACAGACTCAGCATATTGCCCCCAACAATCTGGATCCTCATTTTACCAACCTCAGAATGACAGAAAGCTAAGTCAACTTTGAGCTGGTCAGAATGAAACTGCTGGGAGTTGGCAATCACCAGAAGTAGCCTGTAGTACTGCATTCTAACCACTGCGCCATCATGGCTCATTGGAACATAGTGAAATATTCGGTACATATATTCCCAAGAAAAACAAAGTGAACTATGAAATAGAGGCATGGAAGGCACTCTTGATGATTATAGGGAAACTTTATAGTTTCAATACACTAAATCAGTTTTTTCAATCTCAGCAACTTTAAAATGCATGGACTTCAGCTTCCAGAATTCCCCAACCAGCAGGCTGGCTGGGGAATTCTAGGAATTGAAGTCCATGCATCTTAAATTTGCTGAGGTTGAAAAAAAACTGCTCTAAATCAATATACAAAGTAATCACTAATAATAGTGTGACCTTCAAAGAAGATTCAAGAAATGCTGTAATGATCTTTAGATTATGAAAAGAACAATAAGATGGACATGAACCAGCCTACCACCTCCACCTTCAATTAAGAACTTTTTAAACAACTGGTTGAAATCAATTGTTTAAACAAAATTAAACACAACTTAACTGCAGGTGTTGAAGTCGAATTATCCACTGGCATCAACAGAGGCATATTGCCCATCCTTCTATCTTACAAACAAATGCCAGTAAATTGAAATATATAATTCATTGATCAGAAGGGCAGACCAATAAAGAAGAAAAATAGCAGCAGCAGATATGAAGTCTACACATAATGAAAACCAGGTTGTTGATTCTTCTACCACATGACAGAGTATGTAAGGGATCATTCAGAATTGATTGGCTGCTAATCAGATCTAAAACATTTGCAAAAAGTTATTTGCAAATATACGAGTGCAAACTACAATAAAATCTTTGCCCTGGTAATGAAGCACCTAATAAACAGATTGTTGTTGAGCATTGCAACATAAAAAGGAATGCAAGTGGGTGTGAATATGGTACCCCAGTATGAAGAATTTAAATAAGACATTTATAGGAAATGATCATTAGGACTAACAAATACAGAAAAATAAAACAACAAAATACAAAAGAGCATAAGGGATTTCCAACACGATGCTGAGCATGGAACACAACACTGAACGAAGTGCTTCATTTTGCACTTTGCCTATATACAAAGAACTAGATAACAGATGGGTTTTTATATCAATTTATACTGATGACCTGGTAATATTGCTGAGGAAGTAACACTGACAGAAGGAAAGCACTAAACCAAGATACTGAGTCAGAGGATCTAGGATCTGGGCAACATAGTCTACTCTCTGGGAATATATAGATTGAGAGAAGTTAATGAAAGTTATCTTCCAAACCAAAAGCACAAATAGAAGCAATATTAGTTTGTGCATGAAGGGAGCTAAAGCAGTGAACATCCCTATGCTCTATGCCTACCTCGGTGAGATAAAAGAACAACGATAACCAATAATAGAGATGTGTGTTTGGAAAGACATTGTGGCTACCACTAGAATTTATGCAGAATATTCTTTGCAGCAACTCAAAATGATTGGAATGCAACAAATAGAAAGGCAACCATGCACCAAACCTATCCGCCCCTGACTTCAGGATGCAATTTAATTAGATGAGCAATTGGGATTGGAGTCAAACCCAGCAAAGAATCGTTCAGCAACTATTAGCTTTTGCTGAGACAGGCATTGATCAGATGGTCAAGGAAAAAAACAACCTTGGGTAATACTTTCTATGACCAAAATATACTATTTGTTTTAACAGCAGAAGTTAGTCAGGAAGCAGTGGAAACTAAAGATTTAGGCCTAAAACCAAACAAGCTGCATAATCTTAAAAACTGGATTCAGCCTGGATTGCACTAATTCAAATTGAGGAAACCAACACAGAGAGGTAAAGAGAGGGTCACAGGCACAGTCATATTTTTGGCCACAGATGTCAAACTCAAGGCCCATGGGCTGGATGCAGCCCGCGATGTTGTCAGATGTGGCCAGTGGTGGGTTGCTCCCGGTTCGGCCCGGTTCGGCTGAGCCAGTAACGGTGACGCTATTACGTCACCGAACCGGTTCTCTTTCTTTGGGAGCTGGGCCCTCCCGCCTGCCCCCACATTATTCCGACCTTATATTTCTTCTTTTTTCGCCCAGCTGAGAGGTGCGGCAGAGCGGATTGCCGCACCTCCGCTGGGCAGATTCGCAATGAGTGACCGAAGAGGTGACCGAAGATTTTGCGCAAAGCGCGTGACCAAAGAGGTAATCGCGCGTGAAGCGCACACACAAAGAGAACCGGTAGTAAAGCCGGTTAGAACCCACCCCTGGATGCGGCCCATGGGGCAGTGGTGGGTTGCCCCCAGTTTGGACTGGTTCTATAGAACCAGTAGTAAAACCGGAGGGAGGCTCCACCCACCGACCCTGACATCATCAGAACGCTTCTGCACATGCGCAGAAGAGCACGCACGTGCACGAGCGAAGCACGTGCACGCGTGCGGTCCCGTTACGAACCGGTAGTAAAGGTAAGTAGAATCCACCACTGCTGTGGGGCCATCCTGGAAAATGTAAGGGGTTGGCCTGTGTCACTTCAGCCCGGTCTACCCAATGCAAAGAGGAAAGATCAGGCCAGCATTGCTTCAACCTGGTCTACCCAATGCAAAGAGGAAACATTGGGTCAGTGTGGCTTCAGCCCGGTCTACCCATTGGGAAACAGAAACATGCCAGCAGTTTGGGGAGTGGCTTCAAGATGACCATGCCCACCCAGTTGGTCACACCCATCCAGTCGGCCATGACTGCCCGGCCCTTCAAAGTCAACCACAGCCCTGAGGTGGCCCTCAATGAAATTGAGTTTGACACCCCTGTTTTAGACCTACAGAAGGCAAGTCCTTAGACAGGAGAGCATCATCATGAATTATTATGGAAATGAACATAGTTTATAAACCACTAAATGTTGAGAATGGTGTTGACATATGCAGCAGTTATTATGAAATGTCCCTACTAAGGCACTTGAAAGTGTCTCTACTAGTGCCACTTGAAATGTATGTTGAGACACAAACAAGGGATGAAACATTCTTGATTTTTGGATTTAATTTTTTTTTTACTATGTCCTATAACCACATCTTTGCTGTACCTCTGTGTATATGCTTCCTTTGAGCCCTGCTTCTTCACCAAGCTCATTATGCCTAAATTACTACAAACCAAATACAGTAAAGTGCCTTTGAAAAGCTAATCCTTTAAACTGCAATAAAACAGTGTTTGTTGAATAGTTCACTGCTGTGCAGGGAGAAAAAAAACATGTATATCTTCTTTGATTTCCTGGGAAGGGAATTAAAAGGACATCCCAAATCACCATCCCATTTCTATCTAAAACATTGGCAGTGGCTTTTTTCTATTCTATTACAGGAATTTATTTATTTATTTTATTTATTTGTTTAGACTTATATGCCGCCCTTTCTCCGAGAGGACTCAGGGCGGCTCACAACAATAAAACAGAAAAATAAAACAAAAACTCCAGGTTAAAAGTTACACATAAAATCCCTAAAAATCAATTAAAATCCATTTTAAAAACCGCTATCAGTCCACGCCGGCCAGGCGAAATAGCCATGTTTTAGTTCGCGGCGGAAAGAGCGAAGGTCAGGGGCCATCCGGAGCTCCAGAGGGAGCTGATTCCAGAGGGTAGTGTTGTGGCTCCGATCCCCAAGCCCATTTTTTCGGAGGAAGAAGGCTCCGAACATGAAGGAGAGGAGCCGGCCAGGCCTCCCTCTCCAGGCCCCTCCTCTCTGGCAATGCCTCAGGTGTCTGCCGAGGGAGAGGAGATTGACCAGGAGCCAGGTGTCTCCGATGACAGCAATGTGGGGGATAAGTCATTCCTGGATCCACGCCAATGAAGGCGAGATAAACATTTGCAGCAGATGAGGAGGCGTGCCAGGGATTAAGCTGAGTCTCTGGATCACACCCCACAGGCTATATAAGAGAGTGTGGTGGCCATTTAGACTCTGTGACGGACAAAGCTAACTTCTGGCTAGTCACTTTGTACAACGCCTTATCTGCTGAAGGTTTCATGTTTGAGCTGGACTATTTTGAAAACTGTGTGTATTAGTTGGTGTTATCTGGTGGAGGAACACTCCCTCTTCTTGTAGTAAAGCACTTGGCAGACGGTTATCGTATTGCTGCCAAGTTCCTGATAATGAACCTTGTGTGGGCCGAGTACTTCTTTAACCCCTGGCTGGCTGTTTGTGTGTGTGTGTGTGGGGACGGGGACAGAAAAGGTAGGTGCACCCACAGAGAAGGCCCGCTCCCTAGGGGTCACCAGCTGACACTGTCTGGCCGACCACACCCCGAGTAGTCCCTCTCTGTGGGAATGCACTGGACGATGGGGAGCTGTTGCTGGCCGCAGAAGATCCGCCAAATACCCCGTCCAAAGCCATGAACTTGGTTCTATTGCTTTGATCTAAAACAACCAACTTTGCCAGTTTGAAACAACACCACACTGTACAGACATTTCCTGAGGCGAAAAATGATTTTATTTTATTTTATTATTCTATTTTATTTAGAAAAGGAGAAAGGGAACAGTTTCTCTATGAATAATTTTGCCCCATGTCTCTTGCCTTGAGCAGGTTGGACTAGAAAACTCTTGAGATTCCTTCCAGCCCAATGATTCTATGTTCTATAATTTACCTTATTTCAGAAATTTGTTTCAAATGTTCTCACTAGGTTTCAGCAAAGACAGAAATTAAATAAAAGGCAATCAACTTCAGTGCCTAGAAAAGAGAAGGATGTCATTCTAGGTTTCTCAGGATCAACTTGGAAACTGTCCAAACCACACTGAGAAAGGACCAGTGCTTCTGAGTTTGCACATGATTTTCCTACTGTGAAGTGAGAGTCTCTGCATCTTGATAATGTGTCTTATGTGACCTGACTATCTACTATGATTTGCTCAAATGCGCCTAGCTTACCATGATGTTCTTTGATTCTGGATGCATGCTGCTTGATTTAACACCATTATTATTTCTTGCATTTATGAGCTGCGGAAAGCAACGCTACACAAAAGCTTTATTGAATGCATAATGCCAACAATATCCCATGGTTGTATTTCTCTGAATATATTGTGCACAGCAGACAAAAAGGTGGCTGTATTTTTTAAAGTCCATACTGTTTGTCAGCCTTGATAGTTCTGATTTAAAAAAAAAACAACCTTGCTGTCTTCTTATGGTTTAAGGAATTGGTAAACTCAGGGTTAGCTCAGCTTTCCATCCTTCCGAAGTCGGTAAAATGAGGATCCAGATTGTTGGGGGTAATATGCCGTCTCTGTAAACTGCTTAGAGAGGGCTGTAAAGCACTGTGAAGAGGTATATAAGTCTAAGCGAAGAGCCTTGGTGGCGCAGCAGACTAAAGTGCTGTTAAGTAGCACCAGCTGCCTGCAATTACTGCAAGTTCAAATCTCACCAGGCTCAAGGTTGACTCAGCCTTCCATCCTTTCAAGGTAGGTAAAATGAGGACCCAGTTTGTGGGGGCAATAAGCTGACTTTGTATAAAAAAAAAAACACCGGTTTGGGGAGGGGGAAGCCCTACTAAGCAGGTATATACAAAAGTATGAAGGCTATTGCTTAACACATTGTAAGCCGCCCTGAGTCTCCAGAGAAGGGCGGCATATAAATCGATCAAATAAATAAATAAATAAATAAATAAATAAATAAATAAATAAATGCTATTGGAATTGCTATTGCTATTGCTATTGATAACTAAATAGGCTAAATTAGACTGTGTTTTGATGGAACTGGATGTTATACTCAGCAAGAGCTGCCACAAAACTTGACAATTCATATAAATCCATATATCATAAATTTTAGTCCTAATCATTCATGTTAGCTTAGCCTTCATATACCAGCCAGAGGTACCAAAATACATAGATATTTTTAGTGCTTATTAGGTTTCCTGTCAAACTTGACCTAATTGTATCATCATCATTATTATCATCATCGTCATTGCCATCATCATTGTTATTTTCATAAAATGCCTTTGTCTAGTTTCTTCATTTACAAGAATGGCTCTGAGCCCCATATTTTGAGCTGGGTGGCTTTCTTTTTAAGATCTCCACCTGCCAAAGAAAAAGAAAGGTAGATCAGTAATTGCTTAGGAAGATAAATTGGATGATCAGGAGAACATTCATAAATGTACTATGTTAATACACAATACTTAGATGTATTCTGTTAAATGGATGTTTTATGATTCATTAGGACAGCTATTTTGGTGAGAAATTTCAAAATTGTTCACTGGTCCACCCCAGTACACAGGAGTCAATCCATTAGCTGAATCTAGCTGAATATTATCTATATTAATTTGTATAATGACTCAGAGGGTTTTTTTTTTTCAACATCACTTGGAGTTGCAAGGAATTTAATCTTAGATTTCTGCATATAAAGTGAGTGTTCCAGAACCATAATTCCTCTCCTAAAACATTATAGAGAACTTATCAGACAGATGCTCAATTTCGACGTCGATTGGTCTTAAGGCTAAGATCTATCACTCAGACTTTTTAAGCTGTTAACAGAGAAAACAGACTTTATATCTGATCAGATTATGATACTTTAGCAATTAGACACATGGTTTTAAATAGTGTCTGGGAAACCTAGGAATAATTTAAAAATTAATTATTAAAATTATTATTATTAATAATAATTAAAAATTAAGGAAGTTAATAATAAGGAGCTCTCTTAGAAAGCAAAGATTTTAAATATCACAAATGCCAATTACCTTAAATCGTACCTTATATCTATTTTAATATAAAATTTTAAAAAGGGATTATAAAGAAGTGTCTTTCAAATCATATTTTATATTTGTATTTGTTGTTAATGCTTATTTTAAAACTGAGATCATTCGTTCATTCATTCATATCTCCATTGTAGGTACCACTTCTGCCAAAGGAGCAGATCAGCAGGTTTAATAGTTTCTCTGTTCGTTATTTCAACATAACTTTTGCTGATCGTGGGATTGCTGAAGTTACTTTCAGCAGCCAGATTGAAGAAAGAAAAGTGGTGATAAGTTAAAACTGATGCCCAAGAGATGAAATTGGAAATGGCAGAATCAGTGTGGGATTTGCTGAGCTCATCTGTGAAGAATAAGCATAAACAGCCTTACTGACAGAACAAAGTTATGTGGCTAAGTGTGCAAATGTCTATTTTTTTAAGGGCTTCCACACGAACGCACAGAGCCACTTCTAAAGCAACTCCAGACCTCTAGGATTCTTGTCAGCCATGTTTGAGAGTCAAACTGATTTATTATCTGGTTCCTCTTGGGTATAGTTTAAACTGCAGTAAAACTGATCTTTAAAAATGAAAGCAAGAAGCATAGTGGGTGCTTGGAGGCAGGCTATTTCTTCAGCTGCGAAGTGCCTGTCTCACCGTGTTTCCAAGCTTCTAAGTTTTAAGGATTTGCATGAGAAAGATGACTTATTTTCAATTTCCTTTCTTTTTGCCTCTGCAGATGACCAAAATAAATAGATAAAGTATGAAATAATTATATGTATGTATGTATGTATGTAGGTTCATCTTAACTAAGTTAACTAAAAACGTTTTTATTCCAACAGGCTGGTCTGGCCTAACTCTCCCTTTTAAATTGGGTTTTAAATTGGGTTTTAAATGTTTTAGATAAATTGGATGTCTTAAATTTATTTTTTGAGCCCAAATTATTTAATCTATTTTTAATAGTTTTTAAATTTGTATGTTATTTGTATTTTTAATCTTGGCTGTTCACCACCCTGAGTCCTTCGGGAGTAGGGCGGTATACAAATATGATTAAATAAATAAATAAATAAATAAATAAATAAATAAATAAATAAATAAATAAATAAATAAATAAGTGACTCAACTTACATACATCTACATCATCATATCAGGGTGAGCTGAAGATCACTGTTCCCCATCCAAATCTCCAGAGCCTCCAAGCACCATGAAAGAGCATCTACAATTTCACAGATGGAACTACCATAATTTCACAGAGAAAACTACCAGAGAAGAAGGAGTCAACCTATTTTCAGAAGTACCAGAGATCAGGATAAGAAGATCAATCTAGAAGTAAGGAGAAATTTCCTGATACTCAGAACAATTAATCAGTAGAACAGCTTATCTCTGGAAGTTGTAGGCGCTCCATCCATGGAGGTTTTCAAGAAAAGACTGGACAACCATTTGTCTGGAATGGTATGGGGTCTTGTGCTTGAGCAGGGGTTGGACTAGAAGACTCCAAGGTCTCTTACTACCCTATTATTCTATGTTCTAAGCAGGCAATGGCAAACCACTTCTGAATTCATGCCAAAAAAATCATGGGGATGTTTCCAGGCAGTCATCAGGAGCAACCACTGACTCAAAGGGAAATACATACATACATACATACATACATACATACATACATACATACATACCTCAGCTTCTAATCTGGAAGTGCATATTATAACTCAGAATTCTTTGGGACAATTATTTCAACTTTTTGAGTTCCTTTTAATCAGACTTGCATTTGAGCATTTCTGAAAATTTTAAAAAATCTGAGTCACAGTCAAGATGGATGAATTTCTCTAGACAGAAAAGGTGGGTGCCCTGGGATAGTGAATTATAGATTATTACTGCTGTCATTTTATATTTCTCAGTTTGCCTTCAGGAACTCCCATTGATCCACTTCCTTTTTAAACTGCAGTAGATCACAGCTTTTACTTTATAGTGACATTTTGATATACATTACAGCCAGAGAGGTCAAAATACTGAAAACTGAGATGAAAACAAGATAGAGGCACACAAGATATAATACAAGATTAAAAAAAAGAACGAACAATCAAACAAAGCCATCTTATTGTAATGCAGAGAGAATGTTGTTTTTTCCAAGACCAAATAAGATTTTGATACTTGCAGAAAACTCAGATTTCTATGTGATGGAAAATAGATACCATCAAAGTAATAATATGACAATGAGCAATAATTTGAGGGGTTATGAATTTCCAAGTCTTCCCTCTGAAGTGCCAGCTGCTTTGCTATTTGCATTCACAAGGGGACTTACTAGTAAGAGACTATCTGTTGGCCACTAAACAGAAGCTGCTTGGGTGTAATAATCTATATAGGAATTTTCCTTATTCTTCACCTAACATAAGCAGATTTAAGGAAGATGCACGCTACACAGATTCACAAATTACTAAGCAAATTACAAATTTCTTATTTAGCTGAATAACATATTAAGCCATCAGCCAAGATTTTAAAAAGATAACACCTTGGTTTATGTAATGTAGTAAGGCAAAGCAGGACACGGTGGCTCAGTGGTTAAGACGCTGAGCTTGTCGATCGAAAGGTCGGCAGTTCAGCGATTCGAATCCCTAACGGTGAGCTCCCGTTACTTGTCCCAGCTTCTGCCAACCTAGCAGTTCGAAAGCACATAAAAAATGCAAGTAGAAAAATAGGGACCACCTTTGGTGGGAAGATAACAGGGTTCTGTGCGCCTTGGGCATTTAGTCATGCCGGCCACATGACCATGGAGATGTCTTTGGACAGCGCTGGCTCTTCGGCTTTGAAACAGAGTTGAGCACCTCCCCCTAGAGTGAGGAACAACTAGCATATATGTGTGAGGGGAATCTTTACCTTTACCTAAGGCAAAGCTAAGCAAAGCACATTATTGCATAGTCTGATGTGGGAATCTAATCTACCTTCCCATGTTTTTTTCAGCACCAAAAATATTAATTAGTGGAAAAACTCAGGTATGTTTTTTATAGTTTGCAATGCATAGTATATTAATATTATAGCTGTTCAGCACTTCAGAATTGGTGACCAAAGTTTGTAGGGGATACAACCAAGGAGAATAACATTCCCTTCTGCAACTCTTCAAAGTAGCCATGTTTTTTCTCCTGTGAGCACATGTCCGCACTTTGCTTCTGTCACATAATCTGAGATAAGGATACATCTACTTTTGCAGAAAGAGTTACGTTTCTCTCCTGTTGTATACTTTGACACATCATATTGGAATTCAGCTTGAGTTATTGCATAACCATAAAAATAAAATACAAAAGAGATTTTGAAAGTTTTGAGTATGAATGTTTTATATTACATGGTCAGTAACATGGCTTCTTGATTTTATTTATTTATTTTATTTATTAATCAAATTTCTATACCGCCCTACTCCCGAAGGACTCAGGATTACTTTTTTCTTCATCCTTACAAGGGAAAAAAGAGTATTTGGCCCCCCCAAAAAATGTAATGAGATTGAGGTGGCTTTTTTGATATTTCCTACAAAGATTAAGGACTTGGGTTGGGGGTGGGATACTTCAAACTGACATCTGTGTTGATTAAAGCTTATTAGTTCTGACAGATCTTTATTTTCTGAAACAATATGTAATTCGATGTTAACTTTGAAGAACAATAATAAGGAAGAATTGATGTTAGTGGAAGTCTCAAAAATGTTAACTTTTCTAGGAAAACATTTTTTTTAGACTTTGTTGTTAGTTGCAAAGTCATGTCCGACCCATCGCGACCCCAAGGACAACGTTCCTCCAGGCCTTCCTGTCTTCTACCATCCTCTGGAGTCCACTTAAGCTCACATCTACTGCTTCAGTGACTCCATCCATCCACCTCATTCTCTGTCATCCCATTCTTCTTTTGCCCTCAATCTTCCCCAGCATTAGGCTCTTCTCCAGTGAGTCCTTCCTTCTCATTAGGTGGCCAAAGTATTTGAGTTTCATCTTCAGGATATGGCTTTCTAAAGAGCAGTCAGGGTTGATCTCCTCTAGGACTGACCAGTTTGATCGCCTTGCAGTCCAAGGGACTCACAGGAGTCTTCTCCAGCACCATTGTTCAAAAGCCTCAATTCTTTGGTCATCAGCCTTTTTTATGATCCGACTTGCACAGCCTTACATTGCAATTGGGAAAACCATAGCTTTGACTATATGCACTTTTGTTGGCAGGGTGATGTCTCTGCTTTTTAGTATGCTATCTATTTTTTAGACTAGCACTTGAATTGATTCTCCTGGACCTTTTGCATAAGGTAGTTCTTACCCTAACTGGGACCAAACTTTCCTTAGCAATAGTAATTTTGGTAGACCCAATTGTGGTTATTAGGCCAGGACTGTACCATAATTAGGCCAAGGCTTCACTTCAGTCATAATCAAACAACTCAACTTTATATTCTTGGGGTTTTTTTTTTCTTCTTCTAACAATCTTAATCTTTAATTCACTATCATAGGATAATGCTAGAGAGCAAGCAGGGCAGAGAAAAGATAGGAGCAGTGGAGATCTACCAGTTTACTCATGAGAAGGCCTTTCCCATCTTGATGGGCTGCACTGGAAAGCTATTTATCATGGCAGGCAGAGGAAGGTGTTGCTAGGAACAAAATTTTTGGTTTATGGCTGTGTGTTCCTTGTGCTTCCAGCTTGACTTTGTGCCTTGGAAACTCTGAATTTCTCTTGTGAAGTGAGTACTTGTGGATGTATTTCAGTTTGGCCTGGTGGAGGTAAGTTTGTTTGGTGGACTGACTTGTCTTAGTAACTTTTCATTGTTTTATGAACTATTGGCCATTGCTTTGTGCACTAACCTTGGCCTGCTTGTGGCTGGATTAATTTCGGACAGTTCTGAGGCTGAGTGAAGGGATTGCTGGGGAACATTAATAAACTCTCTAAAACCACACTTTGTGTGTGTCTGAGAGAGAGAGAGAGAGAGTGGGGTAGTACACTGACACACATAGAGCAAAGCATTAGCTTCAGTCATTTATCACTTTAGATTTAAAGAAGGCATCTGAGGCATAAGTAGGGCCTAAAGAACTTGCACATTAAAATTTTGCTTGAGGCCAATACTTTGCTTTATAGGTTTTGATTTACTTTTAAAATAGATTTTCTAATTAAAGTCAAAGGAGCCTGGGAGTCTGAAGAACACCAAGAGAAGCACTAGTAGCATACTCTTTCTAATAAACCTGGATTTATTTTGGAACTATGAAGTTCCAAATTGGGATTGAATGACAATTCCCCTCCCCCCACACACACACAATTTTGCAGCTTTATTGTTTATTGCTTTTGCATCCTGTTCTTTCTTTCTGGTAGAAAGGGCAGGCTGCAAAAAGAGAACAAAAGTTTGCCTATAATGTATGGGGACCCAGCCAAAAAATTCTTAGATACAACTGACATAATTGAAACACACACACACACACACACACACACACACACACATCGGAGGTGGGTTTCAGCAGGTTCTGACCAGTTCTGGAAACCGGTAGCAGAAATTTTGAGTAGTTCGGAGACCCGGTAGTAAAAATTCTGACTGGCCCCGCCCCCATCTATTCTCTGCCTCCCAAGTCCCAGCTGATCGGGGAGAAATGGGGATTTTGCAGTATCCTTCCCCAGGAGTGGGGACGGAATGGAGATTTTACAATATCCTTCCCCTGCCACTCCCACCAAGCCACACCCACAGAACTGGTAGCAAAAAAATTTGAAACCACTGACACACACATCTTTAACATCCTTTGATGCTCCTAGAAAAGAGATAAGAGGTTGATCATAGGACTGCACCCTTCATCCTTACCCTTCTTCATTCCCCCACATGGCTGTTCCATTCAGATGAATAACCTGAGGGCACCACAAGTCTTTAACAGAATCATACAAATTGATGAATAGAGGCTTCTGATGACAAAATGCAAAGTGACAAGTCACCTAGGAAAGAAACCTGAGAAAACAGCTGTCAGCATCTGCCCAGGAACAGAGAAAGGCTCTGATTTTATTGGTAATAAAATCAGTTGGGGCTCGGTTTGCTCCTCTAATTTTCTAAATTTAACAAGAAGAAATAGTTCAACATTGAAGAGAACACCAAACAACATAAAATCATCTGAAAGATTGATAAAACTAAGGAGGCATAACCAACCCTTCTTTTTCCTCAAGCACATTCTATTTGAATTTATACTTAATGAATTCTCTTTAAGAAATGCTTAAACACTTGGCCTAATTCCTAAAAACTTCCTGGAAACATGAAACTAATAAGAATTGCCCACAATGTAATTTTTTTTAAAAAATAAAAAAATAAAATCTAAATATGAGAATGTTACTGTAAGGTCCCAAAATGTACTTGAATCACCAGAATGCCAAAGAGAGAGACTCAAGACGAGGCTTGCAAAAAGAAGCAGATTTTATTTATGGCCAAAAACAAAATACTGGGAAAACCATTCCAAACACATACAAAAGAGACATGTATATAGAAAGGCTACACCTTAGGGAAGGTATGGCATCCTTTTATACCTTCAGAGCAGGGGTAGGTTCTACTTACCTTTACTACCGGTTCGCAATGGGGCTGCTCGTTTCGCTCTTCTGCGCAGAAGCATTTTGGTGATGTCTATAGAACCGATGCGAACTGGGGGCAACCCACCACTGCTTCAGAGGCATTAGCTTAATATCCAAGTCTTGCCCCCGGCTCATGCCTTCCCTGTAGTCCTGCATTGGCTGTGCAGCAAGGGATGGGGGGGGGCTGAGCGCCTAGCAACAGAGGGGCTGGGTGTGTAGCAATCCTGCTTCTTGAGATATCCACCAGGCATGGAGTGGTACAGAAAAACAACACAGAGGTGAGATCACTGGTAGAAGCAAATAGCAGAGGCAATTCCAATTCTTAACAAAGCAATTCTTACAGAACCAAAACCATCAAGTCAAATCAATTCAACTGACTCTACTATCATGTGCCACTAATGCTACTTGTTCTATTATTATTATGTCCCTTCATTACCTTCTTTTAAAATTATTATCTGGTTGTTCTTCTTGAACTTGCAAGTGATTCCTTCTCTTTTGTTAGCTCAGTCACATGAAAACAGTTTCAACCTTTGCTAAATGACTATCCTGCTCCTAACAAAGTGGTTTTTTTATCAACTGCTTCTTGAGATATGATGAGTGGACCTGAATGTCATATCTTGTTCTTTCTGTGCACATGGAAATTACCTTAATCCTTGTCTGCACATGTTTAATTTAGTTTCCGTATTTCAATGAGAAACAAAAGGGATGAAAGCTAAATAAGAAAAGGACAAAGTTACAGAATGCTCCCACTTGAGGTAGGGTGTTTCAAAACTGGCTTGATGAGCCACAGTGGCGCAGTGGTTAGAGTGCAGTACTGCAGGCTACTTCTGCTGACTGCCGGCTACGTGCAATTTGGCAGTTCAAATCTCACCAGTTTCAAGGTTGACTCAGCCTTCCATCTTTCTGAGGTGGGTAAAATAAGGACACAGATTGTTGGGGGCAATATGTTGACTCTGTAAACTGCTTAGAGAAGGCTGTAAAGTACTGTAAAGCTGTATATAAGTCTATGTTATGTGCTATTGCTGTTGATGTTACTCATATTATAACTCACATTATTAGCAGCAATCAGAATGGCTAGGCCAAAGGCCCTGAAGTGTGTCATGACATAATTATATCTTCACTTCGCTTGCTTACTATCTGGTCAGTCATCTGCATCCAACTTCTCTTTATTCTGAAGAGATCTTTAAACACAAAATATGAGACTTTGTCCTGACAGTTTAATTTCTACAGATTGTAGTGGCTAGTGTCAGGCATTTAGCCTGCAGTCATGGCTGGAAGGATTAGAATTGGGCTAAACATTAGTTTTGGTTCCATATGAAATCAGCACTTCTGTACCAATTCTTTCTGGCAGAGGAAAAAGAGGAATAAGAAAAGGTTGGGATTGGGAAAGTAAGAGAAAGCAAAGGGTAGACGTCAGTAGAAGAGAAAACTAGAGGGAACTGGCAATGTTCTGCTTGAAAGTTTAGTTGCATTTGATGCCAAGTCTTCTCATGAAGCCTCAGAAATATGAAAAAAAAAATATTAAAATATTTAGCAAGATCCCATATTTGAAGCCAGATTTCCTTTCTTCTACGTTCCAGCTTTTCTTAGGCATCTTTTCATTTTAGTCAAAGCATGTTGCCTCACAGCTTGAATACTTGATTTGCATGCTTCCTTCTGATGATTAATATCTACAGAGAAAGTAAGCCAAATGCAACCAACAACTGAAATAAACAACACTCCATCTAGCAAATTATTTGTTCTTCTGATGTAACTCCTCTATTGGTTGCAAAAATCCACCAAAGCAAACCTTTTGATCTCTGATGGAACAGCCCAGAACATTTTTCCTCCTTCCCCTTGGTTTCTTTTCTTTTGGTCTTCCTCAGAAATCATTAAATATTTTAGTCCAGCAGAACCAGCAAATACCCTTCAGTGTTTCCAGTATATACTGTTCACTGTCAGCTTTTAGCAGATTTAACGAGATCTTGAGTATCATTGTGATGCCCTGTTCCTCTATCACTATTACTAAAATTGTTGCAAGATCTGTCAACAAGACCATGAACATATTGCAAGATTTCAACAAGAGCTCAAAAGATTTCAACAACTTGTATAATAAAGCATATAATTTTGGCACATCTGTGCCAAACAATTTTCTGAAAGTTCTTTGAAATTTTGGTGATTTTTTTTAAACTACTGGGGATGTCTAGGTATACCTCTTTGGGAGAAGGGTAAATGGTCTTCCGGGTGCGCTTCAAGGTGTTGGTCACCACCTTTAAAGCACTCCATGGCATCAGACCTGGGTATTTGCGAGACCGCCTTCTGCCGCCGATAGCCTCCCATCGACCAGTATGCTCCCACAGAGAGGGACTCCTCAGGGTGCCGTCAGCCAGGCAATGTCGACTGGGCGACCCCCAGGGGGAGGGCCTTCTCTGTGGCAGCACCTGCCCTCTGGAACGATTTGTCCCCAGAGATACGAAGGATACCAGATCTCCGGGCCTTTCACCGTGCCCTAAAAACTTTTCTTTTCCATCAAGCAGGGCTGGCGTAACCCCCCCCCCCTTTTTTAGCTCTTTTTAGCTTTTTAAGTAAAAAGCTAAATTGGGTTTTAATTGGATTGTTTTAAATTGTGGGCCAAAGCTGTATAATTCTTTTAATTGATTTTAAATTTTGTATTGGTATGTTTTTTATCCTTGGCTGTGCACCGCCCTGGGTCCAATAGGAGAAGGGTGGTATATAAATTGAAATAATAATAATAATAATAATAATAATAATAATAATAATAATAATAATAATAATAATAACAACAATAATAATAATAATAATAATAATAATAATAATAATAATAAAAAATTCTGAGACCCTTATTATACACTGCTGATCTCTGCTGTAAGGGCTATACAAGGGAGGTTTCAGTAAAACTGAAGACCAGTCTTGGGGCAGTTCCATGGAT
The DNA here is from genome assembly GCA_022577455.1 of Arizona elegans. Lineage (NCBI taxonomy): Eukaryota > Metazoa > Chordata > Lepidosauria > Squamata > Colubridae > Arizona > Arizona elegans. The sequence continues at coordinate 5,225,729 of JAKOOJ010000006.1, forward strand.
TCCGATAAGTTAAGGTTCTTACATTTCCTTCTGTCTACATACCTCACATTGTAATTTCTGCCTGTTTGCCATTAACCATTCTGGTTGAAGTGGCAGGAAAACTGAAATACGTGGTACTTCATGGATACTATTTGCTTACTCCTGAGCAGAGATTCAGTGAAGAGCTCCTGACAAGTTTCTAAGCAAATTAGAACATCAAACAAAGAATAATAGGGTTGAAGGGGACCTTGGAAATTTTCTAGTTTTCTTTTTCTATAAATGTATGACTCACTCCTTGTAAAAAGATCATTTTTTTTTCCCCTTTACATTTCTATGATTTAAAATTACTTGGAAGACATGCAAGAGTGGGGGGGTAATATGACTGAATGGGCATGGCAACATTTTTTTTTTTTTTTACTTTTAAAACCATTTTTTCTACAACCTCTTCGGTGGAAGAGGTTGTAAAAAAATGCTTTTAAAAGACTCTGACGATCCCAGCTTACTTGCCTGATCGGCAGAGGCTTTTTTTTTTAAAGACTCTGACGATCCCAGCTGACTTGCCTGATTGGCAGAGGCTTTTCTTTTTCTTTAAAGACTCTGACGATCCCAGCTGACTTCCCTGATCAGCAGAGGCTTTTTTTTTACTTTTAAAAGCATTTTTTTCGGCTGAAGAGTTTGTAGAAAAAAATGCTTTTAAAAATAAAATAAAAAGCCTCTGATGATTGCGTGGCTCAGCTGGGCATGGGGGTGGGGAGGGATTTTTGCTACCGGTTCTCCGAACCACCCGCCTCCATTGCTACCAGATCGGGCGATCTGGTCTGAACTGGAAGTATTTCACCCCTGATTGACACCTGTTATCATGTCACCCCTAGTCATTCTTTTCTCTAGACTAGCCATACCCAATTCCTGCAACTATTCTTGGCCTTTAAAGTTAAAATCAGCAGTGTGAATTCAGTCTGAAACCCCATAGACAGCAAGATGATCTCAAAGTTGGGCTATTATACAATCTCCTGTTGTCATGGTTTATAGTCCATAAGAATCACCATCAGGTATGCATTGGGAAGGATTATTAACCATAGGCAAATGACATTCCAGGAGTGATCTCACTGCATTTAAAGAATCATATATTGTTCAGGCAGTGTGACAAACAAGCAATTTATTTAAGAAAAGCTATAGGTGACCTATAAATTACTTTCATACCCTAATCGCAAATGTACCAGAAAGGAACGATCTGGTGTCTTCCGTATTTCTTTGCTTTACAGCTCCCAGAATTCCTTAGCATTGGGCATACTGGTTGGGATAATGTGTATGTCTTGTTGTCTTGTTAATTCCTGATGAAAAACTGATTTAAAAAATATATGATTACTTATTGAGTTATAAAATGGAAGAGGAACAAGTCAAAGAAACAATTATTGTATGGGCAAATTAATTTGGCTATGCTATAGAATTAGACAAATGGCAAAAACTTTAGGAATAATGCCAGAGGGTTATGATAAAGGGACCACATACTTAGTTTAGCATGTATTGACAGCAGCAAGGATTTGCAAAATACTGGAATAAGGAGCATACTCCACCAGATGAGGATATAATTTGGAAAATGTTAGACTGTGTTGAGATGGATAGACTGACTTTAAAAATAAAAGACAAGGATGACACAGACTATTACTTGATATGGAATAGATTTTATGAGTGGTTAAAGATAAGAGGTAGAAATTAGAGGAAGGAAGATTATTGTTGATTCCTGGTGACTGCCTGAAAATGTCCCTGCAGTTTTCTTGACAAAGTTTTTCAGAAGTGGTTTTTCCATTGCCTTTTTCTCAGCTGGCCTGGTGGCTTAAGTGAGACTAAACTCAAGGTCTTCCAATTACTAGCCTGCTGCCTCAGCCACTACACCAAACAGGCTGTGGGACTAATGACCACCTGGTCTAAAATATGTAGAAGCATTACATTGCCTATTGTCACAATTTGGCACACTGCAAGCTTTTCCTGTCATTAATTTGTTGGATGCCTATATGCTGTGGGAAACAGTTACTGGCTGATGAATATGAAAAAGAAATGAAATGTCTTGTCCATATGCTGAAAGAGAAATTTAGAAACAGTTGAAGAAATATTTCTAAGGGAAATACAACTGAGCATTATCATGATAACCTTTGGTGATATTTGGCAGTAGAATTGCAGCTATGATAGACACTGTGCTCACACAAAGGAAAATTCTGATGCTTTGAAATAATGAAACAGTTTACCTGGGAACCTCAACCCATTTCAGTGTATTTATAATCTCTTTTTTGCTGTTTCTGATAATGGCACAATCACTGCCACTGCTCAAATCATCTGAACTAGTTAACAGAAACAGAGAACACAGAAAAATCATTTTGCTTTAGAAAGGCTTGTCTTTATTCCATTTTTAATAAAAAAGAAAATTCCTATTGAAGTCTCCTCCTGCGTGCAATTTTTGTACTAAAATCAAATATCTATAATCCTTTTATGCTGAAGTCTATATAGTATATCAAATACCTTTCTATGTCTCTTTGGCTTTTGTTCCTTCAAACAGTCCTGTGTTAAATGAAATTTAAATAAAAGGTAAGTTTCATTACAGAGAAAATGAATCCACAACTATTTGTTTGTCCAAATATATATATAAAGGTAAAAGTTCCCCTCGCACATATATGTTAGTTGTTCTCAATTCTAGGGGGCAGTGCTCATCTCTGTTTCAAAGCCAAAGAGCCAGTGCTGTCCGAAGATGTCTCTGTGGTCATGTGGCTGGCATGACTAAATGCCAAACATGTGTGTGTGTGTGTGTGTGTGTGTGTGTGTGTGTGTGTGTGTGTTTTCTGATGTTTTCGCGGGTGTTTGTATGTACGTCTTTGGTTATTCGGGTTTTCTCCCGCGTAAAATTGGAAGTGTCTTGGCGACGTTTTGACAAAGTCTCATTCGTCATCTTCAGGCTGGTGTTTTCAGTTCGTGCTTCTAGGAGCAATGTGTGATCGCAGCTGTTTCTTCCTTTTAACTGCCAGTGGGGGGGGGGGGTGAACTGATTGGATAGGAGCTTGGCTGTGTTCTGATTGGGTGGAAATGTGTTCTTATTGGTTGGGGGGTTTGGCTGTGCTCTGATTGGATGGGGGTGTGTTCTGTTTAGGTGGGCATGGCTTGGTGTGTGTGGGGGTAATATGACTGAGTGGGAGTGGCCAACTTTTTTTTTAACTTTTAAAACCATTTTTTCTACAACCTTTTCGGCTGAAGAGGTTGTAAAAAAATATTTTTAGAGCTTCCGGTTTGCTGCTGGCCGCCGCCAGACGTTCCTTTGGGATCGTCAGCTGCCATTGCCTGTCAGAGCCGCCGTTACAGCGGATGGCGGCTCGAAAAAACTCCGTTCCCAAGAGGAAACGGAAATAGAGCCAGCAGGGGTGGGTAGAACTCTCCGCAGTGTCCCAAAAGTCTTTTTTTAACTTTTGGGACGGAGCGGATGAGAAGCCCCATATCCCCTGCCGTTGCTCCGGGCTTTGGGAGACCTCTGCCTATGCAGAGCCAGGCGTCAAGAGCAAGCCTGCGAATTCAACAGAATAATTAAAGAAATGACGAGCTGGACCCTTAATACTGAACTGCAAGTATTTCACCCTTCTAAAATCTATCTAAGAGAAAAGAGGAGAGGAAAAGAGGGAAAAAGAACCTTTTAAAATGGCGTCTGCTGTGGCTGGAGAAGGGCTAAAAGGGAAAGTCCTTCCGTTTCTCCTTACTACAATGTAGCGGAATAAATATCACTGGCTACATTTGTAGATAAAACCTCGCTCCTGTGCTGTTGATTGAAAAGAAGTTTTTTTTTTCTTTTTTTAAGGGAAAGTCCTTTCGTTTTCTATTTCTTCTCTCTTTTTTGCTAAATCTTGTCTGTGTGGGAAATGGCATCGGGACTTACACAGCTGGACAAATGGGGGGGGGAACTTCCCCTCTCAAGAAATTGCGTCAACAAATTTCAACTCTCCAGCGTGAGAAACCTGATTTTAATATATTAGAATTTATCCTTGAAGAGATTGTAAGAAGGGATGAGATTGTGAACCAGCAACTTGAAAAATTTAAGCAGGAAATTAAAGAAATTGGTGAATTGGTGAAATCAAAGTTTGACTTTTTGAATCAAAAGATTTTAAAAGCTACTAATGGTTTATCAGGCTTTCTGATTCGGGTGGATGCAAAGACTAAATTATTAGAGTCTAAAATGAAGGAAATTGAGGAGAATTTGGATGACATGACTCAAAAAATTAAAAAGGATTTGATAAACACTCAGGATAATAGCTCGGAAGACAAATCTAAAATGGAGACTGACCAAAAGACTGGTAATGAAGAAAATGTACAACAGAGGATTGAAAGAGAAGTTTTAATGATTCAATATAATTTTACAGAATATGCAATTAGACTGAGAGGTTTGCAGGAAAATAATAGAGATGATCTAAGGAAAATATCTTCTGAAATTCTGGCTGGGATCTTAAAGGTTCAACCTGATGAAGTGTATTGCAGGATTGATAGAATTTACAGAATAAACTCCTGGTTGGCAAAGCAAAGGCAATTGCCTAGAGATGTGGTGATCTATTTTACAGATAAAGAAATTAGGAATAATATTGTGCAGAACTCTTTTAATTCTACTTTGCAATTTCATGGAAGAAAGATTTGGATTTTTAAGGAGCTCCCGCCCAAGATGTTAATGGAGAGGAAGAAATTTGGCTTTCTAGTGACTGAATTAAAAAAAAGAAATATCCTATTCAGGTGGGACACCCCAGTTGGCCTAATATTGAGATATCAAGGAATAAGATATCAATTGCATACTGTTGAAAAAGCGGAAGATTTTTATCAAAAAATTTTAAAAATGAATTTAACACCTTTAGGCATAATACAGGATAAGCAAAAGGAGTTGGAAACAAAAGGAAAACATCAAATTACAGAGGCTGTGATGGATAAATTGTCTTTGGACTCCCTGGATACCCCAGCTGGACTGTCTATAAATAAGAGAGCAGTGTCATCCGACTCCAATGTGATGAACCATCAAGTCACAGACAAGTGCGCAAATCAATCAGTTGATATACAAGTGACGGAGAAGAAAGATAAGATGATAAAACTAACCCAACAAGAACAATACATAAAGCAGAATGAAAATCAACTAGCAGACACACAATTGGTAGGCAAGAAACGAGGATGGAAATTCAACCCGGAAAAGAAAAAGAAAAGAAATAGATCGCATAGAAACAGCAATTTCTAAACTATGCAACAGTGATGCCAGGGACCTTAAAAAATGAATGAATATTTGAAAAGATAGTGGAGGCGAACAATTGTTTGATACTATCCTGAGGATTGTGGCAGATCTCTGCAAGGCCATGGTTTTGGGATGTGAAAAGAGCCTCACTTTGTTGGATTTGAATCATCTAAATTTTTTTTTTTTTTTTTTTTTTGGTAAATAGATTATAACTATTTTGAGTTATAAGGCAGGAGAGTTTCGCCGGGGCATGCAGAAGATCTGGATGTTACTCAGTAGGATGATGGGAATTAATAATCCTGATGAATACCACAACTATACCATATGGATATAATTATAATTATAATGTCACTCGGGTGGTTGTTTTTGCTTTTATATAGATGCGAGGATATTTACTACTGATGGGGGCAGAAGATGATTGGAGATTTTGAACAAACTGTTGCACCAGCATGTTATTTTACCCTATTATGGGTGATGGATTTAACAATCCAGAGGAAAGACATCAAAGAAGATACTATATGGATTATAAATTTAAAGTTATTGTTTTTTCCTTTTTTACAAAATGGAATGCATATATAGATATGTGTATATCTTAGTAATGTGGGCAGTGGATTATATCTAGAATTGTACTGTATGATTTTAAGTCATATATTTAGAGGAGTGGAGGAATTGGACAGAATTGAATAAATGTTAAATTTGGATGCAGGGAGAAGGTCGATTTAAAATGTTATATTAATATATATAAAAGACTAAAGGTTAAATTGTAATAATACTCAATAAGCTTAACATGTTAAGGGTCAGTATTTCGAGAAGGGATTAAGGGAAAGGAAAGATATTATGTATGTAACTAGTTATGAAATAGCCTATTGTTGTGAAGAAGTCACAGGGGGGGTTGGGTGGAAAGGGTGGGTTAGGGAAGAGGGGGGGGAAAAAGGGGGAAAAACTTGTACTTGAAAACTTTTTCAATAAAAAAAAAAATATATATTTTTAAATATCCCAGCTGACTTGCCTGATAGGCAGAGGCTTTTTTTTTTTTTTTTTTAAGCCTCTGATGATCCCAGCTGACTTGCCTGATTGGCAGAGGCTTTTTTCCCTTTTAAAAAACATTTTTTTCTATAACCTCTTCGGGTCAAAGAGGTTGTAGAAAAAATGCTTTTAAAATTTTTAAAAAAAGCCTGTGATGATTGCACGGCTCAGCTGGGCAATGAGGGTGGGGGGGCAAGGATTTTTGCTACTGGTTCTCCAAACCACTCGCTTCCATCGCTACCAGATCGGATGATCCGATCCAAACCGGGAGCATTTCACCCCTGCATTATTCCCAAGTGTTATCTGAGATGCGGTAAAGTTTCCTCTGAATTAAGCTTGAGTATTAGTGACTTCAAGGATACACCTATGCAGTTTCCTTGGCAACTGAAAGTAGAAGTGTTTACCATTGCTTTCTGCCTTCTTTGTTTATTTACCTTCTCAGTCTTGCCTCCAGACTAGGAATACTGCCTTTCACTTAAGAACTAACCTGGTCTGACCTTGCTTAATTTTCAGGGACATATGAGGACATCCAGGTGCTTAGTCTTCAGGGATATATAAGGTCTTCCAGGTGCTGAAATGTGGCACAGTCACTGTTTTGTGTTTCAGTTTCCTGAGAAAGCACAGATTCGGGCATAAATGTCCAGTTCTTCTTTTTCAGAACTTTAGAACTGCAGAAAAAAACAATTAATACCAACATGCCTTCCATTGAGGACCTGTATACTGTAAGAGTCAAAAAGAGAGCTGTGAAAATATGTACAAATCCCTAGCATCCTGAACATAAATTGTTTCAACTCCTATCCTTAAAACGACACTATAGAGCACTGCTAGACACAAGAACAGTTTTTTTTCCGAACGCCATCACTCTGCTAAACAAATAATTCCCTCAATACTGTCAAACTATTCACTAAGTCTGCAATACTATTGCTATTAATCTTCTCATCGTTCCTATCACCCATCTCCTCCCACTTATGACTGTATGACTGTAACTTGTTGCTTGTATCCTTACAATTTATATTGATTGTTTCCTAGCATGATTTGATTGCTTATTTGTACCCTATGACTATTACTAAGTGTTGTACCTTATGATTCTTGATGAATGTATCTTTTCTTTTATGTACACTGAGAGCATATGCACCAAAGACAAATTCCTTGTGTGTCCAATGACACTTGGGCAATAAAGAATTCTATTCTGTTCTGTTCTGTTCTGATCTGATCTGTTCTGTAGTTCATCTCTTCAAGTATGTTGTACCAATGACAAATACATTGCAAAATATGTGGATTTGAGACATAGACAAAAACTCTGAATATATTGTGCAGAAACTTTTATGTTCTGCTTTCCATCGTGATAGCTTAGCTGTTACCTTGCTTTAAAATCTGATGTTGATGCTTCTAGGTTTAAAACAGCATCTGATTACAGAGTGTGACAGTACACAACTGTTATTTTGGTAATAGCTGGTGAACGATATCATTTTATCAACTTTTCACATCATTGTATCAGAAAAAAATTCAGCCAGTTCTTAGTGGTCGTATTTTCAAGCATTGGCCATTATAAAGCTGATTTTTAAATATCCTATTCTAAGGCAAAGCCTGCTAATGGCCACATGAACATCTAAGAAGTTAAGGTTTAGGAGTATCAAACATGGCTTGATTACTGTTATTGCAGATCCTTGGAAATAAAAGATTAAAATGCTCAGAGTTTTAGCTTCATTACATTGGCAGTTTGAGACCTAGGTATATTTAGCAGAAGTGAAATGCAACTTCTAATGAGATGCAAAAATGGAAGAGACTACACTGAACTATTTTGAAGGTGTAGGCTATAGTGGAAAAGGCGGGGGGGGGTTCCCTTTTCTTTTTTCTTATGAAAAAAGTCAAACATTTTTTTGGCAAATCAGGAGCTTTAAAGGCTTCACACAGAACAATTATATACCAGTTCCAATGCTAATAGTACAAGAAATAGGTCAGAATAATAGTCCTAATTACCACAACTCAATCTGTTTTGGGACTTGCATATTTTTTCCTCAACTCTGTGACATTTAGTGAGGTTAAAAAATATGCTGAAAATGAGAATAGCTTTGTAAAATGGGAAATGCAATGCACAATTGTGTCCAAAATACCACTGGGCAAAGATGTTTTGTCCATTCCATATATGAAGATGACAAGTATTTCCTTGCCTTCAACTGAATTTCATGGGCAGGATGGGGTGACAAATGGGTTGATTAATCAGGATCTTCCAAATGAAGTGTAGGCACAAGGCAGGAGTTGCACTAGCAGATTAAAGCTGAAGGACACATTCTAAAAAGAATAGAATAGAATAGAATAGAATAGAATAGAATAGAATAGAATAGAATAGAATAGAATAGAATAGAATAGCAGAATTGGTAGGGACCTTGGAGGTCTTCTAGTCCAACCCCCTGCTTAGGCAGGAAACCCTACACCACTTCAAACAAATGGTTATCCAACATCTTCTTAAAAACTTCCAGTGTTGGGTCATTCACAGCTTCTGGAGGCAAGTTGTTCCACTGTTTAATTGTTCTAATGGTCAGGAAATTTCTCCCTAGTTCTAAGTTGCTTTTCTCCTTGATTAGTTTCCACCCATTGCTTCTCATCCTACCCTCAAGTGGTTTGGAGAATAGCCTGACTCCCTCTTCTTTGTGGCAGCCTGTGAGATATTGGAACACTGCTATCATGTCTCCCCTAGTCCTTCTTTTCATTAAGCTAGACATACCCAGTTCCTGCAAACGTTCTTCATATGTTTTAGCCTCCAGTCCCCTAATCATCTTTGTTGCTCTTCTCTGCACTCTTTCTAGAGTCTCCACATCTTTTTTACATCATAAAAAAGTAAAAAAAAATTCATAAAAAACATTGGGATGACAGACAAGTCAGAAGGTTGATCAAAGAACAATAAAAGTTTATATGAATAAAAGATGCAAGGTGCAATCAAACCTCAAGAATGCATGGTCTTCAGATAAGGCTGAAGTGGAGAAGAAATCCTCCAACATTCCTTGTTCAAATGAATGAGGTGATTATCATGAGTAGATCGGATCAGCTTAGACTTTGAACAGGGATTCACAAATTATGGGGATTAGGAATCTGTCCTAGTCTGTCCTGCAGCATAAGGACAACACTCCAAAAGTGGACGACAACATCTTTGTTCTTATTTATACAGATAGTTATCAACGTACAATAGTTCATTTAGTGACCGTTTGAAGTTAGAACGGCACTGAAAAAAGTGACATGACCAGTGGCGGGTTGCTACCGGTTCACCCCAGATCAGGTGAACTCGTAGCAGTGGCGGGAGGCCCCGCCCATCCACCTGGACATCTCTGCACATGCGCAGAAGCATCGCGCACACCCATGAGCATGCCTGCGAGCCCACCCACGAGTGAACCGGTAGCAACGGGATTTGAATCCTTCTACTGTTCTTCCTCAGCTACGGACCCCAAAGAACGCAGCACACACAAACTCTATACAAAGCTTATTTTACTCAAATAACTCAGTCTTTATCAACCAAAGGCTGTTAATAAACTGCTTTAACAGCCTACCAGAATTCTAAGATAAGGTAATCACAGTCTTACTAGAGTTGGCAGAAAGCCCAGAAGCAATTTTGCAGAGAATCCAGACGCGAAGGAGAGTGAACTAAAGTTGTTCTCTACAGCTTGTTGCAAGCAGCATTGCTCCCTTAAATAGGCTAAGGGAGTGGCCAATTAGCCCCAAGCCTTACTCTTGAGGAGCCACTCCTCCTGAGGAGCCACTCCTGCCTTTTGGCAGCTCTGCGTGCCCGTGCATTGAGAAGAGGCTCCTCCTCTTTATCCTCTTCACTTAAAGGAGTTTCTGGAGGTTCTGAAGGCCTGGCTGAATCCCTGCCTCTGGCACCACATCTTCTCCAGCCTCCTCACTGTCTGACTCGAACACCAGCTGCACAGGCTGCTGGCGCAGCACTACACCAGCCTCCTCGTTGTCGGAATCAGCTACAATCTGCACAGGCCGCTAACGGGCCACAACAGCTACTGATTATGACCATTTTTCACAATTACAATCATGGTCATGTGATCAAAATTTATACGCTTTGGAAATGGGTTCATATTTATGATGGTTGCAATGGCCCAGGATCATGAGATCATCTTTAGTGACCTTCTCACAAGCAAAGTCAATAGGAGAAGCCAGATTCACTTAATAACCATGATATTAACTTTAAAAAGTGCAGCGATTCACTTAACAAATGTGGCAAAAAAGGTCATAAAATGGGTCAAAAACTCACACAACAAATGTCTCACAATTTTGGGTTCAGTTGTGGTCATAAGTCGAGGATTACTTGCACAAAGAATTTTACTTTCTTAAAATATTTTATTTTTCTTTTTAAAAGTTTGTAAGCAATGACAAAATTCTCTCTCTCTCGAGGGATGGAAGAATAAGGAGGAAGGAAGGGAAGGGAAAGCAGTGTAGGAGAGAAGGTAAGACAGGGGGGAAGAGAGAAGGAGAAGGGGAAGGGAAGGGGAAGTAGAGAAGAGAAGAAGAAGGTGGGGAAAGAAAATTGAAAGTTTCACTTTTCTTCTTTATACTGTATACTGCTATTCTAATAGCAAATAATTCATAAACATTATTGCATTACATTCTTGATTAAATTATCTTTCCATTGATATATAATTTTATGGTACTACTCCCCCCCCACAAAAAAAATGAAGTTATTATCTTGTTTTAGAAAATACACTTTTCCCAAAAGGTTTCCACAATTTCGGCCACTACTGTATATTCAACCCTATATTGGGCTCCAAATGATGCAGAGACCATTTTGTTCATTCTAGTCCTAGACTGAAAGTTCAAATTGATGATGAAGATATTGTGCAAAGCAATTCCTGATAGATTCAGATTCAATGGAAACCAAATACCTCTTTTTCTTTTCATAGAAGGAACAGTTTAGGAGGATCTTCTTGCCTGGGCATCAGAATAACTCATAAAAAGAGTTAAAAAGAGGATCCCATAATATATGACCCTGTCATTCTTAAATTAATGTTCAGTGATTAGATCTATATATTAACATAGTACATATTCCAAACCCAAGCTTTAATTGCACTGTCCCTAATTCAAAATCCTCCATGAAATTCCACCACCAATATGTTCCATCCACATTGATTTTAAAATATCATTTGGCTATTTGTTATAATAGAATAACCAGCTTAGTGGCTCATCTTCAGAATTAGCTCATCTTCAAAAGATAAACAGGATTGGATCTAGACATTACTTGCTTGGGGGAACATCAGAAGTTCTTGACTCTTTGGACATTATTCAATGATAAAATAAAATATTTGGAATTAAATGTTGTAAACACACAGCTGAATAATGGTCAAAAGTTTATCTCAGCAATAGCCAATAAGAAAATGAGTTTTCAGACAGAAAGATATACAGTATTAAAATCCAAGAGCTTAAGAAAGATTGGCTAAAGCTGATCTAATAACTGATTTCATGCTCCTTTATTCTTTGTTCAGAATTTACCCAAGAGATTGGAAAGGCAATTAATTGATAGCGTATATTAATTTGTAATTAGCTAATCATCATGTAATTAAAAAATCAATAATGAAGAATATAAAACCAAAAAGGATTATAATAAAGATAATAACAAACAAACAAACAAAAAGACAAGTAGATACTTGTCACTCCCAAAGGTTACAAGGATCTCACTTTGGCTTGTTATATCAGGATGCTGTCTTGATAATTTTTGATATTGGAAATGTATTCTACTGTCCTCTAAGCACAGGGGTGTCAAACTCAAGGCCCGCGGGCCGGATCCGGCCCACAATGTGGTCCGATGTGGCCCACGGGGCTGTCCAGGAAAATGTGAGGGGTCGCCCCACGTCGCTTGGGCCCAGTCTACCCACGTCACTTCAGCCCGGTCTACCCAATGCAAAGAGGAAACATTGGGCCAGGATAGCTTTAGCCTGGTCTACCCACATTGCTTCATCCCTGTCTATCCAATGAGACAGAGGAAACATCGGGCCAGTGTGGCTTCAGCCCAGTCTACCCAATGCAAAGAGGAAACATGCCAGCTGTTTGGGGAGTGGTGTCAAGCTGGCCACACTAATCCAGTTGGCCACACCCAGTGAGTGGCATCAAGCTGGCCACGCACACCCGGCCCCTCTGAGGTCAACCACAGCCCTGATGGGGCCCTCAATGACATTGAGTTTGATACCCCTGTCTAAGCAGATATGCATCTCATCACTTCTTTGCAGCAATTACATTCAAATTATTTCAGTGAAACAATTCTAAGATCATCGTGATAGATGTAAAGTGGCCAATTTTCTATATTCTGCCTTATGCTTAGAAATCTCTACCATATATTGCATAGTAAAATATAGCTTAGTATGTGGTGCAATTTGTTTGCCTGTTTATCTCACACAAATGGCCTTTATGTGACTGCGATAGTCATAAATACCTGCTAGTAGTGAAGCACGCAAATCTCAATAATGTGACTTTGGGAAACAGTCATAAGTGTGAGAACCAGTAGTAAAGTTACTTTTTTAGTGCCATCAGAACCTTGATTGGTCACCAAAAAAGGCAGTCATTAAATGGGAATTACTTTTGTGTGAAATACTTAGGTTCAAAACCATAGAATGTTTGTTTTTTTTAAAAGATTTTTATAGTTGTTAATATGATTGGTTTCCACTGTTCGGAAGAGATAAAATGATATTATTTCAATCTGCTATTACCTTCCTTATTTTATGCTGATCGCCAAGTTCTGAAATCTACACTATGAAGATAAAAAGGTAAAGGTAAAGGTTCCCCTTGCACATATGTGCTAGTCGTTCCCGACTCTAGGGGGAGGTGCTCATCTCTGTTTCAAAGCCAAAGAGCCAGAACTGTCCGAAGACGTCTCCATGGTTATGTTGCTGGCATGACTAAACACCAAAGGTGCACAGAATGCTGTTACCTTCCCACCAAAGGTGGTCCCTATTTTTCTACTTGCATTTTTTATGTGCTTTTGAACTGCTAGGTTGGCAGAAGCTGGGACAAGTAACGGGAGTTCACCCTGTTACATGGCACTAGGTATTCGAACCGCTGAACTGCTGACCTTTCGATCGACAAGCTCAGCATCTTAGCCACTGAGCCACTGCATCCCTAGTCACTATGAAAATACAGAACTACTAAATATGTGTGAAATTTAATGTGTAGACTCTTAGGGGGAGCCTGGAACCCCCACAGAGTGTGTCTCTGGGTGGCAGATTGGGGGCCCATAACCAGTATGTCTTTTATGCTGTAATGGTGGTTGGAGGGAATCAAATACCTCCCATGGACCAACAGGCCTGGTGAGTGGCAGGTGGCTCATCAGTATTGATTGAAGGCAGAGACCACATTGGTTAGAACAGCTTCAGAAGAATAGCACATGGTGTGGTGGCAGCCACTTGAACAGCTTGTGCACATTGGTGTAGAAAGCAAAGGGACGACTACTACACTATATATTTCCCAGGAAAATCATGTTAATGGACTCCAGGGAAAGATTGAAGGCAAACAAGGTCAAGGCAGAAGAAGAAGAACATCATGTCTTCAAAATCTAAGCAGCATTTTTTCGTGTGGCTGTTGATAAAAATAGGATCGCCAACATGACTGCCAACATCCGATGATGGATATGGCACAAGAAGAAGACATAAGTAGAGCCAAATCATGCCATTATGAAATTGAGTGGCGATACAAGAGAATAAATGTACCACAAAAAAAAAAACAACAAAAAACAAAAAACAAAAAACAAAACAAAACATGAGATTCCTTCCTTCCACATCAGAAACTGGTCGACATTAATCTACGAACAAAATGCTGAATTAGTTCATTTTCTGGTACATTTTTATTTGTGTCAAGTAGAATTTCTGTTTCTGCTAGCTTTTGAAAAGATCAATAGGTACATACATTAAATTAAGCACATGGGTTTATCATTTTCAACGTATATGGACACTAACAGTATGCAATCTGTGTATGCAATCACATTCCAGAATCCAGAATCCAGCCTCATGAATTGGTTTCCTTGTATTTAGCCCTTGAAATCTCACAAAATACTGAATAACTGTGGCTCTAACATGAGCTTAAGCTTCAAAAGGGCTGATCCTTCTCTAAACTAACTCATGTAAAAATAAATGGATATAAGCCGAAATTGTGCATGCATGCATAGCAACAGTTTAAAATGTTGCTGTGAATGTTGGGTGTTTGACCGGCACTGATAACTGAATACATAATACTTTTATCTTTTGAACAATGCAAATTAAACATGCATGGGCACACACACATATGCACACATACAAATACAGCTGGTTATTATTCCTGTCTTTGGATTAGAAAAAATAATGATAAGAAATGTTTAAATTTCTCTAAAAGGCCTATCTACTTAAAACACTGCCAACGATCCAACTTGCAACACTATACAGACATACACTGTTTTCAAAAATAAATGAAAATTAGGCAATTGTTTCAACCAAAATAACTTGGTGTTTGGTGATATTGGGAGTATAGTGATAATTATAGGAAATAGTGTCTCTTTCTAATTAAACATAGCCTGTGATGTTCATGCATATTCATGCTTTATGTTGCTTATTGCCACCAATCATCATTCACTGGAAATTATAACTGTGCCCTCCAATTTTCTGGGCCAATAATTTTCTAGGCATAATTCCCAATCATATACTTAGAAGAACACATTTGAAGTTATAAATGCATCATACTTGCTTATAAATGGCCAATTTTGAGTAATGATAGTCACGCAAGAATAGTAGCAGAATCACTGGGACATGTCATATATTTCTCTTTTATATCAGACAATCAACAGATAATGCATAGAAATAATATCTGGATAACATTAAGCTCTAGTCTGATAAGGTAATAAACCAATGTAATTTTTAAACTCAAGGCCCCTTTTTTGGGACAGTGAAGCATTAGTAAGAGGCAACAGGACAAGGTATAAAGAAGATTGGCAATTAAGCAAAGCTCTCCTTGTACTGAAATGTTAAAAGAGTGGAGAGAAACAATAGTGCTGAAATTATTATTACTGTATAATATCAGAAAGGCAACACTAGATTGCCTGCCACACAGGAGGTGCATATGAGCCATAATGAAATCAGGATAGGAAGTAAACTAGATTGTGATTTATTTACAGTTGTATTATACTAGGCTTCATGCTTAACGGAGAGTTGATATTTTACATCCAACCTCTTCATTTGACAAAAGTAGCAGTTTGTATTAATATATACATATAAAAATATTGTTCCGTGGCTATTTTAGGAAGTGTGGGGGGGAAAAGCCTGTCTCCTTCAAATTTAGTGCTGCTAAGTGCATCAGTTTTTTAAAAGGAGCCTTGGTGGTGGATTAAAATGCTGTTAAGTAGCACTTAGCTGCCTGCTGCCTGCAATTACTGCGAGTTCAAATCTCACCAGGCTCAAGGTTGACTCAGCCTTCCATCCTTCCAAGGTAGGGAAAATGAGGACCTGGATTGTGGGGGCAATAAACTGACTTTGTATAAAACAGAACACCGCTTAGGGTGGGTCAAAAGCCCTACTAAGCAGGTATATACAAAAGTATGAAGGCTATTGCTTAACGCATTGTAAGCTGCCCTGTGTTTCCGGAGAATGGCGGTATATAAATCGAACCAATAAATAAATAAATAAATAAATAAAAATTAAAATGATCCCTACCTACTGAGCAATGGATTAAGATATTATTTTAAACATGTTATGCTTTGAAAGAAAAGGTAATTTTCTTTTTTTACCCCCCCCCAAAAAAGAGTAAATCACAGGAAATTAGACCATGCCCCCCCCCCCAAAAAAAAATAAATCCTGGGCAACTTTTTGCTTTCAGTTCTCATTCAACTTGATGAAAAAGACTTTGCTTTCATATTTTTTTTTCAATCAAGAACAAACTTTTATTGAGAAATGTTATGGAAAGAATGCAATATTGTTGGCAATACTTAATGTAAAAATGTTCAGACTAATAACAATATGTACAGCATTGATAATGAAGATACAGATAGCAATTACTGAGTCTGTCATCTGCACCTCTATAACTGTCTGGTTGGGTTCTGCAACCCAACAAGACAGACACAGACTTCAGAGGATAATTAGAACTGCCTTCCATTAAGGACCTGTATATTGCATGAGTCAAGAAAGGAGCCTGGCTAGCTCAACAGACTAAAAGCCTGTTATTAACATTCAGATGTCTACAATTATTGCATGTTCGAATCTCGCCAGGCTCAAGGTTGACTCAGCCTTCCATCCTTTTCTAAGGTAGGTAAATTGAGGACCCAGTTTGTGGGGGCAATAAGCTGACTTTGTATAAAATATACAAAAGTATAAAGGCTATTGCTTAACGCATTGTAAGCTGCCCTGAGTCTCCAGAGAAGGGCGGCATATAAATCTAATTAAAAAAAGAAGAAGAAGAAGAAGAAGAGGGCTGTGAAAATCTTGACAGACACCACGCATCCTAGACATAAACTGTTTCAACCTCTACCCTCAAAACGATGCTATAGAGCACTGCACACCAGAACAACTAGACACAAGGACAGTTTTTTTTCCGAACGCCATCACTCTGCTAAACAAATAATTCCCTCAACACTTTCAAACTATTCACTAAGGCTGCATTATTATTAATCTTCTCATCATTCCTTTCTCCCATCTCCTCCCACATATGACTGTATGACTGTAACCTTGTTGCTGGTATCCTTAGGATTTATATTGACTGTTTCCCTATGACTATCATTAAGTGTTGTTCCTTATGATTCTTGATGAATGTATCTTTTCTTTTAGGTACACCAAGAGCGTATGCACCAAAGACAAATTCCTTGTGTGTCCAATCACACTTGGCCAATAAAGAATTCTCTTCTCTTCTCTTCTCTTCTCTTCTCTTCTCTTCTCTTCTCTTCTCTTCTCTTCTCTTCTCTCCTCTCCTCTCCTCTCCTCTCCTCTCCTCTCCTATCCTATCCTATCCTATCCTATCCTATCCTATCCTATCCTATCCTATCCTATTCCAATAGCATGTATATACCGCTTCACAATGCTTTACAGCCCTCTCTAGGTGGTTTAGAGTCAGCATATTGCCCCCAACAATCTGGGTCCTCATTTTACTGACCTCGGTAGGATGGAAGGCTGAGTCAATCTTAAAATCGTGAGAATCAAACTGCCACACTGCTGGCAGCCGGCAGTCAGCAGACATAGCCTGCAGTACTGCATTCTAACAACTGCACCACCACGGCTCCAGATATTGAAGAACGTGGATGGATGGATGGATGGATGGATGGATGGAGATATTGAATGAAGATATTGAATACGTGAATGCTTGTGTAATTTTTGTACATAAATCAATGAAGATACTGAACCAGTAGATAGCGTCTGCCTTTTTAGGATCAACTGGCCACAGCAAAAGACCCAGCAATCCAGAAAAATGCTAATATCACACTAATATTAGTCAGCAACAATCTAACTTAAAGAAACTAGTTAGATGCTGGGATGTTTAAAAAGTAATCAGATGCTGGGAGGTACCTATACCTACAAAGGCCAGAACTGTGCAGGCAATGGTTTTCTCTGTGATATTTTATGAAAACAACAGTTGAACTTTGAAGAAGCAGGAGAAAAGGATATTGACACTTCTAAATTTTAGTGCTGGAAAAGACACTTGAGAATACCATAGGTAGCCAATGCTGTGGGGGGAGTGAATAGCAAATTGATTGTGGAACAAATCAGCCCAACATTTTCATTCTGTAGACACAAATGTCCTGATTCAAATTATCCTACTGCAGACCCTTTATGCAAAGCTCTCTGGGGAAGACTCTGATGCTGGGAAATGTAGAAGGAAAGAGAAGAAGGGCATCATCAATAACAGTAACAGAAGGCCCTCTGCTCACACAGGAGATATATACTATTCCAGAAAAATGCTTGTCCAGTCTCTTCTTAAAAGCTTTCAGTGATGGAGCATCCACGACTTCTGAAGGCAGTTTGTTCCATTGGTTGATTGTTCTCACTATTAGGAATTTTCCCCTTAATTCTAGGTTGCTTCTCTCCGTGATTAGTTTCCATCCATTATTTCTCGTCTAGCCTTCAGATGCTTTGGTAAATAAATTGGCTCCTCCTCTTCCTTTTGGCAGCCTTTCAAATATTGGAAGACGGCTCTCATGTTACCCCTGGTCCATCTTTTCATTTGACTAGGTCTGCCCAGTTCCTGCAATCATTCTTTGTATGTTATAACTTTCAGGCCCCTAATCATCTTTGTTGCTCTTCTCTGAATTCTTTCCAAAATCTCAACATCTTTTTTGTATTGGGGTGACCAAAACTGGATGCAGTATTTTAAGTGTAGGCTTACTAGGGCTTTATAAAGTGGTACTATTACTTTGTGTGATCTTGATTCTATCCCTCTATTAATGCAATTTAGTATTGCATTTGCTTTTATGGCGGCGGCTGCATACTGCACGGCTCATGTTTAGATGGTTGTCCACTAGGACTCCAAGATCCTTCTCACAGTTACTACTATTGACCTAGTCCGTACTTTTGGTTCTTCTTTCCTAAGTGTAAGATGTTGGTTGGTTGGTTAGTTCAAAAATATTTTCGGTATACCTTTATAGTCTTCACATCAAAAAGAGATCCAGTTTAGAACTAAGGAGAAATTTCCTAAGAATGAGACAAATTAATCAGTGGAATGGCTTGTCTCCAGAAGCTGTGGGCACTCCATCACTGCAGTTTTTAAAGAAGAGATTGGACAGCATTTATCTAGAATGGTATAGAGTCTCCTACTTAAGCAGGATGTTAGAATAGAAGACCTCCAAGGTACCTTCCAACTCTATTAGTCTGTATTCTATCTAATATCCATAATCAAATAATTCTCTCTCACACACACACATACACACACATTCTATCAATGGAGGTTAATTTTTACTGGAAATGCTTCTTTGCTTTTATACATTAATATAGCTTTAATATGTTTAAATATATAAAAATGTCCAATTGTGTGAAAGCACAGCCTGTGTTAACATTAAATATGTAAACTTTAGCTTATTTTCCTTCAATAGTACACTGGAACATGTATTTTTCTTTTTTTTTTTTGCAGCTTGCTTCCATTTTTCATTTTAATATATGTTTGTTGCCGCTAGTCTAAACTTTTGCAATCCTTTCTTATACTGTACATAATTGTTTCATATGACAGAAAACAAAATATATTTTGTTCAGTATTCAGCATTGCATGCATTTTAGCAATAATTGTTAAAATGAAACGATGCATATCCGTTTGAATAAAGATTTTTCTTTCCCTTTTTTTGCTTTTTAGAAAAGATACCACCTATTCAGTTTTGCTAATACATTTCATCTGTTGGATGTCACTTATGGCATGCAATAAGCAGGAATATGGGTTTTATTTTTAATCTCCCACAATAAAAAGCAGAACTGTCTTTAATAGAAGTTGTACATGGAAAACTAGTTATGAACATATTTAATTGATACTTAAGCCATCCTGTTTGAAACCAATTTTAGGAATGATACCAGGAAGGCTTGATGACAGAAAAATAGAAGCATACAGGACAGTGGTGAAATCCAATTTTTTTTACTACCGGTTCTGTGGGTGTGGCTTGATGGGTGTGGTATGCTTGGTGGGTGTAGCCTGATGGGTGTGGCAGGGGAAGGATACTGCAAAATCTCCATTCCCACCCACTCCAGGGGAAGGATACGGCAAAATCCCCATTCCCTTCCTACTTCTGGGGGAAGGATATTGCAAAATCTCAATTCCCACCCCACTCTTGGGCCAGCCAGAGATGGTATTTGCCGGTTCTCCGAACTACTCAAAATCTCCGCTTCTGACAGATTCTCCAGAACCTGTCAGAACCTGCTGGATTTCACCCCTGATACAGGACAATGCTGTCATACATTCACACCCTTATGTTCTTGCATACATAGGTTTAATACAGTATAGTACAGTAAGTTGGATACATGTGGTGTGATATGACACATTTTTCTTCACTTTCTCTCCCAGTGGACAGTTATCTGTACATTTATGGGTAATTTCCATAAACAAACTTCTCCTTGAAATTTAGGCCCTACATCACTTAGTCATTTAAGTCACTGAGGCATGCAGAATTGGAACACCATTTTTTCTAATAACCTGGAACCATCTTCCTCAATTTGGTGACTCTAGAGATGCCATCTTTTGTCCAGGGATTGTAACAACCCATCTGGGTGGCACAAGGTTGACAAAGGGTTGCAGGCGGAGAGAATAACTGACGGAAGACCATCTGGGTTCTTGTTTAAATTCACTATGTGTCTTTGTTGACTTCTTCCTACATTAGGGATACAGTATTGTCCACACACTGGGTAGCTTTTATATATTTATTTATTTTCTTCCTTCCTGAACCAAGCAGGTGCAGAATCCACTTTTTTCCTTAGATCAGCTAAATGTTTATCCATTACCGTATTTTTCGGACTATAAGACACACTTTTTTTGTACCTTCCAAAAGGGGGTGAAAATGTCTGTGAGTCTTATAGACTGAATATTGCCAAAACCTGCCCACCCACTGGCTGTTTTTTGGCCTCTGCACGCCCTGTTTTCGGGCCCTGTTTTGGTCTTTTTGAGGCCTTTTTTCAGCCTGTTTTCGGGGGGGGGGTTGGCCCATTTTTTAGGCTTTTTTGGCCTGTTTGTGAGGCTTTTTTCAGCCTGTTTTCAGTTGTCAGTGATGACGTCCATCCAGGTGGGTGGAGCCTCCCACCACCGTTAATACCAGTTCACAAGAACCGGACTGAACCAGAAGCAACCCACCACTGTGCAGGACCTTGGGATCCTGCAATTGTCATAAATGTGAACCAGTTGTGAAGCACCCAAATGTATATCACGTGACCATAGGGATTCTGCAATGGTCGTAAGTGTGAAAAATGGTCATAAATCACTTTTTTCAGTGCTGTTGTAACTTTGAACAATCACTAAATGAATGTTGTAAGTCAAGGACTATCTATATCTATATCTATATCTATATCTATATCTATATCTATATCTATATCTATATCTATATCTATCGATCTATCGATCTATCGATCTATCGATCTATCGATCTATCTATCGATTTATCGATCTATCTAGTTTCATTTTCCCTTTATAATGGGACCCTGATATTTGCCACTCAGTAAAGCATTGCTTTCCATTTATTCAGCCATTTTGGTGTATTTTCCAGGGTACAAATCAAAGTGCCTATGACTTCTGAATATTTTAAGAAGTACAGATGCCAAATGTTTTCTTTTTACCCACATGCATACTATAAAAAAAACTATTTTGTACCTGAATATTGATGCCAGACTGCAATATAAATTGGGAGCTGGCCTGATCCTGCAGTATCCTTAGCTCGTTTATCAGGTTGCAACAGAAAAACCTCTGTTTTGTATTGTAGTTTGGAGCTTATTGACTTTTGTCACAAGAAGCCTAACACTAACCCTATTGTACAGTATTGCAGCCCTCTGTTAATCTGCTTATTCCACCAGCAGTGTATCCTAAATCTCAACTAAGCATGCTGAAAAGATGTTCTAGCCATGGAGTATGTATGAAATGTATATTCTGTATGCCTGTGAATACGTGCGCGTGCAGCAGATAATGCTTTCATGCAAAATGCAGAATGATTGCCAATTTTTTGAAGCAGTGTAAAAGGTTACCCAATGCTCCATTGCTCCTAGTGTTCTAACATAATTCTACTGAATGCATGGCTGTTAATACAGGGCCTGTGGGATTCTTGGCTGGAAAGCTACCTGGCAGCTTGCAAACAGAGAATGTATGTGTGCTGCTTGCGATTGGACTTCTATTATTGAATGAAAAAGCATCTGTGAATAAATGAAATTTTGAATGTAAGAAACTGCAGGAATGCCAGTCTTTTTTCTGCACGGATACATCAATCAACAAGGAGCAGAATCAGACCATTTTTTTTTTGTGTTCAGTACTTCTGAATGAACATAAATCAGGCCAGAACTATTTAGCCATAATTTCTCTGTGTGTGTTTGTGTGTTAATATATATATATATATATATATATATATATATATATATATATATATATATATATATATATATAATTAATAAACCTCAATAAAAAAAACTATCATGAAGGTTACATCTCCAGACGACAAGCCCTTTTCACAGACCTTTTCTTTCTGGAAAATATATATAGAATAGAATAGAATAGAATAGAACAGAATAGAATAGAATTGAATTCTTTATTGGCCAAGTGTGATTGGACACACAAGGAATTTGTCTTTCGTGCATCTGCTCTCAGTGTACATAAAAAGACAAGACACACTCATCAAGAATCACAAGGCAACAACACCCAGTGACAGTCATACGGTACAATAAGCAATCAAATCATATCAGTAAACAATCAATAGAAATATAAATCACAATGATATAAGCAACAAGTTGCAGTCATGCAGTCACAAGTGGGAGGAGACGGGTGACAGGAATGATGAGAAGATTAATAGCAATAGTAATGCAACCTTAGTGAATAGTTTGACAGTTTGAGGGAATTATTTGTTTAGCAGAGTGATGGCATTCAGGAAAAAAACTGTTCTTGTATCTAATTGACTTGGTGTACAGTGCTCTATAGCGTCGTTTTGAGGGTAAGAGTTGAAACAATTTATGTCCAGGATGTGAGGGGTCTGTAAATATTTTCACAGCCCTCTTTTTGACTCATGCAGTATACAGGTCTTCAATGAAAGGCAGGTTGGTAGTAATTGTTTTTTTCTGCAGTTCTAATTATCCTCTGAAGCCTGTGTCTGTCTTGTTGGGTTGCAGAACCAAACCAGACAGTTATAGAGGTGCAGATGACAGACTCAATAGTTTCTCTGTAGAATTGTATCAGCAGCTCCTTGGGCAGTTTGAGCTTCCTGAGTTGGTGCAGAAAGAACATTCTTTGTTGTGCTTTTTTAATGGAGTTTTTGATGTTAGGTGTCCATTTTAGGTCTTGAGATATGATAGAACATAGAAATTTGAAGGTCTCTACTGTTGATACTGTGTTGTCTAGTATTGTAAGAGGTGGTAGTATGGGAGGATTTCTCCTAAAGTCTACCACCATTTCTACGGTTTTGAGTGTGTTCAGTTCCAGATTGTTCTGGTCGCATCATGAGACTATTTGTTCAACCTCCTGTCTGTATGTGGATTCATCGTTGTCTCAAATGAGGCCAATCAATGTTGTATCATCTACAAACTTCAGTAGTTTGAGATGCAGTCATTGGTATATAGAGTGAAGAGAAGTGGAGAAAGCACACATCCTTGGGGAGGCCCTTTGCTAATTGTACAGGTATCTCATGTGATTTTGCTTAGCTTCCGTTGCAAACCGGTAGTGGAGGTAAGTAGAACCCACCCCTGGTCCTGCAGAAGATTTTACAACCTTCTGACAAGCAAAGTCAATGAGGAAGCCAGATTCACTTAACAACTACGTCACTAACTTAACAATGGCAATGATTCACTTGACAAATGTGGCAAGAAGAAGTTGTAAAATGCAGTGATTCACTTAACATTTTTTTTTTTTTGCTTAGCAATAGCTTGAAATTTTGGTTGTAAGTCAAGGAGCTTTTCCCCACCCGAAACCTCAGGGCTGTCCTGCTGCAGCTGGGTTTCAGCCAAATCCCTCTTAGACATCTGTTTGGAGACATTGACCAACTCCCCTCCAGATGTGACTGGAATTGGGTCATCTTCCTCTGAAGATGGAGAGGTATCTGGAGAAATATCCAGGGGAGTCATCATAGTTGTAAACAGGAAATAAGTGGTGTCATGTCTCTCCCCCTCTGTTGAGAGAGGGCTATTCAATTTTAATATAGATGGCCTCTTTGACCCCTCTTTCAAACCTCTCTTCTCTGTCTTTAAAAGAGTGGCCTTTGTCTTTAAGAGCCAGTGAGATTGCCCTTCAGATAGCCTGGCCCCAAGTCATGTAAGTGTCTACAGATATACTTTTATTTCAAATAAGAAGCATGCTGTAAAATAAGTATCCCTGCACCTTATAGCATATTGCATCATTAGAAATCAGGTTCCCTACTGCTAAGTTTCTACTTTTCTTCTTCTTCTTCTTCTTCTTCTTGCAACTTCTCCTTGTGCAGTTGAATTGTTTCTGACTAAAAAAGGTGGGAGTTTGTGTCAATTAGAACTATCCAATTTAAAACAAATCAGAAAGTTCAAATTGGTGATACAATCAAGTACAGCACAAGAATAGAGGTTTCTGTCACCAAGAAAAAGTGAATACTAGTTAATTTACTTTTCTATTACAGGACATGGATTTGTAATTCTCAGCTCCAAATGCAATTTCTTCTAATTCTATTTTATGCCCATCAAATTACATTGTTCACTATGGATGAACCTTCCACTGAAGTATAGCATGGAATTCCCATTAAATTCCAAATCAATTAGAAGTGACTTGTTTCATTATATTTCATATTTAAATGATTAGTGGGGGACAAAGCTCTTAATAAAGGACCCATACAGGTGATTTTGAAATTGCTACTGTAACACATCTTTAACAATTTAATTCACTAAACAATCAATCACTCTTCTAAGATCTGAAAAGTAGAATGCAATAATACCAAGTGCTTTTGTTCATCCTTGTCTCCATTGGGTACACAGTATAACAAAATCCTTGTTTATCCGTGAAATCTGCCTCACATAAAAGTAACATCAATGCACACAACTATAGATAAATGGTTACCTTCTACTTTTATCATGATACATGATATAATTTTGGAAAGGGAAGTGGACTCATGGGAAATTATGGGAATAACATAATATGTTTTCTTTCTATTTGTGAGCTTGTATAAGCTATACAATGAAAAGAATGATGACTATTACAAGGTGCTGTCAAAGTTTATAAGGGCTGTTTAAAACATCTCATATGCAATATGCAGCTTTTGATATATATTTTCTTTAATTCATTCAAAACAAAAATTAAAATTCTTCCGATGAGCTCATCTTTGTTATCATTTGATCCCACACTGCCAAAATCTGAAATGTAAACTTTTGATTTCTTTGATAAGAGGGTTTGGCTGAGGTTTACTGAAATCGTACTTACATGACAATGAAGAATGTGGTACTGGCTTCTGCATATTTCTCTATGCTTAGTAGTGCTTTTCACTTACCTTCGCTACCAGTTCGGAACTGTGAGCGTGTGTGTGGGGTGCTTCTGTGCATGCACAGAACTTTCTACGCATGTGCAGAGCGTCTGTGATGATGGCATTGGGTGGGTGGGCAGAGCTTCCCGCAGCCGCTGCTACAGGTTTGCCAGAATCAGGGTGAACCGGTAGAAACCCATCACTGTCTATGCTATAATACTTTTACTGAATATTTAAATTCACGATTCTTGTAAATTTAAAAAAAAAACTTTAAAAGAGCCTGAAATGTAACTTTCCAAATTCCATTTTTGATTGATTATTTATTTATTTATTTATTTATTTATTTATTTATTTATTTATTATTGCGATTTATATGCCGCCTTTCTCCCTGGGGACTCAAGGCGGCTTACAAAATGACAAATTCCAATACAAATCACAATGAAATAAAATTAAAATCAGCAACCCTATTAAAAACAGTTTAAAATTATGACAGTGTACCCCCAAATGGATCAGTTGAGTTGACGAAAGAGCCACGTCTTCAGCTCTCGACGAAAGGAAAGAAGGCTGTCCTGAGCTTGGTGGGCAATCCATTCCAGAGGGTCGGGGCTCCCACAGAGAACGCCCTCCTCCTGGGGGCCATCAGCCGACATTGTTTGGTCGACGGCACCCTGAGGAGGCCGACTCTGTGAGAGCGCACAGGTGATTAACCATTAATGGCATGATAATGGACAAGGAGGGCATTAGTTAGGAAACCTAAGCGCATATAAAGATAACTGTCTTGTGTCTTGTGTGTGTAAACAAGTGTCTTTGTGTCAGTCATTAAAAGCAAAATGCTAAATTCTGATTTCACTACAGAGAAGCTATTCAGCTCACTCATTTAATACAATTCTGAAGTGTGCCTTGACATTTTTCAAGGATTTTTTCTCTGAAAAAGAAAGAGGGAAAGGGGTCTGTTGTTTTTTTTCTTTAATCCTCAGGGCATTGTTTTTGTTATTGCTATTGTTGTTATATTGGAAGTAGTGGGAGGTGCTATGTTTTCTTCTCTTTTATGGATTGCCATCATTGTGATGCTTTTCCAGGGGCACAGTTTCCACTTATGCCTCCCCTTGGGATTTAATGGCTCAGTGGGAAGCCTGCAGGGTTGCAGATGACTGTCGAACTGAAACAGAAAACATTCACACACTTACAGAAACACACATAGTCTATCACAAAAGAAGAAGAACAACAACATAGCAGCAGAAATAAGGAATTCTTTTCTCCTTTGAAGGAAATGCTAAAAGTAATTTCACTTTTGGGTAATTGAATGAGAACAATAAAAAGTGGAAGATGATAATAACCGGAAAGATTATGGAATGAAACAATTTGATTCTAAGAAGAATGATAGTGATTGACCTGAATTCTACCCCACTGAGCAACTTGTTATCACTGGTACTGCTCTATTTCTAAAATATATCTATAAATAGAAGCCATTACTAAAGAACACTCTTAGCTGGCTTAACTAGGACAAAAAATATTAATGTACTGAGAGAATATCAAAAAGGGATCAATTGATATAGTCAACAAATCCATTGGGGACTAGATTTGACTCAAAACATACCTAGTTCATGCATAGGTTTAGACTAATACTAGACAATCACTCAGCTTGTAGGAGAGGTAATTTCAGTTGTGAATTCCATCAAGTGTTACAGGCCTAACAGCAATTAATATATTGTCCAATCATTGATTAATTGTAGTGGCCAAGATGCATCTACAGCTACCTGGCTAATCAATTCAGCTAGTAGTAATGGAATCTTGCCAGTACTTTTTCCTGGTATAGGGTATTTCCAGAAATATTTAATACTTCCTGGAGAACATGAATAATGATTTTGTATTTCCAAAATGGTGATTTTTTTTTTTGACCCAGTTAAGGAGATTGTGTGCTGCCAGTACTACTGATGAGAAGATCCACAAATACGGTCATAAGATCTATAGTTTTCAGCTCATAAGAAGTATGAAGAGTCCAATGCAATTTTTAATTCACATGTACATTTCAATACTATTGAATTGTCAAGTCACAACAAAGAAGTCATAAGATTCTCTGAAAAGGGTCCACACAACAAAAATATTGTCTCTGGTCATCTGACATATTTAACCAGGTCAGGTAAAGGCCCATCATAGTCATTTGAAAACACACAAAGTTTCATTAGTATTAAATTATTATTATTATTATTATTATTATTATTATTATTATTATTATTATTATTATTATTATTATTATTATTATTTACTTTATTCATTAAACATGAAACTCAGTCAACTGAACATTCAAAAATGCATCACAAATACCATTGACTGGGGCTAATGCTTGATACGGGTTGCTGCCAACATCCTAGGTATCAACCAAGTACCTTCTTAAGATGTACGATATTCCAAGTAGCACAGTTTTTTTGCAATTCTGCTGGTGTTATTGCAGAAAGCTGCAATTTGCTGATGTATCTTATAAAATTCTTGGACATGGTACCAAGTGCCCCGATGACAATGGGTATCACTGTTACATGTTTCATCCATAGTCATGTAGTTTTGATGGCCAGGTCATATTTCATGATTTTTTCCAGTTCTTTTTCTTCGACTCTGGCATCTCCTGGTACCGCGATATCAATAAATTGTACGTTTCAATTTTCAACAACTGTGATATCTGGCATGTTGTGTTCCAAATCTGTCTGTATTCGAAAGTCCCACAAGATCTTCACCTTCTCATTTTCTATAACTTTTTCCACTTTATGTTCCCATGACTTTTTGGATACAGGAAAGTCATATTTTTTACATAATGACCAGTGGACTAATTTAGTAACTCGGTAGTGTATTATTATTATTATTATTATTATTATTATTATTGATTCCTCATAACTATGTAAATTAGTCCCTGCAATTTTGTTGGCAAGACATTTGGAAGTGATTTTCTCAGTCACCAATGTCTACTGTGGAAGGGATCTTGGAGGTCTTCTAGTCCAACTCTCTGCTCAAGCAGAAGATCCTATACCATTTCAGACAAATGGCTGTCCAGTTTCTTCTTGAAAACCTCCAACAAGCCTTCTGGAGGCAAGCCATTCCATTGATTAATAATTGTCAATGTCAGGACATTTCTCAGTTCTTGGTTGGATCTCTCTTTCTATCCATTACTTCTTGTTCTGCCCTGAGGTGTTAGAGAATAAGTTGACCCCCTGTTCTCTGTGATAGCCCTTCAAGTACTGGACAACTGCTATCATATCACCAGTTGACTTCATTCCAATAGCAGGATTAGAAATCATGATTCCCCAGGTTTTTTCCACTGGAAAATCTTAAATCATTATACCATTAGCTCTCATTATTGACCCTGGTGAGATTTTTTTTAATGGGTTATTGTGGTATGAACCAAGCTCTTTTGGCCTATGGCAGGGGTGTCAAACTCAATTTCATTGAGGGCCGCATCAGGGTTGTGTTTGACCTCGGGGGGTTGGGGTGGGCATGGCCAGACTGGGCATGGCCAGCTTGACATCACTCGTATGGGGGCGCCTGTGGGGGCCCGAGCACTCTGCCAGTGAAAATGGGTTCCCGAGCTCTGTTTTTGGCTGGGACGACCTCCTGCAACGCTCTGCCAGCAAAACGGAGCTGGGGGGGCCCTTGTGAGCTCTGTTTTCAGCTAGGATGGCCTTCTGCAACTCCCTGCCAGCAAAAATGGAGCACACGGCTCTCATGAGCTCTGTTTTTGTTGGTGGATCACAATGGACAAGTCCTTTGCTGTTTCCAGGGTGCCCCCACAGGCCAGATCTAAGCACCCTGTGGTCTAGATCTGGGCCCTGGGCCTTGAGTTTATGGTTTATAGAATTGTACCCATAAAATAGCTGAAATTAGTAACCATGTTTTATATGAACATTATAATATGGTCAGTGGTGAAATCCAATTTTTTTTACTACCGGTTCTGTGGGCGTGGCTTGGTGGACATGGTGTGGCTTGGTGGGCATGGCTTGGTAGGTGTGGCAGGGGAAGGATACTGCAAAATCTCCATTCCCACCCCACTCTGGGACTAACCAGAGGTGGTATTTGCCGATTCTCCGAACTACTCAAAATTTCCGCTACCAGTTCTCCAGAACCTGTGAGAACATGCTGGATTTCACCCCTGTATATGGTACTGATTTATTTATTTATTTTAAAATTTATATTGCTGCCCATTTGCACATGGCAACTCAAGGCAGCTTACAAGAATATAAAACTTCATCTAAAGACAATAAAACTAATAAAAGAGAGAAGCATATAATAAATCAATAAAATAATATAATAAAATAACCCCCCACCCCTTGCCTCAGTGACAATACTGGCTATATTTGGTAAGATATATTTGGCAAGATAGTCAGGATGAAATGGCAAACCTGGTAATTTTTTTCCAATAGGAATAATGAACCTAAAATCCATATTATCACAAAAATATTCCTTCAGCGGAGAAAAAAAACCCTACCATTTATGTCTGAATCTGGAATTGACCTTCAGAAAATCTATATTTTCTGAACTGTCACACAACACAACCATGCCAGAATTAATTATTAGTGCCCCGGAATCAAAACTAATAGATTTGGCTTGCAAATATTCAGATGGCCACAAGGTATCATCCGAAAAATAGATTTTTCTGTATTATTTTGCTTCTATCTCAAGGTCACCCATATTTTTGCAGTCTAGATCTGGTAATTGAGATGTATGCTGTGAGGTGCTTTTTTGATGCTTTGTTTTTGATGTTCATTTTTTGAATTTGATGGGATGGCTTCAGGGAAAAAAAACGAGGCACTTTTTCTACATTTGCTCTTAAGGAACTTTGTACTGAATGTTATTCTATGTATAAGGAAAAGGGCCATTAGGATTGGAAGAGTTTGGGTCCCGAAATTTTATATTTATGAGAATTTTAAAGAAAGGTGGGGGGAAATAATAAAAAAGCACTCTCCAGAGATTTGAGTCCTTTCCTATAAAGAAATAGGTCAGGTTTGGTCTTAGTTTCTTAAAGAAGAAAACTAGTTCAGAGCAGGGATGGAGCATATGATTTGCATCTAGCAAATCCTCTATATTTAACATTTCCATATGAAAATAACACAGCCAGAAACCCTGGAGAAATGCTGCTAAGTGATCCAGAGGGGGCAAGAGCATGAAAATGCATCTCCCTGTGTTGCCTAAAGTCATAGGTCTCCCTTTTCAAGAGAAATATATTTCTTAGGGCTTTCAGGAAAGAGGGTGATATTGTGAAACAATTAAAACTTTTGGGTGACTCTGCGCATAGGGTTGCATAGGATGTACATGTTAGGATGTTTCTCCTTCAACACTGGATTGCCAGCAATTTTTCAAGATCATATCTTTCGCATTAGCCTCTTCTTAAAGCTAAAATGATTATTTGTGTGTGTTATGACAACTTATTTGAGGCTCCGTACGATGGGTTAGCACTTAAAGACTGAAAAGCTGCTGAAAAGCTGACAGCCTGAGTTCAAGACAACAAAGTGAGCTTTTGTCCTTGGCTTAGCTCCTACCCATCTAGCAGTTCAAATGCGTGCAAATACAAGTAGATCAGGGATGGGCTGCTGGGGATTCTCAGGGGTTTGGGAGATCCTCTAGCTAAGATTCTGTGCAGTTTGGAGAACCCCCAAATCCCACTCCTGGCTGTCCCCCCCACCCCTCCCAGGAGTCCCCACGTGGCCCATTTTGGATACAGGTAAGTGCAGGGCCCATGTGGAGGCTCAAGGAGGGCAAAAAATGGACCCACTGGAAGTTCTGGAAGTTTCGGCCTCCAGAGGGCCTATGGAGCCTGGGGAGGCTGTTTTCGCCCTCCTGGAGGCTCGAGGAAAGCCTCCAGAGCCCAGGGAGGGCAAAAAGACCTCCCCCTGCCATGATGCAGGAGGCCAACTAGGCCACGCCCACCATGGCCATGCCCACCTAGCAACCAGGCAGAGAACCCCTTGCTAAAATTTTTGAAGCCCAACCCTGGAGTAGATAAATATGTACATTCTGTGCACTTCAGTGTACAATTTCGATAACCACATGACTACCAAAGTGTCTTCAGACAACACTGGTTCCCTCTGTTAAGAAATGAAGATAAGCACCATCCCCTAGAGTTTTAATTGACTAGACAAGGGAAATCTTTACCTTTATGACAACTTATACCCCTCTCCACATCGTTTGACCAATTTGCTAGAAATTATGTTGAATGAATTTGCTTTGAAAGCAAGTGGCATCTTACATGTCTACTAGCCCTGAGAATTAAAGATTAAAAAAAAAAAATCTAACGTCCAATTATATCATTCTTTCTGAATTCAGTGCTCTCTAATAGGACAAAAATACATTTGAGCTTAAATCAACATCATAAGACTTTCCTATAGTATCACATGTTTTTCTATAGCACTGCTTAATCTATTTCCCACACACTGCTGTCAACAATTTTTTTCCCCTGATTAAATTACAAGCTGAGTTTTCCAGCAAACTATTATAAGTCATTAAATCATCAAAGCTATTTGATTGTAATGGCAGTTTTCAACACCCTTTTAATCTCATTGTCTATTTTTGAACATGGAATGTGTTTGCATTGTATTATGCACAAACAAATTGGCGTCTTCCAATATGAATTCATTAATATTG
This sequence comes from Arizona elegans, assembly GCA_022577455.1. Taxonomy (NCBI): domain Eukaryota; kingdom Metazoa; phylum Chordata; class Lepidosauria; order Squamata; family Colubridae; genus Arizona; species Arizona elegans. Next base: position 5,257,663 of record JAKOOJ010000006.1, read on the forward strand.
ATTAATGCAGACGTACAGTATGTGCCTGATGTGTGTACAGTATGTGTGAGTGAGTTCCTGGCACTTCCCGAATACCAGATCTGCAGGTGATGTTTAAATTTGTTTCTATTATTTTTGCCTTTTTATCACCGATAGTAGAGCTCATCCAGTCTGTGATAACAGTGGGAGCTATGAAAGGTTTGATGGATGAGATGTAACCCTAAACCCTGGATTCATTTTATATACTATCACATTTTAAAGAAGCTATGGTAGTTTATGAGCGTGCCTGTCTCTATTTTATCCTTACAACTACTTCTGAAATAACTAGGTTGTACCATATTTTTTGGAGTATAAGATGCACTGGAGTATAAGACGCAGCTTAGTTTTGGGGGAGGAAAATAGGAAAAAAAAAATCTGCCTACCAGGTATTCAATACCGTATTGAGTCCTACGGGAGAAAGGCGGTATAGAAATATAATAAATAAATAAATAAATAAATATTCATCTGGCTAGAATCCTTAGTCTGGTCACCTTCAGCACGTTAGTTTGCTGGTTTTTTTATCCCCTGCTTGGGGATAAAAAACAGCTTCTAAGGCACATCAGAGAGGAACAGCAATGAGAAAAGCAGGCAAAGCACGGGGAGATCACTTCACTCAGCTAGCACCTAGTTAGGGCTGGAAAAAAACTTCTAAAGAACAGCTGAGAGTCAGAGCAAAGCATGGAGATAGCTTCACTTGCTAGCACCTCGTTAGTGCCTCGTTAGGGCTGGAAAAAAAAAGCTTCAAAAAAGCTATATTTGGAGTATAAGACGCACCCAAATTTTCAGCCTCTTTTATGGGGCGGGGGGAAGGTGCATCTTATACTCTGAAAAATACGGTAATTACTTAAGGATAGCTAAATGAGTTTCATGGCTAAATTGAGTTTTGGATTCAAACTTATTCTATAACTGCATTTTATAGAATTATATTTACTAAGACTTCAAGAATAATTTGCTGTACTGAACACATATTAATGGAATTTAAACTAGATACTATGAAGAAGAAACCGAAAAGTGTGTTTTTAAATTATGCAAAAAAAAAAAAAAGTTGGGTTTAGCTTCCCCAAGCTAAATAGCAGGTATTTCCCATAAAACGATCAGCTTCTGTGGGCTTTCTTTTACACCATCTTGCATAGTAAATTTCTTCCCTGTAAGATCTCTTTGTCCTAATTATAGATTCTTTTTTTTTTGAAAAACAATTTTGTATTTCAAACAAAAACAACATAAAAGTATCATCCTTTCAAACATTTGTAGAAAGTGTATCGATTGGTTAGCATCCTTTTGAGCTCACAAAATCTTCAATATATCCATATATAACAAAAGCTTCTTTTCCCTGAAGACAAATTTTTACACTTTATCTTAACTTCCACTTCATATATCATATTTCATCTCCATATTTTATTATCTATCCAATTATAAAATAAACCCCATATCAAATAATATTGATTGCCTTCCTGTTCTCTTATTTCAAATGTCAGTTTACTCATTTCAGCACAGTTCAACATTTTCTTAATAATTTCTTCATCAGTAGGTATTTTCTCTTCTTTCCAGTTTGTAACAAATACGATTCTAGCCGCTGTTAAAATATTCACAATTAAATATTGCAATTCTCTATTATATGTCTCTGGTAAGATCCCTAATAAAAAATATCTCTGGTTTAAAGTCAATATGTCTCTTTATCATTTTTTCCAACCACGTGTGTATCTTAAACCAGTATCTCTTTGCTTCTACGCATGTCCACCACATATAGTAGTATGATCCTGGAGTGCCAATTATAGATTCTTAATATGTTACTTGAAGCATACTCAGGATTTGACCTAGCTTCAGTGTGCAGGGGCAAGGCAATTTTCAGCAGGCTGGTGGGAAGATAGGAAATTTTGAAATCTTGCTGGTATCACAGTATCCATGAATTTTCCTCTCTTTAGGCTTACTACTAGGTAATAGGTTTTTATTGTGCCATGCATGTACTTGGCCATTAAAAGCCTTATGGTTTGGTTTTGACTATGCTGGTTGGCAATGCTCAATGGAATATCTGTTTTTAATGGAATAAAAGAAATCACAGATGAGAAACTGGTACACATGGCTAGATCTGGGCAGGGAGTATGATGGACGGTTGATTCTCACTTTTTGAAATAGTGCTATTTTTTTAAAAAAATATCTTAATTTTCTATCTCTGAGATCTATTTTTTTTTTATTGAAAAAGTTTTCAAATACAAGTTTTCCCCCTTTCCCCCCCTCTTCCCTAACCCCCCCTCACCACCCATCCCCCCCGTGACTTCTTCACAACAATAGGCTATTTCATAACTAATTACATACATAATATCTTTCCTTTCCCTTACTCCCTCCTCAGAATACTGACCCTTAGCATATTATTCTTATAACTCCCATTTTTACGATAATCTGCCCTTTTTCTCCTCCCCTAAACTTATAGTGTATTATTACAATTTAACATTTAATCTTTTATATATATTAATATAACATTTTAAAGCGGCCTTCTCCCTACATCCAAATTTAACATTTATTCAGTTCTATCCAATTCCTCCACTCCCCTAAATATATGACTTAAAGATCCTTTTTCTTAGACTAATCAATCAGTAAACTAACCTATTTCAACCCTTCAATTCCTACAAAATCATGCAATACAATTCTAAATATAATCCACTGCCCACTTTACTAAGATATACACATATCTATATATGCATTCCATTTTGTAAAAAGAAAAAAGACAATAACTTTAAATTTATAATCCATATAATATCTTCTTTGGTGTCTTTCCACTGGATTGTTAAATCCATCACCCATAATAGGGTAAAATAACATGCTGGTGCAACAGTTTGTTCAAAATCTTCAATCATCTTCTGCCCCCATCAGTAGTAGATATCCTCGTATATATATAAAAGTAAAAACAACCACCCGAGTGACATTATAATTATATCCATATAGTTATAGTTGTGGTGTTCATCAGGATTGTTGATTCCCATCCTCCTAATGGGTAACATCCAGATCTTCTGCATGCCCCAGCGTAACTCTCCTGCCTTGTAACTCAAAATAATTATAATATATTTACCAGTAAAAGAAATCCAGAGTAGATAATTCAAATCCAACAAGGTAAGGCTCTTTTCACATCCCAAAATCACGGCATTACAGAGATCTGCCACAATCCTCAGGATAGTATTAAGCAATTGTTCGCCTCCACTATCTTTTCAGATATTCATTCATTTTTTAAAGTCCCTGGCTTCACTGTTGCTATCTCTGAGATCTATTGAGCCACAAGCTGATGTTTCTTCACTATATACTTTGTTTAGAAGGCCAGATAAACAGAGTTGGAAGGGACCGTATAGGTCATCTAGTCCAACCCCCCGCTCAAGCAGGAGACCCTCCACCATAGAGTTTACATCAGAGATAACAATGACCCTAGTCAGATCATTTTTGTATTTTGGAAGCAAATTGGAGAAACCTTTATTCAATGGTTGTCATGACAGGGCTTGATTCGGTAAACTATCTATTAATAAGGATACCTCTTTAACTTCAACAAGAATCAGTGGTGGGTTCCTCCCGGTTCAGACCGGTTCGGCCGAGCCGGTAGCGGTGACGATATGATGTCACCGAACCGGTTCTCCCCCCCACCCTCCCCCCCACCCCCCATTATTCTTACCTTTTATTTGGTCCCACCCCCAATCTATTGCTGCCTCCTGAGTCCCAGCTGATGACTAGAGGGAAAAAAACTGTTTAAACTCTTGCCGCGGGGCTTCAAAGGGCTGTCCTACAGCTGATCAGTGTTAAAAGCAAACAAATGAGTCGGGTCGTAAGTGCGAGGACTGGTTGTAAGTGCGAGGACCTTCCAGAAATGTCTCTGACCAGCTAGCCACACCGACCTAGTCACATGACCTCCAAGCCACACCCACAAAATAAGCCATGCCCACAGAACCGGTAGTAAAAAAATTTAGAACCCACCCCTGACAAGAATGATATATTTCAATTCTCCTCTGATCAGGTGGGCATTAAGTAGCATTCATAGCAGGATCAAAATAGCCAAGGTGCTGGACACATCATAACAACCTAAGCACCTTACTTTCTACCTATGCATCAATATCACATGCACGTAGAAAGAGACAGGGCTTTAATCATAATACTGTGACTAATGCCCGGAAAAAAAGCTCTGATGGGCATACTTTCTCCCAATGTCCTGGGTTGTAGTTACTCAGAAATTTCATTTTCTAATTTTTCCTAATTTAAATAATCCTAAACAAAATTAAAGTCAATGGAGCAGACAATTGTTAGGTGATCAGCAGAATATCTTATTCCAGGCCTGTTCCTGCTGATCTCTTTCAAATTTATTGTACCTCTGCATCACTCAGAACATTGTATTATGGGGGCAAAAACTACAGGAGAAGAAAGCCTCTTCCTCCTCCTCTTCCTCCTCCTCCTCTCACTCATATCAGGTAAGGGGCAAAATTCTTTTTTTACCTTGCCCCTAAAACAACTATGAACAACAAATTTCTCCTCTGATTGTAGAGTACTGTCAGTGGTGGGATTCAAATAATTTAACAACTGATTCTCTGCCCTAATGACTGGATGGGTGGGCGTGGCCATGGTGGGCGTGGTCTGGGGGTGTGACAGGCAGCACTTGACCTCCTGCACCCCCCTAGGAGCAAAAATGGGCTGTGGGGGGGGGGGGCACGCCGCACCCCCGTGCCCCATTCTGGGTCTAGGAGGTCTCCCTGAAGCCTCCTGGGAGCGAAAATGGGCCATGGAGGGGGAGCTCACCACACCGTTTTGGACCTAGTCAGCCTCCCTGCATTTACCCGGAAGCCAAAATGGGGCACGTGGGGACTCCTGGAAGGGGCAGGGTGGGGAGGGGCCAGCCAGCAATTTAACTACTGGTTCACCTGAACTGGCCTGAATCAGCTGAATCCCACCATCGAGTAAGGTCCTGGTCACCCTATCCAATACCTTACTCAAGATTTACTCAAAGTTCAGCTTTCTTGCCAATTTTATTGGTGGCATTTTAAACTGCTGGGAAGCTACATCAACAAACAAGTTTGTTTGTCTCAATATTTATTTTATTTATTTATTCATTATTTAGACTTATATGCCGCCCTATCTCCGAAAGGACTCAGGGCAGCTCACAACAATAAAACACACAGTTCAATTTTTTAAAAATACCCAATAAAACTATAAAACCCCTTCAGTCCAAGCCAACCAGGTGGAATAGCCATGTTTTAAGGCCACGGCAGAAAGAGCGAAGGTCAGAGGCCACCCGGAGCCCCAGGGGGAGCTGATTCCACAGGGTAGGTGCGCCCACAGAGAAGGCCTACTCCCTAGGGGTCGCCAGCCGACATTGTCTGGTTGATAGCACCCCAAGGAGGCCCTCCCTGTGGGAATGCACCGGGCGATGGGGAGCAGTCGCTGGCCGCAGATGGTCCACCAAATACCCCGGGCCTAAGCCATGTAGGGCTTTATAGGTGATTACCAGCACCTTGAATCTCACCCGGAGGGCAATATATTATGTCCAGTGAGCTATGTAATGTAATAGGTGTGCCTGCTCTATCAGGAGACGGAAGGGTCAGTAACTGAGGTGACACGGAGTACTTGGCAAAAATACTCTTTAATGGGTATCAACCCGTTAAAGACAACTCCAAATACCAGCAACAAAAACTGTGTCTGACAGCTCTTATATAGCAGGTGTCAGACGCTTTTAACCAATGAGGAGGCACAGAACTCCCACGCGTAAAACAAATGCTTCTCAGCCAATAGGGGGAAAGGCATCTCTGTTGTCAGGGCAGCATGCAGAATGCAACAGTACCACTCAAATGTTACAAGGTAAGTAGGTTCAGCATTATGAAACTATTGCACCCTGTTTGTATAAAGTTTCACCATAATTTTTCCATCCATCACTTGAAAAACACAAGTCCTTAAGGACTTTACGTTTATGTCCTGCTGGAACTATTTATAAAGTTGTTTAATATAGAAAACTTAAACAGCGAATGGTTGTTTCTGTTTAGTTTGGAAGTACAAAAAGCTCTTCATATTCAGTGCTAGTAAGAAAACCAAATATTAGAATATCAGACTTTTTTTTAAAAAAAAAAAAGCCCCAGAAAATATTTTTCCCTCTCTCTTGCTCTCACAGTTTCTCCAAAATGTTTATCTTATTACAGTTCTTGAAAAAGACATCTCAGCAGCTAATCACTGTCTTTGTGAAATTGTAGCTACCAGGGTGCCATTTTCCAAAGCTCAAGCAGCATGACAATTAAGCTGTTATCATACATTGGAGGTTATAACTCTGTAGTTAATTGAATAAGGGCATTACCGAGATTCCTTCTCTTTTAGGCAAAAGCTGAATGTCAGATATCAACTACTGGAGTTCTTTGGATTGGCAGGTTAGAGTAGCCAAGTAAATACCATATTTTTCGGCATATACGATGCACTCCCCCCCAAAAAAAAGTGGGTGGAAATGTCTGTGCATCTTATACAGAAAATGTTGCCAAAGCCCCACCCACCCACCGGCCCCCACCCTTTGCCCATTTTCAGCCTCTGCATGTCATGTTTTCAGCCTCCACATGCCTTGTTTACATCTCGTTCCAGGCTACGTTGATTGCCACAGTCCATCACTGACGATCGCTGCCTAGATGCATCTCATTTTCAACCTCCGCATGCCCCATTTCTGGCCTCTGCATGCCCCATTTTTGGCCTCCATGCATCGCATTTTCGGCCATTTCCAGGCAGCAGGGATTGGCGGTGGCAGTCCCCAGCGACTGGAACAGGTCAAAAATGCGATACACAGAGGCTGAAAATGGGGCGTGCAGAGGCTGAAAATAGAATATGCTGAGGCTGAAAATGTGACACGCAGAGGTGGCGATTGGCGGCAATGTTCTGTGGCGATCCCCACAGCCTGGAACGGGACTAAAATGAAGCATGCAGTGGCCGAAATCAGGATGCACGGAGGCCAAAAACGTGACGTGTGGAGGCACCAATGGGCTGTGGAGATCCCTGCAGCCTGGTATTCCGGGAGGCCAATCCAACCACAATCAGCTACTCGTGCTGAATCAGGCTGCAATAATGTGCTGAAGCTGACCAGGCTGTTTGCTGTTTGCTGCAAGGACGCTAGCCAGATGAATACCAATGGATTGTGGTAGGCAGAGGCAGATTTTTTTTTCTTGTTTTCCGTCCCAAAAACTAATATGCATCTTATACGCCAAAAAATATGGTAGATTCTGAATATTATGTCAGCAGTGGAAATTTCTTATCTCTATAGTAGGAATTTGAACCACCATCATTGAGTACTCCTGAACAACTCAGTAAAGAATTATGTTTGTCAGCCACAAGGGGAGGGCCATGGGAGGGCTAGTCCAGTTTTTCACCCCATACAACCTCCCAAGGCAGCGATTATTTTTTTAAGGGACATATTTGGAAGATTCTTTTGATGGGGGAAAAAAGATAAAAATATGCATATTAAATCTATTAAACCATGCCCGCATTTCCAACAAAGTGATAGGGCTACTGCTATGTACTGGTATATTTTGGGATTTTTTTTGTAACAGTTGACCCTGATTTAACATAGCATGCATTTAAAAGACACTTTTTAAATAACCAGTTTTCTTTCTGGTCAAGATTACACAGAAGAGAAAAAGTACTCATCTTGTTCAGGTAATATATGCATGTATAGATTGAACATGAGACATGACAAAGTCCCATCTTTTGTAGATGATCTCCATCACGCAGTACTCCTGGAGACAGAATACAGACTAACAGAGTTGGAAGGGACCTTGGAGGTCTTCTAGTCCAGGGGTGCCCAACCCTTGATTGTGGATTGGCATCAGTCCACAGCATGCCAGAAACTGGGCCACACAAACAAGTGAAGCCCCATCCATGGTGATCCATCCAGCCTGCATATGGGATGCAGGCAGCACACAAAACCATTAGGAGAAATTCCCCTCTGGTCTGTGGAAAAAACCTCTCTCCACAGAATTGGTCCTGGTGCCCAAAAGGTTGGGGGCTGCTAGTCCAACCCCCTGCCCAAGCAGGAGATCATATACTGTTAGATCGGCGCAGGAATGGAAGACGTGACCAGCTTGTTACATAAGTAACTCTTATTGAGAACAAGAAACAGTAGCAAGACTGGCCGTGCGCTGCCGGAGCTCTCCTTATATTCGCTCCGGCAGTCGCACCACCCCCTGACAGAGATTCAAACTTTCCCGCCCGATGGCTGGCAGCCAATCCGGGCGGATGTCCTTATAAGGACATAACACTCCTCCTCCCTAGTTCAAAAAAGTTCAACGCTCATCAATAAACGTGACGTAGTCCCGCAGGTACGTAGGACGCCTCGGCACCCTAGTTGACCTGCGCAGTCTCATTTCTTCTGCGTCCCCGACCCGGACGGACGGGGCTCCTGTGTCTCCTGGTTCCCTCCCCGGAACCGGGCTCGGTTCGGCTGGCGAGTGTGCGGGGTCACCCTCAGCGTCTCCGGCCAGACCGCAGACCTTGGATGGCTGGTTCTGGTGGTCTTCCTCCTGGCCTGTGGATCTTCCGCCTCGGCAGTGCTGCTCGGTTCCGACCCGGGAAGAGCGTCTGAGTCTCGGTAAGACCCCGGCTGTCACTTGCTCTTCCTCGGTCTCCCGGGTGCTGCGGTTCTGCTGCGGTTCGGCTTGCTGCTGTCTGGTGGGTGGTTCGGATCGGTGCCCTCGGGTCCGGTCTGCCAGTTGTGGGTGGTGTTGGCTCGGGTCGCTGTGTCCGACCTCGCAGGGGTGGCGCAGGTCTCCTTGGCCGGGCTGGCGTTGGCCTTCCCCGTCAGGTCGATGGTGGTCGCCCTGGTCGGGGTGTCGTTGCGGGGATACCTCCTCGGGTCGGTGGAGGTCTCCCCTGCCGGGGTGGCGCAGGCCGCCCTTGCCGGGTTGTTGTCGGCTTTCCCTTCGCCCTAGTCCCTGGTCTACCGCAGGTTGGTGGCTGGGGTCATCTGGGCTGGGTCGTTGTTGCCGGGTTGTCCTTTGTGTTGGGCGGGGGTCCCTCTCGCCGGGGAGACGTGTGCCACCCTCGCCCATGTGTCGTGGTGTGCCCATCTCCGATGGTCCCCGGTCTACTCGCCTGGCTTTGAGGTCTCCCTGGTCGGGCTGCCGTGGGTTGCCTTCGCTGGCGGGGCACGGTGCTTCCCTTCTGGGCAGGTCCCGGTCTACCGCTCTGGGCTGCCGATGTGACTGTGCCTGGTAGTGGGCTGGGCCGGCCTCGTCAGGGTGGCGGTGGTCTGCCTCGCCGGGGTGTGGTGGGCCTACCTCATCGGGGTGTGGTAGGCCTAACTTGCAGGGGTGTTGTAGGCCTACCTCGCCGGGGTGTCGCAGTCCTACCTCGTCGGGGTGTTGCAGGCCTACCTCGTCGGGGTGTTGTGGGCCTCCCTCGTCCGGCTGGTTTTCTTGTGCTCCCCCCCACCTTTTCCGGAGCTGGTCGATGTGACGTTGGCAGACCTGTCCATCTTCCAGCTCCACGGTGTAGGATTTAGGCCCGGTTGTGCTGTCAATCTTACCCTTCAGCCACTTGGGAGAGCCGCTGAAATTCAGCGCGAAAACTGAATCTCCCTTGCTGAAAGCGCGAAGTGGGCGGCTGGCGGTTGCGGTCACTTCTGGGCTGTATTGGGGGTGCAGCCGGTCCAAGGGTGACCTCAACCTTCTGCCCATCAGCCGTTCGGCTGGGCTCTTGTGGGTGGTGGCATGCAGTGTGATGTGCTGGGTGAGGAGGAAATTGTCTATCCGTTCCTGCCAATCTCCCGGGCCCATCTTGGTGAGTGCCTCTTTGGTGAGCATCACCATCCGTTCCGCTTGTCCATTTCCGGCCGGCCTGTACGGGGCGGACAGAGCATGGCGGATGCCCAGTCCTGCCAGGAAGGACTCCATGGCCAGGGATGTGAGCTGGGGGCCATTGTCGGAGACCAGCACGTCCGGTAGTCCGTGTGTGGTGAACAGGCGGCGCAGGGCGCGGATCGTTGCTTCTGTTGTGGTAGATGCCATGGGCACCACCTTGAGCCACTTGGAGAAGGCATCTACCACGATGAGGAGGTGTCGCCCTTGCATCGGACCCGCGAAGTCAATGTGTATCCTCGACCAGGGGCTGCTGGGGGTCTCCCACTTCGTGACTTCGGATTGTGGCGGCGCTGGCCGAACTTCCTGGCACGGGTCACATCTGGAGACCCATTGTTCAATGTCTCTGTCCAGTGAAGGCCACCAAACGTAACTCCGTGCCAGGGCCTTCATGCGGACGATGCCCGGATGCCCTTTGTGCAAGGTCTCTAACGTCCGCCGTTGCAGAGTGCTTGGGATCAGCACCCTGTCTCCCCATAGCAGACACCCTTTATTGTGGACAGCTCCTTCTGCTTCCTGGCGAACGGGCTGAACCTCTCTTCCGTCTGTTCCGATGGCCACCCCCTGAGAATCCAGGACCTCACTTGGCGGAGTGTGGGATCCTTTTGGGTGTGGACGGCCACATCTGCGGAGGAGACTGGACAGCTGGTGTCGTCATCTATGTGGAATAGGTGAAGCGTGGGGGCTGGGTCTTCCACCGGGTTCTTCGATGGGCATCTGCTGAGTGCGTCGGCGTTTCCTATGGCTGTGCCTGGCTGGTGCACGAGCCTGTAGCAGTAGCCGGCTAGGAAGATGGCCCATCTCGTCATCTATGGGGACATGAAGGTCGGGGTGGGTTGGTCGCCTGCGAGGAGTCCCAGGAGTGGCTTGTGATCGGTGACTATGGTGAAACGTCTTCCGTAGAGATATTCATGGAAGCGCTTCACTCCTGCCACGATGGCCAGGGCTTCTTTGTCCAGCTGGCTGTAGTTCCGTTCTGCGCCGGACATGGTCTTCGAGAAGTATGCGATCGGGGCTTCCGTGCCGTTGGGCAGTTCGTGGCTGAGAACTGCCCCCACCCCGTAAGGTGACGCGTCACAGGTCAGCTTGATGGGGAGCGTTTCGCTGTATTGGATGAGGACGCTTTTGGATGTCAATAGTCCTTTTATGGCTCGGAATGCTGCTTCCTCTTCCTGGCCCCACTTCCAGGTCGCCGATTTCCCCAGCAGGTGGTGAAGTGGCTCAGCAACTGTGGCTTTCTGTTTTAGAAAAATTGCGTAGAAGTTGAGCAACCCAAGGAATGCCTGAAGCTCCGTTTTGTTTTTTGGGCTTGGAGCTTCATGGATTGCTTCCACTTTTGATTTGGTGGGGTGGATGCCAGTGCTATCAATGAGATAGCCCAGGAACTCGACTTCCTGTACTCCTATGATGCACTTGTCCCGCCTGACCCTCAAGCCCTTGGCCTTGAACCGCTGCAAGACAAGCCTGAGCCTTTCAAGGAGTTGAGCTCGTGAGTCCCCGGAGATCAGCACATCATCGAAGTAAGGCACCACCCCTGGAACGCCTTGGAGAAGGCGTTCCATCATGGATTGGAAAATGCTGGGGGCAGCACTGACTCCAAATTGGAGGCGGTTACATTTGAATGCCCCCCTGTGCGTGACAATTGTTTGTGCCTCCGCCGTTTTTTCATCCACTGGCAGTTGCTGGTAAGCCTGGGCCAGGTCCAGTTTCGCGAAAATTGAGCCAGATCCCAGGGAATGCAGCAGGTGTTGCACTACTGGGACTGGGTATGCGCTCTGTGCCAACGCCTTGTTGATGGTACAACGGTAGTCGGCGCAGATGCGCACAGACCCATCATGCTTCAGTGGGGTCACAATGGGGGTTTCCCATGAGGCATGATCGATCGGTTCCAGGACGCCCTGGGCGATCAGCTTATCCAGCTGCTCATCTACTTTGGGCCGCAGGGCAAATGGAACCTGGCGGGGCTTCAGCCTAATTGGGGTGATTCCCTTGTCCAGATTGAAAGAGATTAGCCTCCCTACAAATTTCCCCAGCTTACCATCGAAGACTTCCTTGAACTCTTCAATGAGGTTGTCGAGTTCGTCCCTGCGAATTTGGTTGATGCCTTCGATTGAAAGCCCCAGCGGCTTGAACCACTCCACTCCTAGCAGGTTCGGTCGGCTGTCCTTCACGACGGTGATGGGGAGCTTGCCTTCGAACTCTTTGTAGGTGACTCGGATGTTGGCTCTTCCTAACACTCCGATGGGGTTTCCCCCAAAGTCGACGAGCTTGGAGTGTAGTGGCTTCAGCTCTCGCTTGGTGATGCTGGGTTGCAGGCGCTTCAGCTGCTGCCAATCCATGATGGAGTAGATCGAGCCCGAGTCTACCTCCATTTTGCAGAGTGCTCCTTCCACGTGGATGGTCACGTGGAATTTGGTGGCGTTGTCTGAAGTCGTGTGTGCGATGGTCGTCTGGTGGACCACTCCGCTCCGGGGAAACTCGTCGTCTCTGCGTCTGGAAGGGCCAGAGGACCGTTTGGATGATCTCTGGTAATCCTTCCGATTCTCGCGGGAACGGTGGCTGGAGGGCTCTGGGGCTGGTTCCTCGGCTCTGCAAGCTTCGGCGATGTGACCTCTTCTGTTGCAGCGTCGGCAGGTCGCATCTCTCCACTTGCAGGTTGCCCTGGTGTGGTCCCCTCTGCAGCTGGTGCAACACTCCCCCTTGTAGCTCCGTTGGGCGGTTTCCCACCTTGGGGGTCTGGATACTTTGTGGACGGTGGACTCCCCCTCCGACTCGGATCCAGCTGTGGAATCCTCTGTTGATGATTGCGCTGTGGAGCGAATCTTGTGGATTCCCTTTGCTCTGCTTACTGCGGCAGCTGCTTTCTCCGAGATTTCGGATGCGGTGGCTTCCTCCACCACATCCTTGAGCACGAGTTTCTTCCTGCTCAGGAATTTCTTTTGCAGGCCTCTGTCCCTCATGCCGAAAACCACGCGGTCAGCGATGGCATTGTCCACGTGGTCGAACTCACAGCTGGCTGCGATCTGGCGTAGGGCGGCCATGAATTCCTTGATGGTCTCACCTTCCTTCTGGTCCCTCTGATGGAAGGTGAAATGGTTCGCCACCGGTGTTCCTGTTGGGGCATAGTGGTCTTCCAGTATCTGCAGCAGGTCTGCCCATGGCACTTCTTCGATGTCTCATGGTGCTACGAGATCGATTGCCATGTCGAGGACCTCAGAGCCGCAGTTGGCCAGGAAAATGCCCTTTTTTCGGTCATCATCAGCATCCCTGATGTTGTTGCCTCTCAGGTATTGCCGGAATTTCACTACGTAGGATTTCCACTTGTCCTTCCCTGGGCGGAAAGGAGCAAGGGCTGGCAAAGTGACTTCAGCAGATGCCATGACTTTGGAAATGCCTACTGTAGTTCCAGGTGCCGGAGTCTTGGTCTTGTTGGCTTGGTGCCGCGAGGTTCGTTTCTTCTCTCAGTCCTTCGTCGCCAGTGTTAGATCGGCGCAGGAATGGAAGACGTGACCAGCTCGTTACATAAGTAACTCTTATTGAGAACAAGAAACAGTAGCAAGACTGGCCGTGCGCTGCCGGAGCTCTCCTTATATTCGCTCCGGCAGTCGCACCGCCCCCTGACAGAGATTCAAACTTTCCCGCCCGATGGCTGGCAGCCAATCCGGGCGGATGTCCTTATAAGGACATAACATATACCATTCCAGACAAATGGCTGTCCAATCCAGATGTGCAATCCAGCAGGTTCTGACACGTTGTGGAGAACCGGTAGCAGAAATTTTGAGCAGTTTGGAGAACCAGCAAATACCACCTCTGGCTGGCCTCAGAGTCGGGTGGGAATGGAGTTTTTGCAATATCCTTCCCCCAGGAGTGGGGAGAGAATGGGAATTTTGCAGTATCCTTCCCCTGGAGTGGGGTGGGAATGGAGATTTTGCAGTATCCTTCCCCTGCCATGCCCACCAAGCCATACCAAACCCACCAAGCCACACCCACAGAACCGGTAGTAAAAATAATTTGGATTTCACCACTGGTCCAATCTCTTCTTAAAAACCTCCAGGTTGGAGCACCCACAATTTCTGAAGGCAAGCAATTATTATTTAATTATAATGGTTAATTATTCAAACTCAGTGACATTACCACTGCAATTTATACAGGGAGGTACTTTTCCTCACATGTTCAGGTATATACTGTATGTGCCTGTATCATCAGAATAAGGCTATTGCTTAGAGCGCAGGTATGCAAATTTATAGTAGTTTTACTTGTTATAAACTCTCCTCTTAATTGCTTACAGAAAGTTACTGCTTTACTGAAGATTTTAAACATCTTTTTTTTTCAGTGTTTCTTTTAGTCGTGATTTTACATTGTTCATAACAACATTATGTGATTCCCTAATGGATCATTTCAGAGGATAAAACACTATAAATATCACAAATATTGTGCTACTTACGCAGATAATACCACAAGGCAAAACTGCTGAAAACTCAAAATCATGATCCAAATTTACATGCATTATCTAAGGAATCTAGTTGCCAAGCTAGAAGTAATTGGTCCCAGAGCAGATTGTAAATCTATTCACACAAACACAGCAGCTCCTGCACTTTTAATTGTCTGGGATTTTCTGTATTCGGTATTTGTTTTTTAATTAAAATTGGAGGCAAACGTAATTCCTAATTTATTTATTTTTTTATGAATGTTGTCTATTTTTTTTTTTTTTTTTTTTTTTTTGTAAATGCAGAGTTGCTCATTTAATCAATCATTTTATTGAACTATCCGTCTCTTCACTCAGGTAGGAACAGCCAGTTTTGAGAAAAAAACATTCTAACCAATATCAGGAAATCTAGGATTTCTCTGAAACTCTTAGCTGTGATATTACGTGAATTAGAAAACATTTGTTTAGACATATTTCTTTTCTGTGATAATGCCATTTTTTTTTACCTCAGTGGAAAATGAATCCTATGCAAGGATTCCAGTGGTGAAATGTAAAATTTGTTACTACTGGTTCTGTGGGTGTGGCTTGGTGGTAGTGGTGGTAATGTGACTGGGTGGGCGTGGCCAACTTTTTTTAAAAAAAACCTTTAAAAGCATTTTTTCTACAACCTCTTCGGCCGAAGAGATTGTAGAAAAAAATGCTTTTAAAAGCCTCTGATGATCAGGCAACTCAGCTGGGATTGTCAGAGGCTTTTAAAAGCATTTTTTTCTACAACCTCTTTGGCCAGAGGCTTTTAAAAGCATTTTTTCGGCCGAAGAGGTTGTAGAAAAAATGCTTTTAAAAGTAAAAAAAACAGCCTCTGATGATTGCGTGGCTCAGCTGGGCATGGGTGTGTGTGTGTGTGTGCAGGGATTTTTGCTACCGGTTCTCCAAACCACCCACCACCATCGCTATCAGATCAGGCAATACGGTCTGAACCGGGAGCATTTCACCCTGAAGGATTCCCTGTTCTAATGGGAATAGTGGAAGAATCAAAGATAATAGTGGAATTCTTCATGGTCACTTTATTCTTCCTATCTCTGCATTGTTTAGTCTTATATAGACCATCCTTAAGAGATACTATGTTATTTCTACTTGTGTATATGGTCTCACTTCATTGGACATGATGTTCTAGAGGGCAGGAGCCATGTCAGGCTCTTCCTGGACCCCTCCAGATGAAATTCCTTGGCCAACAGAATTTGGAGCACACCCCTTCTTCTGGAGCAAGTGTGTCATGGCTCCATTGGAGCCTGAGTCCGCAGAGGAGGATGAACCGGAGCTGGGGCCAACGGAGGAAGAGGGCATGGCCTCGTTGGCTCTGAAGGAATGACTGGAGGAGCAGGATGAGGCAGCTCTGGGTCCCTTGGGCCTGGGAAGGATTGCCAGCAAGGAAGAACATGCACAAGATGACTGAGAGATGGGGGAAAGAGAGGACAGGCAGGGAAGCGGAGGAATGTCAGAGCTCCAGTGATGAGCAAGGATTGCCCCCTCCTGATCCCTGAGCACGGAGAGAAGAGAGGAGGCAGGAGCAGTGCAGGCCCACCTGATGATTGGGAGGAGAGCGCCCTGCCCAGTGGTGGGATTCAAATAATTTAACAACTGGTTCTCTGCCTTAATGATTTCTTCCAATAACCAGTTCACCAAACTGCCTGGAAAGTTAACAACCAGTTCTCCCAAAGTGGTGCGAACTGGCTGAATCCCACCACTGGCCCTACCCCTCTTCACAAGGCTCACCTGGGGACTAAGACTAAAGGAGATGCTGTTGGAAGGGGCATTTGTCAGGCACAAGTGTTGAATCTGTGGAGCCTCACGTTCAGTTGCTGATGTCTGGAGTTTGCTGTGCTTTGTCTTGTGTGCCTT
The DNA here is from genome assembly GCA_022577455.1 of Arizona elegans. Taxonomy (NCBI): domain Eukaryota; kingdom Metazoa; phylum Chordata; class Lepidosauria; order Squamata; family Colubridae; genus Arizona; species Arizona elegans. The sequence continues at coordinate 5,273,848 of JAKOOJ010000006.1, forward strand.
GCCCGGTTTGCCTGCCTCAGTGGACTTCCTGCCTTGGTTGCTGCCTTGCTAACTTTGCATGTTGGACTACTTGCAGCCAGAATTTGTTGGAGGTGTGTGTGAGCTTTGCTCCAGGACTTTCAGTAAACATGGGGACCTTTGGGGGAAAGTTGGAGCAATAAAGGGGAGTTAGAACTGTTCTCTGGCTGTGTTGCTTATGTGCCTCGCCCCAGGTCATCACAAAGTCAATTCCCACTTAATTGTCATAATATCCAGTACACACCTTTGTAAGTGATATATGATGGGTTTGCTGAGGATCAAGTTATGCCTACAGCATCCCCACAATCTATTAGGAATTTCTCTGGCAAAACATGAGATCAGGCCAGCCTAACAACATCTATCATGATCAATCCCTGCTGACGTTTGGTAAGTACCACTTTGTTCTCAAGCTAATCTAATCAGGATTTTTTTTTCCAGATTGTTGCCAGATTGACTAGTCATGTCTACCTGGATCTTCCTTTCTCCCTTTCTGAACCCGGAGAAGCACCTATCATTTTCCCATAACTTGACACTTCACCAGTTTTGAAATTGCTCAGATACTTTTAGGCTTTGGCCAGATTGAGCCAGCCAGCAAGTTCCTTGAGTGATAGACCCACATTTAGCCATAAGGAGCTGAGAAATACGGGCATCCTTTTCCAAGCTGGGAAAGGCCATCTTGGCCCATATCCAACCAGGACATGGGTGTTGAAGCAGCCTGCCTGCCCTCATCAAGAAGTTTGGACTCAGAAAGCCAAATTAATATATGACTTTTTAAAAGCTAAGGCTGCTCTGTCCCTAACAAAACCTACTATTTCAACTCCCTTGGCTACTCTCCATAAGACTGTTGCCAACCACATCAGGTTCATCCATATATATTCTCTAACTGTTCTCTTGGGAATATCTCTTGGAAACTTTCCCAAAGTCTTTCCCTCATACCACAACAGCCTGAGGCTTTGCATTCATTGTATTTTTAATAGATATGATGTATCTTGGATGCCAAAAACTGGATGACTGCCAGAGTTAGAATTTTTAGCATTTCTTTGCTACCTCTATTATTTTTGTTTGTTTTGTAGCCTTGGTGTTGCCTACTTTCAAAGTTCATAACTACTTGCCCTTGACCACAGATTTTAAGTAAACATCAACTTACCCAGTCTTGGGGGTTTCAATTTTTCTTCCTCCCATAGACTGGAAAATTTTAATGTAATGCTCCCTCGAGTCTCCACTGTGCTTTAACAAGTTGTTAGAGAGTAAAGCTATCTCCATGCTTTGCTCTGACTCTCAGCTGTTCTTTAGAAGCTTTTTTTCATCTCTAACTAGGCGCTAGCCGAGTGAAGCAATCTCCCCGTGCTTTGCCTGCTTTTCTCATTGCTGTGTCCTCTCAGCTGTGCCTTAGAACCTGTTTTTTATCTCTAAGCAGGGAATAAAAATCCAACAAACTAATGTGCTGAAGCTGACCAGATTAAGGACGCTAGCCAAATGAATACCTGGTAGGCAGATTTTTCCCCTCTATTTTCCTCCCCAAAAACTGAGCTGCGTCTTATTCTCCGGTGCGTCCTATATTCCCCCCCAAAAAAAAAACAGTATTTTGGCCATGTCATGTGGGGGAAATTCACTGGAGAAAGCAATTATGTTTGGAAGCATTTGCCATAAAAGGAAACAAGGCCACCAAAGAACATAGCAGTTGGATGCCATCAAAAAAGATACCAGCTAGAGCATAGAACAACTCAAAGTAGTGCAAGATTGGAAAAATGTGGAGAGATCTGGCTCATAGAATTGTCAAGAACAGGACATAACTGAATGGACATCATCATCATCATCATCATCTGAACAGCAGTTTTTCAAAATGGGCGTAACAAATGAAGCTTCAGAAAAATTCCTTAAATGGTTCTTTTAAATATTTACTTACTGGTGGGTTCCCCTCCGCCCCCACAATGGTGAATGTGTATTCCCAAAATGGTGAATCATTTATTACATATCCATTCAACCACATGAGAGTTACTTTCTCCTATCTATTAGTAACTATTTATTTTACGATTTATTAATCGTATTCCCACGATTAATCCTTTTTGATACTCACTGCACAAATTTGGTGGGAGGACTAGACTTCATTTCTTCTGCCTTTCCTTCTCTTGAGGGCTGAGGAACCAATACTGAAATCTTTGTGTTCAGACTGATGATTCCAGTAGAGATCAGGATCCTACACATAAAAATAATTCTTCCTCCACACTAATAAATAAAATCCTTTGTTTACCTCCCCAGCCATTTTTGAGCTGATGGAAAAGAAACACCTTGCCCAAATAAGCTTTAAAACTTGATTAAGCATGTTATTATAGGTTTGGTAGCATTCAGTGAAATACATTTTCTTAGTAATCAAAAATCCAGGCACAGATGAATTTAACTAAATGCAGCCCAAGGCAATCTTTCCTCTGGGGAAGTAAGAAAGATCAATTCAGCCTGAAGATATTGCTTTGAAGTCAGAAGTAAAAACCTGAAGATGTCGATTTATTCTACACTACCTTCTTTTAGACACCATCTCATAAATGGGAAGAAAGAAATATGAACAATGAGAAAAGGAAAAATGTTTTAGCTAAAATCTTTTTGAGTTTCTTTGAATAAAAGGTCAGCCTAGACTTTGAGATTTTCTCTTCCAGTCTTCCCATGTCCTTCAGACTACTGATTTATAGTATCTAGAACTCCTAACCTTTGCTTAGTCTTGCTGGGAATTCTGGGAATGTAGCTCAAGTTTGACGTGATTACTAGGCTGGAGAAATTTTCTGTAGGTGTCTTCTGATAAACAAGTAGTATCCAGTCTGGTCAAGAAGTAATTCAGAAAAAAATCAGATTACTAGAGAGGGAAATTAGTGATCAGCCAAATTAGTTAAAAAGACCATTTATTAAGCAAGGCATGACTTTATCTCTAATTGACCATGGAAAATCCATAAGTTCCATAAATTTCAGCTTTTTAATGTTATCTAAGATTGGCAATCGCCAATAAGATTGATACTGGCCTGAAATTTCTCAAGTTGCACTCTTGCTAGGGTGAGAGTTAGAGTGAAGTTTGGTAGGTTTGCTCAATACCAAGTTTTTGGTAGGTTTGCTCAATACCTGGAGTCTATCAGCCTCTTATCAGAAACTGGCTATAACTCAACCCTAGAAAGATCAAGTAGTTGTAGATTTTGGCCCCACAGGATCAGGAGAGAGAAAGAGCATCTTTGAGTCTGGATGGGGTAGCACTCCCTAGACAGAAGCGTTGTCTACTTTGGAGGTCCTCCTGGACATGTGGTTCCTGCTGGAAGAGCAGATGGCAATCATGGGATAGGGGAGGAAGGCAGGAATGGTTGGTCATCTCTATCTTGTGCTTAGTTGTGCTCATTTCTGGATTAGGAGGCCTTGCACATACCTACTTATGTTTTAGTCACTTACTAATTGGCTTAGTGAAGGGGTCAGCAACCCATGGCTCTGGAGCCGCATGTGGCTCTTTCATCCCTCTGCTGTGGCTCCTTGTCACCAGTTGGCTCCAAAATTGATAGAGCTTTCGATTAGGACAGGTAGAGGACAAAGGCTAGCATGCTAGGAGGAGACTCCATGATGAGGGAACCGGACTTCCGGTCAGCAGCGAAAAAAAGGACGCTGAGCTAGGAGGAAACTCTATGGTAGGGGAACCGGAGTTCCAGTCGGCTCCACAATTGAATGGGGGGCCTCTGGTTAGGACCTTTGTGGCTCTTTGAGTGTTTAAGGTTGCCGACCCCTATCTTAGTGCAATACTTTCTATATGTGATTGCCTTAGATAACTATGCAGAAGCTGCAAATAGTCCAGAATGCAGGGGCACCTGAATCTTTTCCAAGGAAGTTTGGAAGATGAAATATACCAAACATGGCAATCATGCACCATTTGTTTCTGTGCCTTGCCTTGGTTGATCTTCAAACTCACTTAAATTGTACAGTCGGTAAATGGTTGCATGTATTGAAATTTTGCTTCAGCCAAAATCCAGAATTAATGTAAAACTTTTTTTTAAATCCAAGACAATGAATGAAGAATCCCAAGATGCTTAAGAAATCTAATAAATCTTTAAAAGTATGGCTCATACTTTAATATCATAATAATATCTTTATTATTAACTATGTTAATGTCAAATATATTTTCCCGAAGAGTGGAACCTGCAGAAAGTGGCTTTTTATATGCAGGTGATAATGTTTTCCCTCTGAAGAAAGCACTTTTTCTCATTTTGCAAGATTTGTATGCTGTTCTGGTTGAGATGCCTTGATCTCAATTAAGACCTTTTTTAATTTGTATAGCCTAGATAAAAAAAAAAGTCATGAAAAAATGATGTTAATCTGTGCATTGTGTGCACTATTTGTATGCTGCAAATATTTTATGACTCTTTGTTCCTGAATATTTTGATAGGGTTTATTGCAAGGATAATAAAAATTTCCTTCTGAAAACATTATTCCTAAATGGAGACAGACTTTTATAGCCTAAGAATATGCATGGTAGGATATCAGTAACTTTTTGAAAGAAAAGTTTTACTAAGACAGGATTGGCTTCAAACTAGGATAAATATTCTATCTGACAAGGCAGGAATTGGTTTTATCTGAAATTATGAGTCTGACAATGGATTCAAATTTCCAACCAGGAGATGTATTTATTTATTAATAATATATTATTAATACTTCATTATTGAAATGTTTTAATGGGACTTTCTGTTGCTTAATTACCCCAGTATTTTTTTTAAAAAACATATTCTCAGAAGTACTTCCAGAAGAATTCCTGTGAAGTCAAACTTTTAACACTAGTGGAAGAGAATATATTTTCTTCTGACCCAGGTCCCATAGCAGATGCAGGCCAGTGATAAAATTCAAATTTTTTACTACCGGTTCTGTGGGCATGGCGTGGTGGGCATAGCGTGGCTTGGTGGGTGTGGCAGGGGAAGGATACTGCAAAATCTCCATTCCCACCCCACTCTGGGGCCAGCCAGAGGTGGTATTTGCCAGTTCTCTGAACTACTCAAAATTTCCGCTACTGGTTTTCCAGAACCTGCACCACTAAAACATGACAGACAGCCTGCTGGGGATGTTGGTAAACTTCCCCTCCACTTTTCGTCATCAAACAACTACTCACAGTCAATGTAACACAGTCCCAACAGCTGGGTCCACTAGTCACCAGAAACAAACCCCCAAGCAAGGTTGGTAAAATGAGGAACCAGATTGTTGGGGCAATATGCAAAACACTGTAAACCACCCAGAAAGAGCTGTAAAGCATATGGAGCAATATATATGCCTAAATGCTATTTTTATTGCTATCCAGATAAGAATAATCATAGCCACTGTAGCCACAACTAACTGGCAGTATAAACAATAGCAATAGCACTTAGACTTATATATCTGTTGTGACCCCAGCCCCGGAGGCTGATTTATCTTCGCATGATGATTCGGAGGATAATATGGAGGAGGAGGAAACTGTCACGAGCTATGTGCTGGAGGGGCCGTCTTCACTGGTGAGTCAGCAAGAACTGACAGTTGCTGACATGCCTATGGACCCCAGCCAAATTGAGGAGGAAACAGAGGCCGGTAACAATAAGGGGGAGCCCCTATTGGATGCAAGAGAGAGACATAGGAGACGTCGTAGAGAACAGCTATTGCCATGTCCCAAGAAGTGTGGTCAGGAGATGTAGGGCCACACCCTACAAAGTATAAAAGGGGTGTGACTGGGCTGGAAAGGCATGGTGAACAATTTGTTGGTGTTTTGGATGCAGTGGAGTTACAACTGTTAGTTTGGAGTTTTTGACAAGAGTCTGCATTCCTGCATTAGCCTGCCAGCCGTCTGCCAAGACCTTTGGAACATTTCCCAGGAACTATTGGACTGATATATGCTTTGGAAGAGAACTATTTATTAAAAGGCCAGCTTCAGTCTCTCTAGCCTGTGTTTGTTACTGTCGGGCTATTTGAGCCTCTGCAAGGCCACTTGTGCGAGGGGACAGAACAATACCACTTTGCATGCTTTACAGCCCTCTCTAAGCGGTTTACAGCATATTGCCCCAACAATCCGAGTCTTCAGTTTACCGACCTCAGAAGGATGGAAGGCTGAGTCAACCTTGAGCCTGGTGAGATTTGAACTGCCAAATTGCAGGCAGCTGTCAGTCAGCAGAAGTAGCTTGAAGTACTGCATTCTAACCACTGCGCCATTCCAACCAGACTTGGAAAAATAGAGACATGTGGTCATTAGCAAATGAACTTAGTAGTAGAATTAGAAAGAGGTAGCAGTTGTGTCCATACTAGCCATAGGACTGAATTTGACCTTGTATTTATAGTGTAGATTTTATACAACCACGAAGAGCTGAGAAAGGAGAGACAATTATCACATCTGCAGCAGGCATCGAAGAGAAAGAATTAATATTTGCATATTCTGAACATGTCATTGTTTGGCAGTTCCCACCTTTTAAAGAAGGAGGGGAAAGTCCTGTTAGAAGAGATGGGGATCTTTGGTTCCCCTCCCCTACTTAACAGGTCTAATAAGGGAATAACTGCTGGGATTTTGATAATTGTTTCTGGCAGCTATTATTTCCATTTTTAAAAGTTCATCTGAAATTCAAAGACACATTTAATGTCTCATATGAGTGTAACTTAGTCTGAATCCAATTCCTTCAGGTTTGAGTCAAATGATAATGATAAATCTGTTCAGCACAGAAAAGTCCTCCCTAGGCTACATTTCCATGCACTCTTGCACAGTCTTGCTAGTAACAAGAAAAGGAAAAAAACACAGCAGAATTAATAATTCAACATTATACTGTCTCTTCTTTCTTTATCTGGATTTATATTAAGAATTCACCAGTCCCAGAATAATTTATTCTTGAGAATGTGCCGTGGAATGACAACACCAAGTAGAGAGATAGTCTTATATACATACATAAAAAATAAGGTATACCCCAAAAATAAGCCCTGATGTTTTGGCAACAACAAAAAAAGACTCGGGCTTATTTTTGGGAAAACACAGTACACACACACACACACACACACACACACACACACACACGTCTGTCTGTCTATCTGTCTGTCTATCTATCTATCTATCTATCTATCTATCTATCTATCTATCTATCTATCTATCTGTGTGTACTTTAATACCCCAAAGCATTTGAAACTCATAGCACATGGCATAAAGACCCCTAATCCAAGGCTACAATTGCATTCTATTATTTCTAAAATATACTGTTACATATACATACATATAATACAGAGAGAGAGGAGGGGAGGGGAGGGGAGGGGAGGGGAGGGAGGGAGGGAGGGAGAGAGAGAGAGAGAGAGAGAGAGAGAGGGCGGGGGGAAATATCTGTACTGTTCTCCTCTACAGGACTTTACACAAATAACACTGATCCTCAGAACAGATCTACTTGCAAGTATTAAATTAGATCTTCATCCCTTCATCCCTGACCCTTTAAAAATGTGACTACATGGTCCATTACCATCTCAGAACTGTGAGATGGGAAACTCTCTTCTTACTATAGCTTACAAATAGCTATCTACCATATGTGAACTTGATGAAATGTTGCTTCTAAATGCACATATAGAAAAGCATAATGAAAGCAACACTAAAGAAATAGAAAATTAATCCAATTATTTCATCGTACTCATTCACACTGTATTCCTAATTACTTTTATGTTTTTTTCAGAAAAACATCATAGTTAGATTTGATTTTTACAAGCAGCAAGAGTAAACAATTTGAGTAAACAACTCTGTAGTTTAGTTATCAGCATTACTTAGCATATCAGCATATATAGTAATTAAATGTTCAGAAATTATTCTTTTCTTCTACTGGAGCTATTACAAATGGGCTTTTCATTTAAATCTGTTTCTGCACATCATACTGAATAACATTATTTATAACAAATCATATAAGCAGCATTAGAGACTAAAAAAAAGATCCTTTGCTTTAAGAGCAAAACAAAAGTTGGAATGGAACGATCAGTTCCAGATTAAATTGTTTTGCTCTTAAAGCATACAATACAAACAAAATATTAGGACCTTTTTCAACAGAAGGAAAAAATGAGATGCATTAACTAAAAGGATTGGTGAAGGACATGGAGGTGGCAAATGACTAGGAATTAACTGTTTCCTTCATTTCAAAATATTCATTGAATTAAACTCATATTTTAAAATACAAATTGACAATTCTCTCCATAGAGAAAACAAAGAGAAATATACAGGAATATCATATTAATTATGAAAAAATATAAGATCTTGTTGCTAGTTTAAAAAGCTGTTATAAGTTAATGGTAATGAAAAGTGGTTCAAAAGACTGACGAATTTCAGCAGTAATGAAAAATGCTAAAATTTATGTAAAAAAGAAGATTAGGAATTTAGAATTGAAAACTATTCCAGAATTCAGATTGAAACTGCTTGAGGTTTATAAAAATTGTTTAGAAAATTTCAATCAAAAGTAGAATTTCTAGACCACAGATACATCTATTCTAAATTTACCCTATGCTGATCTGTTGCTATATAAAATCTTTCAAGCAGTAGGAAAGAATTATAAACTTCTATTTTAAAATATGAATATGATGGGTATTGTGACATGAAGGAAACTTCTAATTCGTACTGATTTGCCATTCCATATCCTTCACCAATCATTCCAGTTATTGCATCTCATTTCTTCCTTTCAGATGAGAAAGTCATCGTATTTTGCTCTGTACTTGTATTTCAAAGTCTCTGTGTTTCAGAATTCAGAGTCAAACCGTTTGAGAGGTTGACCTTATTTTATCTAGCCTTGCAAGATACCTGCTATTTTCTAGAAAACATCAGTAAAGGTAAAGTAAAAGTTCCCCTCGCACCTATGTGCTAGTCATTCCTGACTCTAGGGGGTGGTGCTCATCTCCGTTTGAAAGCCAAAGAGCCAGCACTCTCTGAAGACACCTCCGTGGTCATGTGGCCGGCATGACTAAATGCCAAAGATGCACGGAACAATGTTATCTTCCCAGCAAAGGTGGTCCCTATTTTTCTACTTGCGTTTTTTACATGCTTTTCAACTATTAGGTTGGCAGAAGCTGGGACAAGTAACGGGAGCTCATCCCATTACGTAGCACTAGGGATTCGAACCACTGAACTGCCGACCTTTCAATCAACAAGCTCTTAGACTCTGAGCCACCGCGTCCTTCTAGAAAACCTCAGTAGGGCCTTATAAACTTTTGAGCTTTTAATTTCATTCAATGAAGCATGAGAAGAAGCTTGCTTACTCTCTAGCTCTCATCAAGGGCGAAAAAATAATGGTACTTGGATGGTTGCCTTTAATAGCCAGTCATGCTTCACAAAATATACGCAACATTCTTTTGAAAGGCGGCTGTGATCTAGTTGACTTTTGCCTTCAGATGTGATGTTTGATGTTTTGTTTCAAATGCTATTGTAAATAGGAGCCAACTAATATGCAATGGTTCATTGCATTGCATGAAGTCTAAGACTAATGGCCAATGACAGGGTCAGTTCAATGCTAGGAGATGACAACAAGCATAAATGTATTCTTGATGACTCACATTCATTCAAACAAAATGCAATGATATATGAAAATGCCTTATCTATGCATAATTTGGCATATATCTGTCCACGTGCTCAAAGAACAGTTGCTTTTGGCCTTAATCAGCAAGCAGCAGAAGAAAATGTCCATAGAGGTTCACTTGTGACCAGCAGAAAATCCAGGTGTGAATTAAATATTACAACCTGCACAATCTTAAATTGAACCAAAGAATTTGAAATGTCAGATGCAAAACTGTCAGCAGTTATTATTTGAACTTTGGGCACAGGTTTGATTTGATTTCAGTACAGGAAACTTCTTATCCAGTTATCTACTGTTAATTTCGTCTTTATGTGATGCTTTGTACCAATATAGAAACTGAGTGGATATTGATTTATGACCACTTGCAGGCCACTGATGAAAATGGCCAGTGATGGTTTTTTTTTTACAATGGATTCAGAGTTTAACAAGACTAGAACTGTGCTGCTGCTGCTGTGATGCTTACAAAAATTCATCCTTTCTGAATTTCCCTGTAGAATCAATGATCTGAACTTCCCTAATTTATATATATATATATATATATATATATATATATATATATATATATATATATATATATATATATATATATATATATACACACATGTATATATATATATATATATATATATATATATATATATATATATATATATATATTACAGTTAAATTACTCAATAAGATTTCAAATAATTCCAATTCGTATGATATAGCTCTTGTTTGCTGTTTGTAAGAATGAGGTGTATTATTTAAATATATTAATAGGTTAGTCCATGTCTTGATCTAAACATACAATTAACGCTGAATTCAACTGTTTTTTTGCACAATAGCAATAGCACTTAGACTTATATAACCAGTATGGCATATAAACCACTCTCTGAGCAGTTTAAAATGTCAATATATTGTCCCCAACAATCATGGTCCTCATTTTACCCACCTTGGAAAGGATGGAATGCTAAGTCACCCTTGAGACAGTCAGGATCAAACTCCTAGCTGTGAACAGAATTAGCCCACAAATATCCTTGTTGAATCTGGCAACTAATGGTCCAACTCATATGGAAATCTTGGTATATATTTCCCACCATAATTATTCTCATGGTTAATTTTTTATTAAACCTTTATAAAACACATAAAAACACAACCTAATAAATAGCAGAAAAAGGGAGGGAGGGAGGGAGGGAGGGAGGGAGGGAGGGAGGAAGGAAGGAAGGAAGGAAGGAAGGAAGGAAGGCACAATGAACACAAAAATAAAGAAAAAATAGACACTTCCAATTTCCTTTGCAACAAATGTAAGTACAATTACAACATTATTTCTTACTCTATGATTACAAAAACCCTCATTTTTTTCTACTTGTTGTGACCCAGGCCCACGTAGTTGATATTAAATGCAAAACAGTTCCAAAAAACAAACAGATTTTATTAAAACAGCTGAGAATCAACTCATTCTCAGCGTATTCTAAATTAAATAAAAGCAAAGTTCTTAAAACACCAGTCTTTAGTTTATCTCTGACCTTGGGGTAATTAGGCAAACTGCCAAAGGCTTTTCTTGGCAACAGTTCAGGAACAGAAGAAATAACTACAGCCAAACAAGAAGCAATTTTCTCAACAGTTGTTTTCCAGCAAAGAGGCCAAGAGCCGTTGCTGGTCTTTTAAGCCTTATGGGAGGGGCTAATCATCTCTTGGTCCTATTCCTGAGTCATCCTCTCTGCTTTAGCTGCTCCTGCCTTCTGGCAGCTCTTTTCATACGTGCACTAGGAACAGGCTCCTCCTGTTCTTCTGCCTCTCTACTATCAGCCTCTGGAAGCTCTGAAGTCCACATATCACTCCCCGATGGCCCTGGCCCCATCTCTGCCTCCGACGCAGAACCATCATCTGGGCCTTCCCCAGCCTCCAAGCCTCATTGCTGTCTGACTCCTCTGCCAGCTCCGCAGGCTGCTGGGCAATCACAACACTACTATCCATTATCTTTTATAATCAAAACCACAAATCATAAGTGCATTTTTCCTGTTTCATGGAAGAAAATCTATAAAAGGTTTCTGGTAGACCATAAATGTAGTCAGCCATTCTTAGTAGAGCCCCGTGATGGCGAATTTATGGCATGTGTGCCAGAGGTGACACGCAGAGCCCTCTATGTGGGCACGTGTGACATTGCTAGCCACTCTTCTGGTTTCTGGCTCTCCAGCTGGTCTTCGTGTGTGCTGGAGTCCCGGAAACCCGAAGACCAGCTGGCCGATGCATATGCACGCACCAGCCACCTGGTCTTCAGGTTTCTGGTACTCCTGCGTGTGCAAAGACCAGCTTGGCAGCGCACATGCACGTGCCAGAAACACAAAGACCAGGTGGCCAGCACGTGCATGTGCACCGGCCAGCTGGTCTTTGGGTTTCCGGCACACTGGCACACACGTGTGCGTTCCAGTTTGGGCACTCAGTGCCTAAAAGGTTCACTATCACTGGTATAGGCTCTCCTGCTGAAGCAAGACGATGAAATAGAAGACTTCCAAGATCCTTTCCCACCTTGTTATTTTGTGTTTTATGTTCCAATTAATCCCATCATTCTAGTGCTTTGGATGACTGACTGACTGACTGACCATTAATGTAAATGATATGATTGTTCCAAAGGGCTCAGCTCTATAAATGATGAAAGTATCACCCAAACAGGGATATTCCGTAACAATTTTGCACTCGTGATCACTTTGAATAAGAATCCTATGGGCTTTATTTGCCTCATTGTGCTAACCTAAATTAAACTATTTATTTCTTGTCAGTTTGGTCTATTGGTCACTACCTGGGACTAGCATTTATTCATCTTTTGGATTTCTGAAAAATGAGGATAAGAATGAGAGTCAGTTTGAACTAGTGGTTAAAGTACTAGGCTAGAAACCAGGGCACTGCAAATTCTAGAGTCTCCTTAACCCTGAAACCTGGCTAGCTGACTTTGGGTCGGTCTCTCTCAGCCCATGATGTCAGATTTGAGTCATAATCTGGTTGATCAATTCCTGTTTCAGCCAATAGATGAACACTCAGTTAAGAGCTAAAATAGACATTTCACTTTTGGGGAAATACAAATAAATCTTGCCAGTGGCATCTTGGAGAATCATGTCTAGTGTATCTGAAATTTTATAAATCTGATATTGGTTTACTAAGCACTATTTTGTGTAGATTTCAAACTAATGGACCACCCTAAAATAATATCATAAATTTATGATGCTTTAAAATACAATCAGACTATTACGTTGCAATCTATAGGTGTATAGACCTAAATTAGATATTGAGCATCTCCCACCAAATGGCATTCATACTTCATTAATTGCTATGTTCAATACAGGACGAAAACGTGTGGGAGAGCAATGTTCATTAATATTCTAGTACTGCCTTCTTTACATTAAAAACATAAATAAATAAAATTGAACTGTCCTAAAAGCTCTCTGTAACAACAAAAAGCACTGAAAACTTTTTTTAAAAAAGCCATGGTCATAATGAATCTTTTTCTAACAACTGAGAGGGGATAGGAATTATTGGAATCTGTTAATCCTTGGGAGGGAAAATTTGGGATGGGGTGATTTTGAGTCTTCCCCAAAGGAAGTGACCCTTATTTGCCTTCTGTGCTGTCACTGGAAGTTCAAACCAATATGGTATGAAGTGTAGTCAGAAAAGGAGTCTAGACATCTGTTACAAAATTAGCTACTGTATTTTTCGGAGTATAAAATGCTTTTCCCCCCAAAAAAGAGGGTTAAAATCTGGGTGCATCTTATACTCCGAATGTAGCCATGCCCAGCTGCTCAAACGGAAGTTTCAGAGGCTGAAAAAAGCCTCAGAAATGAAGCTTCAGGAAAAAAAAAGCCCCTGAAAGGAAGTTTCAGGAAAAAAAGCCTCCAAACAGAGTTTCAGAAACAAAGCTTTTCTTTCTGAAGCTCTGTTTCAGAGGCTTTCAGAGGCAGAAAAAAAGTTTTTTTCTGAAACAGTGTTTCAGAAGTTTCAGAGGCTGAAAAAAAAGCAAGGCACAGAACTCACAACCAACGAACCTCTTGTTAAAATTCACCTCTGGGAACAGCTGATTGGCGGTATTCTGAGAGGCGAATCCACCCACCAATCCACTTTTTTTTAATTTTCCTCCCCAAAAACTAAGGTGCGTCATATACTCTGGTGCATTTTATACTCAGAAAAAACCGTTATCTACAACACATACAACTAGATAACAGAGTTGGAAGGGACCTTGGAGGTCTTCTAGTCCAACTTCCTGTTTAAGCAGGAGATTCTACGCCATTCCTGACAAATGGCTGTCCAATCTCTGCTTAAAACTTATAGCTGAAGCCTCAGAAAGTTCTTTTCTATGCTTCTTTTTAACTGAAGCTCGAGGCTTGAGCTAATAGAGGGTGTACAAGTTTGACGGTCAGGACAAAAAAAACTCCATGTATAATGTTGATGAAAGCAGCATTTTCACAAAAAAGGAATACCGTATGTATCAGACATTGCAGGAAGCAAGTCGTAACTCCATTAATTTTCTTATTCAGCTTAAAATTACATTATAGGAAATTGGAATGAAAAATAAATGTCATGCTAAATATATATGCCTATTTGCAATAGAAATGAAAAAATCAGCCTTATACCAGCTTCACTTCAGTTTCATATTATTCCTCATTTTTTAAAGGAAAATGAAATAACATTTTTAATACACTGCCTTCTCTATAAAATACATTTCTATCCTGAATCATAGCTGCATTCTAGTCCTTCGAACAGCATGGATTAGACAGAGACTTAGAAGAAAAAGAAAAGATAGCCGGTTATATCTTTCATTTATTCATATCACAGTTTCTAAAGATAAGTTCTACAAGAGTTCATTTTATTTATAGAATTGTTGTTCTAGACAACGTATTATTCCAATACAGTACCTCTCAGCCCTGGAGGCCATCTTTTCTTCTGGATCTTCAGGGCTGCCGCACTTTGTGTGTGGGAAACTGGGAGGTGGGTTTGCATGGAGTTGGTAGAAGTATTTAGCCATAACAACATTCTTTTCTCTGAGAGTCAAGGACGTTCAGCCTGTGCCTGGAGTGGCATGACTGGAAGGCATCTCCAGTTGGGATGGTGGATTGATTGGAACATGTGATGGACATGTGGGTGCAGGGGAAGGGACTTCGACTGTCCTTTGGGTGGGGAAAAACCCAGGAGTTTTCAGATTCGGGTTTTTCCCAGATGTGTCAATATGACATCTCTAGTAAAATGGAACTTTGAGGAACTGTTGGCCTTGGAGTCCTCATTGGTTGGGGGTGTTACTTGGAACCCTGACAATACCATTATTCTTTACTAATTCTACTGATCTGACCAGGATTATCCTAACATCTGGAACATAATCTTAGCCTCCAAGTAACAGAGTATGAGATATTGGTATCAGGTCCTTTCTTCTATTGTTTTTTTTTTAAATTCTCATCTGTAATCTTTCCCATTGGTTCTCTGTTTAGATACCATGCAACGAGGAAAGAAGTAAATAAGTCCTGAACCCACCATGAATAAAAGGCAGATTTCATGGAGAAATCTGAGTCTGATCATATGAGGATTTTATTGAGACTCAAAAGGGGACACAATCCAGCCTTGTGGAATGACATTGGTTAAGACAATCCATAAAACATTACAAGAGTCACAGAGCCTTAAGACTTTGCTCAAACCAAGGTTTTTTTCATCTTCAGATGTGTAATAAAGCAAAATCATCCTATGTTATGTGTATGTCTTCCATAGATGTGAGTAACTGCATTTCCAATTCAAGGATAGAGGAAGCACACTTGCCATCTATTAATATAATATAAAGATAGAATATAAAAAGCTTCTTCTTCTTCTTCTTCTTCTTCTTCTTCTTCTTCTTCTTCTTCTTCTTCTTCTTCTTCTTCTTCTTCTTCTTCTCTCCCTCCTCCTCCTCCTCCTCCTCCTCCCCCTTTCCTTTTCCCCTTCCCCCTCCACTTCCCTTTCCCTTCTTTATCTCCTCCAAAATCTACAGATGATTGCATCACAGGCAAAACTGGGAATTGTAGGATTGCCTGGAAATGGGGACATTATGCAGACAGCAGACAATAAGATGATCACATACATGTTAATTAAGCTATTTCTCGCCTATCAGTTCAAAATCATATGGATGCGAATGTATTTAACCTGCCTCTTTTTCTGTATCTCTAATCACAGGAAGGCGCTACAGAGAGTGATCAATTCGGCACAAGAAACCATTGGTTGCCCTCTAACACCACTGGATGACATCACCAGGTCTCGCTGCTTTAGCAGACTAAGGAAAATAATCAGACATGATTCACACCCTGGTCAGTGTCTCTTCGCAATTCTACCATCGGGCAGAGGACATCAAAGCATAGCCAGCTGAACAAATAGGTTTAAAAATAGTTTCTATCCTTAGGCTGTCAGACTCTTAAACACAACCACAATCACTCCACACACACATGGAAACATATGACTACCATGTTTTCCCAAAAATAAGACCCATTCTTATATTTTTTGAACCCCGAAATAAGCGCTTGGCCTTATTTTTGGGGAGGTCTTATTATTTTGGGGTGCGTGGAGCAAGATGGGGCTCTTATTGCCGTCATACCTGATTTCCAGCTCTGCGTTTAAATATTTTCAGGGAGGGCTTATTTTCAGAGGAGGCTTATTTTCGGGGAAACAGGGTAGTTTTTCTTTTTCTTTTTTCTTTCTTTTTCTTTTTTCCCCCTAATTACTTGCATAGGGATTATTCTTTATACTATTTATGTTGTTAGTATTTTTTGTCATGGATTGCACAAGTGAAGCTAAAACCAATTTCGTTGTATACATGATGAACAATGACAATAAAGGCTATACTGTATTTAACCTTTTTCTGTATCTCTAGTCACATTCTGTTTTTAAATAGGAGCTTCAAACCAGCTACAATAATGGGCAATAAAGGTGACCTGAAAAAAACCATGGTTAAAGATAGGAATAGATATTCTGTCTGAAAGTTTGTTTAGCATAGGATGTCATTGGCAGCATCAAGGGCAAAATGAGGCTTCATTTGCAGGCTGCCAAGAACCATAAAAGAAACTGGCAGCTGAGGCTCTATCCACCGTGTCATGTGACATCATTCTGGATAGGATATAACAAGAATGGGCACCTCTGTAATGTGATTAATGGAAGGCATTTGGCTTGTGCCTTTTAAACTAAGCAGGCATTCCAATCTCATATGGGTAAATGATACCACAGATGGCCAAGTCAGCTAGTTCTACGAAGAAATTGAAAATAGCAGAGAATTGCCCTTGTCATTACTAGACTGGGCATGGAAATAAAGGCCACTTTTAACAAAGGTTTTGTTTTTTTTTAAAAAAAAAAAATCAATCACTGGTTTTAATGATAACTTTAGACCAAAGTATTTGGTTCATAGTAATTAAAGTGTACACTCTGTGGCCTGTTTACCCTATTTTCAATTATGAATTGCTAGACAAGGGTTTTTTTTTAAATTGTGGACTCTGTTTTCAAACAGCACATCTTTTACATTGGCTTTCAGATGTGATATAAATTACTGTTGTCTAGAGCTTTTCAATTCTCTCTCTTCTGCCAGGTTTAGTTATAACATTCATGAATTGCAGCTTTCAGATAGCTCATTAAAAACTGGTTTTAAGAGCATATTCAGATGCAAAATAATTAATTTGTTTGTTAATACTCTCTCCCTCCTTCCCTCCCACCCCCCTCCTCTCTCTGTGTGTGTGTCTATACAAAAATCAATGGGATGCCATAACATAGAAAAATATTGTCACATTAAAACTGCAACCCTACACAATTAGTTAAAAGTAAACTCATTGAAATGTATCAGACTTAAATACATACAATCACACTATAAGTGTTGAATTGCACTATATTTGAGAACTTTGCAAAGCATTTGTGGCCTTTTGTCTAGACTATTGCATTTAATAATGGGTTCCGTGGCTTAGAAAATGCATTTTTTAAAATTTATTTTTATATGCCGCCATTCTCCGGAGACTCAGGGCGGCTTACAATGTGTTAAGCAATAGCCTTCATACTTTTGTATATTTTATACAAAGTCAGCTTATTGCCCCCACAATCCAGGTCCTCATTTTACCCACCTTAGAAAGGATGGAAGGCTGAGTCAACCTTGAGCCTGGTGAGAATTGAACTCGCAGTAATTGCAGGCAGCTGGATGTTAAATGCTGCCTTAGTAGGTGGCATTAGCCTCCTACGCCACTCAGGCTCCTATTTGAAGTATTAGAAACCATACAGAATTTGAGCACCTTGGATTTAATTCTATTACTTGGACAGGGGAATGGTATTTGGGGTATCTGTTTTACAAAAATCCTGCTTTACTAAATCTTGTTTTCACATCATTATTATTGTGATGATCGTCACAGGTGTTATTCCAAACAGAATGCAGCATATGTGAGAGTATTCGCAAACTTGAATTTGAGATTGTGGAAGCCGATCAGAAACTGCTATTGTCAGGATCAACATGTGAGCATCTGCGTTTGATGCAGTTCACCATTCCAGCTGAGTTACACAATGTTGGGATTCACCCCTCAAAACCTTTGGCGAGGCCACTGACAAAACAGCAAATCCTAGAGTGGCAATGTGATACAGGAAACAACTACAATACAGAGGAATGATAGAGCTGCATATAAGGTAGACATAACACCTGTAACAATGATGTGCAGACTCTTTTACATGTCCTTGATGTGCCTAGGATGCTTTTCCATATAAATTTCTGAATTATTTTTAGGTCACCAGATCTTACTGGGCTGGTAGTTGGGGAGAGGATTTTGGTAATGATAAATGAAAAAATATATATGCCAGGTTTCAAATAATTTATATAGGATCATGCAAGGCATGAAGATCATCTCAGCTTCTCAACAAAAGGGTAGTAATAATATGCTGTAAGAGGAGAATCACCTTAGTGCCAATAGCAAAGGGATCATATATTCTAGTGTGTGAGAGAAGGCAACAGCAGGAAGAAACATTAATAACCTGGCTATACTTATGACACATCTCTAATAGCTGAAAATGCAAATGATCTGCAAGTTCCATTAGTAAAAATCCAGGAGCTCATGGAACAGTGGTTCATATTAAATATAATAGGGACCAAATTAACGACAGCAGGTAGAGCAACCACCTTAGAATCGGCAATGAAAATGTTGAAGTGGTGATAGTGTCTGCCTTTAGTGTCACTTTTCAATAGTAAAGGAATCAGCAGTCAAGAAATATGCCATATAGACCTGAGAGAAATCCTGAAAACATTGGAAAATATATTCAGATTCTGTGACATGTCTTTATCTAGAAAGCTCATAACCTGTGCAGTCAACAGTATTCTCTCTGACCCTTTGAAAGAGCAAGCAAGCAAGAATATTGAAACTTCTGATTTTGGTGTAAAAATTAATAGCAACACAGAAACAAAAAAAACCTCCCAAGAAATAGATTACAGAACAACTCTAGCCAGAGTTCTTTCTTGAGGCATAAATAAATTATCAGGATGAAATTATTATATTAGGACACCATTTGTGAAGGTCTAGCTATGGCAAATCTAGATAGCGTGCTAAAAAGTAGAGACATCACCCTGCCAACAAAAGTGCGTATAGTCAAGGCTATGGTTTTCTCAGTTGCAATGTATGGCTGTCAAAGTTGGTCCATAAGAAAGACTGAGCACCAAAGAATTGAGGCCTTTGAACTATGGTGCTGGAGAAGACTCCTGCAAGTCCCTTAGACTGCAAGGCAATCAAACTGGTAGGTCCTAGAGGAGATCAACCTTGACTGCTCTTTAGAAGGCCAGATCCTGAAGATGAAACTCAAATACTTTGGCCACTTAATAAGAAGGAAGGACTCACTGGAGAAGAACCTAATGCTGGGAAAGATTGAGGGCAAAAGAAGAAGGGGACGAAAGAGAATGAGGTGGCTGGATGGAGTCACTGAAGCAGTCGGTGTGAGCTTAAATGAACTCCAGAGGAGGACAGGAAGGTCTGGAGAAATGTTGTCCATGAGGTCATAATGGTTCGGACATGATTTTGCAACTAACAACAACAACAACAAGCTGCCTTCAGATGTCCATAATGTTGGGAAAAAGTGAAAGGAAAGAGCAACAAGGTAGATGGACTCTGTTACAGGAATGATAGGAGTACATTTTTCTGGAGATCTGAAATATGTAAGAGTATATAGCTTGTCCATGAAACAAGAATAATTTTCAATTTAACACATGTTGAAATCTTATTACAGGAAAGCTGATATTTTGATAGAGGAGTGATTTCTTTCTATCAAAAATGTATGTATTCAAGGGTTAGGAAATTAAACTAAATTACAAATGCCAGCGATATATGCATTAAGCTCCATTGAGATATATAATAGATAGAAGTTTTCACTAAAATATTTTTTTAAAAGAAGGTCCTTCATAATTATTTCTTTTATGGCATCTATACTTGTTGATGGAAAATACATGAAGGAATTACAGGGAAGGAAATAAGTTTCCATACAGTGCTAAATACAACCAATATTTTCATGATATCTCATAATCTTTTAGGAGTCCTATAACAAAATTAGAGCCATGGTGGCACATTGGTTAGAATGCAGTATTGCAGGCTATTTCTGATGACTGACGGCTGCCTGCAATTTGGCAGCTAGAATCTCACAAGACTCAAGGCTGACTCAGCCTTCCATCCTTCCGAGGTCGATAAAATGAGGACCCAGATTGTTGGGGGCAATACTCTGACTTTGTAAACTGCTTAGACAAGGCTGTAAAGCACTGTAAAGCAGTATATACTGTTAAGTTGGGTGAATGAGGACGCAGCAAGCCAGAGTAGTTAGTGACAACAGCTCTTTATTATATGGTGAGACTCCAGCAACTGACCCAGGGAGCCAGCTCCCCTTATATACCTTGCAGCTGTGGTGGTCAGCCAATCAGCTGAGGGTCAGTTAATTTGAACTTCCCGCCAAACAAACCTATTTACATAACACTCCTCCCCTCCCAGAAGTCACTTGGGGTGTTATTTGCATACGAAGTCTCTCAGGTGACTAGGGCGTGTGCGAGTCCTAGTTGACCTGCGCAGTTCAGTCGGAGGGGCAGCATTGAGCAGGTCGGAGGGACTTTCTGTTTCTCCCTGCTCTGCCAATGAGGCCTCCGGGACCTCCTTCGGTGTAGCGCTGGCTCGGATTGGAAGGTTTGGCCACGTGGTTTGTAGCTCTGGTGTGTCTTGGATCGGCAGACCCGAGCGATGTGGCCTCTCTTGTCACAGGAACGGCAAACGGCGTCCCTGAACTTACAGTTTTGTCGTGAGTGGGACCCTCCGCAGCTGGTGCATCCGTCTCTGGGCTCTCTCCGGGCTGTGCGGGACTGCTCGGTGCGGTAGATCTCTTCTTCAGACTCCCCCTTGCTCGCGGTGCTTATGGCCTCTCGATGCACTGGTGCCATCTTCTGCGTTGTTTTGGTTAGGTGGGAGCTCTTTAGTTTCTCTGCAGCCTTTACTGACGACTCTTGCGCTCGTGCCTCGTCCAGGGCAATGTGTAGGGTCAGGTTTGACCTCGCGAGCAGTCTTCTCTGGAGCCGGCTATCTCTCACTCCACAAATTAGTTGCTCTAGGAGCATCTCATCCAGGTCTCGGTACTCACACTGGGTTGCGGCCTTACGCAGGGCAGCGACGTACTCGCTGATCGATTCGCCCTCCTGCTGGAGCCGTTGTCGGAAATCGTAGTACTGGACGTACTTCGATGGCATTGGTGCATAGTGGTCTTTCAGCAGGGTCTGTAGCGTCGACCAGGAAATGTTGTGGACCGAATTCGGCTCCGACAATGCCTCGGCTGTGTCGAAGACCCTTGGCCCGCAGTGACTCAGGAACAGGGCTTTCTTCCGAACGTCCGGTAGCCCTTGCATGTCGTTTGCCACCATGAAACACTCGAACCGAGACATGTAGGATCCCCACTTCTCTTCCTTGGGGTCGAAAGGCGCTGGCAGGGTGTAGGCAGACATCGTTTCGGGATTCTCCTGTGCTCCGCTCGCTCGCCTGGCTGGATTCGGATGCGGTCTCCGGTCCCCTTCTCCGAACGTGGCTTCAGCTCTTTTTACTCGAGTGTGGCTTCAGCTCTCCTCTGCTTCTGGCCTCAAGATCCCATCCTCGTTGCCAATGTTAAGTTGGGTGAATGAGGACGCAGCAAGCCAGAGTAGTTAGTGACAACAGCTCTTTATTATATGGTGAGACTCCAGCAACTGACCCAGGGAGCCAACTCCCCTTATATACCTTGCAGCTGTGGTGGTCAGCCAATCAGCTGAGGGTCAGTTAATTCGAACTTCCTGCCAAACAAACCTATTTACATAACATATACCGTAAATCTAAGTGCTATTGTTGTAAACAGAACACATTTTGCTACCTGTTTAAAGTAAAAGTCCCTTTATATTATTGTTATCATAGATAAACGGATCAAAAATATTTTGAAAATGATATATTCCCCAAAAGAAGGAGAGTAGAGAGACAATTTAAGCAAATTGAGAGTACTCCTAGTATTTCCTAAGTTCATGCCACTAAAAGAAAGCCAAAATTGCCAATTTTTAGGAGTGTCAAAGAATGTGCTTCTGTCAAAATTAGGGGCCAAAATTGTAAGCTGCATAAAATGTCCTTGTTTCAAATTATATAGTTGAATTTTAAATTAGATTGATTTGGTTCGATTTTGCATTATACATACTTGTGAGACCTGACAGAATTTAAATTTTGATTTAAAGTTGAACTTTCATTCTTCAAAACCAGAGTAAAACTCAGATAAGTAAAGGCAGTTTTGGGTGTTTCTATTATGCTATTTGATATAAAATGATCGACATTACACCCCTATGGATTCTGCTGTCTGGGAACTATACATTAGCTACTTTTAGCCCTATGGAAAAAAGTGGAGAAATGAGTTTATTCTGAACTCAAGCTGAAAAGTTACTGACTTGCTGCTTGCTGCATTATCACACCACTTCATAATGTTATAAAAGATACAGCTTTGTTAATGTCACACCCTGTATTCAACTGGATGAAGAAGTGTCAAATTAGTCTGTCTTTACAGTAATCATATAACATTTAGAAATCATATCTTATTCTTTATTGCTTGCATTGGAGTTGCAAAAGATGATATAAGAACTTAAAGAGTTATGCTGGTTAATGTGTCAGGCATGTCTAGTCCAGAATCTTGTTTATTACAGGATGTTATACCTTTGAGAAACCTATAAGCAGGGCATGACCAGAACAGCCAAGGTAAGATTCACAGATTCATGGTGGCTCCAGCTATTATTTCTGATCAGTTGCTAATAAATTTATCCTCAGGAAACGTATCTTATTCAGTTTTAAAACTACTCAAGTCAATGGTCATCATGGTGAATGATTTCAAAGGTGAAAGTGATTTCTATTATTATTTGTAGACATGGTCCGATAGTATGTTCATGAGATGTTTCTTTATGAACTGGGACCTTCCATTCAATGGTTACTTAACCTTCACCCTGGTACAGCCAGCCAATGAAGACTGTCTTTTTAGACTGAGTTCTATACATAAGCATATTACCTGGCTGGACAGGACAGAAAGAAAGAAAGAAAGAAAGAAAGAAAGAAAGAAAGAAAGAAAGAAAGAAAGAAAGAAAGAAAGAAAGAAAGAAAGAAAGAAAGAAAGAAAGAAAGAAAAGAAAAGAAAAGAAAAGAAAAGAAAAAGTCACCTGAATCTCTATGAGTTTTTTTTAACGGTCCCAGATATTTTCAGATTCTAAGACATTCTTGGAATTTTTAATAGTTCTTTATAGAAAATGAACTGAAAGTTATTTCTGCCTGAATATTTTCAAAAGACAAGAAAAATAAAAAAGGAGACACATCAAAATGAAATAGAATGCCACTGATTAACTGATAGGTACATCTGAGTAGAAGCTTCAACCCAAAAACAATGGATGGAATTTTTGGGATCTTAAGAAGAAATGTAGATGTTTTGATTCCATTTGTTTCCTGACATGAATTATTCACTCCTGCATCTTGAACCACATGTAAGAAAGCTGACAAATGTGCCAACTTCCAGTGCAAACCAAAATGTACAGGCTGCTCTTATATGTTGATTATTCTGTTTTACTTATGTAAATTAAATTATATGCTGTCAAATTCTTTATAGCCTAGCACTTTTGAAATGTTATGCTTTTAAAACGAAATTTGCTGAAATGTTATAAATTCTAGAGGGCAACATTATTCTGACACTTAAACGGATGTGGAATTCAACATTGACAAGTCGGGGAAGATAGATGTTTAATATGAGCACAGCACTAATCTGGAATTCATTCTCACTGAATGTCATCATCAGTGTTTTTAGACATGAACTAGCCAAAATTAACTCATAGATGTTTTTTTTTTTTTCCATTTTACATGAATATGATTTAGATGTGCTTAAATCAAGCAAAGCGAATGATATAAAAGTAGCTCTCACTTAATGCCCACAATTGGAACTGGCAACTTTAATGCTATGCAATGCTGTCATTGAATGAATCATCATATGATCATGCCCAAATTTCAATATTAGTTCCACTGTAGTTGTTAAGGCAATCACCTGCAGTCATTTTGTGTGATGTCATGTGAACACAATTTGCAGCCTGTGGCTTTCAAGTTGACGCTTGTAAGAAGCTGACTGTGAAGCTCACAAAATGGTGATCATAGGACCAGTTTTTAAGGAAATTGTTGTTTCATTCTTTTCTGAAAATATACTGAAGACCAAGGTTAGGTTAGAGCTTACAATAGGTTTGTAGATGACTGTCAGCTGTCCACTTAGAAAATCCAGAAAAAGAAACACATGGGACATTGTTTTACTAAGGGGATAAAATTTTACTGAATAAACCTCTTTGGGCATAGAAGAAATGAAACCAGCTCTGCTTTTCCCATGCAAAAACAAGCATAGTATTTCCCCGTTTCCCTACAAGCCACCCACAGTCCAAAACATCCACTCATCACCCCTGTTCATTTTGTTTTGAGAAACAATTTGCAACACCAGGACATCTGCTCGGGGAGTCCTTGGGATGCCAGCAATGTCCCACAATGCCGACAGATGCTTGAATATCATTCTCCCTGCCTTGCATTCCAACCACCCCTCTCCCTGTTATTGTCAAGCTGTGAGTGAAGAGAAAATGTAGGTGAAACTGCGAATCAGTCATGACAATGACTAACCTTCGTCCTATGGGAACCAAATGGAGGAGTGCGTTAGAAATAAATTAAAGCATCTCTCTGAATCCATGACTCAAAGTCTCAAAGGGAGCTTAATGCACTTGTCGAGAAATTTCTCTGAACGGTTCAAAAGCCCACCTAATCATATCTGGATGGTGTCTTCAAGCTTGCATATGCTCCATAATTTATCTAATATAGGCATAATGTAAATTTTCTTCTAGAAAAAAAAGAAGACTTCAGAATTAAGTGGCTTTTGAAAATGATTTCCTAAAAAACCACCACCACCCAAAAAAAGGATGGGGTTTACATTATTTCATGGCAGTATATATGTATGTTATATATATTGATGAGGTATATAATTATAGTGCTATAGAATTTCAGCCAGGAATTAGACTAGGATCATTTTTCTTATCCAACTGAAGGATGAAGACATGCCAGGATTGGATCAGGTCAATGGGAGAGGCAGAGTCCATAAATTGTTCATGTTCCTCTTTCAGAATCAAAATGGATGGCCACCTGCAGGTATTTATTGTCTGGAAAGTGTATGTTGTTTCTAGCACACTGTGCTTTTGAGTCAATTAATGAATTGATTCAGTAATGGGTATCTCTCAGCTGGTAAAGATGCAGACCTTCTTTTCATCAGGGATAAATCAATGCAGAAGAATGATTATGTACAGCAGTGTAGCATTGGTATAACAACAATTAATTAATTAGTTAATTAATTAATAATAATAGTTAAGACATTGGGTGCTCAATCGTGGCAGTAGGCAAAAATACTCCCACGTTAAGCACATGAGTCACTCAAAACTGCCAGGGAAGTTTTCCATGGCAAATAATACTTAGAAAAAAAGCATTGTTTTAAAACATAGCATCACTACTTCTCCACGTTTACGTTCTTCTGCTAAAGGTAAGAAAGTGTGAGGAAGTCTTCTCTCTCTCTCTCTCTCTCTCTCTCTCTCTCTCTCCATATATATATATATATGTATATATATGTGTGTGTGTATATATATATATATATATATATATATATTTATACTTTTTAATTCATAGATATAAATGTGTGATATTTTTGTAATCAGGGTTTTTCCTATGTTGATAAAAGATGTTAAACGGCCATGGTGGGATGAAATCTCCAATCATCACTTTCAGGCCTGTCAGACATTTTGTGTTGTTTATTCTGAGACTTATGGGAGACTGGGATAGCACTATTTCAGTTTTTTTGAACCTCTTCAGCCAGACACACCCATATTTTATGACTCCTCCCTGTAAAGGTCAAATGGGAGGAGTCATAAAATATGGGTGTGTCTGGTTGAAGAGGTTCAAAAAAACCGAAATAGTGCTATCCCAGTCTCCCATAAGTCTCAGAATAAACAACACAAAATGTCTGACAGGCCTGAAAGTGATGATTGGAGATTTCATCCCACCATGGCCGTTTAACATCTTTTATCAACATAGGGAAAACCCTGATTACAAAAATATCATATATATATATATATATATATATATATATATATATATATATATATATATATATATATATATATATATATATATATAGCCTCATCTTGGAGTTTGAAATGTATCTTTCTAATATATAACAGCCTTGCTCGGTTCTCATCACTAGGAAAATAGCCTGTGGAAATACGTAGTTCAATAATTTGGATTATATCTTCAATATAGCATCAGTTAGTGTGTGTTCCCTCCCTCCCTCCCTCCCTTCCTTCCTTCCTTCCTTCCTTTTCTTCTTTTTCCTTCCCTTTTCATTCTTCTTCCTTCTCCGCTTTCCTTCTTTTTCCTTCCTTGCTCTCTTCCCATCTTTCCTTCTTTTAATTTGTCTTCCCTCCTTTCCCTTTTTCCTTTCCTGCTCCTTCTTGGATGCTCAAATGCAAAACATTTCTCCTTTTGTTTTGTTTTGCTTTTAGTTTGTTTTGCTAGCCCTCTGCCAACTAAACCGGGGGGCCCTGAGCACAACCCTCCCAAGCTCCATTTTCGCTGGCAGAGGCACCGCGGGCCAGTCATTCGCCGTTTCCATGGCTGCCCTGCAGGCCAGATCTAAGCACGCTGTGGGCCAGATGTGGCCCATGGGCCTTGAGTTTGACAGACCTGTTCTAGTCCAATCTAGTGGTGGGTTGCCACCGGTTCGGACCGGTTCACAAGAACCAGTAGTAAAACCGGCTGGAGACCTGCCCACCGCCCCGGATGTCATCATTGGCGATCTGCTCATGTGTAGAAGCAAGGGGCGCATGAGAGCAATGGGATCACATGTGTGCAATCCCATTGAGAACCAATAGTAAAGGTAAGTAGAACCCATCCCTGGTCCAATCCCCTTCTCAAGGCAGGAGACTTTATATCATTCTGATCAGATGTCTGTC
This sequence comes from Arizona elegans, assembly GCA_022577455.1. NCBI lineage: Eukaryota > Metazoa > Chordata > Lepidosauria > Squamata > Colubridae > Arizona > Arizona elegans. The sequence continues at coordinate 5,300,926 of JAKOOJ010000006.1, forward strand.
CAGTCTATTTTTTGAAAACCAGTGTACTACCAGAAAAAAAAAAATAGTGGAAATCTAGATTTTTCAGAGACAGAGAGACTGCTCTCTATGTAGGTGTGTGTGTTGGCCTTCAGATCAAGGATGTTCTACATGCCAAGCAAGTGTTAAAACCACTAAGCCTCCAAATCAGATCTGTAGAAGAAGCAGCAGGAGGCTTTCCTGAGGAAAAGCAGGGAAAATGCAAGAAGGGACTTTTTATTTTAAACCAGGATATTGGGCAGGTGCAGCAGTTTCTCAGAATCTCCTTTTATCAACTGGATCAAAGTGGTGGGCTACTCTCTTCCCAGAATTAGAAGTAGCAGCTTCTTCATTTCAAAGAAGCACTTTGAAGTGTTGAATATCTGCCCAGCCTTATGAAGTAGCATTTCAGTCCTATTTATTTATTTATTTATTTATTTATTTATTTATTTATTTATTTATTTATTTATTTATTTATTTGCTTGCTTGCTTGCTTGCTTGGCAAAATTATTGGCTTTAAACTGAACTGGATTGTTTTCAGTTACATGAAAACCCTTTTCAGATCTGTAAATACTTTGGTGTTTCTTTGACTAATAGTTTAGGTGCTTAACGGGTGCCTTCATAGACTGGCTGTTATTATTCATTCCGAAAGATGATAAAATAGTCCCTATCTTTTACATTGCTGAAATGTGCTTTATTTTTCCCTTGGCCATTACTATTTGAGTTTGTTTTGCTGTACTTTTTTTTTTTTTTTTTTTTGCTTTAATTTATATGCCACCCTTCTCCGGAGACTCAGGACGACTTACAATGCGTTAAGCAAAAGCCTTCATACTGTTGTATATTTATACAAAGTCAGCTTATTGTCCCCACAATCTGGGTCCTCATTTCACCTACATTAGAAAGGATGGAAGGCTGAGTCAACCTTGAGCCTGGTGAGATTTGAACTTGCAGTAATTGCAAGCAGCAGTTGTTAATAACAGTGTGCTTTAGTCCACTGTACCACAGGCTCTTTACAGTCTTTACTTGTTGACAGAATACAGAATAATAGAGTTGGAAGGGACCTTGGAGATCTTTTAATCCAACCCCCTGCTCAAACTGGAGACCCTATATCATTCTGGACAAATGGCTGTCAAATCACTCCCTAAAGACGTCCAGAGTTGGAGCACCCACAACTTCTGCAGGCAAGCCTTGTTAATTGTTCTCACTGACAGCACGTTTGTCCTTAATTCTACTTTAATAAGCTTCTATTCAGGGGTGGGTTCTACTTACCTTTACTACCGGTTTGCAGCGGGGCCGCGCGCATGCGCTCTTCTACATAAGTGCACACATGATCTTCTGCGCAAGCGCAGAAGCATTTTGATGACATCAGGGTCGGTGGGCGGAGCCTCCTGACACTTTTACTACCGGTTCTATAGAACCAGTGCAAACCGGGGGCAACCCACCACTGCTTCTATTCCTTACTTCTTGTCCTGCCCTCAGATCAGTGGTGAGTTGCCCCCGGTTCGGACTGGTTCACAAGAATTGGTAGTAAAACTGGCAGGAGGCCCTGTCCACCGCCCGTCATCGTCAAGCAAGGTGCGCACGCTTCCATTGGGAACTGATAGTAAAGGTAAGTAGAACCCACCCCTGCCTCAGATGCTTTGATGCCCTCAGATTTCTTCTCTATGAGAGCCACTCAAATATGGGAAGACTGCTATCATGTCACCCCTAATCCTTCTTTTAGTGAGATGAGACATGCAAAGTTTCTGAAAATGTTCATCACATGTTGTTTTAACCTTTTTGTTGCTCTTCTTTGCATTTATTTCTAGAATCTCAACATCTTTTTTGTATTGTGGTGACTAAAACTGGATGCATTATTCCAAGTGTGGTCTTACTAAAGTAGTTACACATGATCTTCATACTCTCCCTATGTTGATGCAGCCTCAGACTGTCCTGGCTTTTTTGGCAATTGCAGCATACTTAACATGGTTGTCAACTAGGACTCCTAGACACTGGTGAAATCCTTTTTTTTTTTTTTACTATCAGTTCTATGGGTGTGGCTTGGTGGGCATAGCTTGATGGGTGTGGCAGGGGAAGGATACTGCGAAATCTCCATTCCCACCACAGGGGAAGGATACTGCAAAATCCCCATTCCCTCCCCACTCTGGGACCAGCCAGAGGTGATATTTGCCAGTTCTCTGAACTACTCAAAATTTCCGCTGCTGGTTCTCCAGAACCTGTCAGAACCTGCTGGATTTTACCCTTGCTCCCAGATCACTCTGTTACTGCTGTTGAGCCAGGAATCACCTATTCTATACCTGTGCATTTGGTTTTTCTTGCCTAAGTATAAAACCTTACTTTTCTCACCACTAAATTGCATTTTGTTGGATAGAATCCAACACTAAAGTCTGTCAAGATCCTTCTGGATCTTGAGCCTGTCTTCTAAAGTGTTGGCTATTCCCCTCAGCTTAGTGTCATCTGAAAATTTGATGTGTTTCCTTCGATCCCCTCATCTAATTTATTTATGACGATGCTGAAGAGCATCGGACCTAAGACAAAACGTTGGCATACACCACTGCATACTTCTCTCCATGAAGATGAAGTTCCAGGAGGACTACATGTTGAGTGTGATTGGTCAGCCAGTTATGAATCCTTCTGTTGATGATGCTGTCTATCCCACATTTTTCTTTTTTAAAAAAATATTTTTTTTATTTATCCCACATTTTTCTATCTTACCAAGAAGTTGGTTGTGGTCTACTTTGTCAAACGCCTTATTGAAATCCAAGTATACTATATGCACAACATTTTGTTCGAACACTAATTTAATCACTTTGTCAAATAATGCAGTAAGCTTTTCTGACATTATCTATTTTTGGCAAACCCATGTTGACTTCAAATAATAGCTTTGTTTGTGTCTAGGTGTTTGCAGATTTGTTGTTTGGTTATCTTTTCAAGGATCTACCCATGTATTGCTGTCAGACCAACTGGTCTGTAGTTTCTTGGATCCACATACACTCTTTAACAGTCCTCTCTTACTTTTCAGTGCAGCAAAGATCTTTAAAAGTATGGTCAGTAATTCCAAGAGCCAGTCTGACAACTCCTTCAGAACCCTAATCTACCTTGTCCTGGTTAGTTAAACTCTAGAGTGCTGGATGTTGTCTTACCATGTTCTTGCCTTTTTTGACTCACATTCCTATTCTATCTTTTACAGTACTGGTTTTGAGAGGTTGAACTATTTTTTTCCTTTTGTGTAAAGACAGATGTATAGTCATCATCTTCCTCCTCTCCTCCCCCTCCCTCTCCATATCCTTATTTTCTACACTATTATACATAAATAAATGTTTGATTTAACAAGAAAGCTGGGGAATATAATTGTTGAATGTAATTGAGAAGCAGCTTCAAATAAAACCATTAGTCTGGGGACACCAAGATGAATTCTCAGTATGAAAGGCAAGATATGTCATTCTGCAACCACTTTGGCATTTATCAAACTTGAGAATGTCAAAATACATTATGTAAACAGTAATGGTACTTTAAGACTTTGATTAATCGTTTCAACTTCATTCCATTTATAATCTGTATTGCATTCAACTGAAGCAAAGGTCATATGCATCTATATAGCAACTTTCATTTCTTCTCTGGGTCCTGGAAACATCCATACCTGAAATACACATGTTCATAGAGGAAATACAATCAGTAACAGGAAGAAGAAGGGCTATTGTAGGGAAATAGGAATACAGTCAATGCACCATTTTTACATAGTCAATGCACAATACTTATAGATACTCTGAATCAAATTAAAGCCCCTAATAAGAGAGGTATGATAAATATTAAAATGAAATTTGGCGCTACTTGTAAAAATGGAGTATCTTCTTCAAAAAATTGTCATCTAAGAGACTTTGGTATCTGGTACAGGGAAGACAGAGAAAGAGTAAGTGAAAGCTTATATATACTTATTTAATAATTACAACTACACTTAGTGTAAACTCTGAGTAATTATGAAAAAATATTGCCTTATGAATATCTTGGAATCAGAAATACAATAAAACCATAAATAGTCTTAGTGAACAACAGTTAAGAAATATTAGGCCTGTAGGGTAAACCGGACAAGAAATACAATCAGGAGTGCTATCTTCATTGTAGGATTCTATTAACAGAATCTTTCAAGAATGAAAGCTTTCCTCCCTCCCTTTCCTTTTACTCTTCAGAAAACCAAGGAGAGTCCATTTTGAAATGTTCCTCACAACCTTCCCCCTTCTGTGGGCTGATATGCCTTCTACATTGCTGGTTGTCCAGCCTGCGGCTCCCCCCACCATCTCCCAAGATCAAAATATCTGGAAGTTCTAAGGATGACAATATTGCCAACATTTATTAAAATGTTGGATTTAGGACCAGGGAGCCCTAGGTTGAAGCCCACCTTCACACATAGAATTTTATTGGACCAGTTGGTTTATCTCAGACCAATTTATCTAAGAGGATATCGGAAAAAAAGATGAGTCCTGAATTTATAGAGGAAAAATAAAATATTGCTCCAAGTAATAAACCCATGAGGGTGATAAGAACTACTTTCTAGGATCCTTTTTCTCATTAAATGATGTCAGCCCTGCATTGTAGACAGTGGTGAAATTCCAAATTTTTTTACTACCGGTTCTGTGGGTGTGGCTTGGTGGGCATGGCTTGGTGGGCATGGCAGGGGAAGGATATTGCAAAATCTCCACTCCCACCCCACTGTGGAGCCAGCCAGAGGTGGTATTTGCCAGTTCTCCGAACTGCTCAAAATTTCCGCTATCGGTTCGTCAGAACCTGTCAGAACCTGCTGGATTTCACCCCTGATTGTAGACCACATGAAGAAACAAATGTCAAATGAGTCTAAAACTCCTTTTACTCAGATTGACCATAGTAATAAGCGCTTGTAAATTGAATGTGCTTCTCAACCTCCCTCATTTATTTTTACGTGAAGTGGGAGGTATATGCCTAAATCTAAGTTTTGGACCTTATCTGGGCTTTACAATATTGCAGAAACAATCTGGGTTGGTCACCAGGACCAGAGGTTTAGCATTCTGAGCTTTTGGATTCATGCTGGAGCACATCCACAGGGAACTTCTCTCTACCAGAACTTCTCTTTACCACATTCTGGTTGAGAGGAGTTCCCTCAGGATGAGCTCCAGCACAAGTCCAAAAGCTCAGAAGACCTAGACTGGATCCTGAAACACAACCCTGGGATGCATATATTTGCTTTCTACAATGTTTATCTAAATTTAATGAATAAATAATCTGTTCATTGGCACAATAACAGATCCTCTCAGTCATTCTCTGCCAAAGTCATCCTCTTTATTCTCTTCATATTATAAAAGATATTTACTGATTTCTCACGACTGGATTTCTAGGATCAACCTTAGGTTATTTGATGATTTTGCATTTCTTGAAGCCTGTTGAATATACGCTACCTTCAGCATTAGCAATGGTACAAAAAAAAATTGAAAAATGGTAATACATGAGTAAAAGAACAATCCCTGAACAATGGTGTGAGAGAAGGAAACAAACAAAAAGAAGTCAATTCATAAATAGCCTGTTTCTTCTAAAATAAGACATCCCTTGATAATAAGCCCAATCGGGCTTTTGAGCGCATGTGCTAAAATAAGTCCCCCTGAAAATAAGCCCTCCCCAAAAATAAGCCATTTCCAAAAATATTTAATCGCATGCGCAGCCGGTCCCCGCCATTTCCTCTGGTTAGGGAGACAAAGCTGGAAATCAGGTAAGATGGCAAGAGGAATCACATCTTGCTCCATGCACCCCAAAATAATAAGACATCCCCAAAAATAAGGCCAAGCACTTATTTCGGGGTTCAAAAAATATAAGACAAAGTCTTATTTTGGGGGAAACACGGTAGCAGTTGTGGAACATTGAAAATGCTACACTTGAATGGGACATGAAGAAGAATTTTGCATTGACAAGGACTGTCGTTTGGGTAGTAAGTGTGCACACAATATAATTTTCTGCTGGTATGTACTCTCCACCCAAACTCTCACACACATACAGCCATTGGAACTGCCCTCTTAAAGTTCATGGTAGGAATATGCTTCTATATCAAAATATCTAAGTAGTAGATTTCCTTGACTGTTATCTGTCTGAAGAAATTCACACTCTATTAGACACCTTATAAATGGTTCCATATTCATCAAGATGCAATTATACTTTTAGGTACTTTCCCTTCAGAGAAAGTCATTACAAAAGCTTAAGGTCTTGTCTTAATTACCCTGCTATATATTTCAGTTGCTCAAGTTAGGAAATAATTTTCATTTTTGACCTTTGTATGACTGTTATCTTTAGCCCCTTGGAAGAGAAGCAATTAGAAGGGGGAAAATGCTTACAAATGAGTTGCTGAGGGTTATTATAACTAATGAGGGCCAAACGCCTATAAGACGGAGTAGGATTGTAACAAGGCTCAGTGCACTGGCATTTCGAAAGAAATCTCCAATTTCAAAATGACACAATTTCACAGCTACACAGTAACATTATTTGTATAGCTTAGTCATATCAATGTACAATACAAAGGAAAAATCCATCAGAAAGATATTATCCTTATGGTCAATTATTTTTCCAAGTATGGAAAAAGTACGTATTTTCTTGTGTATGTATGTATTTAATACAGTGTTTCTCAATCTTGGTGATTTTAAGAATTCTGTGAGTTGAAGTCAGGGGTGAAATCCAGCAGGTTCTGACAGGTTCTGGAAAACCGGTAGCGGAAAATTTGAGTAGTTTGGAGAATCAGCAAATACCATCTCTGGCTGGTCCCAGGAGTGGGGTAGAAATAGAGCTTTTGCAGTATCCTTCCCCTGCCATGCCCACCAAGCCACGGCCACCAAGTCACACCATGCCCACCAAGCTATGCCCTCAGAATTTGTAGTAAAAAAAAATTGAATTTTACCACTGGTGAAGTCCACCTATTTTAAGGTCATCAAGATTGAGAAACACTGATATATTTACGTACTCGAATGTCTTTAGAGCTCGTTGACACACTGCATAAAAAATGTGTTTCATTTCTTAGGAAGAATTTATTATTCTTCCAAAATTGTTTTTAATTTTTAATTTCCAATACCAACTTTATTAATACTTTTATACTCATATTTTCCCCTATTTTTATTGTCTGCTATATAAAGCTCACCATGCATTTAATAGCCTTCGTGTCATATTCTTATAAGACATACTTCAAGATATCATCAAACTACTTAGTTATCTTTTATTTTCCTTGATATATTTTGTAATATCCACAAAATAGTATACGGTTATTAGAAGCATCCAGATCAATAAGGTATGAATGAGGTTCAATATTTGATAGCGGTAAGATATGATTGCAAATTTTGACATTTAAAAAACTGAATTGATTCTTAGTTATGATCTGAATTATTTGCCCTAACACAATGGTTCTCAACCTGTGGTCCACAGATCCCTGGGGGAGTGGGGGAGAGAGGTATGATGTCATCACAGGGGGTCCACAAAGGCTTGAAAAAATGTTATGATTTAAATCTTGAGTTAAGTCTTGGTGATCTGTGGTCATGGTCCATGGCCACAAAAGGTATTTGAAGGAGTCCATGTTGAAGAAAAAATTGAGAACCACTGATCTAATAGATTAATGTCTGTCTGTATGTATACATGCATGCATGCATGAAAGCTGACTGGATCTTCAAATTTATTTGCAAACACCTAATTCCATTCAATATGTTAATTTTTTTTAGTGATATACCATATTTTTTGCTCCATAAGATGCACTTTTTTTTCTCCCAAAAGTGGGCGGAAATGTCTGTGCATCTTATGGAGCACATATTGCGAATAGCAGCCGGGCCATGGCGGCAGGGTCCTTTTACAGTGCTGAACCCCGCCTCTTCTGTCTTTGTCATTGCCTGCCTCTTTTGTCTCTTTTCTGCAGTGCAGGAATCAATAGGCAGAGCTGGCACATGAGAAGACACCTATCTGTGGTCCTCTCAGGCTCCGCCTGATATTTTTTTGTCTTGTTTTCCTCCTCTAAATCTAGGTGCATCTTATGGTCCAATGCACCTTATGGAGCAAAAAAATATGGTAATTTGAAACTTTGTTTTGCAGAAATGATTAAGCCACATTTACTTCAAATTGAGTCCTTGAATCAAAACTCCATACTGGGACAATTTCTCACAGTGTCTATAAACAATAGATAACAAAGTTTAGAGAAGGAAAAAATGTCACCTCACAATCTCAGTTCTGCATTTGTTCCAAAATCAGAAAATAGTTTCAATTTCCTTCTCTCTTTAATAGAAAAACAAAGGACCTATTTTCCATGTCCTGATTATAGAGAGGTCATTGGCTACCACAATCACAAAATATTATTTAAATGAAGTAGAGTGGCTCCATTATGAATAAAACAGTAGGTTTCCCATCATTTATTCACATAATGAATTAAGTTTCTAATAGTAATTAGTAGCAGTAATTTGTGAATTTATTAACATTAATTAACATCAGGGCATACCAAATGTACCCTAATCTGCAACATTCTTTAAGCAATGGGTTGTACTTGCACAAATTATTTGAGTAGAATAGCACAAGTTTAAATCAATACATCTAAACCTTTCTAATGCTGAACTTTTTTTCTTGATTTTATTCAAATATCTACCTACCTAGTTGTCTTTAAGGCCTCCCAACTAGCTCACCCTTCTACTTACAGCCTATTCCATCTTCCTGACTTTTCTTCCTGATTCTTTCCCACTAGCATTTGGTATTTTCTGATTTAGCAGCATTTCCAGTCCCATGAAGCTACCAAAAAAAAAAAAAGGTAAATATGGACAGACAGAGCTAAAGAACTTTAATTGGGTTATTATTATTATTATTATTATTATTATTATTATTATTATTATTATTATTATTATTAATTGAATTTCTATACTGCTCTTCTCCCGAAGGACTCAGGGCAGTGAACAGAATAAGATTTCATATACATATAATATTTTTTTTTATAAACAGTAAATAATAAATTGAATCAACTTAGTGTATCTGCTAAGACCTTGGCATAGAATTTAGATGTTTATGCTAGCCCTGCTTGTTGAAACAGAAAGGTCTTCAGGGCACGTCGGAAAGTGCGAAGATCTGGGATTATTTGTATTCCAGGGGGTATTTTGTTCCAAAGCGTAGGTGCCCCCACAGAGAAGGCTCTCTCCCTTGGAACTACTAGATGACATTGTTTTAATGATGGTACTATGAGTAGGCCTACTCTGTGAGAGCGTATTGGTTGGTGGGAGGTTATCGGTTGCAGCAGGTGGTCTCATAAGTACTCAAGTCCTAAGCCATGGAGCACTTTAAAGGTAAGAACCAACACCTTGAAGCACTCAGAAGCCAGTGCAGCTCACGTAGAAGAGGCGTTACATGTGAGCGCCATGTTGCTCCCATAATAGGGTTGCTCCTACGCAGGTTGCTTCTGCGATCAGTAGGGAGATGAAGTAGCTTAAAAGAGGTTTTAAAGCTTAAAATTTAAAGGAGGGCTGTATTTGTAAACTCCAATACTATATATAGTCGCGCGCTTAAGACTTTTTATTTCATCAAACTGGCCTGGCCTAAATCTTCTCCCCTTTTTAAATGTAAATTTTAATTTGTTTTTAAATTATGGGGTATTTTAAATTCAGCCAAATTATTTAATTTGTTTTTATTCTATTTTAAATTTTTGTATTTATGTGTTTTATCCTGTGGCTGTTCACCGGCCTGAGTCCTTCGGGAGTAGGGCGGTATAGAAATTTAAATAAATAAATAAATAAATAAATAAATAAATAAATAAATCTGAGACGCTCTGTCATAAATCTTATTTATATTTCTGTTTTCTTTTGAAAAAAATATAATACCCCCTTTTATAAAAAAAAAATTACAGCAAACACATAATATTTGGGGAATATTAAGTAGGGTGGGCATATTAATTTGAAAGGGAAAAACCATCTTATAATTTTTTAAAATATAAAATAGAGATTTGCACATGTCATTTCCAGGTGCTGTCTCCATGATTCTGTAATTCACTTAGGGCAGGGCTGTCAAACTTCCAGCCCACGGGCCAGATGCATCACACGCTGGCCACGCCCATCCCCATTTTAGCAAAAGGGGAAAAAGTCATGATACATCACATGATGACAACATGATGACGCATGTTTGACACCCCTGACTTAGAGGAAACACTATAAAATTCTAAAGTGAGAATGTTTTTAATTTGGTTACCATACCTAATTAAAGGACAATGGGGAAAAAAGCCAGTATCCCTGACAGTGAAAGATGTGGTTAAACAAATAGTCAGTAACCCTACTAAGTTTAAGAGTTATCTTTTAACCACACTAGTTTCTTTGACAGCTTTTAATGGTACAGCTGGTGATTAATCTTACTTTAAGAATTGTTTTTTTTTTTTAAATAGAAACAGTTCTGCTTGGCAGTAACCTCAAATCTGGAGGGAGAATCCTTAGACAGAATGGCTCCTGCAAAATTCTTTACAAGCCTTGAATGAAAAGAGGATTCATTGGGGAAATGGCATGTATCATCAACAAGGAGAATAGTATTGTCTTTCTTCTGGATGTGAGGGCAATCTGGCCACAACATCAGTCACCTCATTGATCACCTGGGTTGATTCAGCTGATCTGGCTGGCTAGGCAGGTGTCCTCTTCCTCCCTCACTGCTCCATGTGCATCACTCCCGAAGCTGCACACTCAGTGGAAGAGGACGACCATCCCAGATAGAAGGAGTGTACCGATGTCATGCCCCTGTCAGAGTCTGAATCCGAAGGGGAAGAGGAACAGCTGACAGAGAGTGAGAGAGTGGATCCGTTGGCTGTGGAAGAAACTGGGGAAGTGCAAAGTCAGGGTGGGCAGAGCAGGGGAGAGGTAGAACAAGGGAGAGGGAGTTCAGATAAAGACCAAGGCCCACCCCTTCTTTGTCCTAGGCAGTGCAGGAAGGAACAGAGAAGAGAGCAACATGGGTTGCATGGCTTACAAGGGAGGAAAGGGACCGGATCCTCTTTACAAGTCACAGCTGCTGATGGAGTTTAAAAGTAGAGGCAAATGGGAGGGCTGGTTGTCGGGAACAAACACTGAGTTCATCTGGTGCTTATCTGAATTCCTGGCATCCTCCCAACTGGTTTGATTTACTGCCATGCTACTTCACTTCTGGAATTCCCTATTTTGCTTGCCCTGCCAGATTAATTACCTTGTCTTGCCTTGTTGGATTTTTTGTTGAAAGTTTTCTGTTTACAGCGTTTGGGACTGAAATATAGTCAGCCAAAAACTATTACAGGTTGGTGGAAGAGCTCTCTCCAGGCCAGAGAGTTGAAAGGGACAGTTGGTGATAATAAAGGGACTCATATCGGTTATCTGGCTGTGTTGCCTTTGTGTCACACCCCCGGATCATCACAACTGATCTTCGGTCAAGGGTATACGATAGTTGTGCTCCCCTGCTAGAACCTCCAAACAAACTCAAAGTATTGTCTTTCCTCTATTCCCAGAGTTTTAACAAATTTAATGGTTCTTGATTATTAACTTTAACTCTTATCATTATAATACAGTATATGTGTGTGTGTGTGTGTGTGTGTGTGTGTGTGTGTGTGTGTGTATTCATTTTGAGGTTTTCGCAGGTGTTTGTATGTAGGTCTTTGGTTATTCGGGTTTTTTCCCGTGTAAAATTGGAAGTGTCTTGGTGACATTTCGACGAAGTCTCATTCGTCATCTTCAGGCTGGTGTTTTCGGCTTCGTGCTTCTAGGAGCAAATTCTAGGAGCAAAGCATTGCTCCTGGAACCACGAAGCCGAGAACACCAGCCTGAAGATGACGAATGAGACTTCGTCGAAACGTCGCCAAGACACTTCCAATTTTACGTGGGAGAAGACCCGAATAACCAAAGACCTACATACAAACACCCGTGAAAACCTGAGAGAATATATATATATATATATATATATATATATATATATATATATATATATATATATATATATATATATATTGTACCGCTCTATATACTACCTATCCTATGTATCTACCTCTATTTTTGCATGTGTTATGCATCTAAGTCTTAAAGATTCCTATATACAGTATAGTCCTTTTTCTTCTTTGCCTTGCAAAGGTATATGCCTGCTAATCCACCTTTTCTCCAGCTTGGATTTAGCTGGCTTCTGTTGCTGGCTGGTGATCTGGAATATCAGTTCTGCATTGCTGGCTGCCATTCTGAACTGTTGCCAAAGGGTTGGCTTTGCAAGGACCTTCACTCTAGGTTTGGGAGGTAGGAGGAGAAGATGCGAGACCAGCTGCTGCCCAGCTGTGGGTTGTCAAGTGTCTCTACTGGAGTGGAAAAGCTGTGGTGTCCTGCTTCTCCTTTCTGTTCTTGTCTTATTGGTATGCTAGAATCCCCATCTGTTCTTCCTTCACAGTCACCTGCTACAGTGCACTTTATTCTGGCACCTGCTCCCATTTTAGCCTACAATTTCTCCCTCTCTTGTTTTTTTCCAAGCAGCAAGAATGCTCTTTCAAACCACACTCAGGAGCTAAGAGTCTCCTCGTTTTATAACTGAACCTCCTATGTGTTGCGGTGGCTTTCATGCTGTCTTGAACTCCAGGGATGACAAAGTCAAGGAAGACCTTGCACAATTGCATTCTTATCCTCCTAACAGTTTTCTATTGATCCTATTTTAATGCACACAATATCCCTAATACTTGTAGGAAGTTAAAACCCACCCCTCTTCTAGAAAAATTAAATATTTTAGGAAATATTAAAAGGGCAGAGTACCATATTGTTCAGAGTATAAGACACACTTTTTCCCTCCTAAAAGAGGCTGAAAATTTGGGTGCATCTTATACTCTGAATGTAATCCCACGCGGTGGCCAAAAATGGCTACCCAGAACAGCTGCTGCCTTCTCTTACGCTTCTGGTGCTTTGCCTGCTTTAGTCACTGGAGCTCCCTCCAACAATCAGCTGTGCTTTTGAAGCTGTTTTTCAGCCCCAATGCAAGCAAAGCGATCTTCTGTGCTTTGCCTGCTTTTCTAATTGCTGTTCCCTCTGACAATCAGCTGTGCTTTAGAAGCAGAGCCCCAACCAGCCCCAACCTCCAAATCAGCGAGCGAACTAATGTGCTGGGACTAGCCAGATGAATACTTGGTAGGCAGAATTTTTTCCCCCTATTTTCCTCCCAAAAACTAAGATGTGTCTTATACTTCGGTGCATCTTATACTCTGAAAAATACACTATTTCCCCTAAAAGGGAGGCCGAAACTCACCCCCCCCCCACTTTGTTAATGGCCCATTAAGGCCTGAGCCAGTCCATTCTACATAACAAAGATCTACCTCTTTCAGGCAGAGCCATTTAATTGCCTTTCATTACATCACCCAGCAAGATTCAACCAAACTTAGCACACAGATAACCTACAAAGCTAGCCATGACCTCTGACAGCAACCAATCAGGATACACCTCCATGCCACAGGAAGTTCAAAGCCAGAGAGGGTATAAAACCCAGAGACTCTCAGCATCTCTTGCTTTTTTTCCAGCCAAGATCTCCAAGGCATGTGATCCTGATCATCAATAAACCTTCTTTCCAAACAACTTCCATGAATCCAGTGTCTTCACATTTGGAACTGAACCCAGATGGACATTTCTTCCAACATAATAAATGTTTATATTCATTCTAAAAGGTTAGAAAAACTAACACATGTAAAGCACATGGATTTTTAAAGTAATTTCACTACGTAAATGAAATATCATATGGAAGAAAATGTGTAAATTTATTTTGTTAGCTTTTCTTTGCCTTGTATAAAATCCTGGAACATTGCCAAAAAAACACCTGTCCTTCTGCTTCCATCTATTAGTTTCAGAGTCATTATGGCTATTACCAAATGGTTGCCACTTCTGGAAAAAAAATACCTAATAGGTACAGTCTGTTAACACAAACAGCACAATTTGTGAGAACCTAAGTTAACATTCTGTACTAAAAATTATATGATATGATATCATAGATATGATATATGGTAGATGATATGATATATGATGACCAGTATATAATTGTATGTATCATTAATACTAAGAAGTCACTTCTGTATTCAAAGGGTGACAACAGAATGTTTTACATACATACATACATACATACATACATACATACATACATACGTGTGTGTGTGTGTGTGTGTGTCTGTGTGTGTGTCTGTGTGTCTTCTAGCCAGGTTTTCCCTATGTAACCAAGGTTTTTCTGTAGCTCCAGCTCAGTGGAATCACATCCACTCGATTCTGGGCTTTTTTCTTTTCTAACAGCTAGCAAGCTCTTCCTGCTAGGTGGGAGGCCTAAATAGATCTATTTCTAGCTCGTTTGCTTTCATCAGTAGGCCACACCCATATCTTATGTATCCTCCCCGTAAAGGTACAGTATCAATTTTCTTACTTCTTCGTAGGGTTTATGTGTGTTTTTCTTCTAGCCAGGTTTTCCCTACATAACCAAGGTTTTTCTGTAGCTCCAGCTCAGTAGAATCACAGCCACTCGATTCTGGGCACATACACACACACACACACACACACACACACACATATATATATATGTATATATATATATATATATATATATATATATATATATATATATATATATATATATATATATATATATATATCAACATAATAATCCTCACGATGAATACTGTCTTCACTGACTAAGCTTCAGACATTCTTTTTCTTAACTTCTCCTCTTTTAAATAATGTATTTAAAGTCAACATAAGCAACTTGTGGTCTAGACCACAGGAGATCTGCCAGCTACTTTTTGTAGCGTCTATAAATTGTTACTCTCAAGTTGTGTCACTATTCAGCACTGAAAGAAGTTGGCAATGTAATTGAAATGGAAGGGAGAATAAAGCAATTGGAATTTAATATACCTACTTTAAAAAACAACAACTGCTGTAACAGTAGTCCACTCTTGTGAGGTTGTTGTGTCCTACTAGTTCCATATTACTTACAACCATCAAAAGCTAAAACTTAACACTCACACACACAATTGTTTGCCTCACTTTATGGTAATAATAATGAATATATCAAAAGTTGCTTAACACATTGTAAGCCGCCCTGAGTCTCCGGAAAAGGGCGGCATATAAATAAATAAAAAAAAAAGTTGCCCTTATCTAGGAAAAAAAGCCTCCAAAATAATTTTATATAAAAATCTTTCACAATCCCGTACTTTTGAATATCTTTCATACTTTTGAAGTATGAAGTATGAATATCCTTCATACTTTTGTATATACCTGCTTAGGGCTTTCGGGCCCCCACCAAGTGGTGTTCTTTTTTATACAAAGTCAGCTTATTGCCCCCACAATCCGGGTCCTCATTTTACCTACCTCGAAAGGATGGAAAGCTGAGTCAACCTTGAGCCTGGTGAGATTTGAACTTGCAGTAATTGCAGGCAGCTGGTGTTAATTGTAATGAGCCAGAATGTTCACACCATTTTGTGAATGTGAGAGGAAAATTAACTTCAAAAATTTGTAACAAGTATTTTTCCCTTTTACTCCCCCTCTCTCCTTTCTCCCTTTACCTAGGCATCATCTGGGTTTCTAAGGGAAAAAGTGAGATTATTATAAAAATAATGAAATAGATATACTTATTAATTAAATAAGAAATTGAAATGAGAATAGAGATAAATAGAAAATCGGGGCTGCTCGAATACCATTCTAGATTGAACTGAAAAGGGAAATAACAAGAGAGAGGGGAAGGAGTAGAGAGAGAGAGGAAGGGAGAAGAGAGGAGAGGAGATGGGGAGAGAGAGAAGAAAGGGAAAAGAGGAAGAAAAGGGAGGGGAAAGGGGAGTAGGAGAGAAGTTTAGAAGGGGGAAGAAGAGATGAGTGGGGGAAAGGAAGGGGAAGTAGGAAAGAGAAGGAGAGGAAGAACGAAGAAAGTAGGAAGAGATAGAGGAAGGAAGAAAAGTGGAAGAGAAGAAGAAAGGTTGTGGCAAAATAAAGAAGGGTAAATGATAAAAGAGCAAATCCGAACAATTAAAAATTAAAAATGAAAGTTAAAAGATATGATGAATGAAAATGGTGGATAAATGACTGTATATGAAAATATGTTTATGAGAAACAAAAATAAAAACTTTTTTGAAAAAAAAAATGTAACAAGCAGTTCTTTCATAATCAAAGAGCTTCATAGAATTCAACACTAAACTCAAAATAGTATTTGGGGAGATTGTAAAGAAAAAACATTGTTATTTGGCTTTTGCTGCAATAATGGAATGTCTTCTATTGTCTGTCTGTCTGTCTGTCTGTCTGTGTCTGTGTCTGTCTGTCTGTCTGTCTGTCTGTCTGTCTATCTCTGTCATCTATCTACTAACCTATCTATCCATCCATCCACCCATCCATCCATGTATCATGTATTTATTCTTCTAATGTCAAGGCTCCTCCCTTGACCCTTTTCATTGTATCCTTTCCATCCTAAATATGTTTTGCAATAATCAAATAGTCCACTAAAAGAAAAGATTTTAGTGACACATATCATTGTTACTTAAAGAGATTCACATTTTTTTAGTAAAGGGATAAGCAGTCAAGAAATACAGCACAGACTGGCACTTAATAGCGCAACCATGATGGTGTTGGAAAAGATATGCAAATACCTTGATGTGTCCATCAAGATCATGCAAATCATTGTATTCCCTGTGACATTCTAATAGTGTGCAAGTTGGAAGGAGAGAGAGAAGAGCATGACTAGCAACAAGGGGAATGACTTGCTTACAATGGAGACAGCAGTTATTGGAATATTTGAAAGACCAGGTTAGGGACAGATAGTCATGGAGAAAAATCTATCTATGCCATTGCTAGGAGTCAGCAATTTCATGATGGCTCAGAATCAATCAAGGTATATACTGTAAGACAGGAGTCAGGTTCTGACAGGTTCTGGAGAACCGGTAGCAGAAATTTTGAGTAGTTTGGAGAACTGGCAAATGCCACCTCTGGCTGGCCCCAGAGTGGGGTGGGAATGGAGATTTTGCAGTATCTTTCCCCCAAGAGTGGGGAGGGAATGGGGATTTTGCAATATTCTTCCCCTGAAGTAGGGTGGGAATGGAGATTTTGCAGCATCTTCCCCTGCTATACCCACCAAGCCATGCCCACCAAGCCAAACCACGCCCACCAAGCCACGCCAACAGAACAGGTAGTAAAAAAAATTTGAATCCCACCACTGCTGTAAGATCACATTTCAATGTATTTTATTATATGGGAATGAGAATTGGGAATGTAAAGAGAAACTTTAGGCAAGTGGAATGCTATTAAAATAGGTACAGTACCAACTAAAAGAATGATAAAATAAAAAGATGGAGTCAAGAATGAATTGGTTAGGGTGCACTATCTAATTACTATCTCAAGAAGTTAAACTATCAGCTTTTATATTTGACGGAAGTTTTGTAAGCCAATAACTAATGTTCTGCATAATGTCTTAATGCATGGCTAATGGATTCATTCTAAAGTCAACCAGATCATTAATTTATGATCATTTTAGCAGGTCAGAATAGCTATTAAATAAATGTGTATCTTGCTAATGCTGTCCTAATTTGCAAGACAGCTGATAATTTCTGAAATGATTCTATCAATTATGAGAATATAATTGGGTCACTCAGACCTCAGGCTGGGAATCAGAATTTCATTAAAAATAGAAACTTGCATTTTTTTTTCTTTTCACTAAGATAATTAGATCCTTATTTTTTAACAGTATCAGTTGAGATACAATGGAGCATATTGGAGTATCATATGAACTATGCTGTCATATACAAATGCCAAATCTTTGGCATAAGATATGTATATTTGTGTGGCCAATGAGTGTGTATCTACAGCATGATATATATCTGAATATGTATAGTTTTTGCATTAAGATACCAAGTATTTTATCTAATTTTTCAGCAATTTCATTGCTGATATTATTTTGCATACAAAAATACCAGCATTAAGTTAAAAATCATTTTAAAAGTTTCCATGCTTAACATCACACTCTTGCAGACGCTCTCAAAAATCAGTTACTAGTCCGCAGTATTTCTAACTAATATAGAATTAGGGTATTATAAATAGAATGAAATATTAGAATATCTTGCTAGCCAAAGTACTGGCAATTTGTTACCAGACTGTAGTACTTCAAGCAACATCCTGAAAATCAAGTATTTCACTTCAGCTACTAATAGTAAAATTTGTTTCCAAGAACACTTAAGAAACTGAACTAGCTCCAATTTAGATACAGAAAAAATATCAAAAAGTTTCATTACCATTAAATTGTTTCCAATCTACTAGTTTATAATACTTGTAAGGTATATTACAGAGGAATATTACTGTAATAATATACAATTTTTACAGCATTACATTACAGGATGTGAGTCTCAAGGTTTCAAACTGCTGAACTGCTGGCAGCCGGCAGCCGGCAGCCAGCAGTAATAGCCTACAGTACTGTATTCTAACCACTGCGCCACCATAGGATTTTCTTGTTTTTATATATTTAATAATAGTTATTATTTATTTGAGACATAGAGTTCCTTTTCATATGTAATCATAAATTCCTTTTCATATACAATCACCAGAACAAATATATTGTTTTAAAAAATGGATAATTTTCTTCATTTGATTAATTTCTTCATCAATAGCATTTGAATCTTTAATACAAAATTGAATGTAAAAATAAATTCTGGTTTATCACATTACTTAATTCATCGTCCTTATTTAACAAATTATAAAATATTTTAAGCATCCTTGTATAAATACTTTGTAGAGTAGAGTAAAATCTTTGAAATTGCTTTGTTATCATCTTTCGTTTTGTGTCCAGTATCTTTGTTTCATATGATACCAAGAACACAGAGGGAATTAAATTCCAATTTAATCAAAGTTTACATGCTTCTCATGAAGGTTATCTTGCATTTGTATAAGACATTCTGTAACTTTATGTTCCAGAAATACTGTTTTTGTTTAGAATTTTTGCTTTTTTTTTCCATGAAATATACAGAAATAGTAAAACCATAATAGTAATGCAACCCCATGCCTCACAGTAATTAAAAGCCTACAACCATAACCGTAGCCTTAAATCCATCCCAAACAATCACTGAATGACTATACAACAAGATTCTTCCAAAAACAACCATCAGGATCTTTATTTATAATAAAAGTGTCTAGTAATAAACAGGATAACTATTCCTTTTAATAAATGTTAATATTACTGGGGCATAAGATACTGTAATAGAAGTTTTAATCATGTAACACTTATGTATCGTTGAAGCTTAGATAATGATGCTGGAAACTGTTGTGACCCACCAGTGGCCTGTGCGGATTGTGGCTGATCCTGATGACGAGGAGGCTGGTGTGGGGTTGCACCAGCAGCTGGCGCAGCCGGCACAGCCGGCGCTCGCGTCGGACAGCGAGGAGGCTGAAGAGGATGTGATGCCAGAGGCAGAGACTCAGCCAGGGCCTTCAGAACCTCCAGAGGCTCCCTCAAGTGGAGAGAGCGAAGTGGAGGAACCTCTCCTCAATGCTCGAGCACACAGGGCTGCCAAAAGGCAGGAGTGGCTACTCAGGAGGAGGAGGTCTACTCGAGAGTAGAGCTTGAGGATAATTGGCCACTCCCTTAGCCTATTTAAGTCGCACGCAGCTAGTGTGTTCTTGCTGGAAACAACTCATATTATTATCAGAGTATTTCGATTTTGCTTTCTAGGCTGGTTGCCAACCTTTGCCGGTCTTGTTTATTCTTGCTATTTAATAAATTTGATAAGGACTGTTGGTGTGTGTCAATATCCTCGGAAATCCAGAGCTGGGGCAGAACAGAAACAATGAACCAAGGAACAAGTCTGATGTCCATTTTATTAAATAGCGTGTTTGTGCTGTGAGAGATGTAAAAACAAAAATCACCTGATCCACACCCATGCTGCCCTGTATTGGGAAGCCCATACACTTCCCAACCACTCAGCACTTCTCATATAACCCAATGCACTTTTATTGACCTGAAAGACCACACTATGTACCCCCCTTTACCTTCATGCATGTCACATGCACCCACACACATTCTTCACATCCCACATCATCTGCTTCATGACCATCTCATGTATCCTACAGAATACAGAATACTATAGAAGGGATGTTGGAGGTCTTCAATCCAATCCCCTGCTCAAGCAAAAGACCCTATATGATTCCAGAGAAGTGGCTGTCCACTCTTTCTTTGAAATCCTCTAGTGATGGGGCACCCAAGACATTGAACTTATTCATTGTTCTCTGAGTCAGGAAATTGCTCCTTAGTTCTAGGTTGGATCTTTCTTTAATTATCTTTCATCTATTACAGGAGTGTCAAACTCATGGCCCAGGGGCCAGATCTGACCCATAAGTTGGTTAGATCTGGCCCGTGGAACTGCCCTGGAAACAGTGAAGGACCAGCCATAGTGCCTCTGCCAGTGAAAACTGGCAGTGTGTTGCAGGAGATTGTTGCAGCTGAAATGGAACTTGGGAGCCTGTTTTCACTGGCAAAGTGCTCAGGCCATCACAGGCGCCCCCAACATGAGTGATGTCAAGATAGCCATGCCCACCCTGGCCATTCCCGCTCAGGCCCCCCAAGGTCAAACACAACCCTGATGCGGCCCTCAATGAAATTGAGTTTGACACTGCTGAACTATTATTTCTAGTCCTACCTTTGGGTGCTTTGGTGAATAGGTAAATGCGCAGAAGCATTTTGATGACGTCAGAGTCAGTAGACTCTCTCTAATGTATTGATGTCTGAAATACAGTGAGAATTCCAGGCAGGTGAACAGTATTCAAGTATAGGTCTGGCAAATATGCTAGATGCTTTTTTTTTTTTTTGGCAACCATATGGCATTAGATATGTCTCTGACTAATGCAGCCGGATGCAAATTAACTTTTCTTTAAAATGCCGAGATAGAAAGGGTCTGTTGTGTTGAGTCTTGACCATTTGTCTTGAATTAAAATATATATGCATAAGGGTCAGGGGTGGTATTCACTTACCTTCACTACCGGTTTGCAAATGTGAGCATGTGCGTGCTTCGCTCACACGTGTCACCCAGGGGTGGGTTCTACTTACCTTTACTACCAGTTTGCAATGAACATGCGCAGAAGCATATTGATGACGTCGGGATCCTGCTGGTTTTACTACCGGCTCTATAAAACCGGTGCGAACCAGGGGCAACCCACCACTGGTGCCACCTTCGTGCATGTGCAGAGGATCAAAAATTTCTAAGACTTCACTATTAAGTTTCTTGAATAAATTAATGCATCCATAAATTTGTATTAATGGGATGTGATGAGGTCCGGGTGAGTGGGCGGAGCCTCCCACAACCACAGCTACCAGTTCACCTGAAACGGATAGAACCAGCTGGATACCATCACTGATGGGGATAATTTTACAATGGTTGTAACTGGTTTTTCAATAATGAATGAAATTAGAAATCCCAGTTCTTTCATTATTTTAATTTGTGTGTATGTAAGTAGGGTGTTTTATACGTTCCCATGAAGGGCAGAACAAGAGAGACACCTGCTTGTATATATTGTATACATAGTAGCACAGGGTTTGTCCTTTAATTTTGTGTACAGATTTACTACTCCTTGTTATTTATGATAACACTTTTCCTCTACTCCCTTCCTATCACTCTTCTGTTCAAATCCTAAAATATAATCGGACCAGCAGGGAAAAGTTCATGGTCTACTTTAACAAGAAAGAAGAAAAGATAAATTGTATTGCTTTGTAGCACAAATACTAAAAGAAAGGGAGGAGAAACAGTAATCAATCAATATTAGTTCACCATAAACTGCCCCTAAATGCAACATTACCCTGAGTATGATACGCAGCCACTAAAATTATCATATGCATTGTAATCATGGCTGTAGATAATAAGAGTCTTTAATTACATTAAGAAGCAAGACAAAAACAATAAAATTGGATGCATAAATTTATTCAAGAAACTTAATAGTGAAGTCTTAGAAATTTCAAGACTTCATGAAAATGACAAATGAGTGTTTTTTTTTTAAAGCAGAATACTTACAATGGCTAAAAGTGACAATATTTCAAATTCAGAAAAAGAGGCTTCAATGGAGATTCCATGTAGGAAAATACATATTCTAAGACTTGGTGTATACATGCTTTCTCAACTTCGTTTTCCCTCTAAATGTTAATGTTATCTCTATCTGCTCAATACAGATTATATATACACTGTGCTTTATTCATTTTTCTTCAGTTTTTAACACCCACTTTGTTTTGTTTTTTGTTGTTCCCCCATTGGCTATTCCTAAGAAGGCAAAGCTAAAGAGATGCTACATTTCTTAGAAGTCAATAGCCAGTAACAATATTCATAAGGAAAATTAATGACAGTGTTGATGCAAATTCAGTTAACACTGAATGAACTATGAAAGGAAATATCTCCTTAAGTTGAGCCTGAATCCTGCTGATATGACCCTATTGTTTTCTTGGCACGAATATGAAAATGGTTTGCAATTATCTTCCTCTAGATAGTTTTTTCAGGGACACGGTGATTCAGTGGCTAAGACGCTGAGCTTGTCGATCAAAAGGTTGGCAGATCAGCGGTTCAAATCCCTAGTGCCACATAATGGGGTGAGCTCCCGTTACTTGTCCCAGCTTCTGCCAACCTAGCAGTTCAAAAGCATGTAAAAAATGCAAGTATTAAAATAGGGACTTCCTTTGATGGGAAGATAACAGTGTTCCGTGCGCCTTTGGCATTTAGTCATGCCGACCACATGACTACGGAGACATCTTCAGACAGTGCTGGCTCTTCGGCTTTGAAATAGAAATGAGCACCACCAACCCTAGAATCGGGAATGACTAGCACATATGTGCGAGGGGAACCTTTACCTTTGCCTATCCAAAATTTAACTGTCGCTTTCTGAGACAGGCTGTTGAGAAGATGGTCAGCCTGCAACTCTAGAAAAAATGGATTATCTCCAAACAGAGATACCTTTGATCATGCTTGCAGATAACCTGCAGAGCAGAGGTGGTACATTGATCTTTGTGCTGTTTGAATTGTCAGCATTTTCAATATCATCAAATATCACTATCCTTCTGGAGATTGGGGTTTAGGTTACCCAAATATGAAGATATTCTTTGTCCTTGGATGGAGTAAAACTTCCTTATTCAAAGGTACTATATAATCTGGGGATTCTTAATGCCACTCCTAACAGTTAAAAACAATCACAGCTGGAGGGCACTCTAGAAACAGTAACACATAAAACCAGGCATTTGCAGAGAATGAAATATCCAGTCATCTTATTATCTTATCCCCAAATATTTATGAAAAATCTCCCAGTTATATCAAATTAACACATCTCTGTTTCCATCTTGTTATAGTTTTCCTTTTCTTGTACACATAACAATGTTTAATAGCACTAAGATTTATGATTCTGGCAACTTTCTGGAGACAGTGCAGATCTAATTCTAAATTATTCAATTTTCTTATCCTCTAATTTGCCTCATTATAGTAAGTCCCACTGACATTAATGTGACTGCCTCCTAAAGCAATGTTTTAAGGTCTAGAATTTAGGTAGCAGGAGATTCAATAATATAATTGACTTCTGTATTTATGTTTGCCATGTTCCATGAGTGTTGGAAGAAACCAGACAGGAATATTTTATACATCTCTAAGAAAAGAAGACACTGATTTTCCTTTTTCTGTTCCACAGAATGAACTTGACCAAAACACTACTCTGCATAACAGTACTCAGTTTTAACGAAAATGCATCTTTCATTTTGTTTTGTGTTATTTTTAAGGATGGTTTGTGTTGCTTTGGGTTCTTTTTAAGAACATTTGCAGTAAACTTTAGATGTACAACTGACAATAGTGAAATCCATTAAAACGCAATATGAATTAAATCAGGATTCATGATTTTTTTTATTTTTTTTTTATTTTTTTGTTGAGTACATATTAGATAATATATATAAGTATAAGCATGAATTGAATACATAAAATGAATACAGTTAAAGGGAACATTAGGATAGGGCTGGTAGGCACGCTGGTGCTCTTATGCATGCCCCTTACAGACCTGTTAGGAATGGGGTGAGATCAACAGTAGACAGTTTTAGGTTAAAGTTTTGGGGGTTTTGATATGAGACCACAGAGTCTGGTAGTGGATTCCAGGCATTAACAACTCTGTTACTGAAGTCATATTTTCTGCAATCGAGTCTGGAGCGGTTCACTTTAAGTTTGTATCTATTGTGGGCTCGTATATTGTTGTGGTTGAAGCTGAAGTAGTCATTGACAGGTGTTAGAGAAAAATTATTTCTCTATAGCTGTGCCTATTAATGGCTTTTGGAATGTACAGATGTGTGGGCCAATCAGAGGGCAGCTAGTATGTTTGAATCTCCAGGGCCCTCCCCTAACTGTCACAGTTAACAGTAAAAAAGGAGATTCTTAACAGAAACCTTTGCTCTTCAGTTTGGTATTCAGTTTGCTCTTCTGTCTAGTATTGTATTGTATTCTAGGATCTTCCTTTAGAGAACTGTGAGCAGTCTGGAAGTCCGTTAGAAGAGCAGTTCTGTGGTATATTGTGGTATTTCTTCTGAGGAAGAATATTCATAGATAGCATAGCTTAGAGAGAATAGATATGTATATAGATAGATAGCTGACAGTATAATTTATAATAGTAACTTAGTGATGTTTATTAATTGTATATATATTATTATGTTTTTATTGTGTAAATAAAAACTTGCTGTAGGCTGCTTCAGAGGCTCATTTGTTTAAGTAGAGTTTCATAGAGATAGAGGTTCACATTTCATTGATTTATTAACCTCCACAACAACAGGTAGGACATTGTAGCAGATGATTTTATGGGCTATGCTTAGGTCATACTGAAGGTGGCGTAGTTCTAAATTTTTTAAACCCAGAATTTTAACTCTGGTGGCATAGGGTATTTTGTTACGAGCAGAGGAGTGGAGGACTCTTCTTGTGAAATATTTCTGGATGCGCTCAATTGTATTAATGTCCGATATGCAGTGCGGGTTCCAGACAGATGAGCTGTATTTGAGAATTGGCCTAGCAAATGTTTTGTATGCTCTGGTTAGTAGTGTAATATTACCGGAGAAGAAGCTACGCAAGGTTAGGTTTACAACCCTTAATGCCTTTTTGGCAATGTTGTTACAGTGGGCTCGGGCACTTAGAACATTTGATATGAGTACTCCAAGGTCCTTGACAGAGTAGGGGTCATCTACAAGGTCATGTCCACTTAACTTGCATTTATACCCTTGTCAGTGCTTCTTTATTCTCCTGCCGTCGGGAAGGAGATATAGAAGCATAGGCGGCTGCACAAATAGACTGAAGAACAGTTTTTATCCATGGGCTGTCATGCTTCTGAATGGAAAATAACTTTACAACAACATAGTACGATTCACTTGTGGGGCCGGCGCGATGTGCAATAAGTTCACATGGTGCAGTAGGATTGTGTGTTTGTTAGTAGGATTCACTGGGTTAGTGATTTTTTTTTTCTTTTACTGTCTTTCACTGTGAGTTGTATTGGGTTGTGGGGAGGTGCCTGAAGGCTCAGCCAATCTCATTGTACACATGTTGTACTCTGACAATAAACGTTTGGAAGAAGGAAAAAAAACAAGGATGGGATTTTTTTTCCTCTGTATTTTACACTTGCAAGCCCATGGCAAATGGGATATTATGCATGCACAAAAGAGGATAATAAGATAAACAGAGAGATTCTGTCCACTGCATATGAAATTTGCTAAAACAGAGTCCACTGAACCCAAGGATTATTGTAACTACATAGCATGATAGTTAAATATTAGCTTTTGAAATGATTCCATAGAAATAGCATGGTGTTTTTTTTTAATATCAAATTATATCTTCTGATAAAATCCACAAATTTCAATCTGGTCTTCTGTAGATGGTGGAGTTTGTTTATTGCTCTTATTCATCATTAAACATTAGTCCATATTCCCATCTCTTATTACTAAACATCACATCAGTTCTAGGTAAATAAAGGAGAATATTTATAGCACAGGGTTGAAATGAGGGGTCCTTGGTGCTCCCTGAGCTTGGTTGTTTTCCTGCACACATTTCATTATTCAAACTATGTAATGTTATCAGTTCTAGTATTGAGTGAGGTTTGCTGTCAGTTTATATTCGTATGGCTTGCCCTGTTAGTGTTGGTGGAAATGTTCTTTGATTAGCCAGTTTACTGTTATCTTGTTTGGCAGTTCCTTGATTGGAGAATTATTTACTTTTTGATTGCGGTCTGATGTTAATCCTGGAGATAACCTGTGCACATTTGTTGATTCATGGCGGGGAGAGGTTTTGTTCCCTTTTGGGCTTGTTGATTGTCTCTTTTGTATAATATGTAAACATTGTTTATGTCTATGTGTCTATTGATGGTTAATTTGTCGGAGTGCTAGGTTTCTAGAAATTCTCTACTGTTTTTTGAACTTGGTTTAGTCTAGGATGGTCACAGTTTTCAATTGAAATGATGGTTAAACTATGGTTAAGTTCAGGGGTGGGTTCTACTTACCTTTACTACCAGTTTGCAGCAGGCCACCTTGCGCGCGCTTGCTTCACGCGCATGCACAGAAGCATTTTGATGACATCAGGATCGGTGGGCAGAGCCTCCTGCCGGTTTTACTAACGGTTCTATAGAACCGGTGTGAACTGGGAGCAACCTACCACTGGTTAAGTTATGATATAGCACATGAAAACTCATAGAAATATTTCCCTTGAATGAAACCATTTGATAACTAAGATTGGGGGAGAGGAGAGGCAGTCTGTGGATGTGTTTTGTTAGGATAACATTCTGTCAAATACAAGAATTAATTTATCCCTCTTTACAAAATGTCCATAAGCTCTCAAAATTTAATTAGAAAATTAAAGTCATCTTTAACAATAATTAATATAATGACCTTTTTTTTTATCTTTAGATAGACCACTAGGGTAACAATACTATTGCATGGAAATGTTAGTTAAATATTACATCAAGAGCTTAACATTCTAATTAGTTGGCTTTGCTTTTTCTAATGTCCTTTATTAATGCTTTTTAGGATTAAATTTCACACTGAATTTGAGTCAAATTTTATGAGTACTTCAGTGACACTTATCCAAACTAATAGATTTTTAAATCTTGCTAATTCTGGATAAATGCCCTATTATAGGACAATTGATATAAGCTTGAATAGCTGGAAAGAAGATTCCTGAGTCTCTGTACTACTTAAAATAACATAATCCAAGAAACGGTAGGCAAATCAATGTATTTCTATTCCCAGATTGTTACATTCATCCTCTTTCTACACTATGTAATTTGGGGGAGGGGGAGAGAATCCTGGATGAAAATACTTATGTGAGTATATTTATGAACACACTTTAAATATGTACCGTATTTTTCGGAGTATAAGATGCACCGGAGTATAAGACACTCCTTAGTTTTTGGGGAGGAAAATAAGAAAAAAGCTGATTGGCAGGTAGATCGGCCTCCCGGAATCTCCCCAATCAGCTGTTCCCAGAGCTGAATTTTAGCAACAGTCTAAAATTTGGTTGTGAGCTCTGTTCCTTGCTTTTTTTTCTGCCTCTGAAACTTCTGAAACTCTGTTTCAGAAAAAAACTGTTTTTTTCTGCCTCTGAAAGCCTCCGAAACAGAGCTTCAGAAAAGAAGCCTCTGAAGCTCTGTTTGGGGGCTTCTTTTCTGAAGCTTCGTTTCTGATGCTTTTTTCATCCTCTGAAACCTCCGTTTGAGAAGCTGGGCGGGGCTACATTCAGAGTATAAGACGCACCCAGATTTTCACCCCCTTTTTGGGGGGAAAAAGGTGTGTCTTATACTCCAAAAAATACTCATATATATATATATATATATATATATATATATATATATATATATATATATATATATATATATATATATATAATTATTTTTATCTTTAGGGATGAATTATAACAATATTTTTCTTAGCTGAAAACTGTCATAGAATTTAGCAAAGTGAAAAAACTAAAAAATGATACATTGTGATGAAATTCATTTTATAATCTGTAAATCATGTAAATTCACATCAGCATTCATAAAATCTGAACCAATGACCATAGGGTCCCTGTGTGTTGGGAACTAAATCACCTAAAGCTCTAATTAAAATTCCTGGACACCTGAACATTTTGGCTATTATAATTGGAGTATTATGAGTGTAAAGATTGAGGAAGGCTGGCATATATAATGATTTACTGGTACTCACTGAATTTTTCATTGAATCAAGACAAAGGAAGACTGCAATAGTCAAAGAACCTCAGGGACATTTTTAAAAAGTCTTCCAAATTGTAGTGAGGCAGGCAGGACTTTGAGAAAGATGACATACTTTTGAAACATTTATATAACTCTGCCAAGATTACTGAGATAGACAAGTATTATCACAACAAATTTTGAAATGCTATAACGAAGAAGAAAAATATTACTACGTGTGGTGGTCAAAAAAATGGTTTGGCTGATGATACAAGAGACCAAAATTAGAGAGTATGCAAAATTTGATCTGGAGAGTGATGTTAATAGTTTTAGATACTTTTACTTTGTTGTAATTTGTTGTTCATATTTAATATAATTTTTACAATAAATTGAACTGATTGTTTGATTTGGAGACGAAGATTGGAGAATATGCAACAATGGAAAAACTAACACTATATATTCATAACTCAGAAGATTAACTAAACTCAGTCAGAAATTGATCATTTATATACCTTATATATTATGCCTCATATCCCTTATATAAAATTATATATTTTATATCATTAAAGAGAGATCCAACCTAGAACTAAGGAGAACTTTCCTGACAGTGAGAACAATTAATCAGTGGAATAGCTTGCCTTCAGAAGTTGTGAATGCTCCAACACTGGAAGTTTTTAAGAAGATATTGGACAACCATTTGACTGAAATAGTTAGGGTTTCCTGCCTGAGCAAGGGGTTGGACTAGAAGATCTCTAACATTCCTTCCAACTCTGTTATTCTATTCTATTCTATTCTATTCTATTCTATTCTATTCTATTCTATTCTATTCTATTCTTTCTTCTCTGTTTGAGTTACACTGTTAAAATGGTGGCAGTGAAAATCCCAACAAAGCATAGAATAGGTTCCAAAAATGCCCTCCCCTCTTCATCTCTTTTTCCTTTGCTATAAAACTTTGAAAATCAGACAAGTTGAGCCAGTGTACTCAGAGAGGTAAAGTCACATCCGCTATGCAAGCAATAAACATGCTAAATAAATAAATTAGCAGATTGCTGGTGCTATTGTCCAGCATTATCTCCTTGAAACCTCATGCAGCAGATTAGAAAATGAAGAAAAGAGCAAATGTTGTCAAAATAAATAATGCAAACTAACCAACCTCAGTTATACTACACACACTAATGAGGATTAATTATAAATCTCTTAGAGCTCAAAGATGCACAGTTCAAAAACCTTTGTGGCCATTTTAAAGAGATCCATTTGTTTTGCTTTAATTTGATTGGCTTTGTATTATTGTTCATATTGTGGCTCTGCCAGAAAAGGTTCACTTAACTCACTTATTTAGGTTCGCATTACTCAACTGCCACATTTATATAATCTTTGAAATAATGTTTTACTGAAACTACAGCTGACATGAAAATTGCATTTATCTTTTTAACATGCATATTTCTGTGGCCATGTCTTTTTTAGAGTTAATGCATTAATTATGGCTCCATAGCTTATTTCTTAACTTTACTTTCTGATAAGAAAGAAACAGGCTCATGAGCGTATTAATTATTTCTCAGCATTACATACGTGCAATAAAAATATTATCAGCAATTTGAAATCTGAAGCAAAAGATTACCATTGGGTATGGGAAATAATCTGAGGCAAATTTTTTAAAAATGTTTGTTCCTGTGTAATATGCAGAAATTTATTTCTTTATTGTAGCAAATCATTTAAGGCAAACCAGAAACCATGTTTGGGTTAACTAGTTACATGTTTTGTGACCACAGTTAAAACCAGCAATTTGGTTATTAAGAAAAACTATATCTAAGTGAAACAGCAAGTGTACTTTTGATCTTCTTTCAGCTTTCCTTTGCTTTTCAGATTTTGAAGGTCATTAGCAGGGGGTTTGTTGAAAAGTTACTTTTTCATTACTGTTGTAACTATGAATGGGCAGCAAGCAAAGCGGTCACTAAACAAGGACTATTTGTAGGCAGGGGTGGGCTGTACTGTAGGCAGTATTGCGCCACTAAAAGTCTAGCTGCAGTTATTAAATTTAAGATCAATTTAGTCTCTATAACCGTACAAACTGTGATTATACCCAACAAAAACAATTGTGGAGTAAACTTTATCTTCTTTTTAAGAATATATTTTCTCTTTTGTGGTGAATTTAAACCATTGACATTCCAAGTCAAAAATTTAGTTGCCATTCTTGGCGCCTTGAAGCTTTAAAAGGGCCAGCTGAAGATCCTGCACCTTTCTCTTTGGCCTTGCCCCCCCCCCCCAACTGCTTCTGTTTTTGTAGCTTCTTGAGCTTTCATTTGAGTTTGCTGTATCTTTAAATCTTGTTCTTTTCGCTTTGCTGCTGCACGGGTCTGCTTTTGTTCTTGTGGTTCTTCTCTTTTTTCTGCTACTTCCAAAGGTTGAACAGTACCAAAAAGTTGCAATAAATCTTCTTCAATAAGTGAGGTCTCTCCTGCTGCTTGTGGCTGTTTGCTTCCCTTCTGTTCTTGTGTTGCCAGTTCTTCTTTTCTTCTCCTCATTTCTTGAGATGGTGGGCATCCTGCCTTTAGTACATTAGTAAAGAAATCTCTGGCCTTCCAGATTGTGTTAAGGGGATACCTTTCTCCCATATAGTTCACCACCAGTCCAACTGGAATATCCCATCTAAACTGAATCTGTCAGTTTCTGAGTTCATCTGCCAAAAAAGCAAACTCCTTTCTGCTTTTCAACATTTTTGGGGGGATTTCTTTCAGCACTAAAACCTCTTGTCCTGACATTTGAAGCTTGTTTTGTAGAAGGCTTGTAAAATTTCATTTCGGATCCTCCTCGTTGTAAAATAAATCACAATGTCTCTTGGCAATTGGTTCTGTCTAGCAAACCAGGAATTAACATGATATATTTTGTCAATTTGCAATGAGAGATCTGCTTGCTGCTCCCCAGTTATCTTTGCGAAAGCCTCTGCAAAGATCTCCCTCAAGTTCTCACGATAGAACACAATCGTGAGAACTTGAGGAGATCTTTGCAAACCTCTTACTCTCAGGGCAAATTCCATAGCTCTATATTGTAACATCACCACTTCTTCATCTGCCCTGTCCACCTTGGTCTGGACTTCCTCCATTTTATTTTCCAAATTCAAGTTAGACTGATTAATTTCTTCTACTCTTTCATCCAGCAATTCAATGTGTTTTGCCAGACCTGAAATGTCATTACTATGTCTTCTCTTATTTCCTTATTTCGAGCTTGAATGACATCTTTAATTTCAGCCATCTCTTCAGACACTCGTTTAACTTTCCCCTCTAAAAAAGAAGTTTGCTGCTTCAAAGCCACCTGCAGAGATTCCTGTAAAATTTCCAAAGTCAATATTTGTGGGTTTGAAGTAGCCAAAGATTGTAATTTGGATGGCTGTGCTGGCAATCTACCAGCACTTTTAAAACCGGATTTTATTTGCTTAGAAGCCATTTTTAACTTTCAATTTGTACTTCTTACAGCAGCCCAATTAGTAAGTCCAAATGTTTTTAAATCTTTTGTAGGTATTATGGTTTATTTAAAGTCCAAACGGTAATTTTTCCACTTTAAATCTTTCTTTCTTTGGTATGGAATCCACAAAGCTTAAACAGCCTTAGAAGCGCTAACGATGTTAACAATCACTTTCACTTTAACTTTCACTTTCATGCCCTATTACAGTTCAGTTTCCTTTCACTTTTAGGAATCTTGGAAGGAAGAGATATAGACACAGAGTTAAAGTTCGGTACTTGCAGTTACTAGGACTCCTGTTTTTTATTCTGCCTACTTTATGGTTATTTTGAATCTGAATGTTGATTGCAGGGGTAGTAGCGGCATCTTGCTCTGCTTGAAGCAGAGAAATTCCTGATTCGGAGATCAGTCAGACTGCTAGGGAGCTCTCACTCTCAAAGCCCCAGAATTGCTCCTAGGGCTTTTGGGGGGCTCTACCTTTGTCCGGCTACTCGCCTTCCTCTCTTCTCCTGGGAGGAAGGTTTCCAAGCCACCAGACAACTGATTTATGCTGTCTTAGTGGTTTTAATGAAATCACAGAGCTGACAATCCTAGGGGAGCACCTGTCAGCACCAGCGGTGCCACCGGAAGGCCCCTTGCTTCCCCAGAAGCCCATCCCTGTTTATAGGGATATTTCAGTCTTCTCAGGTTGTAGCACCTGTCATATATATATATATATATATATATATATATATATATATATATATATTCTGGAAAACCCCACCATCACTAATCAGAAGACCAAGCGATGAATCATCTTTCAGGAGGGAATTTGAAATGTCAGACGAGTAGCTTCACGCTTTTCATTCCATTTTAGAAAAAAATATTATGAATGTCTCTGCTGTGTTTCAATAAACGTTCCCCCCCCCCTTGGTGTTTCACAGAATCTCCAGATTCTTGTGTAAACTTAGGGATTGGAAGCATCCCATTCTAGTACATCGGGCAATGAGCATCCCATTACTTATATTGGTCATATTTTATTTTAGTATTTTATTGAAATTAAATTGGTTATTATAATAATAACCATATAATAAGAGCCTTGGTGGTGCAGCAGACTAAAGTGCTATTAAGTAGCACCAGCTGCCTGCAATTACTGCAAGTTCAAATCTCACCAGGCTCAAGGTTGACTAAGCCTTCCATCCTTTCAAGGTAGGTAAAATGAGGACCTGGATTGTGGGGGCAATAAGCTGACTTTGTATAAAAAAGAACACCACTTGGGGAGTGGGGGCGAAAGCCCTACTAAGCAGGTATATACAAAAGTATGAAGGCTATTGCTTAACGCATTGTAAGCCGCCCTGAGTCTCTGGAGAAGGGCGGCATATAAATCGAACTAATAAATAATAAATAATTCAAACATCTCCAAAAAAACATCGCAACTTTCAAAACCAAATTGCAATGATGTCATTGTGATGTAAGAGGTAGTTGTTTGGTGTAATCTGAATTCATAATGAAGAGAAATACATAAATCTCCCTAAAAGTAAAAGAACATGGAAATAGGTTGAGAACAGCTGCCGAAACACCTGATTTGTTATTTTTGTCCACATAATTCTGAATGTGAAGAATAAAAATTGCTCTCCTTGCCATCTGATTATAATGCCTGGTAAAATGTCATAAAACAAAAAGAAAAGTAATAAAGACAACCAACTAATCAAGAAAATATATTGAGTACACAGCTTCTGTGCCATAGAGGATTTGAAAGTCAGCCTGTTATTTAGCCTCTTTCATAAGAGGTCTCTGTCTTGAACCCCTAACTGAGCAAACCTGCCACAATCCATATTGAAAAATATTTTATTAGGTAAGAATTATAGGAAACATCCTTCATGTTCCAGCACTGTACAAACAAATAAATAGTCATGCCTCTGGCATTTAGGAAAAAATATGCTTTGTGCTCCTCTCTTGCAGGCTTATTTAACTTTCTTGCATGTAAGAGTCTATATAAATGGAAATAAATACAAATATAGTCTTCTTCCCTGTGTGCAGAGATATTGCCTGAGATTCTACAATCATGGATAGTCTCTTTCAGCTTTGTCAAGCATAAGCACCCTGTTGTGGTCCGCCAGCAGCCTGCGGACCTGGCAGCGGAGTCGGACAGTGAGGAGGATGGGGAGGACAATGGGCCAATCCTGGAGTCAGGGGAAGACCCAGACGAGGGTTCTGCATCAGAGGCAGAGATGGGGCCAGGGCCATCTGGGAGCGATGTGCAGACTCCGGAGCCTCCAGAGGCAGACAGCAGAGAGGCAGAGGAACAGGAGGAGCCTGTTCCTAGTGCACACATACGAAGAGCTGTCAGAAAGCAAGAGCAGCTGAAGCAAAAAGGACGACTTGGGAGTAAGGCCAGAAGATGATTGGCCACTCCCATAAGGCTTAAAAGAGCAGCAACGAGCTGTTGGGTTCTTTGTAGAAAAGCAAAGTTGATTCCAGTGCTTCTTGTCAGCATTTCTTGACATTTGTGGGGGTTTTGCCAAGAAAAGCCCTTGGCAGGTTGCCAAAGACATCAAAGATTGGTGATAAGACCGATGGACTGGTTATGAAGAATTTGTTTTGGACTAAGCTGAGAATGAATTAATTAGCATCTGTTTTAATAAAATAAGTTTGTTCAGGACTGAATTGTGTTTGGTAATCACTACTTGGGACTCAGTTACAACACACCTCTCATTTATCTTCCCTTGCATGTAGTCCCAGAATGACTGCATGGACTCTTGACTAGAATGGATTAGAATGGGCTCTGACTAGAATTGAGTCTCTTACCTAATACAAGATCTTTGGAGGAAGTGTTCAATGACCATCTAGAATCCTACATGCTTTAAGGACATGCTAACAGCAGTTATCAGTGCCCTAATTTTCTGGTTAAAGATTTGGATACAAGATGCCTCACAATTACAGGGTTTCTTCTTGTCCTGGGTTTAGTGAAGTGGAACAGCTTGTTTCAGAAGTTGTGGGTGCTCCATCTGGAGGCTTTTAAGAAGAGACTGGACAGCCACTTGTCTGAAATAATATAGGGTCTCCTGCTTGAGCAGGGGGTTAGAATATAAGACCTCTGAAGCAGTGGTGAAATCCATTTTTTTTTTACTACCGGTTCTGTGGGCATGGCTTGGTGGGCATAGTGTGGTTTGGTAGGCGTGGCTTGCTGGGCGTGGCAGGGAAAGGATACTGCAAAATCTCCATTCCCACCCCACTCTGGGGCCAGCCAGAGGTGGTATTTGCCGGTTCTCCGAACTGCTCAAAATTTCCGCTACTGGTTCTCCAGAACCTGTCAGAATCTGCTGGATTTCACCCTTCTCTGAGATCCCTTCCAACTTTGTTATTGTGTTATTTATGGACACAAATGCATAGCTACTGTTTTAACTCTCTTAAGAAGCCTGTTTTACATAGCTGCTTAACAAGAAGACTCTCACCCTGAACTACTAATCTGTAACAGTTTTGTTCAAGCTATCTATGATTTAATAAAATTTGAGGAACATTTTTCCCAAGCCAATATTAGATTCTCTTTTTTTTCCCAACCAGACTGCATCTGCTAACATTTGGACCTGCCCAATTATCTAATCTTCGAGAATAATTATTATACTGATTAAATAAATGACATGAAGAGCCTGTTTCCAATGCAAATAAGAACCAAGTGTTATAGGAACTATGCTATCTATTTTGATTTATTCATGGGAAGGGAAAATTTCTTGCAACTGATCATTTTTAAAATAAATGCAGAAGTTCCCAACTTATCAGCTCCCTCATGTGAGGGCTGTATATTATCAGAAAAAAATATCTGGTTTAAAGGTTAAAATAATTTAGTCCTACTCAATTTAGCCAATTGAGTAATGGGATTTAAGTGCCACTAATCTCTGATTTCGTTTATTTCCAATTTGTGTCTTGTATCATATTAGTGCATGGATAATATTAAACCCTAATGTTGTTTATTTGTTTGGTTCATGGATAATGCTAATTGGTTCCTAATGAAGTTTGTTTTTGGTTTAGAATGCAAGAAAGATGTCATGATTAATGTGAATTAAGGGGGCTTGTGGGGGATTATAAACCCTGACATCTTTTAGCAGGTTTGTCATTTCTGAAGTCAAAACCTTGTCTTCTTCCTGTGATGTTATAAATCTGTCTTTCTGTTCTGCCTATTTCTTCTGGATATTAGCATTAGCTATGTGTAAAACATATCAGAATTGGTTAAACAAGCCATAGATTTTGTTCATCTGCAGCTATGATCTGAAACATTTAAGAAACTATGGTTAAAAGAATTCTGAGCATTATGAGTAAGTGCAGCCTGAGTGTCACTGAGGTTTTTTTCCCCCTTTGGTATGTGTGTGTATGTAAATTTTCCTTCAATCTAGATAAGCTCTCGTTGTGTAATTTTGCAACTTTGATAGATGTTTCAACATTAAAATTTGAGTAAGACAACTGTCAGAGCTTGAGGCATTATGATGACATGTATAAGTGTCCCTACTTCAGTCTCCAAGCTCATTAATGCTTTCTAACAACAAGATAATTATTTTTAAGCCACCAGGAATAACATTTATGCATTTGTGAGAATTGTTTTGCATATAAACCTCTGAGCTTTGCGGAGATTGAATATGTTTGTGTGTATCTTGTGAATATTTGAAGGAGGAGTGTCATAAAGGATGCATCTAGGTTTATCTTCATAGGAAAAGCTTTTATTAAATATGCCTGGAAGCCATGGCAGCCCGAGGAATCTTTTTAATTGTTTTTAATGAGTGCTGTGGATCAGTGACGTTTGGCTTCGTGAAAGCCCCCGAGTCTTCACAAATCATCTTCATCTTTTCCTCATTTGGATTGAGAGATTTGGATTGAGGAAAGCAAGCTCTCTACAGGTATATAGATATAGATAAATTCACTCAGAGGGAAAACTAAAATGCCACAACAATTGAAGTACTATTGACTTTCAGGTAAACATGGAAACTTTAAAGCAGCAACCTTTGAAGTCTTAAACAATTTATTGCTTGTTGACTCACCAGCTAGCAGTGGAAGAAGATTATAGAGGAAAAGACAAGGATTGTTATGTTTGATTGTTAGAAATACCTAATTTAGAAAGGCCATAGTCTCTCCAGAAGGCTGAAGCAGAGGTGACTGGAAATATCCCCATAAACCTTTTCCTTTATGGCCATGGTAAAACAATGTTGACATATATCGTGCTGATTGGAAACACTCCTCTGTTGCCTGAAGAAAATTTAACCAACACTGTATGCCTTATGCCTTTACTGAAGTGTGTCTTTTACTAAGCTATATAAACCTTTGCTTAGAAAAACACATTGACTGAGCAATGGAGGCCACCTGCAGGTTTTCTCCAAGTAACATTGCTTCTCTTTTCTCCTCACTTAATTGATAGGTGAAAGAATACTGAAACATGGGCAAAGGAAGAATATAGAATAATATTTTTCAAAAAAAAAAATACCTAGTGCAATACAAGGTTATAAGTATTTATGTTGATGCTGTGTGTGTTTGTGGTTTGCTTGTTTTTTTTTTAATCCTCACCAACCTACCTCCTCTTTAAACATCCAACATAGTAGATTAGTATTCTTGCTGCATGACACAAGGGCAAAGACTGAAATGAATAGGATTTTTCTAAATGTTACTTGCATTTATTATCTTCACCTTTACCTCGTGTATTTTCCCTCAGTACCATTTTTAACAGTTCTGCAAGATAGATAACTACTATCTGTTTCAGGAACCATAGCAATCTATCTTCTGCAAAAGACCTAGGAAAGTACCCCACAGTTTTTTTTAATATTCTACAGATTACTGTAAGACTAACATGACTGCTTTTCTGGAAAGTGTCTGTACAGTTCTCCCTTCCCCTTTTCATTAAATATTCTCAAAGCTTCATTTAAATATTAAGTCAAATTTTCAGAAAGTTTGATGAGAATATGCTTTAATTCAGGGGTGAAATGCTCTTGGTTCGGACCGGATCGCCTGATCCGGTAGCGATGGAGGCAGGTGGTTCAGAGAACTGGTAGCAAAAATCCCTTTCCCCCACCCCCCCATGCCCAGCTGAGCCGCGCGATCATCAGAGGCTTTTTATTTTTATTTTTAAAAGCATTTTTTCTACAACCTCTTCAGCAGAAAAAATGCTTTTAAAAGTAAAAAAAAAAAAGCCTCTGACGATCGCGTGGCTCAGCTGGGATCATCAGAGGCTTTTAAAAGCATTTTTTCTACAACCTCTTTGCCGAAGAGGTTGTAGAAAAAATGGTTTTAAAAGAAAAAAAAAGTTGCCCACGCCCACCCAGTCAAATTACTCCCCCACCAAACCACACCCACAGAACCGGTAGTAACAAATTTTAGATTGCGTTAACTCTTTATTTTTAAGAATAATTTAGATATAGGGATGCCTTATTAAATCACCTTGGATACTCCCTGAAAACATCATTCCAGAAACTGTTACAAAATAAAAGCAAATAAAACATATTTCCAAATTGAATTCAAGCTTTTAACAATGTTGAATGTTTAAAATTCTGGCTTATTTGGACTTTGCCTCAAAATTATGTATCCAGAATCAATTTAATACAGTTGGATACATCAATTGCATTCTGGAATTTTTGATGAATGAATAAACTTGAATAAACTTTGTGTTGGTCTAATCATCTCCATTACTATTAAGGCATCATTATGACAGAGATTGCCTAAACAGCCAATACTGGCCATCAAAATCTCTATGGACAAAGGACAGAGAGTGATATAACCCACTTACGTTTATAAAATGATAGCAATAGCATTAGCACTTAGTCTTATATACCACTTGTGTGTTAGAGCCCTCTCTAAGCGGTTTACAGAGTCAGCATATTGCCCCCAACAGGATGGATGGAAGGCTGAGTCAACCATGAGCCAGTCAGGATTGAACTCCTGGCTGTGGGCAATGTTAGCTTGCAATACTGCACTGTGCCACCAAGCAAAGGTGGGTTTCAGCAGGTTTTGACCAGTTCTGGAGAACCGGTAGTAAAAATTGTGACTGGCCCCACCCCCATCTATTCTTGGCCTCCCAAGTCCCAGCTGATCGGGAGGAAATGGGGATTTTGCAGTAACTTTCCCTTGGATTGGGGTGGGAATGGAGATTTTACAATATCCTTCCCCTGCCAGGCCCACCAAGCCACACCCACAGAACCAGTAGTAAAAAATTTTGAAACCCACCACTGCCACCAAAGTCTATATCACTGGAGAAACTGTCTAGAACACATAAAAATATATCAAATTGATGCTGGAAATGTGAACAAGAGGGTACATTTCATCATGCAAAAAATATACAATTGATACCAAGGGCTTTTCCTTTGGGGGTGATTGATAAAGTGTTGGAGAAAGTCATGGTACTCTATTTTTATACATGAAAACTTCTCAAAGATGGAAAGATTTGACATTATCTACAATGGAGGAATAGACAGTGAAGATGGGATTTGTGGAGAGGACCATATTGAGACTTTGGTTAAGGAAAACTAACATATCTAAGTTTACTGCTGACTGGAAAACCCTGACAGATTTTTTTGTTTGAAATTAAAAAAAAAAAAGAACTTTTAATAAATGCTTTTAATCAGGGATGTCAAATTCAATTTCATTGATGGCCGCATGAGGGTTGTGTTTGACCTCAGGCTGGAGGGGATGTGGTCAGGGTGGGCGTGGCCAGCTTGATGTCACTCATTGAGACTCTGTTTTCGGCTGAAATGGACTCCTGCAGCCCTCTGCCAGCTAAACTGGAGCTTGAGGAGCACATGTGCAGCCCTCCCGAGCTCCGTTTTTGCAGGAAGAGGCACCATGGGCCAGTCCTTCACTGTTTCCAGGGTGGGCCAGGGGACCAGATCTAAGCACCCCATGGGCCGAATCTGGACTCCGGCCTTGAGTTTGGCACCCCTGCTTTTAATGATTTTAATGATTAGAAAAAATAGATTACAGAAAAAGTGAAAGTCATGCTGTAACCAAGAATAAGTAGTAAGTTTCTATGCATACTTACAACTGCGTAAAGAAAATTGAAAGCTTTATATTTTCTTTTTTTCCCACAGAAGCTTTATCTTTATCTTTATATTTTTTTAGCTTTATCTTTTTTTCTTTAACTATTACATTCTGATGTTTATCTTTATTAAAATCTTAATTGAGTCATATAAAAAAAGAATTAATACTGGTTTAAGGAATGTGCAAAATTCTTTCTTCCTGTAGTTTTTAGTACTTGGGTGAAAGCAGGTTCTCTTCAAAGGGGGCATTGTAGCGGTTTAGAGGGAAGTGTTGTGTTGAAGGACCTGCATGAAGACAGAAACAAGAAAGAAATTCAGATGCATGTTTCCAAGTATGCACATTTTCCAAAAATGTAGAAATCTATGAGAGGAACCAGAAGGAGATGAAGCTTTTCTTCTTGTTCTTCAAAGAGGCGCTTTGCTGAAGCTTTCAGGGAAGTGCCTCCTTCAAGGCAGAAACAAGAAAGAAAGAATTTTAGCTCCATGCTTCTAAAAGATACGAATTTTCAAAAAAAATAAATAAATGTAGAGAGGCAAGAAAAGGAGATAAAGTGTTCCTAGTTCTAAAAGTCACATTATAATGAAATTCAACTCCAGTGTTTTCTATTTAACAATAGTACTCTCCTCATATTTGACAACTTCTGTTTAAATCGGGATGCCTGATCTAAATCATTATTTGCCAAGCTTACACTTCTCCCTCTTTTTCTGACCCCTAAAAATGGATGTCATCCCATTAGATATTGATGGCATAATTTCTCACTACTTTTTGGCGGAAAAATCAATAAAGCCAGAGTGTCAAGACTTCATTGACTTTAAAAAATAAGGCAAGATGTGATGAGGGAGGAAAGGCATGAAACATCTTCGCCTGTCTTCTCCTAGTGATGTTATTATCTTTTTCTCTTTTAGCTTCGACTGCTGAAAACTATTAATAAAAAGGCCCCATTTGCATAAAAGTTCCAACTCCTTATCAGGTTGAAGGGGTCATTGAGGAAATAGATCTAAATAAGTAGAGCTGGAAAGATTATGGCTGCAATAACTGGGATTATGACAGACGAGAGCTGAAAATGATACAAGATGGTTTACCCAAAGTCATTTATTTTAATGAAAATAATCATTGGGAAAAAAAAGTGGCTTACTTCCAAACACAGGTAGTCCTCAGTTTATGACCACAATTGAACTCAATGTTTCTGCTAAGTGAGACAATTGTTAACTGAGTTTTGCCCCATTTTATGACCTTTTTTGCCACCGTTGTTAAGTGAATCACTGCAGTTGTTAAATTGGTAACATGGTTGTTAACTGAATCTGGCTTCCCCATTGACTTCGCTTGTCAGAAGGTCACAAAAGGTGATCATATAACCCCAGGACACAGCAACCATCATAAATAGGAGTCAGATGCCAAAAGTCTGAATTTTGATCGTGCTACCATGTGGATGCTGCAATGGTCGTGTGAAAAATGGTCATAAATCACCTTTTTCAGTGTTGTTGTAACTTTGGTCACTAAATAAACTGTTGTAAATCTAGGACTACCTGTAGGAACATCTAAGTCCTTCCTCCACTGCCGAGTTGAAGACCTTTCCAACTGTCCTTGACTTGGCATAAAACTGTAGCAGGAAATAATTTGTTCTCATCACCAATCCCGCTTCAATTGCTTTGTTTGTAGTCGCGGCAACATCCAGCTTACTCCACCACCATCCCATACACACACACACACACACACATGCCCATAATGAGTGACAAAGCTTAGCCTGAAGTTGCCCTTGGTCAATATTGGAAGAAGGCAGAAAACTACTTTAATAATGCAGTGCAATAAAGACAATTTAAGCCTGTCTCACTCAGGGGTTGGGAATGAGATGAAAGCAACGTCATGGGAATACGGCAAAGCAAAGCTATTGCCAGGGCCTGTTTGAAGCATGGTTAGTTGCAAGAGTGAAATGAGCCATGGTGACTTCAAGCAATGCTCAGGCCTCTGTGGGTTTGGAATATAAAGAAAAACTGTGCTAGAAATTGTTTACTGACTGGTGCAATATATTTCTCTTTCCCCTTCATATCCTGTCCAGAGGTATTCTCCTTTTAAATGCACTTCAGTTTTACAGAACTTGCTATCCTCAATGGAGTCTTTTCTTTTCTTTTCTTTTTTTTTTCATTTTCAAAGGAAGATTCTTGACCATTCTGTATAACACCCTGCGCTACCCTTTTCTTTATATTTCTTTTTCAGCTTCTTTTTAAAAAGAAAGGAAACCCCACTGACAAAGAACTGTGGGACTGTTGTGATGAGAATGAAATAACATACATCTAGTTTATCTCCAGCCACTGATAAAAATGAATAAGTAAACAGTTTACATAACATTCTATTCCTCCATCTCTTTATCTCTTAAGTTTCACTGTGTAATATTAAGACAGAAAAAAAATCTGTTCTTATATATTGCACCTCCTTAAAATGTTGAATGGAAATGATGATCAGAAAAACAGTTTAACAAAGCAATATATTAAGAAACTCAGAGGCAAGCCCCACTGAATTCAATAAAATTTGACCCCAACACAAAAGTATACGATGTGAAGCCCTTCAAATCCTTAGTTACTGAATTCTAATTGTGTTAGGATATTAAAAAAAGAAAATGAAACACTTAGTTATATGTGGAATTGTCATATTAATTGTGTTTAATTACTTACATTTCAATTTAATTAAGCAAAAATTGAAATTAAATTACATCCAATTACTTTCTCCTACTCATCTCTTTGTTCTAGCCCACCTACTTATTGGAACATGGTGCTTAGTCTGCTGATTGACTAAGTATGTTCAGTCTGTTGAAATACCCTCTGCAGAGTAGGCCCTCTGCAAAATTTGATACCAAATTGTACCAGAAGGAAATATTGTAAAAATGGAGATTATTCATACTCATTCTTTAATATTAATTAGATATCACTCTAGCTCAGGGATGTCAAACTCAAGGCCCACGGGCCAGATGCAGCCCCTAGGGTGCTTAGATTTGGGCTGTGGGGCTACCTTGGAAACAGTGAAGGACTGGCCCGCAGTGCATCTGCCAACGAAATGTAGCTTGAGAGGCTCTTGAGCTACGTTTTTGCTGGCAGAGGGTGGCAGGAGGCCGTCTCAGCTGAAAACAGAGCTTGTGAGAACCACGCGCAGCTCCCCCAGGCTCCGTTTTTGCTGGCAGATGGTTTCAGAAGGCCGTCCCAGCCACAAACGGAGCTTG
The DNA here is from genome assembly GCA_022577455.1 of Arizona elegans. NCBI lineage: Eukaryota > Metazoa > Chordata > Lepidosauria > Squamata > Colubridae > Arizona > Arizona elegans. The sequence goes on from JAKOOJ010000006.1 coordinate 5,343,724, forward strand.
TGATGGCTGTGCGCAGCCCCCTTTTTCACTGGCAGAGGGTTGCAGGAGGCCAGTGCATCCAAAACAGAGCCCATTTTTGCTGGCAGAATGCTCGGGCCACCACAGATGCCCCTAACACAATGATGTTAAGCTGGCCACACCCTTCCTGCTCCCCCCCAGATCAAACCCAACCCTGATATGGCCTTCAATGAAATAGAGTTTGACACCCCTGATCTAGATTAAGCCAAATTTAGTTTTCAGCTTTATCCCATTCACTTTTTGATGCTCACCACTCTCAGCTAAAGCTCACTTTTGCTCAGTCCAATTGTCCAGATTGGTCTAAGATTGTGGGCAAGCAGAAACCCAGGGTCAGTTTTACAAGCAAGGTTTTTGTTTTTTTTCCCGGCTGAAGAAACTTTTGATTTCTATGTGTTTCTCAGGGTGCTTCAGATTTTTTTTTGCCGTGATACAAGCCTGCCTTATAATTGCATGTAGTTGATGTGGTTTTCTATTACCAGTCGCCTTGACATCTGCAGCCTCTATACCTATCTGATCTGAAAAAGCATCATAGAAAGTGATCCTTTTTGATGTCTTCCTCTGGGGATTATTTGAAGTATGGCAAAGACATTTGTTTTCCATTAAACTGAATGTGAATACCGGAAGCTTTTATAGCATAGGATTGCCTGTAGTACCCACAGAGGTTTGTCACCATTGCTCCTTTGCACTATTCCCAAATGTATGTTTGTTTGTTTTTAATTTATTCCTCCATGATTTCAGGAGAAGGTATCCTGCTTGTAATATCAGTAGCTCTATTTCACAAAGATGTTCAAAACATGGCACACAAAACACGCATTCTGTGCTTGGAATAACTAGGGCAGGGTGGAAGTGTTTTGTGTCTAAAGCAAAACATGTTGGTTATCGATATAAAGAACGGTTGCTGGAACTGGGTATGTCTAGTCTGAAGAAAAGAAGGACTAGGGAGGGGAGACATGATAGCAGTGTTCCAATATCTCAGGGGCTGCCACAAAGAAGAGGGAGTCAAACTATTCTCCAAAGCACCTGAGGGTAGGACAAGAAGTAATGGATGGAAACTAATCAAGGAGAGAAGCAACTTAGAACTAAGGAGAAATTTCCTGACAGTTAGAAAAATTAATCAGTGGAACAACTTGCCTCCAGAAGTTGTGAATGCTCCAACACTGGAAGGTTTTAAGAAGATGTTGGATAACCATTTGTCTGAAGTGGTGTAGGGTTTCCTGCCTAAGCAGGGGGTTGGACTAGAAGACCTCCAAGGTCCCTTTCAACTCTGTTATTCTATTCTATTCTATTCTATTCTATTCTATTCTATTCTATTCTATTCTGTTCTGTTCTGTTCTGTTCTGTTCTGTTCTGTTCTGTTCTGTTCTAATTCTATTCTATTCTAGTGCAAATAATGAACATAAGCAATGTATTTTGTTTGGAAATGGTCTGAAATGGGATTTTGTTTGAGGGAGGGGGAATAGCAGGAAAGATATAGACTAGAAGCTCAGATAGGGTGACACAGTCCATTCTTTGGACTTTTACTCTGGGATCCCTCCAGATTTCGAAACCTGATACAATAAACATTTCCCAGGTTTTATTTCTGCTGAACGGGAACTAATTCAAAACAGTTTAGCAGAACATCTGCAACACGATGACCCATTTTGAGTTCAAAATAACATTTTTCATTTGCCCCCTCATGCATGTAGGCAACATAAAAGTCATTTTTAAAATCAATTGAAAGGCAAAAGACCATAGGCTATCCTAGGCGAATGACTGTGGGGTCAGGGTCACAACAAAAATTTTTGATTGAACAACAAGGTGATCATAGAGCTGGGCCATAAGAGGCCAAAGGGCAAAAGATAGGTACTGTGTTTCCCCAAAAATAAGACCCAGTCTTATTTTCTTTTGGGCCCCAAAGTAAGCACCAGGGCTTATTTTGGGGAGGGGGTTGTCTTATTTTTTTTCTGTATAAGGGAGGCCCACTTTTTCTGCTTGCTCACAGCGGGGCAGAAGGGTGCACGGCACACCAGTGCCACCACCATGAGGTGGGGGTGGTAGAGTTGCCCCAAGGTTGGGTTCTATTTTTTTTTACTACCAGTTGTGTGGGTGTGGCTTATTTTGTGGGCGTGGTTTGATAGTCATGTGACAAACAATTCTATAGGATTTTGCAGAGGTACTGGTCTACAAGGCTTTTAACTGCTTGCAGAGCCGTACTGTTCTACCCATTTGTTTTTGGAGCACACCGGTCTACCCATTTATTTTTGGAGCGCATTGGTTTACCACCACACTGCCTTTACCACTGATCAGCTGTAGGGTGGCAAGAGTTTAAACAGTTTTTTGCTGCTCTGCCACCACTGAGAGTATCAGAAACCCCTTTCAGGCAGCTTGGCCTCAATTGCCAATCTACCACCACTGAGCGGTTTACAAGGAGCGGATCAGTTCTAGCCAATCAGTTGGGAGGCTTCATGGCTTCTCAATTTAAAGCTAAGGTGTCTTGTTTTTTTTTTTCTCTTCTTTGTCAAGTGAGCCCTGATTTTTTCCTTCTAGCCGATGGGCTTGGAGTCGGAAGGCAACGAATAGATTGGGGACAGGGACAGGCAGAGGTGGTATTTACCGGTTCTCCAAACTACTCAAAATTTCCACTACCGGTTTGCAAGAACCAGGGAGAACTGGTAGCAACCCACCACTGAGTTGCCGCACATGCCCTGCACCATCTTACCTCAAGATCCCCACAGCCAGGCTATCCACACCCCGATACCTGCCTCACCTCTCAGCCACAGCATCAACACACCATTCAACCTCCTGTTATGAGCAAGCAGAAGAAGTGGGCCAGAAGCCATGTGGGCTCCTGCTGCACATATCTGTCATTGCTGCCGCCACAAGGCAGGTATCTGAGCGTTGATGGCCTGGCTGTGGGGGCCCTGAGGTAAGTCAGTGGAGGGCATGTGGGGCAGCTCTACCAGCTCTCTGCCTCACCTCGTGGCCCTGGCATCACGAGCAACCAGACGGAATGAGCAGATGGCCAGCTGCACAGGCTCTTAAGTAGGGCTAATTTTGGGGTTAGGACTTACATTAGGTGCACACATAAAAACATGTTAGGGTTTATTTTGTGGGAAACAGGAAAGTGGAAGTGTGCATGAGGGACTTCAGCACAAAAGAAATGTGGAAGCCATCTTCTTTACTGAATTGATCCTGATGGATAATAAAAATTAACATTAGAATGATAAATAGGAATGAAAACACAAGATCCTTATCAGTAAACAATCAAACAGATGTGGATTATTTGAACTGGACTAATGTACCATACAAAGTTACTACTTTCAAACTCTTATATCTATCCATCTGGCTCAAGGATAATGCAAATTAAAAGACACTGTTGTTCTGCTAGAGATTGTATCCAAGAATGAACTCATCAAAGGACGAAAGAAACACCGCTTCAGTTTAACAGGTGAGCCTTTAATAAAAGGCTATTTCTAGGAATAAAACACCCTTTGATGTGCTAAAAGGGGTAAGAGGGAGAAAATGCCACCATATGGTGGAAACGGAAAATTGTAAAAGAACTCAAATGATGCAGCATCTTTACCATATGTATTTCATTGAAACTATTATGTTAACGTAAGAAAGAAGTAAATGCTTGGAATATATGTACGGTACCTTCTCTTCACCTTTTCATAGTGATTGTATTTACAGGTCCTGATAAATCCTATGGATAATTAGAATAAATCATTTGCTTCACCCCACTGGTGCTATATTTTGTTTGTTTTTTTAAAGATTGTTTTATCCCACATTTATTATTTTTTATAAATAATTCAAGATGGCAAACATTCCTAACCCTCCTTTCTCCTCCTATTTTCCTCAGAACAACCAATCTGTATAGATTCTCAATCATCCAGGTCACAGTTGTCTCAAAGGTGCTTTTTTTCTTTCTTCTTCAAAAGGCGATTGGACTGTTTTATTCCTTGAGAAAGTAGAAGAAATTGTTTTGCTTTTCATCCCAGAAGCTTCATCAGTTCTGATGGCAGTTGGGGGTGGGGATGGAAGGAGTTATGAAGTGAGTTGAGCTGAGACAGAATGACTAACGCAAAGTCACTCAGCTGGCTTTCATGCATAAGGTGGGACTAGAACTCTCGGTCTCCTAGTTTTTACCCTGGTATCTTAGCCACTAGACCAAATTGGCTTTTAAAATTATAATAATAATATATACTCTGCTAAACAAATAATTCCCTCAACACTGTCAAACTATTTACTAAGTCTGCAGTACTATTAATCTCATCGTTCCTATCACCCATCTCCTCCCACTTATGACTGTATGACTGTAACCTTGTTGCTGGTATCCTTATGATTTATATTGACTGTTTCCTAATATGATTTGATTGCTTATTTGTACCCTATGCCTATCATTAAGAGTTGTATCTTATGATTCTTGATGAACGTATCTTTTCTTTTATGTACACTGAGAGCTTATGCACCAAGACAAATTCCTTGTGTGTCCAATCACACTTGGGCAATAAAGAATTCTATTTTATTCTATTCTATTCTATTCTATCCTGCCCTTTGGAATGAACTGCCCCCAGAAATTCATAAAATCTCTGATCTCCGTGTATTTCGCTGTGCCCTCAAAACCTTGTTGTTCTGCCAGGCTGGGCTATCAAGGTAAATATTTTGATTGGTTTTTTAAAAAGGGATTTTAAATTTGGGGTTTTAAATTGAGCCTATCATTTAATAATTTTAATTATTTTTAAATTTTGTCTGTCTTTGTGCTTTTAATCAGGCTGTACACCGCCCTGAGTCCTTCGGGAGAAGGGCGGTATAGAAATAAAATTAATAAATAAATAAAATAAATAAATAAATAAATATTCTATTCTATTCTATTCTATTCTATTCTATTCTATTCTATTCTATTCTATTCTATTCTATTCTATTCCCATTCCCATTCCCATTCCCATTCCCATTCCCATTCCTATTCCATTCAAAATGATTCCATCATCACTAACATGATCATCTTATCACATCAAGTTGGGAAAAAATGGGTACTAGTCCATGGGTACAAACTCACGGCATCACGTTGCCATCACGTGACATTTCATCTTTCCTATTTATGGAGCTGGGGTGGGCATGGCCTGCGCATGACATATCCGACCCATGGGCTGCCAGTTTGACACCCCTGTCTCTCACTGATGCTTTGTTGGTGTTTGTTAATCCAAATAATTAAGTTAATCAGCTGCTGATGGATGTAACTAGGGGAGTTCGGTTACCCAAACATCTAATGGAAGTCTCAAATAACTATGGCTGCACACATCCTTACTTCGTTAAGGAATTATTTTCTATTTTTCCCTATGCATTGAAACATATACTAAACATAATCTGAATTTACACAACATTTGGCCATTTACAGTAATGGCCAAAATTGTAGAAACCTTTTGGGAAAAGCATATTTTTGAGATTTGATGGCTAATAACACCACTTTTTTTCTTTTTCTTTTTCTTTTTCTCTTTCTTTCTTTCTTTCTTTCTTTCTTTCTTTCTTTCTTTTTTTTTTCTTTCTTTTTTTTTTTGAATTTCAAGATAATCATATTCCACTGCTGGAATGGCCTGGGAATAGCCCAGACCTTAATCCAATTGAAAATCTATAGAGCTGACTAAAGAAACTTGTTAGTCAGAAGTGACCCAGCAATAAAACCTAGTTAATAGAAGCAATCATTCAATCTTGGTTTCACATTATAACAGCTGCAGAACTACAAGACTTGGTTCACTCCACGGGAAGACGTTATAAGGCTGTAATTCATGCTAAAGGTTACCCAACTAAGTATTAACTGACATGGTGATAATTTTTGTATATCTCGTTTTTTCTAGGGTAATAATTTTTGTATACCTTGTTTTTTCTATGTGTTTCACTTTAATTCTTTATACTGTAACTGCTATTGTAATAGCAAATCCTTCATAAAAGTTATTGCATTACATCCTTGATTAAATTATTCCATTGATATATAATTTTATGATACTACTCCAAAAAAAAAAGTAGTGTTATTAGCTAGTTTTCCTAAAAGATTTCCACAATTTTGGCCACTACTGTACTAAGTAAGATAGCACAGGTGAGTACACCTGCTAAATTGTTACTAGCTGATTAAATATAGTATATTGTGAGAAAACAGCCAGTGCAAGGAAGACAAACTCAAGCACATTCAACATAGTCTGGATCCTAACCCAGGATTATTACAAAGGATCAATCTAATCAACAGAGAAGCTAATTAACTGTCCCAGTATTTTTGTTTTCAAAACATGTGCTCATTTCGAATGGCTATCACTTGAGTTGTTTTCTTTCCAACTTAAAAGAAGTTAAAACCTCTCTTTGATTAAGCTTCATGCATTAATAATTCAGGAGAAAACTGGATTTGGCTGATTGTTGAATTAGTTATTTTCAGTTTAGAAGAACCTATTTCCCATTTTGTTAAGATGCATGGAAATGTCATGCAGAGAAATGTTCTGCGCATGATGATTTGGGCATCCATCGCTCTGTAGCAGGGCTGTCAAGCTTGCAGGCCACGGGCTGGATGTGTCACACGCTGGCCACGCCCATGCCCAGTTTAGCGAAGGGGAGGAAATCCTGATACATCACATGATGCTGCCATGACGACACGAGTTTGACACCCCTGCTCTATAGGTAAGAAGGAGAATTTATGTCTACCTATGTACAAAGGATGTGCTACAGGGATCCATTTCTCCCATTTTACAACAGTTCCACTTGTTTGGAATAGTATAGGGCTGTGATGGCATGCGGAGCCATATCTGTGGGCACACAAGTGTTGCCCTAGCTCAGCTCCAGCACACATTGGCCAGCTGATTTTTGGGCCTTCCAGGCGCACTGGAAGTTGGGAAACAGGCCGTTTCTGGCCTCCAGAGGGCCTTGGGAGGGGTGGGGGAGACAGTTTTCACCCTCGCCAGGCTCCAAGAAAGCCTCTGGAGCCTGGGGAGAGCAAAAAATGGGCCTGCCGGGCCTACCAGTAACCTTTTTGCCGTTGCGTGCCAAAAGCGGGGGGAATGCGGGGGGTCACGTGCGCATGCGCAAGGGGGTGGAGTGGGGGTGCATTGAATTATGGATGTGGGCATATGTGCACACGACCCCCCCATGCTCCCCTGCTTTTGGCACGCGACAGCAGAAAGGTTAGCCATCACTGGTATAGGGTCTCCTGCTTGTGCAGAGGATTGGTCTAGAAGACCTCCAGGTTCCCTCCCAACTCTGTTGTTCTGTTCTGTTCTGTTCTGTTCCTACTGAAAAGTAAGACTCAATAAATTCAATGGAACTTAAAACCAAGTAAGTATGTATGAGATTTCAGCCTTTCATTCCTAACACTCAGCCTAATCTTCAGCCAATAACCCCATATATAGTTTTCAGCTCACATCAGCAACATTATTCAGTGTAACTTTCAATTATTCTTAGTGACATTTTCAGTTGATCTTAATGCCATCTTTGGGTTCTCAGGCACAGTGGGGGTCTTTCTCTCCCTCCCTCTTCCCTGTCATTGTGACATAATCTCAATTATATGGGCCAATCTTTAAAGGCAAATTGAGAGAATTATTTGTCAGGGCCAAAAAAATTGCTCAGGCATTATATAATGCCAATTTTAGTGTTTCAGTTTGTCCTTAACTTCTCCTTCTTTTAAGAAAAAAGAAGAAAAGAGGAAAGTCTCTGCTTTTTTCTTCTTCTTTTCCTGTGCGCTGCTCCCACTATCCATCAATGGGTTAACTTCTTCAGCCTTTGGCAATAACTGAGTGAGAGCTCAATTTCCCTTTCCTGAGGCCCTGCCACGCCCCCAATCCCTTGATCCCCCAGTCTTCACTCAGTTATTGGCAAAGACTGAGGTGTCCATCAGAGCTCCAGGCTTCAGAAGCCTATTTTTTTTTTCTTTCCCTTCCTTAGCGTTTCCTTAGGTTTTATTTTATTTTTGACTAGTTTTACTGTTTCGCGTTTCCCTGCCTTGAAAGCCGAAACAGGAAGATCGGCTCAACAGCTGAGAGGCGGCGACGTTTTCAGCCGCCCACGCGTCCCGCTCGGCAGAGGCTTTCACCAGCCTCCCTTACAAGCAAGTGGGGGGGGGAGAGCGAGCGGAGACATCTACCCCCACCTGAGGGGAAGGAAGAAGCAGCAGCGGAGCAGCGAAGGGACTGCAGAGAGCGGTAAGACGAGCTGCCGCCCCTCCCAGGAAACCTCCGAAGCTGTCCCTCACTGCGCACGGCAGGCGGTAGGACCTTCGGGCCGCCGCCGTGAGTCCGCAGCCGGCATAGCCCAGCGCAATGCCTCAGGGGAGCAGCGCGGGAGGCATCCAGCCCCCCCCCTCCTTACCTTCGTTGCCGGAGCCCTTGGGGCCAATTTGGGCTGAGCGCGGCAGGCGGTAGGACCTTCGGGCCGCCGCTGTGAGACCGCAGCTTCCCCAGCCTCGGAATCCAAAGCCACGTGCTCCCGCCATTTTGGTGGACCCCCCCCCGGGGCCGCCATCTTGTCTTCACCTTCACGAGGCTAGCCCCTCCCACAGTGGCAGTTGGAGGCCTGCAGGGCCATTTTAAAAGGGGCTTTTTCGCTGCAAAGGGATTGGGGACCCTCGGGCTCCATTTCCCAGGAGTCGAATAATTCAGGGCACAGCCAAAGCAACCGCGCTGAGGGGCCAGAATGGCAACCATGGCCATGTCAGATGACCCCTTTTCATCAGACCCGGAGTTAGAGGCAAGCCCACCTCGCAAGGAGGCTAGATCCTCTAAAAAGCACTCAAAGAAGCGATCCTCCAATCATAAGGACCGGGGGGGAAAGGAGCCCCAGTTCCATGACAAGGACGCTGCAAGGCGCCACAAATCCCTAGAGCGCCTCTGTGCTAAGGCACAGATGGACAGAGCGACTGCACCAGGTCAGGAGCCTGATTCTCCCAGGCCCACCCCCCAGACACGCGCAGAGGCGAGCACCGGAATCACAAGCCTGACAGAGCTGACCCTCACACCGGCAACCCCGAGCGCAGCGGGGCTCTGCCAGGAGTTACCACGGGCCAGAGGAGTCTCTCGCTCACTGCCGGACATCCCGTTATCAGGTTCACCTCACCGGCGCCACCGTGGGGCGGAAGCAACATTCACTCCAACGGCAGCTGGCCTCCGTGCCCCAGAGGGACCCCTCCCAGCCAGCCAGCTAGACTTCCAGACTATGTTCTCAGCAGCAATGTCTTCCTTCCTGGCTGCAGGCTGGCAACAGGCCGCAGGGGGGCCCCCTCGTCAACTACCAGCGCAGGGGGCGCCCCAATGGCAACAGGCCCGGCACCAACAGGCGCACACCCAGTCATCCTCATCAGAGGATTCAGACCAGGCCGAGGATGGTCCTGAGACCCTCGAGTTTTCTGAAGATGAAGGTCTGAGGCCAGATTCTCCGGCTTTCACGGGCCTGTTCCGCCCAGCCCTATTTAAGTCGCTCCTACACAAGGCGCGCCTAACAACCAATTTGGGCGTGCCGGGGGACATCTCTTCGCCGGAACCCGCGGCCGCGGGTCCCCACGATGCACTCTTCAAGTCCTCCAAACAGGAGAAGGACTGCATCCCCTGCCCCCAGTTGTTTTCAGATGTGATCCAGAACCCCTGGGGACAGCCAGCCTCTCTAACTACCCCGAGCAGCCTGGAAAAGAAACTATACTGCTCGGCCCAGGAATTGGAGGACCTTTTAGCTCTCCCATCGGTGGACCAGCCAGTCGCCGCCCTGTCCTCCTCATCGATGGTGTCCACGGATGCTGTAGATGGCCTCAAAGCTGAGGACAAGAAGACGGAGTGGGCCCTCCGTAAGTCTCATCAGGCGGCGGCCTGGGCAGTCAGGACGGCAACGGCGACCTCCTTCTTCAACAGAGCCACCCTCATCTGGCTGCGCCAGTTGCAGGAGAGACTGCCCCGGAAGACACGAGACTACACCACGACCTGAATAAGATCATAGCCGCCACCGAATATGCCGCAGACGCATCTCTGAATTCCGCCAAATTTGCCTCTAGATCTCTGGCTTCAAACATCACAGCAAGGAGGCTGTTCTGGCTTCGCCCCTGGAAGGCAGACCTTAAGGCCAAATGGAAACTGGCCTCAGCCCCGTTCAAGGCCCCAGACTTGTTTGGGGCAGCTCTGGATCCCCTCTTGATCGAAGATAAAGATAAGAGAAAGGTGCTCCCATCAGCATATCGGCGGCACGACCGCAGATACATGCCTTACTCTTACCAGCAGCCCTTTCGGACCGGCTCAGGGCAGAGAGGTCCGCCACCACAACGCTCCCAGTTCCAAGGGGCAAGTAGGCACCAGGACAGATCCCAGTTCCGAGACCGCGGCCGTCCCCAGCAAGCTAAACGGTCCTTTCGTGGGGCCGGCTTCAAAACCGCCAGAAGGGGAAAGTGACAGCCGGCCCGTGGGCCCCATCGGCGGGAGACTCCAACTCTTCCACCAGCAATGGGCCCAATCGACGGAGGACTCGTGGATCCGACGCACCATCTCTTTGGGGCTCTCCATCGAATTCTCTGGTCCTACGCCCAGTCGCTTCGTCCGCTGCCCGGTCCCACAGTCCGAGGACCTCAGAGACCTCCTGGCACAGGAGATTTCACACCTGTTGGAGATACAAGCCATAGAACCGGTGCCTCGAGACCAGCAGGGCTCGGGCTTCTACTCAACACTCTTCCTGGTGCCCAAAAGCTCGGGGGGCTGGAGAGCCATCCTGAATCTCAAACGACTAAACCGGTCGGTAAAGTATCGCAGATTCAAAATGCACTCACTCAAGACAATATTAGCGGGCGTAAGAAGAGGGGACCTCCTGCAATCAGTCGACCTACGAGAGGCCTATCTCCACGTGCCAATCCATCCCAGTCACCGACGCTTCCTGAGATTCGAGTTCGCAGGCCATCATTTCCAGTACCGCGCGATGCCCTTCGGACTCTCGTCGGCGCCCCGCACCTTCACCAAGCTAGTAGGGGCGGTGGCGGCCACACTCCACACCATTCCAGTGCGCCTCCTGTGTTACCTCGACGACATTCTGATCTTCTCGTCATCACGCGGCCAGGCGGCCAAGGATATGGAAAGAGTCCTCCGAGCATTCCAAGACCACGGCTTTTCCATCAACTTCGAGAAAAGCCAATTACAGCCGTCATCTCGCCTCCTGCACCTGGGGGCGGAGATCAACTCGGTCAAAGGCCAGGTGTTCCTCTCTCAGGAAAGGATCCGGAGCATTCGCGACCTGATCCAGCAGGTCTCGGAAGGGGGGAGAGCGTCCCTGGCTCAGCTAGCATCACTCCTAGGGAAGATGGTATCATGCTTCGGTATTGTTCCGTGGGCACGCAGACACTCGCGAGCCCTCCAATGGTTTCTGCTACCCTTCCAGAGAGCAGGCAAGACCAACCTGAAGCGCAAGGTAGCGGTCCCATCCCAGGTCCGTCTTTCCCTAGAGTGGTGGAGATCACCTGCTCTCTTCAAGGGCTGCGAATTTCTGGACCCGGACAGACTCACACTAACCACGGATGCAAGTCTGCGGGGATGGGGTGCCCACCTACTCCATCTGGTAGCCCAGGGCCAGTGGTCCAGGAGCGAACGACGCAGCAGCATCAACCTCCTGGAACTCCGAGCAATCAGGCTGGCATTACGCCAATTCCAGACTGCACTTCAAGGCCAACACGTTCTGATCCGCACGGACAACATTTCAGCAAAAGCACACGTCAACAGGGAAGGGGGCACGAGATCCCGCGAGCTGATGTTCGAGTCCGAGGCCCTATTCACCTGGGCGGAGTCCCACCTGCGGTCAATCAAGGCGGAGCATATCTCGGGAGCAACCAACATCAGGGCGGACTGGCTCAGCCGCGAACTGATAGACCCAGCGGAGTGGCAACTCCACCCCCGCCTATTTCGGGAGCTCAGCGCCCACTTCGGGATGCCGGAGGTGGACCTCTTTGCGACCCCGAGCAACGCCCAGCTGACCCGCTTCATATCTCGCTACCCATCCGCACAGGCGGAGGACCATGACGCCCTCAGATGCAGGTGGCCCAAGGGCCTGCTCTACGCCTTTCCACCGATTCCTCTCCTTCCGCGCCTCATCCGGAAACTGCTGGCCGAGGAAGCCGACCTGCTGCTAGTGGCTCCCAACTGGCCTCGTCGCCCATGGTACTCCGACCTCGTGGCACTATCCATCGGTCAACCCTGGCATATTCCCCCCCACCAGGTGGTACTCTGCCAGGGGGCAGTCACTCACCCAGAGCCTCAGTGGCTACAATTAACCGTCTGGCGTTTGAGAGGGTCGTCCTAAAAAGGGATAACCTCTCAGATGGGGTAGTAAATACTATCCAGGCCGCCAGATGGCCCTCAACGACACGCATTTACGAGGCTTCGTGGCGGGCGTTCTGCCGCTGGTGCTCCCAACACCATGAGGACCCAACTTCGGCTACGGTACAGAACATCCTTGAATTCCTGCAGTCAGGACTGGAGAAGGGACTGGCACCTGCGACTCTAAGATGCCAGACAGCAGCTCTGTCCACAGTCATCTCATGCCCGCCCTACCAAGCGCTGTCCCAGCACCCGCGCATCAGGGGGTTTCTCCATGGCGCCAAGAACCTGCGTCCCCCCACAGTGCACCGGTACCCGACTTGGGACCTCCCACTAGTCCTCCGAGCATTAATGGGCCCCCCGTTTGAGCCCTTAGGCTCAGCTGCCCTCAAACACTTATCGCTTAAGGTGACTTTCCTGCTGGCCATCACCTCAGCCAGGAGAGTCTCGGAGTTAGCAGCGCTCTCGATCCGGAAGGACCTCTGCATCTTCAGAGACTCCTCGGTGGTCCTGCGGCTGGACCCGGCCTTCATCCCCAAGGTGAACTCCTGGTTCCACCTCGCTCAGGAACTCATCCTACCTGACTTCTGCCCCAGCCCGCGCAACAGCAGGGAGGAACAATGGCATTCCCTCGACGTCCGGCGCGCCCTTCGCATCTACATAAACAGAACGGCGGCCTTCCGCCACACGGAGGCGCTTCTAGTGTCATTCAACCCGGCCTCCATGGGACTGAAGATTTCAGCTTCTACGGTGAGCAGATGGATCAAGGCCTGCATCACCTTAGCGTACGAGTTGGACTCTAAGCAGCCTCCGGGTCGAATCCTCCCACACTCTACCCGCAGCGCGGCCACATCGGCAGCCTGGGCAACGCAGGCGTCGGTGGCAGACATCTGCAGAGCAGCAACCTGGTCATCGGTGACGCCCTTCATCCGGCACTACAGAATAGACGCCTACAGCTCGGCAGAAGCGTCCTTCGGGCGTAGGGTGCTGCAGTCGGTGGTGACAGAGGAGGACACTGGAGGCACTCGGCTTCCCACCCATGGGGTTTAAACTTGGGTATATCCCATTGATGGATAGTGGGAGCAGCGCACAGGAAAATGGATGTTGCCTTACCTGAACGTCCCTTTTCTGGGCGCTGCGTACACTATCCATACCCTCCCCTCGTTAGTTGGCTTCGGCCCAGTTAACCTTTTCTGTGTTGGTTTCTTTCCGGCGAATTTATTAAAGTTATGTTACTTACCTGACACGGTGTGGTCTCCTATAACTTCGTTCAGACTGGGGGATCATGGGATTGGGGGCATGGCAGGGCCACAGGAAAGGGAAATTGAGCTCTCACTCAGTTATTGCCAAAGGCTGAAGAAGTTAACCCATTGATGGATAGTGTACGCAGCGCCCAGAAAAGGGACGTTCAGGTAAGGCAACGTCCATTCTTTATCATCCTATTTATTTTTTTCCCCCCTCAGCCTTATAGTCTTTAAAACCTTTACTGCTGGCTATTTGTGTGACTGGAAATAAGGAAAAGGAATTTTGATCTATTTTACCAGTTTGTTTTTGAGTTGTTAAAGATTGGCTTCATTTTAGAAAAGAGGGCAAGTATGTGGCTCAATGGCTAAGAGGCTGAGCTTGTCAATCGAAAGGTCGGCAGTTCAGCGGTTCGAATCCCTAGTGTCACATAACGGGGTGAGCTCCCGTTACTTGTCCCAGCTTCTGCCAGCCTGGTGGGGTCAGGGGCCTGGTGGCTCAGCAGACTAAAAGCATTGTGATTAATGACTCAGCCTTCCTTCCTTTCTAAGGTAGGTTAAATGAGGACCCAGTTTGTGGGGGCAATAAGCTGACTTTGTATAAATATACAAAAGTATGAAGGCTATTGCTTGACACATTGTAAGCCGCCCTGAGTCTCCGGAGAAGGGCGGCATATAAATTAAATTTAAAAAAAAAACAAAAACTAGCAGTTCAAAAGCACATAAAAAATGCAAGTAGAAAAACAGGGGCCACCTTTGGTGGGGAGGTAACAGCATTCCATGCACCTTTGGCATTTAGTCATGCCGGCCACATGATCACAAAGATGTTTTCGGACAGCACTAGCTCTTCAGATTTGAAACGGAGATGAGTATGGCCCCCTAGAGTCAGGAACGACTAGCACATATGTGCGAGGGGGACTTTTACCTTTACCTTATGTTGGTGAACCCAGGCTTTGGGCCACAGGAAGAAGATTGATAACAATGACTAGTCTTGATTCTGAAAAAGAAAGAGGTTTGCAAAACTCCTAAATACTGTATCAGTGCTGGATTTCATAAGATTTGAAGCTGGGGAGAGATACTTCAACTATCTCATTATGGCATTTATAAAAGAGAATGGGGCCTCAAGAGAAAACAATTATTTTGTATTTCCAATGAAAGAATTTGAATAATCTCATATATCTTTCAGCCTGTCCCATAGATGAATTCCTGCTGGTAGCTTTCTCTGCAGAGATAAAAGCCTAAAAGTATGATCAATATATATATTTGTAGGGGTGGATAAGAGGAAAAAATGAAAGCATAAAACACTGGCCATAAGAGAAGTATTTTGCATCCCTCTTTGTATTAGCTTTTCATTGAATGGTACCACACAGATTTGTTAAAAGTATTACTTGAAAGCTTCCATTTCAATTTCATTTTAAGACACAAGAGGTATTTTATATAACCATCTCACTAAATGTCTGACATTGTTTCTTTTTATCACTTTGATGTTTGGCTAAGCTATGTAGATGTAAAGATCTGATTTCATCAGTTTTATGTTTTTATTCTGAATAAGGAAAAGTCGGTAGCAAAAAAAAATTATTAGATTGGGAAATCTGATTGTGAACACTTTGGAAATGGTAACAAACTTACTTTGTGAGTCCAGAGGCTAATACAAATTATCAGCCCCTACCAAACACATTGGATTTATATGATTTATTTAATCTCAATTCATGCTATATTAAACAGGAAGAACACCCTGTGCCTATAACAGGTCACATACTTATCACATGATGGAAACTGCAGTTCACTGATGATTCATTTATCTTTTAAAATCTGCCTCCCAGTCCTTTATCCCAGGACAGAGAAGGACCATATGGAAGTTACCTTTACTGGTCCATAAGGACAGTTGTTCTTTCACATTCGTGGTGGTGAATTTATGGCATGTGTTCCAGAAGTGGCACACAGCGCCCTCTCTATGGGCATGTGAGCCATTGCCCCAGTTCAGCTCATATGCACATGTGTGCATGCCTCCAACTGGCCAGCTGGTCTTTGGGTCTCTGCCATGCATGCACAGGGGACGGGGGCATGCAGGGTATGCGTGCATGCATGGGTGTGTGTGTGCAAGGGCCACGCATGCATGCAGGGGGGTGGGGTGCATGCGTGGGGCTGCATACACATGGGTGGGGGCAGAGTGCATGCACAGGAGCCCCACATGCATTGCATTTTGAGGGTTTGGGCACGCACTCGTGCATGCAAGCATGTGCGTGCACACTTGGGGCACTTGGTCCGGAAAAAGTTAGCCATCACTGGACTATGACAACAGATACACCCTGCCTTCCAGTCATGTTTCAATCAGGGAAAAGCCCAGGTTATATTGCTTTCTCTTCAAGAGATTCTCATTGCATTGCTGCTACAGGAAACTACAGTTCGCCACCAAGGTTATTCTGGTGAAAACATCCAAAGCATCAAAAACACCATCTAACAGCAGTTCAAGACAGTTGTTTTTAATTTAGGATCAATTCAAACACTGTGCATTATCATTACGAAAAGAATATAAACAATATTTCTTGAACAAGGATTGGCTTGGGAAACAAAGTATTCCTCACGGCTACATTGTGAAATTTTATTTATTTGTTTATTTATTTTATTTGTCAAGAATGTATTAGGTAATAAGCATAAGCATGGATTGGATACATAAAATAGATTCAAATAGAAGAAACATTAGGACAAGGACAGTAGGCACGCTGGTGCTCTTATGCACGCCCCTTACAGACCTCTTAATTCATAAACATATGGCACAACATAGGAGAACAAACACATCAGGACTAGATTCAGCAGTCCATCTGCATTTAAAAGACTCAAGTCACTCTTTTGAAGATTACAAAGTCCATATTTTGGTTAGAGAGGATTGCTGGTTTGAAAGAGGGGTCAAAGAGGCCATCCATGTCAAAATTGAACAGCCCTCTCTCATCATAGAGGGAAGGATAAGACATCATCTATCTCCAATCTACAGTACAGTCTTTTCAACAGTTCCAAGAAGGCTCCACACCAATTTGCACCACTCAGGACCCTGAGGACATAGATAAACCTCCTAGTGCTTCAACAACCCTCTAAAAGGATGCAAAGGACCAGCTGTCTGCAAGGAGTATAAATCCTTCCATTCCCCACCATCCAGTCAGAGCTGAAGAAGCTTCTTGGATGAGAAGTGAAATGTCTTCAAAGAAAAACCGGAAAGTCCAGTTGCCTCTTGAGAAAAAAAAAGCACTTTTGGGACAACCATGACCTGGATGACTGGGAATCTCCATAGATACATTCTGAAATTACTTTTTACTTCATATAGTCTTTAAAGGAAGAATTTTTAGAATAAATTAAGGGGCACTGGCAAATTTCAACAAGCAAGCAAGCAAGCAAGGAGGCAATTGAATTGGACTACAGATTTCAATATCAATTTTTATGAATTCATTTTTGAGTATTAAGCCTTTCATGGTTTGCTATCATGGTGCACTCCAAGTTCCATTGACCTATTGGGACCCCAGAAGGATTCCTTCTCTATAGCAATACCTGCCCTCCAATATGAAGTTCACCCTAAAATTCAAACATCTTCCATGCTATTGGGATTCTGAAGGGCCATAAAGACCTTGGATAGGATGATTGATTAATCCTTATCTGGATTTCCAATGGACTGGCTAAGTGCTGCACAAATCTACCTTCTCAACAAGACCCAGATGGAAAACAGTCTTGCAGGCAATGCATTTTGAGATGTACCACTCAAAAGCACATGAACTAACCTGCATGCTGGTTAGTGAGAGCAAATGTGTATTACTTCACAATTGAAAACTGTGGCCTAAAGAACAGCTTTTACAGAGGTAAATTTTGCAAAGACCTTAGAAAAAGTGTGCAGAGTAGAGCAACAAAGATAATAAAGGGGTCTGGAGGCTAAACCAGATGATGAATGGTTTAGGGAGCAAGGTATGTTCCTTTGGTGACATTATGGCAATCTTCCAGTACTTGGAGGGCTATCGCAGAGAAGAAAGTATCAACCAGTGATGAGTTCCTCCTGGTTCGGCCCGGTTCGGCTGAGTTGGTAGCGGTGACGATATGATGTCACCGAACCGGTTCTCTTTGTTCGGGAGCTGGGCCGTCCCACCCCCACCCACCCCCCGCATTATTCTTACCTTTTATTTGTCCCCACCCCCAATCTATTCGCTGCCTCCCGAGTCCCAGCTGATTGGCTAGAAGGAAAAACACTTTAAACTCTTGCCCCAGGGCTTCAAAGGGCCGCCCTACAGCTGATCAGTGTTAAAAGGCAGTGTGGTGGTAAACCAGTGCGCTCAAAAAACAAATGGGTAGACCGGTGCCTCCGAAAACAAATGGGTAGACCAGAACACTCCAAGAACAAATGGGTAGACCGGTACAGCTCTGCAAGCAGTTAAAAGCCTGGTAGACCAGTACCTCTGCTAAATCCTAAAGAATTGTCACATGACAATCAAACCACGCCCACAAAATAAAACACGCACACAGAACCAATAGTAAAAAAATTTAGAACCCACCCCTCGTATCAACCTATTCTCCAAAACACCAGAGGGCAGGACAAGAAGTAGCAGGTAGAAGATCATTAAAGATAGATCCAATCTAGAACTAAAGAGAAATTTCAAGGAGAACAATCAGTGAAACAGGTTGCCTACCAGACTTTTGGGTATTCCATCTCTGGAGGTTTTCAAGAAGAGACAGCCATTTGTCCAGGATGGTATAAGGAAGTGGTTCTCAACCTTCCTAATGCCGCGACCCTTTAATACAGTTCCTCATGTTCTGGTGACCCCCAAACAGGGGTGGGTTCTAAATTTTTTTACTACCGGTTCTGTGGGCATGGCTTATTTTGTGGGCATGGCTTGGAGTTCATGTGACTGGGTGGGCGTGGCTAGCTGGTCATGTGACTGGGCGGCCATGGCTATGTGTATAGGGACTACTCAGAGGGCTGAAAAAAATCATTTCTGACAGGTCCTCGCACTTTTGACTGGTCCTCACACTTTTGACTGGTCCTCACACTTATGACCATCCTCACATTTATACCCGTGCAGCATTCTTAACAGCTATGTCACTCATTTCACAACTGCTTCTCTTCACCATGGTGATAAGATAGGGCAAAACACATAAAATGTGAGGATAGTCGTAAATTCGAGCTCTGGTCAAAAGTGTGAGGACCAGTCAAAAATAACTTTTTCAGCCCTCTGAGTAGTCCATGTGCACAAAAAGACTACCCAGAGGGCTGAAAAAAGTGATTTCTGACAGGTCCTCGCACTTTTGACTGGTCTTCGCACTTATAACTGGTCATCATTTACACCCATTGTAGCATTCTTAACAACCGTGCCACTAATTTCCCAACTGCTTCTCTTCACCATGGTGACAAGATAGGGCAAAAACGTAAAATGTGAGGACAGTCGTAAGTTTGAGGACTGGTCAAAAGTGCGAAGACCAGTCAGAAATAACTTTTTCAGCCCTCTGAGTAGTCCATATGCACAAAAGGATACAGCAATAGAGAGGGATGAAGGAAGGGAAGGGAAATTAGAGTAGGAGTGAGGGTAAGAGAGGGAGGAAGAGAGGAGGAGAAGGAGAAAGGAAGAGAAAGTAGGGAGGAGAAGAAGAGGGGGAGGAAGAGAAAGTAAGAAGGAAAGAAAAGAGATGTGATAGGTTTGAGGAGAAAGATTGCTGTACAATAAAAAAGATGAAAGGGAAGAAAGCCAACCCCAAACAAATTTAAAGATATTAAGATAAAGAATGAATTGTTAAACTTTAAAGAATAAAAGAGAACAAATATGAATAAATAACAATAATTAGAAACACACAAACAAAGATACAATGTATTTTCTTTGAACAGAGTATTTGGCCGGTTTACAAATTTAAACAGTGTTTAGTCATTTCAATTAAATTTACAATTTCTATATTTCCTTTTTGCCATATTTATTCCTCATCTATTTTTGTAAAAAACCAATATTACCCTTCATCCTCATCTCTAATCTTAATCAAATTCATTTTTTCCCTTCTATTCTATATTATACCCCTTCCCATTGTCATCTATTTTTATATCCATCCTCACATTGGTTAATTATGTAATATTACAGTTGTTTAATATAAATTCAACATTTTAATATAAATCAATTAGTTATATAACTACCTTTTTTGTATATTAATCAATATGAACATGAATATTCCAATTATTTCCATGCAATCCAATTTCTTACAAATCAATTAATTATATTTACCAATAATAATAAACCAAATAATTCCCCCCATATATTCCTCCAAACCACAACTTAACCATTTCTGCTTTCAACACAATATACAATTAATAGTATCTCAATTATTACAATTCCCTAGTTAAATAGAGCTTTTTTTTCTTTTGTGTTTTAAAATCTTGAACTCTCCTCTTTTTCCCTAAATTTCCCATTGTTTGCACCTACCTTTTTTGGTGAGGAAAAAGAAAAGAAATCTGCCTGCCTAATTTTCCAACGTTGCAGCAATAGCAAAGCCAACAGCCTGCTTTACTTTCAGTTTCGTTTTTCAGCATAGCTGGGGAAAAAAAATTGCTCCAGGACTCTTTGCAAACAAGCAGCAGAGCCCTGAGCAAAACAGCTGAGAGCAAATCAGCTGAGAGTCGGGAGCCGATCTAATCAAGGGCTAATTAGCCTATGATGAAGCTCCACAGGCCAATAAAATTACAAAAGAACACCAAACCATTTGTTAAATTGCTGGCTCGCCCGCCCCTCGCCCACCACTATTTATTGGCAATAAATAGTGGTGTGGAGGGGCGGGGCAAGGGGTGGGCTTTGAAGCCCCGCGGCAAGAATTTAAACAGTTTTTTTTCCTCTAGCCATCAGCTGGGACTCAGGAGGCAGCAATAGATTGGGAGTGGGCGGGGTAAGCGAACGGCTGACAATCCAACAGAGCAGAGAGTGAAGGTAAGTGAAGGCATGGGGGGGAGTGAGAGAGGGCTTTGGCGACCCCTGTGAAATGGCCGTTCGACCCCCAAAGGGGTCGCGACCCCCAGTTGAGAACCGCTGGTATAAGGACTCCTGCTTTGGGCTGGGGCTGGAATAGATGACCTCCAAGCTTTCTTTCCACCCCTATGATTCTATAGCATTTTATCTTGAGGATAGCCTTTGAATTATCAAGTCCTTTTAAAAAAATTTGAGCTACCGTATCTTTATTCAGGTATTTTTTACACCTAAGAATTATTTTTTAAAAGATCAAATGTTTCACGGTATGTTTGGGCTTTCCTGGAGCATTAATAATTGCCTTTCACACTTTAATTAATATGCCTGCACTGTTTCCTACTCAGATACCAGAAAAACAATTCATTTTACCCTTATTCGATCTTAGAGAATATATATATATATATATATATTTGCATATTCTAAGAAATATATAAGAATTTCTGATCAAAGTTTAAAAATTGAATGACAAAGAAGCTGATAAATAAGATGACTTGAGACCTAATTTTAAATAATCTGATGTTGGGTCTATAACTGAATGATGCCTATTTTGTGAATTTCTCAGAAATGTTTAGTAACAAACTCATAAAGTAATTATAAAATGAACCCTATGAGCCATTTTTTTTCCTTCTTTACCAACAATAATACAGCAATTAGCTGAAGTAATTCATTTAGGAAGAAGTTGTAACTTTTATGATTTAAAATAGATGAAAACTAAACCTGTGCCCATTGTTTTCAATGCAATTAAGAGTTGCATCTGTCATTTTATTAGGCAAGATGCCATCAAATGTAGAAATTTGACAGCAGTTATAGAAAAAAAAAGGACCAAGACTAGAGTAATTTTTAAAGCCAACTTTGAGTGTTATGATAAAGTTACCCAACTTTGAGTGTTATGATAAAGTTACCCATGAATTGGGAGTGGAGTCATATTCATTCTTAAAAATGGAAATGATTGAAAACTACATATCATGGCTACAATTCCAGGTATGGCCTATTATGATGAGAAAGTGGTAATGAATGATGAGAAAGCAGGACCTCCAAACCCCGATTTTGCATTTGGGAGAATACTAAAAGTGCAAATTTGGGTAGACAAGGATAACAACTACCATATTTTTGGGAGTATAAGACACACCTTTTTCCCCCCCAAAAAGAGGGTGAAAATCTGGGTGTGTCTTATATTCCGAATGTAGCCCTGCCCAGCCTCGCAAACGGAGATTTCAGAGGCTGAGAGAAGCCTCTGAAAGAAGCTTCAGAAAAAAGGCCTCAGAAACGAAGCTTCAGAAAAAAAGCCTCCAAACAAAGATTCCGAAGAAAAGCCTCTGAAAGGCTTTTATCTAAAATAATATGGCAAGCAACAAAAGAAGAATCAGTAAAGGTTCTAACCAAACTATGCTAACAAATCTGGAGAATGACACAATAACCAACAGATCGGAAGAGGTTAATCTATATACCAATACCAAGAAAGGAGATTGAACAAAGTACAGATAGTCATTCAGAATAAAAGCCTCTGAAAGAAGCTTCAGAAAAAAAGCCTCCAAACAGAGCTTCAGAAAAAAAGCCTTTTTTTTTCTGAAGCTCCTATTTCAGAGGCTTTCAGAGGCAGAAAGAAAATTTTTTTCTGAAATGGAGTTTCAGAAGTTTCAGAGGCAGAAAAAAAAAGCAAGGCACAGAGCTCACAACCAAGGAAACTGTTGCTAAAATTCACCTCTGGGAACAGCTGATTGGGGGTATTCCAAGAGGCCGATCCACCCATCAATCAGCTTTTTTCTTATTTTCCTCCCCAAAAACTAAAGTGTGTTTTATACTCCAAAAAATACGGTAATTAAATTATTGGGCCATGCATTTTCTAAACCTGAACCAGCTGCAAGTCAATAGCATCCAACCACAGTTCTTATAGCCCATTATTAATTGTAATATAGGAGTTGCTAGCATTCAACAATATGTAAAGAAAAATGATCACAAAGGCTCATTAAAAAATATTCCCTCAACATGAAAGATGGAATAAATTTATACCTTCAGTATAAATCTCATCTCCCATAGTTTTCCCCAGCAAAACCTTCCTTGTTGATGCAATTAGGTATCCTTTTAAAATAATAAATAAATAAATACCACTTAGGCCTATTTGCAGTAGTGGGATTCAGCCAGTTCACACCACTTCGGGAGAACCGGTTGTTAACTTTCTGAGCAGTTTGGCAAACTGGTTGTTGGAAGAAAACATTAGGGCAGAGAACCACTTGTTAAATTACTTGAATCCCACCACTGCCTGTCTGATATGTGAGTAGTGTTTGAATGGTTGGATCCTACTGCAAGAAATAAAGTCATTTTTGGCAAAGCTTTGGAGGATTATCCAATGTTGGTTCAGGAGGCCAATTCTACCTCCTCAAACCTTCTCAAACACAGCACACAATGTACAAACACATGGACTCTCTTACCTCCAATAAATATCTCACAAAGGGGAGACTTTACCTTGAGAAATATCCATCTCTTTCCTATTTGTCTTAATTATTTAGCACACTAAAGCTCATCCTTGATTTCACTTCAGCCAAGACTAAATGTCAAAAGCTATATTTCACCTCCAATATGAAATGCAAATCAAGCCCACAGCAATCTTGAAGCAGTGAGCAGAGGTAAATCAGGCAGAGATTTATCCTATATGTCGGTAGAATTCACAGAAGAACTATTGGAGTTACCCAGCAGTGGTTTTCACAATATGTTACTACTGCTTCGACATGTGCACGCATGCACGCTTTGTGTGCACATACACACTCGCTTTGTGTGCATGTGCACCCAGTTCGCATGCACGCCTGCTTTCCGCGCATGCGCCCAGCTTCAAAAACATGCCTAAATAGGATGGCATAGAGCCGGGGTGGGTGAGCGAGTGGATAGGCCCACCCATGATTTCTGCTACCGGTTTGGGTGAACCGGTCCGAACCGGCTGAATACAACTTCTGGAGATACCACCTCAGACATATGGATACTTTATACATTATTGACCAACAACCACTAGGGACATGAGGAATTGACACAGCTAGCAAAACATTCCCTCTTCTCTTTCCTCTTTGCTGATTGGAAGGCTTGGATTTTGGATATTTTAAGCTCACCCTTCCTACCTGCTTTTTAAAAGAGGACTCGAGACATCTGATGTCCTTCTCATTTCTTTTCACAGCTATTAATTTCCCTAATAATTTTACTTGATCTCCTTGGACATTAGCATATTTTCTCTAAGCACTCTTAATGGATTGGCTTTAACAACACACAGATGTTCTGCTGAGTATGAAAACTGCAGGGCTCCAACCTGGGTAACTTTCAATTCATCAGCACCTGCTACTAATTAACCAGCAATGTCATGGTACAAACCTTGGTTTGTTGCACTTGCATCCTAACCTCATACATATCCTAAGTTATGTTTGTACCATGAACTCATGTCATCAGCTACCCCATTGTGGATGCCTAAGCCTTAACTTTCACCTACAAAACCTTCAGGAGCATAGTTACCTATATTTGTTCAAAAAACTTCTGGTAAGCAATTACACCTTGACCTTGTTCAGCAACCCCAGTACACTGTATTTTGGTGACTTGGTTGTTTAACAAAGTGGTTGTGAATGAAAATTATGTGACTGTCCTTAGAATTTTCACCTAATCTGTACTCATACCTTTGATTTCTCCTGCCCAGGTGTAAAACCTTGCTTTTCTCCACATTAAATTTCATGTTGTTGGATAGGGCCCATTATTCTAGTCAGTCAAGATAGTTTTGGATCCTGAGCTTGTCTTCTGGGGTGTTGGCTATTCCTGCCAGCTTAGTGTTATCTGCAAATTTGATGAGTTCCCCTACTATTCCCTCATCTAAGTCATTTATGAAGATATTGAAGAGTATTGTGCCTAAGATAGAACCCTGTGGCATCCACTGCTTACTTCCCTCCATGTAGATGTATTACCATTAAGGAGGACTCATTGAGTTTGCCAGCCAGTTACAAATCCAGATGCTGTCTATCCCACATTTTTCTAGCTTACCAAGAAGTAGGTTGTGATCTACTTTGTAGAATGCCTTGCTTAAGTCTAAGTATACTATGTCCACAGCATTTCGCTGGTCTACTAATTCAGTCACTTTGTCAAAGTATGAAATAAGATTGGTGTGGCATGATCTGATTTTGGCAATCCCATGCTGGCTTTTATGGTCCTTCTTACAGTCCTGCTTACCAAATTGTTCCCTTTATGGTGAAGAATACATGAAGGGACACATACATAATCTTACTTTCCAGGATTATTGTGTGGTTGTTATACACCATCTTCATTTAGATATTTTAAAGCTTTTGATAGCATGGAAACATTATTTTCAAAGCAGATCTTATACAAACTTAAATTTGAGCATTATTTTCTTAATAAGATTGATCAAATTTATAATCTTAATTATGCTTCGATAATACCTATGATTCAGAACAACTCCCAATCTGAAAAAAATACAAATCAGAGCTGCTTGATGTCCTTTAAAAACGGAATATCAAAATGTAATTTAACAACCTTAAATTAGCATATGTACATAGTAATTACAGCAAACACTCTAAATGCCTCAGGAGTGTTCGGTGCAAGAAGTTGATTTTAATATTAGTTTGCGAATTTATATCATACGAATTCATAATGTTTAGATCCATAAGCATCTATCTAGACTATTAATTTGTTTCAAAACACTCAAGGGTACATAATAAGTTACCATCTGTAATATAAGAATCAATGCTTGTGCTGACATAATGTTAGCTTTAATGGTAATAAACCTCAGGGGAAATGAGCTCATAAGTTAATAGTAAAGGAAAGCAATCCGTTCAGGCTTACTGTCCTTGTGTTTACAGCAAGACCTGTCACCTTGCTACCAAAGGATCATGGAATCACTAGGACAGATTTTTAAACAGAAACCTAACTGTTTATATTTCTCCCCACAATCCTGCAAGATAGGTTGACTTAAAAGTTACCAAGTGAGCTGTTGTGAGTGCAGATGGAGTAGAATGGGATCTCTCTGATGTCAGTCAAATACATTAACCATTATATCTTAATTTTTGCTCATCCTGTTTAATTTTTCAACTGCTTCCTATTCTGAAAGTGAGCATAGACCAGCTTGTCCTGTACATCATCTTGCGTGTACATCATTCTTGCATCGAGCTGTTGTGGCACAGTGGTTAGAATGCAGTATTGCAGGCTAATTCTGCTGACTGCCAATCACCAGCAATTCGGCAGTTCAATTCTCAAGGTTGACTCAGCCTTCCATCCTTCCAAGGTCAGTAAAATGAGAACCCAGATTGTTGAGGGCAGTATACTGACTCTGTAAACCATTTAGAAAGGTCTGTGAAGCACTGTGAAGCGGTATATAAGTCTAAGTGCTATTGCTATTGCATACCCCAAAATGGTATGTGCAAGGTTAGCTTTCGCTTTTCCTCAGCCAAGATAGCTTGTCTCTTCTGAATAAATCAGCTAGAAATGAGGTTGGTTGTTCAACATGTCAGCACCTTCAAATACTTTGGGATAAAGGGTTAAGTTGGCCCTAAACTGGCAGATTTTTCTATTTCCTCTTGCCAACGGTTGCACTTTTTGAAAAGTATGTCTTTTGAGAACTGCTTCAAAACATAGCAAAATGGCTATACTCATTTGGGCTGGAAAGTGAAAGTTAAGAAAGAAATGGCCCACATTTTGTCTTTTTTTTATTGAACCTGAGGGAAAGGATGGGAAGGAAAGGGGAAGGGGAATTCTCCCATAAAAAGGTATACAGCCCTGTAGACCAGAACACAACACAATCAAATGCAGGGTACTAGGACTGGGATGGGGAGGAGTGCCCAACAATATGGATCAGCCAACTGGAATAGAGAGAAATCCTATCTATTCCAAGTAGATAGGATTGCCAACCCTATCTACTACTGCTATAAGTAGCAGATAAGGTTAGCAAGCAGACCTTACCCTGCTAGTACCACTAACAGGAGACAATGCTACTTTTGATGCTGAACAAGAAAACCTGGCTGTATGTCACTCTATCAGTTGACTAGGAGCAGACTGAAAATGCTGTCACCCATTCTTCTTTTCCCAAGGGGGTAGGAGACCTTCTTATACTGGGGAAAGACCAAAGTACAAATCTGCTTTGTGAACTTAGACAGCAATCCTGTCTTGAGCCAACTACCATATTTTTAGAGTATAAGATGCTCCGTTGTATAAGACACACATTAGTTTTTGGGGAGGAATAAAAGAAAAAAAACAATTCTGCCTCTGCCTACCAGAATCCATCGGTATTCATCTGGCTAGGTCCTTGCAGCAAACAGCCTGGTTAGCTTCAGTACATTATCGCAGCCTGATTTAGCACAAACAGCTGATTGGCAATTGGATCGGCCGCCCAGAATACTGCCAATCAGCTGTTCCAGGCTGCAGGGATTGCCAGAGCACATTGCCACCAATCCCCGCCTCTGCGCATTGCGTTTTTGGCCTTAGTGCATCACATTTCCAGCCTCCAAATGCCCCATTTTTGGCCTCCGCACATCACATTTTCAATCAGTTCCTGGAACTGGCCAAAAATGCAATGCACAGAGACCAAAAATGAGGTGTGTGGAGGCCAAAAATGGGACGCACAGAGGCGACAATTGGCGGTGATGTGCTGTGGTGATCCCGGCAGCCTGGAACAGGTCTAAAATGGGGTATGCGGAGGCCGAAAATACAACACACGGAGGCAGAAAATGGCTGAAGGGTGGGGGCCACCAGATGGGCAGGGCTTTGGTAACATTCGGTCTATAAGACACACCACAATTTTCACCCACTTTTAGGGGGGAAGTGCGTCTTATACTCTGAAAAGTACGGTATTTACTAGTTTTACTTTTTAGGAAGGCCTGGGGAAATTAAGTGAGTTTGAAAAGCATTCCTGGCAGGAAAATTTAAGATACTGGAGCACCACCAGCAAGATGCTTTTCAGCACGCTATATAACAGATACCCAAACATCAGACCTGGATTCACACATCAGAATAAGCATGGTTTACAAATATCACCCTAACCCAAAAGCAAACAAACCACACTCCAGCTTAATGTGATGTTTGAGCTAAGTCAGATTCAAGATGTTCTTGAATCACTTCTGCCTTCAGGTTATTAGCCCTGAGAATAAATTCCAGAAGGAGATTTTATTGTTGTCTGAATAATTTTTAAAATATTATTCCCAAGGAAGAAACATGGAACCAGAAGAGTTAACCTTGCTTCCCAATATCTCTCCAGATTTTGATATATAATTATATAAATTGCATCTGAAGGTCTTTCAAAATACCTGAAGGGATACTCTCCTTAAAATCAGCAGTGAAGAAAAAGGAGTTTCCTATTTTGGTACAGTACTTATTTTCCCTCCAGAAATATGATTGACATCAATCTTTGCTGTATTTTTAGCTCCAGGTTAAACTTTCCTGTTGACCCAAGCATTTTGAATGGACCAATCTGTCATTTGTATGTGTGTTTTTTCTCCCTTCCTTTCAACATTATATTCTGTCTATATTTTGCCTTTGTGATACAGTTCAGCACACTAATTAACTTTTGATGAGAGGTAACAGTGTTTAATTAAATAAGTGCATCATCCAACATCAACAACGAATAAATTTGACCAGGAGCCAGCTGAAATAAAAGATATAATCCCAGAAGCAAACTAGCAGGGAAACCAGTCATTACTCAGATTATTTGCATACAGATGGTTCAACCTACACCCCTAAATTATAAGGGTAGGTTGATGATATATGGATAAATAATGAAGACCCCTTTCCGTTGGAATATAGGATGTAGAATGACAAGGTTGGAACAGGCCTTGAGGGTCTTCTAATCCAACCCTCCTGCTCAAGTAGGAGACCTTATGCCATTCCAGACAAATGGTTATCAAATATCTTCTTGAAGATCTCCAGAAATGGAGCATTGGCAGCTTCTGGAGGCAATTCATTACATCGATTTATGGCTCTCACTGTCAGGAAATTTTTCCTTAGTTCTGGGTTGGATATCTTTTTAATGAGCTTTTACCAATTACTTCTGCCTTGCCCCCAGGTGCTTTGGAAAATCAGTCAACTCCCTCGTCTCGGTAACAGCCCCTCAAATAATGGAAGACTGCCATAATGAAACCCCTATTCCTTCTCTTTGTTAAACTAGACATACATAATTCTCTCAACCATTCATCATAGCAATAGCAATAGCACTTAGACTTGTATACTGCTTCATCGTGCTTTTACAGCCTTCTCTAAGTGGTGTACAGAGTCAGCATATTGCCCCCAACAATCTAGGTCTTCATTTTACCGACCTCAGAAGGATGAGTCAACCTTGAGCTGATGAGATTTGAACTGCCAAACTGCAGCTAGCAGTCAGCTGAAGTAGCCTGCAGTGCTGCACTCTAACCACTGCACCACTTCGGCTCTTACAATGTATCATACAGTGTACCCTCCAGATCGCTTATCAACTTTGTTGCTCTCTATGCATTTTTTATAGGGTCTCAGCAGCTTTATTTTGGTGACCAGAACTGGATGCATTAGTCCAAATTACACGCATAAATCCTAGTGCAGTGTAAAGCAGTACTATCACTTCACATGATCTTGATACAATCTCTCTGTTGATGCAGTCTAGGAGTGCATTGTGTTTTTAGGCAACTGCAGCACACTGCTGGCTTATATTTAAGTGGCGGTACACTTCTAGGACTTCTAGAACCCTCTCATTGTTACTACTAGAAATACAGAACTACAACAATTGTATGCAAACAATGGTAAGGTCTCTTGGACTTTTTTTTCTGCAAGTAAAGGAGAAAAACATATTTATAATGCATCAAAAAATTTCAGAGAACTGGATTTGGCAATAGCTAGGACAGAGGAATGATTGATAAAATTGACAGAACTCACTGAAAGGGCTAACTGTTTGGTTAGAAAAAAAGATAACATCTGCATTCATTAAAATTCCTTAAGGAATTTTGTGTAAAAAAGAAAAAAAATGAACTTCTGATTTATGGTTTTAATGATAGAGTAGGATAGATTACAAAAAGAAGAGAATCATGGTGTAACTTTAGAGAAACAAGTCAATTTATAATTGTATTATAAAGATTCAAAACCATTTATCACTCCTTTTTTCTTTTCTATTTTTCTGCTATTCTTTTTGCTCCTTTAATCTTTTTCCTTTTCTTTTTCTCTTTCTTTTTTCATTCTATTTTGCATTAGTTTTATTAGTCTTATTCATGTCTGAAATTTTCAATCATGCATACAGATACAGTTATATATAAAAAAAGAAATCTTATCAGAGCTACAATACAGTGCACTCAATGCTGGAAGCAACTAATTTATTCTTCAGAAAAAAACCCAAGTCATCATTTTATAGGAGTTGAGGTGGCATATTTTATTAAGATCATTTGCTGAAAGACATAGACTGACAATATACATCACCTTCACTCATTGCAATTACAGTATAATGTACACCTTCTTCTAGTTATGTATCCATAAAAAGAGTAATGCATTTGGCAACACCGAGATAGAAACAAGTATTAAATCATATTTGAAAAAGATGTGCTGCCTGGAAACTGCAGAAGCTGCAGCTTTGTTTCAACTGAGGAGTTAAAATAAAATAGTAATTATAACAGTTAAAAATAAAAAGTGCTTCCTGATGCAGTTCATTCAGAAACAGTAACACAGAACTGTGCAGTCTATATTTCAGTAGCATAAATGGTTGAATTAACTGCTCAACTAATATTAAAACTTATTCTGAGGTTACCATCACTAGACAATTCAGATGGATGAGTTCAGAAAAAAAATTGCTGGGGTTAATGAGATTTTTTTTTCTTCATTTACCTGTTTATTTTTAAAAGATTGAATGTAATCGTAAGTAATGTTACTTAGGGGATCTAGTTTTTAGCAAAACGAGTTGGAATAGCCATAAGGTGACAGCTGGAATTTTTTAATTATCTATTTAACTGGTCTTCCTCTGATAGGGTCAGAGCAACTAAGGAGATATTTGGCAACCAAACTGCATCATTACACGAGCTGAGTTCAGGTGCTGGAATTAAATTACTAAAGCATAAACAGTTTTCCATATGTTGGGTGACATTTCATCTAATATCAGAATCCCAGGAAGCATTATCAATTATAAAAAAAAATGCTAGATGGTTTTTGGTTTTCTTAACATATTTTTATTTTGGAAGAAGCAAGAAAAGGAGGAGGAGAAGGACGATACTTGTAAGATTTTAAAAAATCTACATAAACATACAAAAGAAAAATTACAAAGGAAAAATTGGCATAAAAACTAATGCATAGAAAAGAGACGTGAGTCGTTCATTATATAATTGATAGAGAATGGATGACTTCACAACCTTATACTACTGGTATTGTGTTGTCTTGCATTGCATTGCTTTTTTGCAGTAATAATAAAAATATAGAAGAAGTATTTTCTCTATCTTCTCTTTAGATTCCAGAGGCCTCGTCCATTTCTGTTATTCT
Organism: Arizona elegans; assembly: GCA_022577455.1. Lineage (NCBI taxonomy): Eukaryota > Metazoa > Chordata > Lepidosauria > Squamata > Colubridae > Arizona > Arizona elegans. Next base: position 5,374,690 of record JAKOOJ010000006.1, read on the forward strand.
AATTCAATTACCAACATGTAAAAAAGATGTGGAGACACTAAAAAGAGTGCAGAGAAGAGCAACAAAGATGAATAGGGGACTGGAGGCTAAAACATATGAAGAACGGTTGCAGGAACTGAGCATGTCTAGTTTAATGAAAAGAAGGACTAGGGGAGACATGATAGCCATGTTCCAATATCTCAGGGGCTGCCACAAAGAAGAGGGAGTCAAGCTATTCTCCAAAGCACCTGAGGGCAGGACAAGAAAAAATGGGTGGAAACTAATCAAGAAGAGAAGCAACTTAGAACTAAGGAGAAATTTCCTGACAGTTAGAACAATTAATCAGTGGAACAACTTGCCTCCAGAAGTTGTTCAATGCTCCAACACTGGAAGTTTTTAAGAAGATGTTGGATAACCATTTGTCTGAAGTGGTGTAGGGTTCCCTGCCTAAGCAGGCGGTTGGACTAGAAGACCTCCAAGGTCCCTTCCAACTCTGTTATTCTATTCTATCTAGTATATTCAAATCTTATCTCCACAGTAGGGTATTGAAGGTTGGTATTTAGTTATGACAATATAGCATGCAATAGGAAAATATTAGGGCTGTGTGGAAGCCACCTGACCTGCAAATGATTTCTCATTCTAATCTTGATTTCTAATTCTAATCTCATTCTAATGTTCATGATGAAAAGTTAACAATATTTAATGTATTAATTGTCTTTGGCATTTCACAATTTCCTTCTAGAGCAAAAGACAACTTACATAGCACTCCATTCTTTAGATTTTCTTTTCCATTACAGCCTCCTAAGAGGTAGATAGGGTGGTCATTGGTCATTGTATAAGGAGGGAGGAGGAAGAGAGGAAGAGAAAGAGAGGATGGAGGGAGAGAGAAAGAGAGAGGGAGAGAGAGGGGAAAGGAGGGAGGGAGGGAGAGAGAGAGAGAGAGAGAGAGAGATCTTTTCCCCCAAATTGTGACTCTACTTTAGCTAGCCCCTTGGGTAATAGCTACTTTGGTCTTTCCAAAGATACTATTTCTGTATGCCCACAATTATCAGGCATTTAATAGCTGGTTTTTTATTTTTTTAATTTGTGTCCAGAACTTATTGACATTTCCTGACCAAACAATTAATCTGTGGAATAGCTTTCCTTCAGAAATTGTGTATGCTCCATCACTGGAGGTTTTTAAGAAGAGATTGGACAGCCATTTGTTTGAAATGGTATAGGGTCTCTTGCTTGAGCAGGGGTTGACTTCTAAGGTCCCTTCCAACGCTGTTATTCTGTAACTTGTTGAGATCACTTCTGAAGATCAAATTGTTCTGCAAAAATTCACATAAGCTTAAACCATTCTGCACATACATTTGCCTAAGATGCTTCTCTTTGCCTGCATTGGTCAATCACCCCAGAAACTCCAATATACTCGTCAGCATATTCTTGTTGTCACAGTCCAGTAATTGGTTTGGGTATATATCGTTACATTTATTGACATTATATTTATGTGCCACCTTTTCCAAATTATGCTCAGCAAAAGGCACTAGTCAAAATATATACAATAACAAAGCAGCCATACAAGAAGCACTTTTTACAAATGTCAATTAAAATGACTGGAGATCCACAAAAACAAATGAGAGATATGATGTCAATATATTTATACTGCTCCTGGATCAGGAGTGAAATGCTCCCGGTTCGGACTGGATCAGGCGATTCGGATCGATTGTGGCTGGTGGTTCAGAGAACCGGTAGTGATGGCTGCACGAGGCTCCGCCCACCCGCCCGAGTGTCATTACTTCCTGGTTTTTACCAGGAAGTAATGTGTTTCTTACCCTCTGTGCATGCGCAGAAGGTTTTACGCATGTGTAAAGGGTCTGTGCACGTATATGATGTGCGGCGGGTGCACTTCCAAACTGGTAAGGAAGGTAAGTAGATTTCACCCCTGTTCTGGATGCCATGGACTAACTTTTGAAATGTGGATACAACTTGGGCATATCTAATCACATATTGCTGTCATATGGAGGCCAATAGTATTTATAGCAGATCTTGCTTTTTTTTAAAAAAAATCATTAATAGTATTATCAACAGGATTCCATCTTCTCCTCACATTTAAAACTGGATAAAGGCCACAATATACTTATATTTTTAACTTGGGTTCAATTCCTGTAATTTATTCTGCCAGGGATTTTGTCATTAGGTTTAAGTAGTAGTTCTGTTACAATATTTTGAGGATCAGACTCAATGATGAATTCAGAAGCAATTTCTTCAGTTAAAGAAGAGTTTATTCATAATAGGCATTCTACTTATTCTTGTCAGATTTACAGAGAGAAGCCTGCATGAGGTAAATGCAGTCTCTATTTATATCAAAGGGGAGGAGTCAAGGAAGGGGGTGATTACACATGAATACATTAAAGGAGGAGGAATAAATTAACCCTTTATATCCTGTACATATATACATATCTCTTGTTATAGAATAAGGCATTTACTTATGACAAATCCCCCTCTAAATGCCGATTCGACATATAACATTGATTGCATTCGGATTCAGAACTATATAGTACTTGTAATTTTGATGTCAAGTATTTGTGTTGTTTAGAAGGTAAAGGTTTAGTTAATATATCAGCTATTTGTTCTGAGGTTTCGCAGTGGATTGCTTTAATGAATCCATCCTGAGATAATTGTCTCACGTGTTTAAATTTGATATCTATATGTCTGGACCTTTGACCAATGGCGTCAGATCTTGATATTTCTATAGCCGCCTTATTATCTTCATGTATGACAAATGGTAGTATTGGATTCTTCCAAATATCAGATAATAAATCATTAAACCACACTAAATTATTTGAGGCTTTAGATAAACAGACGTATTCTGCCTCTGTTGTGGAAGTCGCTACTAAATATTGCTTCCCAGTGTACCAGAATATTGGGCAATCATTTAAAAATAATACATAACCTGAGGTGCTCTTTCTACATTTGATGTCACCTGCCCAGTCTGCATCAGCGTAACTGGTGATAATAGGTTCTTTAATATTATTGGGTTCTAAGAGTAGGCAGAAATCCATGCTGTGTTTTAGATATCTTAGTATTCGTTTAACTGCTTCCCAATGATACATAAGTGGTTTACTTACATGTCTAGATAATAAATTAAGTGGCAGAGCTATATCAGGCCTGGTCCAATTAGATATATACAAGAGAGAACCAATAATTGATCTATATAATGTATTGTTCTCGAACTCAGGTGAAGATTCATCCATATTCCTTAGAAAATCAGTCTGCATAGGAGTATCGCAAGGTTTGGCATCTCTTAAATTGCATTTTTCCAGAAGTTCTATAATTTTATCTCTCTGGGATAATTTGAATCCCTTTCTTGTTTTATTGATTTGAACTCCAAGGTATTTGTTTACCCTTCCTAGCGACTTTAAAGAGAAATGTTCACTTAGCTTGGATACAAATAAGTCTTTCTTTTCTTTATGTTTGCCTATATACAAAATATCATCCACATAGATTAACACAAATTCTAATGATTCACCTTCCTTTCTAACAAAAAAGCAATTGTCTGCAGTTGTGGCTTTGAAATCCATATTTTTAAGCACGCTGACTAGACATTCATACCAACGCTTGCCGGATTGTTTTAATCCGTACAAGCTTTTGTTAAGTAACCAGGTCTCATTTCTATTTGTACATTGGCTATGAGGTGCCCTTACATATATCTCTTTTCGAGCTTTGCATGTAAATATGCAGTCTGCACATCATATTGAAAGACATCAAGATTGAGTATAGCCGCTATGACTAAAGCTGTCTTAACACTTTCGGTTCTTACAGTGGGAGAGTATGTGTCAGTGTAATCCTCAGGATATTTTTGAGTGTAACCTTGTGCGACTAATCTAGCTTTATATAATTTATTACCCTCTTCTAAATCTTTGATTTTGAATATCCATCTGGTGCCTATAATTGTCTTGTTCTTAGGGGCAGGGACTGGTGTAAATACACCTAATTCACGCAAGCTGTTCATTTCTTTTGTTATGGCTAATTCCCATTTTTCTCTTTCTTCCATGGGAAGTTTCAACACTTCCTCGTATGTGTTAGGTGTTGGTGTCTCGTCATTCACACACATTATATAATCCTTATACTTATTGGGTAATTGTTTTCTGTTACACCTGATTGTTGTTATTGGAATGCTCTCATTATCGTGTAGATACCTTGCTTCCTTTTTGGTTAATGAATCTGTTTTTATCCTGGTATGGTTACCTGTCCATGTTTTGTTTTTGTCATCATGTGTGTTATGTTCATGTTTCTCTCTTTCTATTCTGTCTTGTTGTTCAATATTTGGTTTTGTATTTTGGATTATCTCGTTAAGATGTATCTTAGACCAGTTGGCCTGTTCATGAAATACTGCTGTTCTTGAGACTATGAATTTGTTATTACTGTCAATGAATCTATATCCTTTTGTGCCTGTTTCGTATCCCATGAATCTGAGCCTTCTGGATACGTTATCTCCCTTACGTCTTAATTGTTTTGGTATTTGTACGTCTGCTGTAACTCCAAATATGTGCATGTGTGATATTTTTGGTTTCCTATTGTACATCACTTCGTATGGTGTTTTATTTAGGATGCTAGACCAGGTCCTATTTTGGGTATAGTTTGAATATAGTAATGCTTCTGACCAGAATTGTTTTCCTAAACCAGCATCTTCTAATGTACATCTAATCATGGTTTGCAGTGTCGAGTTCTTTCGTTCTGCTGTACCATTCTGAAAAGCAGAAAATGGGTTAGTCGTGAAGTGTAGCATTCCTTTGTCTTTTATCCATTGTGAGAATTCTTTTGACATGAATTCGGATCCCCTATCTGTCATGATTTGTTTTATTTTGATATTGTGTTGTGTTTCTACACGTTTGTAAAATTCTTTGAATTTTTGGAAAGTTTCATCTTTGTGTTTTAAAGTATAAACAAATCCATAACGGCTATAGTCGTCTATAATAGTTAGGAAATATCTTTTTTTTGTATGTGATGGATGGTGTTAATGGACCAACCAGATCCATATGTACCAGATCAAAAATTTGGTTAGAGGTCCTTGTTGCCCTCTTTGGTTTTGGGTTTGTTCTGAGTTTTGAGGATTTACATACTGAGCATTCCAAATAGTTTTTACAATCCTTTATTTTAACGCCATCAGCATGTTCAATCATTTTTTGTATTACAGGGAAACTTGCATGTCCCAATTTTCTATGCAACATGTGTGCACATTCATCATGAATTGGTTTGCCTATATTGGGTCTTTTGTTATTGTGTGTATCACTAGTGGGTGTGTCTTTGTGATTATAGTGTGTATTGGGTTCTTCATTGTCATTGTTGTTACTATGTTCACTGTCTATGTTGATGTCGTCATCAGTGTTTGTATTAATGTTATGCAACCATTTATCTTCTGTTACAAGGAAGGGTAGGCCCCCTTCGATAACTACACTATTCAATTTAGTCCCATCCTTTTCTAGTATTGCTTTTCCCCCAGAGAAGATTATATTTATGTTGAAATCTTGGCTTAATTTCACTGCACTAAGTATGTTATGTGATATTCCTGGTATCAACAATACCCCCTCTACTTTACCTAAACCAGGTATATTTACATCTCCTTTCCCTATGACTTGAACATTTTCTTGATTGGCTACTCTTATCATAAATTTATCATTTGTGAATGAAGACAGTATTTTCTTGTTATTTGTTGTATGATTAGTCGCCCCTGAATCTATGAGCCAAGTATTGTTTTTTGATTTTTGTGTGATGACATCGTTATGTTTATCTAATCCATTTAATGATCCTGATTTTCTGTCCCTTGAATTATCTCTATCCTTTCTGCGTTCTCTGTAGTTTGGGGAGTCTCTATATCTGTATCTATCAATAGATGATTGCCTGTCTTGATATCTACCCCTATAATCACAGTTTTGTCTTTCCCTATGAAACATGGGGCAATCTCCCTTAGAGTGTTTTCTGGATCCACAATTGTGACATTCAATTGTTTTTTGGTGATTCTCTTGGAAGGTTACCCCTTTTGCCTGTCTGTGTTCTGTGTATGCATTGTATCTACTTTTCCTCAAATTATCTTCAGCTATTAACTTATTTGACAGACTTTCTATGGATAAGTATCCTAGATTGATTGAGTCTAAGTGTGATATGTAGTTATCCCATGATGAATCTAATGAGTTAAGGATAACGCTTTTCATTGTCTGTTCTGATATTATTTCTCCTCTTAGATGTAATTCTGCTCTGGTTTTGTTTAAGTATATTAAATGTTCACTTATGGTGGTTCCAGATCTTAATTTGGCTGAAAAGAAATCTTTAGACATTCTAGTTGTTGTTGCCACACTTTCACTATGAAACAATTTAAACATGCATTGAATTATTTCTGAAACAGTAAGATTATGCTTAATACTGTAGTACATGGCAGGTGATATGCTAGAAATTATTAAATAGAATGCTCTGTGATGTAGGCAGTCTATTTTTAGAGTCCAAGGTCTTTTGGGAGGATTGGTTATAAAAAATAATAAATTTTCTTTCATAAAGACAACCTGAATTTGTTGACACCATTCCTGTAAATTGATGCCATCAATTCTAAGTTTTGGGAAATCACTAGGTAGATTCCCAATATTACTATTCCCACTACTTACAACTGTGGGTAGTCCATGGTCCTGTAGATGTTGAAAATTGCAGAATGGTGTGGGTATTCTGCTGATGAGCTTGAAAGGTTCTCCTTCTTCATAAAGTTCATTGTAGTTCTCTGTGTTCATCTGCGCATGCGCATTGGTCATTTCTCTGCTGAAGCCGCTGGGAGAGGTTCTCTTTGCTGTAGCTCCCTCGTAGTGCTCTCCTTCTGATGATTCGGTCTCCGGCTCGATCTTGGGTGTTCTGCTGGCAGCTGTGGTTCGTCTCTTTTGTATTTTTGCATTATTGGTTTTTATCGATTCTTTTGAAATTGTTAGACTTGTGCCAAACGTTTTAAATAGTTTTCTCATGGGTGTTTCGATTTCTTGTTCGGTGGATGATTCTTCTGTATCTGTTTCTGACTCTTCAGAAGAATAAATATATTTTTTGCTATTTTTTGTGTTTTTTCGCGCCAGAGTTTTTGAATGGTGCATTCTGATTGGTTCAGCCGTGTTCATTTCTGTGGCCGGTTGAAGAAAAGATGGCTGCCTTTCAAAATTTTGAGCGGGACCTCTGGTCTTGCTTCTGGTTATTTTTTCTTTCGTTGTAGGTTCGCTCACCATTTTTGTATTTTCGGGTTTGGCTTTTTCAATGTCTTTTTCTCTCGCTGCTCCGTTTTCTTCCAAGAAGCCTCGGAGTTCTGCGATGAGTTTGTGGTCATCTTTTTGACTTTTTATTAGCCTCAGTATCTCCGATCTGAGGTCTTTGTCTTTTATTTTGTTCTCTTCTTGGTTGTCGGTTTCTTTCTTAGGCATGTTGGATTTTATTGAGTCAGTTCAAACATCGACTGCTACCAGTTTGTTACAATATTTTGAGGATCAGACTCAATGATGAATTCAGAAGCAATTTCTTCAGTTAAAGAAGAGTTTATTCACAATAGGCATTCTACTTATTCTTGTCAGATTTACAGAGAGAAGCCTGCATGAGGTAAATGCAGTCTCTATTTATATCAAAGGGGAGGAGTCAAGGAAGGGGGTGATTACACATGAATACATTAAAGGAGGAGGAATAAATTAACCCTTTATATCCTGTATATATATACATATCTCTTGTTATAGAATAAGGCATTTACTTATGACAAGTTCACGGTTGTTTCTTTTAATAGATACATATTAACAAAGTGAAGTCTTATCTGAGTCCTATAAAAGTAGATAAAATCACATTGAATTCACATTCAGTTAGCATAGGTCGATCCCCAGGGCTGTGTTCTCTTTCTGTTGCTCTTTTCTCTATATATACAAATGACTGCAACTCAAAGGAACCCTCTTGTAAAGTACTGACATTTGCATATGATACAACAGTCATTGGTCTTATTCAAGACTGTGATGAGTCTGCATAGAGATGGGAAGTTGGACAACTGGCCCTGTGGTGCAGCCAGAACAATTTGGAGCGGAGTGAACTTAAAACTGTAGAGATGATAGTGGATTTTAGGGGAGCCCTTCTATTCTCCATCTCTTACAATATTAGACAACACCATATCAGCAGTACAGACTTTCATGTTTCTGAGCTCTATAATCTTCCAGGACTTGAAATGGACACCTAACGTTAGAACCATCATTAAAAAGGCACAACAAAGAATGTTCTTCCTGAAGCAACTCAGAAAGTTCAGACTGTCCCAGGAGCTGTTGATACAGTTCTACAGAGGAATTATTGAGTCTGTCATTTGTGCTTCTATAACTGTCTGGTTTGGTACAGCAACTAAACAGGACAGGTACAGACTTCAGCGCATAGTTAAGACTGCAGAAAAAACAACTGCAACCAGCTTGCCTTCCATTGAGAACCTGTATATTGCATGAGTCAGAAAGAAGGCTGAGAAAACAGACACCTGACATCCTGGACATAAACTGTTTCAACTTCTCCTCTCAGGACGCTGCTATAGGGCATTGCATACCAAAACAACTAGACACAGGGACAGTTTTTCATTCTAAGGTAAAGGTTCTCCTCGCAAGTATGTGCTAGTCATTCCCAACTCTACGGGGTGGTGCTCATCTCCGTTTCAAAGCCAAAGAGTCAGCGCTGTCCAAAGATTTCTCCATGGTCATGTGGCCGGCAAAGGCACATGGAACACTGTTACCTTCCCACCAAAGGTGGTCCCCATTTTTCTAGTTGCATTTTTTACGTGCTTTCGAACTGCTAGGTTGGCAGAAGCTGGGACAAGTAATGGGAGCTCACCCTGTTACGTGGGACTAGGGATTCGAACCGCTGAACTGACGACCTTTTTATCGACAAGCTCAGCATCTTAGCCACTGAGAACACCTAATCCTCACAGAATTGTCTTATGTTTAAGGATATTTACCTATGCAGTATGGTTGTATTGCTGTTATTCTTCTTGTCTTTCCTACTACCTTCTCCTATTGATATCTTATATTACTTTGTTGTTTGTATGTATACTGAGAACTTAGGCACCAGAGACAAATTCCTTGTGTGTCCAATCACACTTGGCCCATAAAGAAGTCTATTGCATTCTATGTATACCATATGCAGGCAGACACTTCACTATGCAGCTCTTCAAAGTTTTGAGTAACTCATTTGGAATTAGAAGATAAAAATCAGAAAAGAGGAAATTGCTTTTATGTGCACATTTTCATGTAGGTGCCCCAAAAGACCTCATCGCATCCTCTCAATAAGTTATTCAAGACTCCATGATATGGCTCACCACATGCTAAATGGCTGAAAAAAGGTCTCAAAAGTGTCCTTTTCAATTATTTCTTTTATTTCATGTTCAGTAGTTGGAAGCAGAGGGTGTTCAATCCCTGATGGGACTGAAGGATGCTAGCAGTGGTCTTTACATCTGCCACTATTGTTGAAAGCATATAAACTCAGCTGACAGATCTCTTGAATTTGCCTTCAAGATAGAAATAGTGACATTCTCATCTAAGCATAAAAGCATTCTTCTGCTTTAGCCTCCCTGCCTCTTATGTCACTTTTATGCTAACACAACTCAGTAGATCAAGTGTTTGATCTGACAGTGAATTAGTAAAAAAGATAGACAGTTTGACTGAAAACAAAAAAGAAATCAGCAAATGATAATGATTTTGCATGCAAAACACAAAATTATTAATCTTAGTTGAATGATTAATTTTATAATAGTTCTATTTTTCCCCTTGGCCCTGAGCTGGTTTGAGGTACATCAGGGAAAATATTGTTTAGATCAAAACTTACACAGCTTGACACATTTACATCAACATTAAAAATCTGAAAAGCAATAATAGAGGGGTATTTGGTGCTCTCTAAGCTTGGTTGTTTTGTTTTTTTGTTGTTGTTGTTTTTTGCATCATCATCATCATGATGTTTGCAAGAAAATAACCAAGCCCAGAGAGCACCAAGGACTTTTCATTTCAACCCTCAGCTACAAACATTATCTTTATTGATATACAATAATAGAGAAATCTCATTTCTTAAAGCAAATCATAGAATCATAGGGATGGAAAGAATCTTGGAGATCTTCTAGTCCAATCTCTTGTTCAAGATGGGAAACCTTTATATAATCCCATCAAAATGGCTGTCCAGTGTATTCTTGAAAACCTCCAAAGATGAATCATCCACAACTCCAGGAGACAAGCTATTCCACTGGTTAATTGTTCTCTCTGTCAGAAAATTTCTTCTTAGTTTTAAGTTGGATCTCTCTTTAATTACTTCTTGTCCTACCCTCAGATGCTTTGGCCTGACCCTTTCTTCTCTGTGACAACGAGAAGAACATACTGAGAAGCTGTGAGTTATTAGATTTGTTAAATAAAATGCAATCTCTTCCAAATAAAAGAGAGAATGGTAAAAATTATTTGATGCTACCATGAACTTCCTCACCTATCAGGTGTATCAATGCTTCAAATTGAGCTATTTTTGTCACCTTGGTCTAGAATATGGCCAAATTGTTAATTTACTGCCAATGAGGAAAACTTCAAGCAAATAGACATTATCAGCTATAGGTCCTTCTCAGGGGAATTCCACTTAAGAATGCAATTAATTCAATCAATAGAAAAGGAACATACAGAATTCCATTGTTCTACTTTCCATTGGTCCTTGCTTTTTCCATAAGCAACGGGATCTTTATAGCTAATGTGTTTGTTTTCTAAGAAAAACATACAAAGGACACAAATATACTGTAACAAGCATCCAGCTTTTCTGAGTTCCTCTGTTGTATTAGTTGCCATAGAATCCATTAATATTGGAACCTCAATATATCATTTTGAAAAGAGCAGCCAATCCTGTATTTATTTTATTTTGTTTTGTAATCAGCAAAGTTCACTTCTCCAATTTAAATTTTAACAAGAAAGGAATATATTCTGATTCCAAATTTAAAATATAACTTTTCCATTCTACACTGTACCTGGTTTAACACACAAGGGTTTAACATATAATAAGCATCCTTTCTATCTACACATTTTAAAGATATATTCTCTCTATTAATCCTACTTAAGTGAGGAAAAACACAACAATGTATTAATAGACCACATACTTTGAATTAAAAAAAAATCCCAAATTCAATTTCCCATATATCTAGGACAGAACCAGCTTGTCTTGGAAAATCTGGAGAGGCACTAGTTAAATTCGATTTTTATGATCCTGTGATTTAAAGTTAATAGAATGCTCTTTGATGTACAGCTTCGTTTTTTATATTGTGACAGTTGTGACTCCAGGAAAGCTGAAATAAATTGACTCTGACTCTTTAAGTAAAATGCATCTTACAGGATTAGATCTTTTTTCTGTTTGTTTTAATTTTAAAATCAGACACAGCTATGTCTGAATACCAATTTTATAGGAGCCACTGTGAGGTTAAACCAATTTGTAAAGAAAAGGATTCGATTATAGCAAATGCACAATTTTGGAAGGCAAAATAAAATAGGTTTTTGTATTTTCAGCAACTAAAAGATAGAGGAAATGAATATATATATATATATATATATATATATATATATATATATATATATATATATATATATATATATATATATATATATATATATATATGAGATTGATGGATCTGTATGAAAACTGGGGTATCACATGTTTCATTGCCGTTCCTATTTTTACCCGTATGTGAAAGAATGAATATAAAAATCCATTCTGATAACCTTGCCTTTCCATTTTAAAAAAGAACATAAACCTCAAAGGCTTGTATTTAAACTTATATTAATCTGAAAGCCAATAGATGGCTTGCATTCATTTATATTGAGGATATGTTTTACTCTAGCTGTGTACAGCATTTATACAAGAATTAGCACTCTGCACAGCATAAATATCATATGGCAATAGCACTTAGATTTATATATCACTTTATAGTGCTTTACTCTCTAAGTGGTTTACAAAGTCAGCATATTTCCCCCAACAATCTAGGTCCTTGGAAGAATGGAAGGATGAGTCAACCTTGAGTCAGTCAGAATTGGCGAGCAGTGAGTTAGCCTGCAATACTCCACTCTAACCACTGCATCACCATGGCTCTTCATTCATTCAATGGGTTGACTTCAACTTCCATAATGTTGGTTGGGAATGATCAGAAACTAATTCAAATATATATCAAGAGAATCAGGTTAATTGTTGTCTTGCTTTCTCCATTAAGCTTCCTGGAATTAATTCATAGGCATGTTACTCCTTAAGTCTCCTACTTAATCTTGGTGATTTTGTATCTATAATATAAAAATAAGCTATTGCCTCACTCTCCTACATAGCCAAGCATGTAGAGAACCAGTGTGGTCTAATGGTGAAGGTGCTGGCCTAGATAGCAAGAAACTGTGAGTTAAGACCTCCTTTGGCATGAAAGCTGGATGGAAGACTTTGGGCCAGACACACTTTCTTAGCCCAAACCACCTCAGAGAGAAAGAGGAAGGAATACAAGATGTGTTCATGCTTTGAGTTGACTATTTAAGTTTATGTGCGTGTATATGTTTGTGTATGTCTGTGTATGTCGGTATGTATATATTGCTAGCATTCCTAGAAAATGACTTTTGGTATGGTCAAATGACTAAATCATTAAAGATTCTATTCTATTCTATTCTATTCTATTCTATTCTATTCTATTCCATTCCATTCCATTCCATTCCATTCCATTCCATTCCATTACATTACATTACATTCCTAATTCAGCTCCATTTCTATTACCAAAAATGATCCAGAAACTCACTAAATTCAAGATAATTCTTTTGGCATAAATTCCTTTCACATTCATCCCTCTTTTACTTAGGTCACCACTGATTTGCATGAGGCCTTTGTTTTCCAACAAATCTGATATCTGTAAATTTCTGTGGCCACAGATAATGCTTCTGCTAGGCTAGATAAGATTTTTCTTGCTTTCCTAGAATGTATATATTGACTTACAATTAAAAACATGGATGTGCACAGGTAGGGTTTTTCTTCTTATTATACCGAAATACTTGGGGGGTCATTAAAATATTTGCAACATCTGCTTGTTTCTTTAGGGAAACTATTAGATTACATTGGGGATGGGGGGATGGTTTCATTTCTATGACAGCTTAATGTTCACCAGAGTCTTCCCTTTTCCAGGCTAACTGTATCTAATATTTCCAACCATTCTTCATATGTTTTTGCTTTTTTATCCTCTTGGCTGTCTAGTTGTGTCCTGATCAACAAAGAACAAACCAGAACCAGGTGTGATGGTCTAATCAGTGAAGAATAGAGCAGAAATATGTAAACTCTTCCTTGCTGAGCAATATTCTTTTTTAGCTGTGTATAATAGCATCTGCAACTCACTGAAAAGAGAACAAAAAGCAGACCTCTGCACAATGATACAACTACACAAATGCCATGCTTACATACTTTTCATGTCTCATATAAGTACATAATATAAATTGCAGCATTTACGTGATTGCATTATAATGTTTAGGTCATCACTTGTCCATCTTGGAATGTAAAGCCATGTCTAAAGCTAGTCAAATAATATACATTGAATTCTGTTGCGGACTGCCAGCGACCAGCGGAACTGGCAGCAGAGTCGGATGGTGAGGAGGTTGGGGAGGAACTTGGGCCAGTCCTGGGGACTGGGGAAAGCTCGGACAAGGGCTCTGTGTCAGAGGCAGAAAGGGAGTTAAACAGCAGTGAGGTAGAGGAACAGCTGGAGCCTGTTCCCAGTTTGTGCATGCGCAGAGCTGCCAGAAGACAAGAACAACTCAGAAAGCAGGGTCAACTTGGGAGTAAAGCCACACCTTGGAGGTGATTGGCCCCTCCCATAGGAAACAAAAGAGGAGCAAACAGGGACTGGGCTTTTGCAGGAAACAATTCATTTGTTCCATGACTCTGAGAGAGATTGTGCCAAATTTTGCCTTTTGCCTCGTTTGCCTCGTTTGGAAACAAGTTACGTGGCAGCTTGCCAAGCGAGATAAGGTGTGTGATAACTATTCCTTTGAAAAACTGTTTGGACAAGCCTTGCTGACTGTAAATGAAAGAGGTTTTGCCAAGACCAAGACTCTGCTTCCTGCTGTTTAAGGGAGCCTAGATCAGAACATATTCATCCAAAAAAAAAAAAATAAAAATGAACAATTAGCCTTAGGTAAACATGCAGGAACATATGTCAACGATTTTATTTTAATACCCACAGTATCATTTTATCTGATGATGAAATTAATAGTTAAATACGGAGATGTAACAGAGGGTATGTAAATGTGTATGTGAGAAAGACCTCGAGAGATGGGGTGAAGAAATGCTGCCTAGAGAACAGTCAGATAAGAGGGCAAAAGAGAGGCCACGCTGGGAATATTGCATTCGGTTTTGGTCTCCACAGTGTAAAAAAGATGTTGTGACTCTAGAAAGAGTTCAGAGAAGAGCAACAAGGATGATTAGGGGACTGTAGGCTAAAACAGATGAAGAACAGTTGCTGGAATTGGGTATCTCCAGATCAGTGTTTCCCAAATTTGGGAACTTCAGGATGTATGGACTTCAACTCCCAAAATCCCACAGCCAGCCATGCTGGATGGGGAATTCTGGGAGTTGAAGTCCACACTTCTTAAAGTTCCCAAGTTTGGGAAACACTGCTCTAGATTAATGAAAAGAAGAACTAGGGGTGACATGATTGCAGTGTTCTGATATCTCAGGGGCTGCCACAAAGAAGAGGGAGTCAAGCTATTCTTCAAAGCACATGAGGGCAGGACAAGAAGCAATGGGTGGAAACTAATCAAGAAGACAAGCAATTTAGAACTAAGGAGAGATTTCCTGACAGTGAGAACAATTAATCAGTGGAACAACTTGCCTCCAGAAGTTGCGAATGCTCCAACACTGGAAGTTTTTAAGAAGATGTTGGATAACCATTTGTCTGAAGTGGTGTAGGGTTTCCTGCCTAAGCAGGGGGTTGGACTAGAAGACCTCCAAGGTCCCTTCCAACTCTGTGATTCTATATGATTTCTATATAGTCCACAGCTGCATAAGAGGCAAAAGGAGGGACTCTCGCTGTCTTTTCAGGTTGTAAAGGAGATAGAGGGAGATGCGTCCTTTCAGACTTGCAAGCTTCTTTTAATACAGCTTTTACAATGAAGTAGAATTAGCTCATCTGATCGTGCATCTGATCGTGACAGCATGTGAGAATGGTTTACTACATGTCGCAGGAGCTTTCCTTTTAGCATGTAGACAAGAGCTTCATGGCAAGCTGACATTAAGTACGCTGTGTTTGTCAGAGTAAATGAGATCCTCTTTCAAATGATCAGGCTGAACCTCTTGCTGGGTTGAAATGACCTACCCTTTCATTTTCACTATTGTATTTCCTAATAGATATTCTCTTTCTTTCCCCCTGCTCCCTTTCCCTTCCCTATTTGATATCTTGAATACTTCCATAAAAAAATAAGACTGTATCCAGTTCTACCATAGTCAGTGGGAAGTTGGTAGGAAAATTAAAGCAAGAGAGACCCCTTGTGGCCTAACAACTTTAATTCATTTCAAAAATTGACATCCCTTTAAGAAGGCTGCGTAGGCATTTTCCTCTTTCTTGATATAGCTTCATTCAGGGAAAGGATTTTTATGAAACCAGATGTTTCACACAACTAATGATTAGATAGTGCTTCTTTGTGCACTAGGCCTCACCAGCATATGAGTTTTCCTATTTTCATAGCCAGTCCCAAAGGTGCTTTTTCAAGAGGCAGCTAAATTTTCTTTCTGATCAATGCCCAGTAAGTTTGTTCTAATGTCATTCTGGATATTCCTTACTCATTCTTGGATGATAGTTTTGCTTTTGTAGAACTTGCTTTGATTTCTAAAAAAAGATGAAACTCTGAAAAAGTAGTTGCTTTATTATTCTGTAGAGATTCTCGGCCATCCAGGTCCTGGTTGTCCCAAAGGTCCTTTTTCAGGAGACAACTGGACTTTCTTGTTTTTCTTTGAAAACACTTCATTTTTCCCCCAAGAAGCTTTTTCACCTCTCCTTGGAGAAGCAAGACATCTTCAGAGAAAAAACAAGAAAGTCCAGTTGCCTCTTGAAAAAGCACCTTTGGGACAACCAGGACCTGGATGACTGAGAATCTCCATAGACTTTTATCTATTCACTTTGGGATGAACATCCTTTGAATGGTGCAGGTATATGAATGGATTTCCAGAAAAATTGTAGACTACAGGAACCATTTGCACTTCAGTTTGAGATGGCAGGCATTACTCAGGTGACCCTGAGGACACAGATAAACCTTGAAGTGGTCTCAACTCTCTAAAATAATGCAAATGACCAGCTGTTTGCAAAGAATATAAATCCTTCCATTCCCCACCATCCAGTCAGAGCTAAAGAAGCTTCTTGGATGAGAAGCGAAACATCTTCAAAGAAAAACCAGAAAGTCCAGTTGCCTCTTGAAAAAACACCTTTGGGACAACCATGAGCTGGATGACTGAGAATCTTGATAGACTTCCATAGCCAGTGCAGGTGGATAGCCCATTTTTATTCCCTGTATAGTGCCAAGGGAATCAAAATGTTATATTTTGGATTTGTTGGTGAATATGATAAGTAATGATTGTGGATTTAGTGCTATTTTCCATATATAAAACCCTTGACTTCCTTGCTGTCTTTTTTCAGTTGATAGAAAGCTGACATTGGGTGTAACTAAGTATGCTTGGCAAGTCCCAAAGGTGTTTTTTCAAGAGGCAAGTGGACTTTCTGGTTTTTCTTTGAAGACATTTTGCTTCTCATCCAAGAAGCTTCTTCAGCCTGACAAGGTTGAAAGTAAGAGGAGGAGAAAGAAGAAAAAGGAGATACTGTAAGATAGATGGAGAAGTTCAAGGAAATGATTGGTGTGTCTTTGGAAGAGTTTTTGAGTGTTGCCAAGGATAGGATGAGCTGATAACCATTTATCCATACTGTCATAACAATGAACTGCTTGAACTCTGTAACATTTGAAGGCATCGACTCCTGAAATCCTGCAACAAAAAACTATTTTGTTTTAGATCTGGCCATTCTGCAGGGTTTACATCCGGCCAATTTTCATGGGATTTAATCTTGGCTATCCCCATAACATTGGATTTGTTTTTCCTTATCAATTCTGTTATACTCTTGTTTGTATGGTTGGAATCATTATAAAATTCAATGTATGGTTTCATCCAGATTTATAGAATATAGAACATAGAATAATATGCTTGGAATGGATTTTGCAAGTCTTCTAGTCCAACCCCCTGTTCGAGCAGGAGACTCTATCCCATTTCAGATAAATGGTTGTCCAATCTCTTTTTGAAAGCCTCCAGTGATGGAGCACCCAAAACTTATGAAAGCAAGCAATTCCATTGGTTGATTGCTCTCAACATTAAGAAATTTTTCCTTAATTCTAGGTTGCTTCTCTCCTTGGTTAGTTTCCAACATTGTTTCTTATCTTGCCTTTTGGTGCTTTGGAAAATAGTTTGACCCTCTTGAAGGAGCTATCAAACATTGAAACAGAGCTATCATGTTACCCTTAGTCCTTCTTTTCATTAGAGTACACATACCCAATTCCTGTAACCATTCTTTGTATGTTTCATCCTCCAGGCCCTTAATCATTTTTGTTGCTCTTCTCTGCACTCTTTCCAGAGTCTCAACATCTTTTTTATATTGTGGTGACCAGAACTGGATTTAACAACACCCATACAGTTATATATTTTATCTCCCTGTCCAGAAGTTTGCAGAGGTTTCATTTTGTTTCTGCAAACTTGATATGAGCATCAATGTTATTCTTGGTGACTTTGATTTTCTGCTTTGTTACTCTCACACAAGTTATCTTCATATTCCATGATTTCTATCTGACAGAGCCCTTGAACGTGTATTTTAAGTCAAGCCAAGAGAGGCCTTTAAATCATTCAGTGTTGTGAGGTTATTTGTGACACTCTTGGGAGTAATTTTGTCATGATGGCCTCTCTTGGGAAGGCCCACTATTATTCCAAAGCCCTTCATTTTTTATTTTTTATTTACTGTAAGAGAGGAAGCTTGTAAGGTAAGAATTAATTGTTTTCAGCTAGATCTACTATGTAAATATGAATGCTAAGAAAAGGATAGAGAAAAGAATAGATTCAAAAGTTCAGGAGAAAAAGGAATAGACATAGGAGGGAGGGAGGGAGGGAGGGAGGAAGGAAGGAAGGAAGGAAGGAAGGAAGGAAGGAAGGAAGGAAGGAAGGAAGGAAGGAAGGAGAGGGAGGGAGGGAGGGAGGGAGGGAGGGAGGGAGGGAGATCATTCTGCATAGGATTTCTTTCTTGTCCATAATAAAACCTTCCATGCCACTCAAGTCTGTGAATTTTCTGCTGTTAGCTAGTTACTAAATGTAAGTAGAATTTCTAGAGAGTATGCCTCCAGTGTGTATAGTGTATGTGTTCAGTTGCATTGGGAAGAATCATGTACAAATCCACTCTCTTCCCAAGAAAAGCCCTCCGGAAGCTCACTGAATGACTTCAGACCTGTACACTCACTCTGTCTATCTTTCTTTTTTAAGAATAGGAGTTCTTCCAGTGTTCTGTTCTCACTATACGTTAGTCTGTGTGCAGCTCGACATGCAACTAAACCCACCGATCCTCCAATAAAACAGACCATGTGCATAGATCTGAATGCTTTATTGAAAGAACAGGGTATGGTGAAACTGGGGAAAATAGGGATACCTACAATGAAAACCAAATACAAGATAGACAATATTGAGTTACTGCTGAACATAACAATTAATAAATACAAGCCATTTAAATCTCACCAGCGATGCTCTGTGTGTGGGATGTGGGTTTGTTCTTGGATGACCATGTGCCACAAGATTAAGATGGATTCTTCTATGTGCTTCTGCCTTCTCCAAGTGCTAAAGGAAATGGAGTCTGGCTTTCCAGCGTGCACTTGTTTTGAGAGTGTCGGCTGATGAGTAAAGGGTTGGGTCAGTTTCAAACAATATTCTTGTTATTTGTGTCTTTGGCCACTAGATGGGGATAGAGAGCAACAACAGTATATAAAGATCGTATGTTGGGGCATATTTGTCCCTCCGGCTACTAGAGAGGGCTAGAGAGCAACAATAGTATATCCAGGAAAGGACAAGAGGCTATGTCAGGAGATATTCTCTCCTGAAGAAGTTTAAAATTGAGCTAGACTGGCTATATTTCAGGGATAGTCTACTAGTGGATTGTTGGATCGGCGCAGGGAAAAGAGACGCGACTCAGCTTCAGTCCGTTCAGTACTTTATTAGGTAGAATAAGAACTGCCAGCTGTGCTGCGGAGCCTCCTTTTATGTGGCTCCGGCAAGCCAACCGGCCAATGACAGCTATTTAAAACTCCCACCGGTGGAATCAACCAATCCCCTGGTGGATGTCCTTATAAGGACATAACATGGATCCCTTGCAAACAGTTGGACTAGATGATCTCTAAAGTACCTTTCACTTGTTCTGTCTGATGACTTCACCTCTCAAAGTTGTTGCTATGGGTGGGTGGGGGAATGGGAGTGCAACGAACTCTTGGAGGAAATACAAGATGTAAATCCAATGTAGGAATAGATAAATCAATTAAAGATGTGAATATAATAATGAAGGAGAATTACAGTATAGTGAATATCAATTAATGATTTACCATTATTACTGAATGGCACTGGAATGTTACTGTTTTTCCATATTACTGTTGCTGCTAATTATGTAATTGTACAAATGAGAAAGGACTAGATTTTAAGGGAAATGATGAATGTTTTTTATGACTGCAAACTTTTTAAAATGTAACATTTTCAAATTTTTTGAAAGGATCTAATGCCATTAATATTTAAAAGGGCACAAATCCTGAAAAATATTCCCACTGAAGATTTCCTAGTTCATTCACTCTGTTTCCAAATGCATTTCTTTTTTTTTACTTTTTAGGTAAAATTCCAGTTTTATTTTTACTTTTTACTTATCTGTAGTCTATGGGAGTCTAGTTTGTTATTCATAATATTAATCTATTAAATTTATATGTCATCTAACTCCAGTGACTAGAGCAGTTGATTAATTTGAGGGGAGGTTGCAGACTTATTATGACATAGCTTTTTTTTTTTTTTTTTTGAAGAGGAATTATAGGAATCAGCAACTGTATGAGGAACATTCCCGCATAAACAACTCAAATTGAGAAATTTACAGAATGTTGCTGTTTGGAAAAGTTGCCACTCAAAAGATTTAATCAACTACCTCAAAAGATTTATTTTCAAGAACTTAAAAAGGTTAATTGTTAGACTATATTAATCTAAAAGTCAGCAGTACAGCCTTCATGGGTAATAAATCATCCATAAACCTTGGGAGTCCATGGGGAAGTAAAACAGCAAGTGTAGAGTCTATTTTACATGTCACACACAGAAAAAATGTCATGACACAAGGTCCACCATTTTGACTCCTGTCCATGGACACTTATAGAAGTGGCCGGTCACTACTCAAATTGTACACATTTTTTATTTTTATTTATTTATTTATTTTATTTTATTTTATTTTGACAAGCACATATAAAATAACAGGTAAAAGTGTAAACATAATTTGAATACATGAAAAGAGTAAGTAAAAAGGAATATTAGGACAGGGATGGTAGGCACGCTGGTGCATTTATGCACGATCCTTACAGACCTCTTAGGAATAGGGTGAGGTCAACAGTAGACAGTTTAAGGTTAAAGTTATGGGGGTTTGGGGAAGATACACATATACTGCATATGCATATGGAGACACATCAATAAGTTTGAAAACTTGGGAGGTTGCTCAAGTGTGCAAAATTTCAATATTGTTATATATAATCACACAAAAAATGCAAACATTTTAGCAATAGCACTTAGCAATAGCACTTAGACTTATATACCGCTTCATAGTGCTTTTGCAGCCTTCTCTAAGCGGTTTTACAGAGTCAGCATATTGCCCCCAACAATCTGGGTCCTCATTTTACCCACCTCGGAAGGATGGAACTGAGTCAACCTTGAGCTGGTGAGATTTGAACTGTTGAACTGCAGCTAGCAGTCAGATGAAGTAGCCTGCAGTATTGTGCTCTAACCACTGTGCCACCTCGGCACTTTTAAATAATATTGTAAGGGGGTGATAATTGAAAATTGATGTCCTCATTAAATACATGGATAGGACATCTCTGTACCAAAAATGTGATGATCAATACAATAGATTCATAGGGATGTCCATTATTTTCTCAGATACACTACTGTCTTTAGAGATAGCATCAACTGTATTTGTTACTACCGGTCTTCCCTTCTCAACTTGACAATTTCCAGTTATGTGACACTACAGCTCACATAATAATAACCTCTTGCCTTCAATCCAATGATTTTAATTTTTTATAATTCCCATCTAAGTTCTCTCTATATATATATACATATATACATATACATATACATATACATATACATATACATATACATATACATATACATATACATATACATATACATATACATACACATACACATACACATACACATACACATACACATATATATATATATATATATATATATATATATATATATATATATATATATATATATATTAAATGCGAGTATAAGGAAGCTGTTATCTCCTGAAGGTTTTTCAGTTATAAATTATTTTTACACATATTGGTTCTGGATGTAGATGAAATGTTTTAAATCTAATTAAATTAAGAATTACCTAGTGGCGATAAAAGCAGCAAAATGTACCCATTTTGCTGCTCTTATTGCATCATCAGATAATCGCCCGGCCGCCCTGTTTAGGGTGACCCGCTCCCTGCTCCACCAGGAAGCGC
Source organism: Arizona elegans (assembly GCA_022577455.1). Taxonomy (NCBI): domain Eukaryota; kingdom Metazoa; phylum Chordata; class Lepidosauria; order Squamata; family Colubridae; genus Arizona; species Arizona elegans. The sequence continues at coordinate 5,396,475 of JAKOOJ010000006.1, forward strand.
GGGAGGACCCCTTGGAGGGAAGAGCCGAGGATTTTGTGCAGTATCTGCATGACAAAATCACTCAGATTCGGGAAGATCTGGACTCCGACTGGGTAGATCCAGCAGGGATGACGGAAGCAGGTCCTGAGAATGTTATCTGGGATGAGTTTGATCCTGTGACCCCTGAGGACGTGGACAGGATTCTGGGTAGACTGAATGCGACCACATGTTTGTTGGACCCGTGCCCGTCCTGGTTAGTGCTGGCTTCCCGGGACGTGACACGAGGCTGGCTCCAGGGGATTATAAATGCTTCATTGGGTGAGGGTGTCTTTCCCGCCGCCTTGAAAGAGGCGGTGGTGAGACCTCTCCTCAAGAAGCCTTCCCTGGACCCGGCAGTATTGGCTAACTATCGTCCAGTCTCCAACCTTCGCTTTGTGGCGAAGGTTGTTGAGAGTGTGGTTGCACGACAGCTTCCCCAGTACCTGGATGAAACGACGTATCTAGATCCGTTCCAGTCGGGCTTCAGGCCTGGGTACAGCACGGAAACGGCATTGGTCGCGTTGGTGGATGATCTCTGGAGGGCTCGGGACAGGGGGTGCTCCTCTGTCCTGGTCCTGTTAGACCACTCAGCGGCTTTTGATACCATCGACCATGGTATCATGCTGCACCGGTTGGAAGAGTTGGGGGTGGGAGGCACCGTACTACGGTGGTTCTCCTCCTTTCTCTCCGACCGGTCGCAGTCTGTGTTGACGGGGGGGCAGAGGTCGACCCCGAGGCCCCTTATATGTGGGGTGCCACAAGGGTCGGTTCTCTCGCCCCTTTTGTTCAACATTTATGTGAAGCCGCTGGGTGAGATCATCCGTGGTTTCGGGGTGGAATACCATCAGTACGCTGACGACACCCAGCTGTACATCTCCACCCCAGACCACCCCAACGATGCCCTTGAAGTGATGTCCCGGTGCCTGGAGGCCATACGGATCTGGATGGGGAGGAACAGGCTCAGGCTCAACCCATCCAAGACCGAGTGGCTGTGGTTTCCGATGTCCTGATATAGTCAGCTGGTGCCATCGCTGACTATTGGGGGTGAATCATTGGCCCCCACGGAGAGGGCTCACAACTTGGGTGTCCTCCTGGATTCACGGCTGTCTTTAGAAGAGCACTTGACAGCCGTGACCGGGAGGATTTTTCATCAGGTTCGCCTGATCCGCCAGTTGCGTCCCTTTCTGGATTGGGACTCGTTACGCACGGTCACTCATGCCCTCGTCACCTCCCGTTTGGACTATTGTAACGCTCTCTACATGGGGCTCCCCTTGAGGTGCACTCAGAGGTTCCAACTGGCGCAGAGTGCGGCCGCGCGGGTGGTGATGGGAGCGACGTGGCACTCCCATGTAACACCTCTCCTGCGCGAGCTGCACTGGCTCCCGGTGGTCTTCCGAGTGCGCTTCAAGGTTTTTGTTATCACCTTTAGAGCGCTCCATGGCTTAGGACCTGGTTATTTACAGGACCGCCTGCTACCACCAATAGCCTCCCACCGACCAGTACGCTCCCATAGAGAGGGGCTCCTCCGGGTGCCGTCGGCCAAACAATGTCGACTGGCGGCCCCCAGGGGGAGAGCCTTCTCTGTGGGGGCACCTACGATCTGGAACGAGCTCCCCCCGGAGATACGGAGGATCCCGGATCTGCATACCTTCCGTCGCGCGCTTAAGACCTTTCTATTTCACCAAGCCGGCCTGACCTAAGTTTTTTTCCCCTTTTTAAATGGAAATTTTAAATTTGGTTTTAAATTATTGGGGTTTTAATCTGTTCAGCCAAATTATTTAATTTCGTTTTAATCTATTTTAAATTTTGTATTTATATGTTTTATTCCATGGCTGTTCACCGCCCTGAGTCCTTCGGGAGTAGGGCGGTATACAAATTTAATAAATAATAATAATAATAATAAATGAAATATTTATTCCCCTTCCCCCTCTTGTAACAGCAGGCTCTTTCAAATACTTCCCTTTTATTTAGTATTCTATACGTGGGAATGACCTTGGTAGACTGGGTAAAAAAAATGCTGCCTGGGGAGCAGATACCGGTAAGAGGGATCTGAGCCTACAGCTAAATAGTAGGTAGAGCAAAAGGCTCAGAAGCAGTGGTGGGTTCCTCCTGATTCGGTCCGGTTCGGCCGAGCCGGTAGCAGTGACGATATGACATCACCGAACCAGTTCTCCCCCCCCGCCCTCCCACCCCCCCACCCCCCCCACGTTATTCTTACCTTTTATTTGGTCTCACCCCCAATCTATTGCTGCCTCCTGAGTCCCAGCTGGTGACTAGAGGGGAAAAAAACTGTTTAAACTCTTGCCGTGGGGCTTCAAAGGGCCGTCCTACAGCTGATGGGTGTTAAAAGCAAACAAATGAGTTGGGTCGTAAGTGCAAGGTCTGGTCGTAAGTGCGAGGACCTTCCAGAAATGACTCTGACCGGCTAGCCATGCCCACCTAGTCACATGACCTCCAAGCCACACCCACAAAATAAGCCACGTCCACAGAACCGGAAGTAAAAAAAATTAGAATCTATCCCTGCTCAGAAGGGACCCTTCCTATGTTTTCAGGCTATAAAGGTGACAGCAGAAGAATACTTTCAGCCTTGTAAGATTTTATTAATGTAGCCTTACAATAAGGTAGAATTAGTTATCTGGTCATGTTTCCTGCATAGTCTACTAGGTAAGGCTAATATCAATGTTACAATCTGAAAGTACATTCTCCTGCCTTCTCTTTTACAGCCCAAGAAACTAGGAAAGGTCTCTTCTGAACCTCTTGCCCCACCACTACCCAGCTGCAGGCTATTTTTTTTTAAAACTAATTATTTATTTATTTTGTCAAACATGTATGAGATAACAGGAATAAGTATAAACATGATTATGAATACAGGAAATGGATACAAATAAATGGGGACAGTAGGACAGGGACGGGAGGCACGCTGGTGCGCTTATGCACGTCCCTTACAGACCTCTTAGGAATGAAGTGAGGTCAACAGTAGACAGTCTAAGGTTAAAGTTAAGGGGGGTTGAGGATGTAACGACAGAGTCAGGTAGTGCATTCCAGGCATTGACCTCTCTGTTGCTGAAGTCGTATTTTCTGCAATCGAGTTTGGAGCAGTTTACCTTGAGTTTGTATCGATTGTGTGCTCATGTATTATTGCAGTTGAAGATGAAGTAGTCATTGACAGATAGTACATTGTAGCAGATAATTTTGTGTACTACGCTTAGGTTATGCTGTCTTTTATCTGACCATTCCCTAGGTAGCATCTCTTTGGAACATTTCCCACATACCATTTAAAATATCGCACAGCATGATTGCACTTATGAATCCTTGGGGCATGGTGAGCTAGGGGTCATTAAACTCTTGAGAGAGGGTTTCAAATTCCTTCCAGCCTACTTTAAAAGACACTTTTTTGTGACAAGACATAAGCCATAAATATACACGGGGTTCCCTTAAATGACCGTATCCTAGAATTTGTCACTCTAAACTTTGTCACCCTCAAAAGGATTCAGGTCCTGCTGGAGCTAAATGTGCATTTTTATTTATTTATTTATTTATTTTTTGCTAAATAGGTGAAAGAAGAGCCTGTACCACATAAAGCAGGTAATCCTATAATCTCCATACAATGTAACTGAAATGGGGCAATGGAATGGAAAATGGAAAAAAGAGAAGATTGCATCTCATTATAGATTTTCATTACCTGGCAACAGTTAGACAATTGGGAAAAATAAATGGGGAGCACAAGAGAAGAACTCACGGATATTTTTGTCTCTTTAATACAAATGTAATAGGCTGTACACCACCCTGAGTCCTTCGGGAGAAGGGCGGTATAGAAATAAAATTATTTATTTATTTATTTTTTTCTCTGAAATGCTAGTTGCAGTTAAAAAGCAGGCAAGAAAGTAGAATTCTCAGTAAGAAGATCATATTCATATTCATTTGTTTGTTCAATTTACATGGCTGCCCATCTCAAACAAATTACTCTGGGCAGCTAGTAATTTTAGAAACTCAGCAAAAAGCCATTAAATATAAAACAAAAAGACAATAGGCAGCATCAGTCAAAGAAAAAAAAAAAACGTAAATATGGATCCAATAGAAATCTTTCAAGAAAACTATTTCACAGGTTCCAAATGATATTCCAGCTGAAAAAACTAGAAGCACTGTCATGTTTTCAGAGCCTTGCCAACAGTCCAATAAGGGCAGGGCCAATATGATCTCTGGAGAGATAAGCATTAATATGGAATGTAAAGTGATCACAAAGCCTCCCTTCCTAGATCCTGCCAGGTGAAACTTTGTAATGGATAGGATTTTCATGCTGGATGGGATGGGATGGGTAGACATGATCAGGGAGAAGAGGTCCCTCACATAATCTGACTCATGCCACGGAGATCTTTATAGATTACCAACAGCACCTTGATGTTGTGAAGAGCTTTATAGATTACCACCAGCACCTTGATGTTGTGGCCCGCTGGTGGCCAGTGGAGCTGGCAGCAGAGCCGGACAGTGAGGAGGTTGGGGAGGAACATAAGGCAGTCGTGGGGCTGGGGAAAGATCAGACGAGAGCTCTGCGTTGGAGGCAGAGAGGGAGCTAGACAGCAAGGAGGCAAAGGAACAGCTGGAGCCCATTCCCAGTGTGTGCATGCGGAGAGCTGCCAGAAGACAAGAACAACTAAGAAGGCAGGGTCGACTTGGGAGTAAAGCTACACCTTGGAAGCTACACCTTGGCTCCTCCCTTAGGAAACAAAAGAGGAGCTAACGGGGAGTGGGCTTTTGCAGAAAACAATTCATTCATTCAGTCTTTTCAAGAGTGGAAAGATCTGTCTGTGAATCCCAGAGACTCTGTGCCAAGTTTTGCCTTGCACTGAGTTTGGAAACTATTGACATGGCAGCTTTCCAAGCAAGATAAGGTCTGTGTTTATAAATATTCCTCTGAAAGACTGTTTGCCAGGCCTTGCTGACTGTGAATGAAAGGAATTCACAGTCATGTAAATAAAAGGGGTTTTGCCGGGACCAAGACTCTGCTTTGTGCTTTTTAGGGAAGCCTAGATCAGAACACTTGAATTGATCCCAGAAGCATATTAAAAACTAGGACAGTTCATAAGAAAACATGAACTTATGTAGATTGAGAAGTGCACCTAACTGCCTGCACTGCTGCATTTTGCATTACCTGCAGCTTCCAGATGTTCTTCAAGGGCCTCCCCAGGGAAAACATATTTTGATAGTATATCCAGCAGGTGACTAAGGAATGAGTGTCAGTAAGCAAGTCTCCCAGGCCAGGAAAGATGCAATTGATTTTCTTGGTCAAAGAGGAAATGTGGGTCAAGGAGGATAAATTTTCATCCATTCATACCTGCCTATCGGATAAATCACTGTTCTGCAGTGATTGCATTAATATAATTTGCCATTGAGAGAGACAATTCCCAAGACTACACCTTGCTTTGATTTCAACCACCTCAAAGTTGGGATTGGCAAGCCATAACTGAAATTTTAGCACAATTTCAATAGGTTTTCTGTCCTGAAGGAAATCTCTTGATTACCTCCACCTTCTTTTGGTTAATCAGTTCTGAAGTCAAAGGATCTGGGTCTTATTTGTAGCTCATAAATCCTTGTGAGACCATAATTTCCCTCCTTTGTTCCCAGGTCCCACTTATCATAGCATGCAATCACCATAGCAGTAAGACACCTCTTTATATGAATTACCTTTGGTTATTTCCATTTGTAGACTACTCATTTAGACGAAGAATTACCCTTACAATTCAAATGCCCCTTGTCTAATCATCCTTACTTCAGAATGATTAAAGTGGCAAAGATTACCCCAGTTGCAAATACAGGAAGAGCTGGTGGCTAATCAGCTCCTTACTGGTTGAAGAGAGAATTGATAAGATGCTTGAGCATCATCTGAAAAGATTAAAATCCGAGAGGCAGAGCCCATATCAAGATTCTCTCTGCTGGCAGATTTTCAACATCTTTATTTTCTCAAAACATTTTATCTCTTGCTTTCCCAGGCTCTGAGTAACATAGAGGGTGGGACCTCTTATACAGCTCCCCACTTTTCCACTAGGAGAAATTCCCAATGGCTGGAAATCTGTAAGTAACATTTGGCCAGAGCAGGAAAAATATTACCATATTTTTCGGAGTTTAAGACATTCTGGAGTATAAGACACACCTTAGTTTTGGAGGAGGAAAATAAGAAAAAAAAATCTGCCTCTGCCTACCAGCATCCATCGGTATTCATCTGGCTAGCATCCTGTCGGTGTGTGAGAGAGTTGAGGGCTGTTTGGAAACTGAAACAGTATTTGCTGTGTGAGCAACAAGGAAGAAGACCGCAAGGAAACTGGGCATGGCTTAGGTCAACTGTTCTAAAGCTGCATGCTGTGCTGATCTCTGAAACTAAAACTGAAACTCCTCTCCTCTGTTTGTGTTTTACTTGTATTTACTACCATGTTGGAAAACCTGCTTTTGGTATTGTATATTTGCTTAATCTGCTATATTATATATAAAGAGAAGTTATTGAATCCTGCTGGGTCAGTTACTTGTGTGTGCTTTCTGGATGTGATTGCTGCTGCAAACTCTGACAGTCCATGCAGCAAATAGCGAACAACCAGGTTAGCTTCGCACATTATTGCAGCCTGATTCAGTACGACCAGCTGATTGGCGGGTGGATCGCCCTCTTGGAATACCCCCAATCAACTGTTCTAGGCTGCAGGGATTGCCACAGACCATTGCTGCCTTTGTGCCTTGCATTTTTGGTTACATTCTGTGTATAAGACCCACCCAGATTTTCACCCTCTTTTTTGGGTGGAGGGGTGTCTTATACTCCAAAAAATATGGTATGTCATTCCTTATTAGGATGTTTGGGTTTATATTCTCCAGCTAACTTTATCTCTGCCATTCTTCTCATGACATCAAGATTTCTGTCACAGGCAGTAAACGTTCAGAGAGAAAGAACAATAGAGATTTGACGTGCGCCAACAAATACAACTTTTATAGAAGCCCAAGTACAATACTCAACATTGGGAAGAAGCAAAGATTCTGCTATGTTAGGTCTGAAACATTATTATTACCATTGCTACCAATGAACACATCCCAAATTTGTTTTAATATTAAGTCTCAACTTAGACATCCAACCTTCCACTCATCTGATTATACATTATAAACCATTCTGTTTAAACATTTGCACCTGCATTCCTCTGATACGGTCAGGCCTTCAAGTGCCCTTACACAGGCACCCTTTCAACCGTCTAATAGCCTTTGCAAAATGATCCAAGGGTCAATAGCACACCGAGAAATTAATGAGTAAAATGAGGCTTGAAAGGAAGCTGTGACTAGCATGAAGAGTAACATCATTACCAGCTTTCGGCAGAGCAACTTTAGTGCAATTACACATCTAAAATTATATTTATAATTAGCGAATGGAAAGCAGTTTCAGATCAAAAAGCTTAATTTTGGATCAGAACTCATCCTCTTTCTTCCTCTCTCAGCAGGGCAAAATTTTGTTCCTTTCTTTCCAAATTACAACACGGCCTGATGAACTAACATCCAAGCAAGCGCTTATTACATTATCACATTACACAAGACTGATGTTCTTTCACAACTTCCTTTTGTTATAGTATATGTAGTTCTAGTTTTTATAGTGGGGTCTATGACTATAATCAAATAAAATTAATTTAATTTGAGGGAATGGAGATTGATGCTGTTTAGAGTTATTGCAGACTTTCTCAGGCTTCTTAGTGCTACAGTGTTGGAATCCTGTAGTATATGAGATCTTATTCTGTTGTGCCTTAGAAGAGGGAGGGAGGGAGGGAGGGAGGGAGGGAGGGAGGGAGGAAGGAAGGAAGGAAGGAAGGAAGGAAGGAAGGAAGGAAGGAAGGAAGGAAAAGCAGGCAGTGTAGGAAGTTAGCACCCACCCCTCTCCTAGGAAAATGAGATATTTTAGGAAATATTAAAGGGGCAGAATATTTCCCCTAAAAGGGAGGCAGAAACTCAGCCCCTTCACCTTTGTCAATGGGCCATTAAGGCCTGGGCCAGTCTATTCTACATAACAAAGATCTACCTTCTTCAGACAGAGCCATAGTAGGAATTGCCCAAAACTCTTTCATTACATCATCAACCAGCAAGAGTCAACCAAACCTGGGATTCAAAAGACAACCTACAAAGTTATCCCTGCATGGCCCCATGGGAGTCTGACAACCAATCAGAATACAAGCTCAAATTCAAAGCCCAACAGAGAGTATAAATATCTTTCTGTGTGTGTGTGTCTCTCTCTCTCTGTCTCTCTCTCTCTGTCTCTCCCCGTGTGCCTTTTTGCCCAGGACCTCAAAACCATGTGGTCCTGTCCACCATTAAACCATCTTTTCAAGCAGTCTCCATGTTTCCAGTGTCTTTCTCCCCACTTGGAACTGAATCCGGATGGACATTTCTTCCAAAGGAAGGAAGGAAGGAAGGAAGGAAGGAAGGAAGGAAGGAAGGAAGGAAGGAAGGAAGGAAGGAAGGAATCTTATTTCTATTGATGCCTTTGTATTCTACTTGGACATATGTAATTAAGGGCGGGTGGCACACAAATATTATATATAAATTAAGAAATAAATCTAAGAAATACAGATAGTCCTTGATTTATGACCATACATTTAGTGACCACAACACTGAAAAAAGCAGTGACTTACAACTGGTCTTAGCACGTATGAGCATCCCAGAGTCCCTGCAGTCATACGATCGAAATTCAAGTGCTTGGCAACTGGCATGAATTTATGATGGTTGCATCATTCAGGTATCATACAATTGCCATTTGCAATCTTGTGACAGGCAAAGTCAATGGGGGAAGCTGGATTCATTTAACAATCATATGATTTACTTAACAACCATGGTGATTGACTTAACAAAGCAACAACATGACAAAAAGTTGTAAAATCAGGAGCAACTCACTTAATGAAGCGTTTTTTTTTTTAAATTTCATTTATATGCCGCCCTTCTCCGGAGACTCAGGGCGGCTTACAATGCGCTAAGCAATAGCCTTCATCCTTTTGTATATTTATACAAAGTCAGCTTATTGCCCCCACAACTGGGTCCTCAATTTACCTACCTTAGAAAGGATGGAAGGCTGAGTCAACCTTGAGCCTGGCGAGATTCGAAACTGCAGTAATTGCAGGCAGCTGGTCTTAATAACAGGGTGCTTTAGACCACTGTACTACCAAGGCTCTTCAAGTGTTAATTAATGATGCAAGTTTTAGTCCCAACCATAGCCGTAAGTCCAGGGCTCCCTATATGGTTGGGTATGTTTCCTACAGCAGTGGGTCCCAACCTTTTGGGTGCCAGGCACTGGTTCCATGGAGGGTGGGTCTTCCTCGGACTGGGGGCGGTATGGTTTCACGTGCTGCCTGGATCCCACGCATGTGCAGATGGACCCTCATTTGCTTGCATGGCCCAGTTCCTGGTTGGCCACAGCCTGATGACAGTCCCCAATCCCTCTGCCCTACAAGGATCCTGTTTTATCCATACTGAACACCCCTTCTATATCCATTTCATAACTTGTTCCTAAACATACTTCAAGAAATCATGTAGTCTTATCCTAAGATAGAGGTCAGCAATCTTGGCTCCAGAGCTGCATGCGGCTCTTTGGGCTCTCTGCTGTGGCTCCCTGTCAGGTGATCCCACCACTGGCTGGCCCCGCCCCTCGCCCTTCCCTCCCAGTCACTTCTCGCCTGGCCTGAGAAGGTAAGGGCACTGTCAGGGGATGGAGAAGCGGCTAGGGCAGAGACAGAGAGATACAGAGAGTGGGGGAGAGAGAAAGAGGGAGAGAGGGAGGGGAGAGAGAGCTATGTTAAAAGGATTTTATGGTTCCCAGTGTTTTTTAACAACTGATTCTCTGCCCTAATGACCGGCTGGGTAGGCGTGGCTAGGGGGGGTCATATGACTGGTGGAAGTGAGTGACATCAAGTTGGCCATGCCCACCCAGTTTTTGTGGCTCCTGGTGTTTTCTTTTCTGTGGGAAACAGGTCCAAATGGCTCTTTGAGTACTTAAAGTTGCAGAACCTTGTCCTAAGAGATACTACACAGTATCTAAAACATATCAGAAATAACTCTGGATGGAATTTGATTTTTCTCGCCACCTCCTTTTTTCCCCCTATGAATTTATATAATTTCAGGTAAATTCAATCATTATCAAACAAATTAAATTTGATCCTATTATAATAATAAATATATAATAATACTGTTTTTTCTCAGAACAGTTTTCTATACCTATACAGTACAGTATGTAATTTGTTGCTGCAGTGCCTGTGCTATCTATATATATAAAAGCAAAATACCACTCATGCATCATCACAAAATCTCCAGAACCGTAAAGCCTACAAACTTGAAATTTGGCACATATGTCCCTCTTGGCTTCTAGGCATTCACGAAGAAAGGATTTTTCAAAATGACCATCAGATCATTAGTATTTCTTATATTATTATTAACACACTCTGATGCTAAGGAGTTAGATATTCTACTCCTCCTCCCCACCTGGAAAGAACTCTGTTCCAACTGCCACTTGGGCATGGGCATGGCCAGCATGTGACTCATCCAGCCTGCGGGCTGGGAATTTAGGCATTCTACTCCCTACCTGAAAGGGAGAGAAGGGGATAAGATAGGAGAAGCTTCTATGGGGCAAGCCTGAGGGAGAGAAGGGGATAGGAAAGGATCAATGGGGCCAGCCTGAGGGAGAGAAGGGGGACAGGAGAGAAGAGGCTTTTGTGGGGCAAGCCTGAGGGAAAGAAGGAAAGAGGAGAGGTCAATTGTAACTACTCATTAATTTTCAAGCTGTAAGTGTTGATTTATCAAGCCCGATCACATACTTTTGTAGCGGAGCACGGATATCCAGCTAATTTCAGATATTCTTGAAATCTATATTTGTTTGATGGTAAATACACAGCAGATTAAATATTTTCCTCTGTTAATGAAAGTCTGATTTTAATTTTATTCGCTTTAATAAGCAGAGTGGATCTAAGGCATTCAGTTTGTTATATCTGGGTTTACAAATAAACATGCTTTTTTAAATTTGACTAAATATGTCTGCAATATGGAGCTATTACAAAATGTGGTTAATTATGTTGTGAATTAAACAGATTGGCATATTAGCTAATGGAATCCTTCTTTTCGCTCTCAGAGCTGAGAGCAAAGAAAAAGAATTTAAAAATATTGATAAGGAATCTATACATAGAAATGGGGATGGGATTTCTGCATACATGTCTGTCTCCTGTTTCTCTGCCTGAGATATGTTGATAGGATATGTTCTCCTCATAAGCAGAGGTCATTGTATGGTGGTATTAATAGATTGCAGCTAAGGCAGTCCTCAATGTATGACCATGCCATCAGAATTCAGGTGCTTGGCAACTGGCATGGGGGGAAGCCAGAGGTGGGTTTCAGCAGGTTCTGACCAGTTCTGGAGAGCCAGTAGCAGAAATTTTGAGTAGTTTGGAGAACCAGTAAATACCACCTCGGACTGGCCCCACCCCCATCTATTCTCTCCTCCCGAGTCCCAGCTGATCAGGAGGAAATGGGGATTTTACAGTATCCTTCCCCTGCCACACCCACCAAGCCATACCTCACCCACCAAGCCATGCCCACAAAACCGGTAGTAAAAAAAATTGAAACCCACCACTGGGGGAAGCTGGATTTTTTTAGTGACCAGGTTGATTTACTTAAGAACCATGATGAAAAGATTGTAAAATCAGATGGGATTTAATTTAATGACCACGTTGCTTAGCAATGGACATTCCAGTCCCAATTGTGATCATAGGTATATGCTGAATCGTGCAGCTTCTTAATTGTGACAGATGCCAATTCATGTAAATTCTTCGCATCAGTTGAATACCATTGTCCTTCTTTTGTTTTTACCCCTTTGTTGAAGTTTTGTGTGGGTTTCGTTTGTATATTTATATCCTACCTTTATTATTTTTGCAAATAACCCAAGACAGCGAACATACCCAGCACACCTTCCTCCTCCTCCTTTTGTCCCCACAACAACAATCCTGTGAGGTCGCTTGGGCTGAAAGACAGTGACTGACCCAAAGTCACTCAACTGGTTTTATGTCTCAGAAAGGACCCAAACTCAGAGTCTCCTGTTTTCTAGCCTGATGTCTTAACCCCTGGACCCAACAGGCTCAGTTGTCTCAGTTATTGTTTTGCACTCTTGGCTTTGGGATAAATTGATGCAAAGCAAATTTTTAGAATGTTATAAATAGATCTGGGAATATCATCAGATGATTGATAGGTGAATGATACCGGTTTTCACTTGCATATCTGTTCCCCCCAAAAAATGCCTGGCTAGGTGGCTCAGTGGCTAAGATGCTGAGCTTGTCAATCAGAAAGGTCGGCAGTTCGGCGATTCGAATCCCTAGTATAGGTTTCTTGTGTGAGCAGGGGGTTGGGCTAGATGACCTCCAAGGTACCTTCCAACTCTGTTACTGTTACTGTTACTGTTACTGAATATAAAAAGACTCCTTCATTAGGTTTTATGTAAGTAAGAAGACTGTTAACATTTTCAAAAAAAGAAGCTGAGAAAAATAACATAAAGAAGCATATTGTCCACATATGTTCAAAGAGCAAAAGAGAAGGTACTTAACATCCTGTGTTATGAAGCAGAAGCAGATGGCAGTCATGGCTAAGAGGGCTTTTGCCGTGTTGTGTGCCAGTTGTGCTCTTTCTGGGACTATGAGGCTCTGCTCACAGTTTCTCGTGCCCTTGTCATCTCCATAGTAGATTACTATAGTGTACTCTACATGGGACTGCCTTTGAAGGGTATTCAGAAGCTTCAGATTTTGCAAAATGTGGCTGTGGGGATAGTTATTTGTGCCTCTAGGATGCTGTGTTACATCTCGGTTCCATGAACTGCATTGACTGCTACTTTCAGTTTTTGGGTGTAATTCAAAGTATTGGTTTAATGTTTAAACCCCTACATGGCATGACACGGGGTTATTTGAGAGACTTCCACTTCCAGATCACATCTATCCATCACATCACATCACATCCAGCAGGAGGAGTATGTGGTGAGTCCCATCTGTTAAACAGCTTCATCTGATGGGATCCAGACAACCGACCTTTTCCACTTTCCACAACATTATCCTGCCCACCTCCCCAAAGGTGAGGTTAGTCCGTTAGCTTTTCCAAAGGATCTGAAAAGGTGGTTCTTTCAAGAACGATTGGAATGAGGGGTCCTTGGTGGTCTCTGAGTTTGCTTGTTTTCTTGAAGATGTTTCATTACCAAACTAGGTAATATCATTATCGCTATATGTTACAAATGCCAGTGTCATTGTGTGGCCCGCCAGTGGCCAGCAGAGCTGGCAGCAGATTCGGACAGTGAGGAGGTTGGGGAGGAACATGGGCCAGTCCTGGAGTCTGGGGAAGTCTCTGATGAGGGCTCTGCGTTGGAGGCAGAGAGAAGGGCAGGGCCATATGCCAGCTATCAGCTGCCTTTGGAGTCAGACATCAGTGAGGCAGAAAAACAGCTGGAGCCTGTTCCCAATGTGCGCATGCGCAGAGTTGCCAGATGAAGGGAACAACTAAAGAACAAGGGTCAACTTGGGAGTAAGACCACAGGTGGACATTGAATGGCCCCTCCTAGAGGGAATAAGAGGAGCGAAAGAGGAGTGGGCTTTTGTGTCAGGTTCTGTAAAGACTGGAAAAATAAACCTCAGCACGCAAAAGCAGTAACCAGGTTTGTTTATCCTGATATTGGTACTAACTGACCACCTTAAAATGTTACAGAAAGGAATCGTTGTTGGAGTTGACGCTCCATGCTCCCCTTTTAAGCAGCATACAGCTCAAGTGCAATCACTCAGTTATCCAATTAACCCGTATCCTCCCTCTCCCTCCCCAATCCATCACAAGCTGCTTCAGTTGTTCCGCGCGGCTCTGTCTTTCCTTAAAGTGATGGATGGTGATAAACTGCTTCAGTGCATGACCCTGATGTCATTTAGCATGCAGCTGGGTAGTCCAAGTGAAAGGCATGCCTCGGGGCTGATGACCCAGGAGAGCAGGCACACAGGAAGGGTGGTCGGCGGAAGTGTGCAGCAGCGGAATGGTGATCCCCACATGAGTGGCAGCCACAAGTCCGGTCGCAGGGCTGGGGCTGACATTTTGCAGGAAACAATTCCCATGTTCATTGGTTTCAGGAGTGTGAAGATCTATCCATGAATCTCAGAGACTCTGTGCCAAGTCTTTCCTTGCACAGCACTACATTTGGAAAATATTTATGAAGTGGTTCGGGAATAACGAGAGGCACAACCAAGCAAGTGACAACAGCTCTTTAATATACAGTGAGACTTCAGCAAAAACTCAGAGGCTGCAGCCCTCCTTATATACAATCCTGGAAGGACTGTCAGCCAATCAGAAATTTAGGCAGATTTGAAACTCCCGCTGAAATGTATCAATACATAACACCCCTCCCCTCCCAGAAGGCACTAACACTCAAATATTTACATAAGTACACACAAAATCTCGCAGGTGCCCTGGACGAGTTCTCGTTTTTGTTGACCTGCGCAGTTCAGTGTTTGGTGGGGCGTCGAACTGGTCAGAGGGACTTTCTGTCTCTCCCGGCTCCACCAAAGGAACCTCCTGGATTTTGTCCAGGGCATGGTTATCCCCGGTTGGGAGTGGCGACTCGCTGGGGCAGCGCTGGAACCAGGGCTTGTCAGCTAAGTATTCTCGCGAACCCGGGCTTGAGTTAGCTGTTTTGGGAAAGTTGTTGTAGTTAGGTTCGGAGATGTCTAAATTGATGTTTGCTTTGCCGACTATCCTTTTTCTATGTTGGTCTATGTGGCGCTTCCAGAGTCTGTCTACTCCTACGTCTACCGTGTAAGACTTTGGGCCTGTTATGCCCACTATGGTTCCTGCAACCCATAGAGGTCTGCTAGCATAATTGCGAGCGAACACCGGGGACCCAACCTGGAACTGTCTTAGTCCGGTGGCCTCTCCCTTGAAATTTTCATGCGAGTAATTAGGGTGAAGCCTGTCTAACACTCACTGAAGCTTCCTGCCCATGAGGAGCTCGGCTGGGCTTCTCCCTGTGGCCGTGCATGGTGTGGCATGCTGGACAGCTAAGAATTGGTCTATCCTGGCCTGCCAGTCCCCGTTATCTAGCCTGGACAATGCTTCTTTGGCCGTTCTTACAAAACGTTCGGCCAATCTGTTAGAAGCTGGATGGAAAGGGGCCGATAGGGCATGGCGGATGCCCAGTCCGGCCAAGTAGCCCTCAAACAGGGTTGCTGTGAATTGAGGGCCGTTGTCAGATACCAGAGTATCTGGTAGGCCATGGGTGGCAAATAGCTTCCTCAGGACTTTGATGACTGCTTCGCCTGTGGTTGAAGGCATTAGAATTATTTCGAGCCATTTTGAAAAGGCATCGACTACAATTAAAAATGTTTGCCCGTGGAAGGGGCTGGCAAAATCAATGTGGATCCTCCCCCATGGCCCTTTTGGTTTCTCCCACTCTCGGATGGGCGCTACCGGGGGATCAGGACGAGACTCCTGGCAGGTTCTACACTTCCCCACCCACTCGGAGATGACTTGATCCATGTTGGGCCACCACACATAACTGCGGGCTAAACTTTTCATCCTGACAATGCCTGGGTGCCCTTCGTGCAGTAATTCTAAGACCCTTGTTCTTAGTTTAGTTGGTACTACCACCCTGTCACCCCACAACAAGCAACCCCCTTGCATAAACAATTCGTTATGTTTGTTAACATAACCTTGGTACTCCCCACCATCCACTTTGACCGGCCACCCCTTGAGGACCAAACCCATCACAGTACGAATAACAGGATCTCTAGCAGAGGCTTTTGCCACCTCGCAAGAGGAGATAGGTTCCAAAGTCATAGCGTCCAGCAGAAGGACGGGGGCTTCCGGCGTGGGGTTGGCAAGTAGGTCGGGTAGAGGGCAGCGGCTGAGGACGTCCGTGTGGCCCAAAGTCCGTCCGGGTCGATGGACAAGTTGGTACGAGTAGGCCGACAGGAGAATGGCCCACCTGGTCAAACATGGGGACAGAGCAGCGGAAGTGGGCCTATCACCGGCCAAAAGTCCCAGCAAGGGCCGGTGGTCAGTCACAAGTTCGAATTGACGACCATAGAGGTATTCGTGGAACTTTTTAATCCCCGCAATTGCAGCCAGAGCCTCTCTGTCCAACTGACTATAGTTCCGCTCTGCGCTTGACAGGGTGCGAGAGTAAAACGCAATGGGCGCCTCTAGGCCGTTTGGCAATCTATGGCCTAGGATGGCACCAACTCCTACGGGGGAGGCGTCACAAACCAATACAAGCGGTAGCACTGAGTTGTATTGGATTAGGAAACTGTCTTCAGATAGAAGTCTTTTTACAGCCTCAAAAGCGGCTGTTTGTGGTTTCCCCCACGCCCATGGTACATTTTTCCCCAATAGTTTGTGTAGGGGATCTGCGACGGTAGCCTTGTCCTTCAGAAACATTGAGTAAAAATTGAGCAGTCCAAGGAAGGCTTGGAGCTCCGCTTCAGTTTTGGGGGCTGGTGCGCTCTTAATAGCTCTCACCTTGCTTTCGGTAGGGTGGATGCCTGTGCCATCCACCCTGTACCCCAGAAACTCCACAGAGGGGACAGTGATCATGCACTTATTTTTCTTTAATTTAAGTCCCGCTTCTCTAAATCGGGAAAGGACGTTCCTTACTCGGTCCCCTAGCTGACGTTCGTCCTGAGCGCTGACTAGAACGTTGTCAAAATAAGGCATCACCCCAGGGAGCCCTTGCAAAAGGCGCTCCATGGTGCTTTGAAATAGGCCGGGTGCGACGCTCACCCCAAACTGGAGCCTGGTGCATTTGAATGCACCCCTATGAGTTACAATTGTTTGCGCCTCTGCCGTGGCATCATCGACTGGTAATTGTTGATAGGCCTTAGCTAGGTCTAATTTGGCAAAAAATTTTCCGGGCCCCAGGGAGTGTAGTAGATGATGCACGATCGGCACCGGATAGGTGCTCGGCTGCAAAGCCTTGTTGATCGTGCACTTGTAGTCGGCGCAAATCCTGATTGAGCCATCAGACTTTACTGGGGTCACTATGGGGGTCTCCCATTTTGCATGGTCGACGGGGACTAGCACCTCTTCTTTAATTAATTTATCCAGTTCCGCATCGATCTTTGGTTTTAATGCGAAAGGCACCCGTCTGGCTTTAAGTCTTATTTGGGCTACATTGGGGTCTAAGTTTAGGGAAATAGGGGTCCCCACATACTTGCCAAATGTGTCCCCGAAGACGTCCTGGAACTCGCTCAGGAAACTGTCCTTCAGTGATGGCTCGGACATTCGGTGGACGCCGGTGAAACCCATGCCGAGGGCTCGGAACCACCCCATGACTAGAAGGCTTGGCAGCTGCTTTGTGATGATGGTCAGCGGCAGGTCTTTTTCGTAGTCTCCGTAGGTGACTCGGAACGTGCCTACGCCTTCGAGGGGTACCCGGTTCCCCTGGTAGTCTAGGATGTGCAGTCTTTGCTTGGGTAGCTGGTCCTTCTGGAATGACGGCAGGATGGTCTTTAGGGTTGCCCACGACATTATGGAGAGAGCTGATCCAGTGTCGATCTCCATCGAGCATGGCTTGCCGTTGATTTCGACCACCGTGCTGACTTTGTCCTCGATCGCTGTGCTGGCCTGGTCTATGTGTATGCTGCGGCCATCTCGCGGTTTAAATTCGCTCCGCTTCTTCGCGCCTCCTTCTCTCATTGGATGCTTCTGGCGCGTCGATTCTGGTTGGCTGCGGCGCTCACGTGGTTGGTGTTTTCTGGGCAGAATAGCTCTACAGACTCGCGCCAAGTGCCCTTTTTTCTCGCAACGCCTGCAAATAGCCTCTCTGTATTTGCAGGACAGTCTATCATGGTGCCTGCCACAGCTGGGGCAGTTTCGCCGGGGGCTGCCTGCGTCTTTTCTCTGGTGCTCTGTTCGGAAGACGTCCTCATCTGACTCGGACTCCAAGCTGGATCCGGCATCTTCCCTGTGCACTGGTGCAGACTTGGGACTGTCTTTGCTGGTCAGCAGACGCTGCAGCGTTTCTGTGGCTTTTGTGGAAGCTTCATGAGCCCTGGCCTCGTCTAGGGCTCCAGCCAGCATTAAATCAGGCTTGGCGAGCAGGCGCCGTTGTAGCCTAATATCCCGAACACCACAGATTAGTTGCTCAAGCAATGCATCGTCCAAGTCCCTATAGTCACAATGAGTTGCGGCTTTACGCAGGCTCCCCATGTAAGTGCTGACCGGTTCTCCCTCTCGCTGTACGCGCTGTCTGAGTTGGTATCGTTGCACGAACTTGGAGGGCATGGGAGCATAGTGAGCCTGGAGGGTTGCCATCAGAGTGTCCCAGGAGACGGTCTGGACCGGTGTTGGCTCACAAAGTGACTCTGCCATCTCGAACACGTCCGGTCCGCAGTGGCTTAGGAAGAGGGCTCTCTTCCGATTAGCGGAGAGTCCCTGCATGTCGCTGGCTTCAAGCGAGCACTCAAACCTCGTTAGGTATGAGACCCATTTTTCACGGGTTGGATCAAAAGGCTTGGGCGGAACGTAGGCAGACATGTTCAGTATGCCTCCTGTAGTTCGCCTCGTCGCCTAGCTGAAACTCGTGGTCTCACTAGTTCGCTTCTTGTGGCCTCTATCCCACCTTTGTCGCCAATGAAGTGGTTTGGGAATAACGAGAGGCACAACCAAGCAAGTGACAACAGCTCTTTAATATACAATGAGACTTCAGCAAAAACTCAGAGGCTGCAGCCCTCCTTATATACAATCCTGGAGGGACTGTCAGCCAATCAGAAACTTAGGTAGGTTTGAAACTCCCGCTGAAATGTATCAATACATAACAATTTACATGGCAGCTTTCCAAGCTAGTGATGCTATCTAGTTTGTTAGTGAAACATCTGCAAGAACCCTGAGCTACAAGAACCCTGAGCTACACATATTCTCCTCCATCTACACATATTCCACACATATTCTCCTCCATCAGAACCATTGGGAATCTCATGGGGAGCCTGCATAATAGTTGTATTATCTTTAGATGCGTGTTCTCCTTTCCTTTTTTTAAAAAAATATTTTATATATCCCGTATTTATTTATTTTTAAAGTGTTTTAATACTTTTTGTATTGCTTTAACTATTGTTCGACACTGCCCAGAGTCACATTATTGAAATACAGGGCTATATAAAATGAATAATAAATGTCAAGGAAATGCCTATTACACAATGGACTTTCCTCCTAATCTAAGTCTTAAAATACTCAGCATTTTGCTCTCCATGCAATTTCTGTAGCACAAGGATAATAAGGAAATGCACATTTATTATATTTCTCCTTTGAGGTTTCTATTATGTGTACAAAATAACCCCCTATTATTCTTTGGCTTAAACAGCAGCATTAGTTTCCACACCAAATGTTCTCAAAAATATGTCTACGACAGTCTCCAAAATCTAGGCATCCAATCTACAGAAGGAAAAAAAAAATTCCTAATGCTCACATTTTGATTTTGAGATTTGTATAGTTATAGAGACATTTTAGGATCCTGCTATGTGTAAATAAAAATTAGTCATTGGCATTCATTTATTGTACATCTGTTGAGTATTTACGTATTTCTAATTAAACCAACCAGGGACACTTTTAGGTTGAAAACTAATTATTTTTCTGGAAAGTAAGAGGAAAGCCCATGAGGTTTTTTTGGCTGCATCCTCATCATGTGTAGCAATTCTGTTAATCAAAAATATTGTCTGATCAATGTATAACAGGAGTTTTTTTTTCCCCTTAATAATTAAATGATGCCTTTTAAATTTGAAATTGCCTTGTTATCCAGCTAATATTGCTTACCGGCTCTATGATGGCTTCCATATATAATTAATTTACCATTTGATCCATTTAAAAATAAATGAGAAGTGTTATATCCCTCATCATCAAAATTCAAGCAAAAGAGACAGGGAAATCCGAAAAAAAATGAATCTACCATTTGATCACTTTCAATTGATCCACATCACCCACTCTGAAAATTTAATCTTCACCAATGCAAGAATTTGCCAGTAATAACATGTTTCCCTGAAAATAACACCCTGTCTTATTGTTTGCCACCAAAAAAAAGGCATCAGGTCTTATTTTCGGGGGAGGGGGTGTCGTCCACTGACTCATTTCACTTGTTCTTCCCAGCCTCTTTTTCACTATCAGAGGCTTTCAGGAACTTCTTCATCCAGCAAGGCCTTCCTGAAGGCTTCTGCAGCCGATAACAGAGCTCCGGATCGATCCAGAGCTCTGTTATCGGCAATAGAGACCTTCAGGAAAGTCTTGCCAGCTGCAGAAAAAATGGGCCAAGGTGTGCAAGGCCTGGCTGCAACAACCCCCCCATGCCCACCCTAGCTTAATTTTTACCTAGAGTGGGCAGGGTCCTAATTAGGATTTATTTTGAGGGTAGGGCTTATATTGGGTCCACATGTAAAAATCAAGCTAGGACTTACTTTCTGAGTAGGTGGTATTTTCAGGGAAACAAAGTAATAGAAGCAGGAGCTAATATCCAATTAATGAAGAGTATTATATCAAACAATGATAATAATTTTGCCCAGATAATATTGATATCCAAATATGCATTGCTCTTTAATACTGAGTTCCATTAAGAAGTATCAGGGGACTATTCACTGAAAAAAATAATCATGAAAATGGATGACTAATGAAGAGTTTTCAGACAAAGATTGAGGTCTCTATTCATATTCCACGTGTGCACCATCTCTTCTATCATCTACATTAGAAATGGAGATCTGTGCTTCATATATTGCAGTAATCTAGGTCTGCTGTTGAAATAGTGTTCAGAATAGCATGCTTGCTGATTCTACTGTCCACTGATTTGTAACAATCAATCAAATTCTGCTCTTCTTCTTCCTTAGCTAAAAAAAAAAAATAGAATAACAACTTCTGATGGCTAAAGGAACACAAAACAGATGGCTTCTGTTTTGTTTCTAGACAACAAAACAGAAGCCTTTCTCCTTCTTCTGAATCCTTTTAGGCTTCCCAGCCTAGTCTCCACCCCTGTGATATCTTAATGGTCTTCTATTTAGAACTTGTTTAGCAATTTTTAAGTTCCATCTACTTAGTAACTGATAACTGATATCTCTTAATATCAGATAGTTCCATCTTAGTAGTTCCATCTACTTAGTAACTTATATCTTAGTATCAGATAGTTCCATCTACTTAGTATCTGATCTCTCTCTCTCTTTCTCTCAAATGTTATGAAATATCTCTTCATAGGAAGGATGAAAGTTGAGTCTTGAGAGAATAAATTCATGGAAGGACAGCTGAGCAACCACCTATTAACATTCAGCAGAAAATGTTTGCAGTTGAATTGACTCCTATTAACCAGTCTTTGGTTCTCTGCCCCACAGGTTAGTTTTTCTTTTACAGTTGTAGTTTAGATTGAATTGGTACAGACGTAATAATCAATATGACAAACCAGGGTTAACTCTGCTTCTCTCTGTACCAAAGTGATCAGTGCCGGGAAAGTACACAGAGGCTGAATTCAGTGAGTAAAGGGCAATGCCCCTGCCTGTTAGACCAATATTGCTGAACAGTGCCTAATTCTTCATAGCAGCCTTTGGAAACTGGAGCTCATGTTGGTCTTTCCAGTTCCTTTGCTAACACTCCAGTTTATAAAAACTCCAGTTCTGCAGGTGGCAGGCAGGGTTGTGAGCTGAGATTTGTTGTAGTTGTTTTGGGAGCTTGCAAGAGAGATAAATTGAGCCAAGGACAAAACTTAAGGGAAGTCTTAGTTGAGCATACCTCCTGAGATGTATTGCCTTTAAGAATTCCAGGAGCATGGTTTGTTGTTGTTTTTTTTAAAAAATCCACTTAAAAGAAGCATTGCAATAAAAGACAATCAATTTCATCTTATATTATCCTTCGATGATGCTGTAACATGGAGATGCTGAGAAATAATGTTAGTATATATTCAGAGCAAGCCTGACTCTGAGGCCCTCATTGCAATTTTCCCCCTAAATTATCTATGTTCACTTAAAAAGTGAAATATAAGGCTGCCAAACCTTGATGGCAGTACCAACTATCAAACATATTTCTCCCAAATACAATGTGCTTAATCATTCCAAGAGAACAAACACTCTGAAATGTAAGGAAGTCATGTAGCAACCAAATATATCCATCATATACGAAACAGAGGACACCTATTAAACTATAGCAAAACACCGTGACTGCTATCCGTCAAAAGTTCCTTTTAATTTATTCAGTAGTAAGCCACAGCTAATAAAAACCAAATTATTTTTTAATATCCCACATCTTTGAGATGTGCCTCAAGCTTTGCCGGATAATATAAAGTTCATGGTTTATTCAGCCACAGCAGCTGTTGTAAACCCTAGGCTGTCACTTATTTTCAAGCTTCGGCAAAAGATTTATCATCTGATTTCATATGCAGCATATATTTAACCATCAGATCAAGAGTTAAGGTAATCACGTTCATGTTTTATTGGGCATCAGCAGCAAAAGAAAATTGGTGACGTGGCAGTACGTCACCAATTTGAAGGTTTAAATGGTGAAGTTTAAATGAAGGTTTAAATGGTGAAGTTTTTTTTTTAAAAAAATCATAACCCTTTTTATACTGATTATAATTAGAGGAATTGTGATTTCCATGCCCTGCTCTGTCTACTGGGTTTATGACAATTTGCCATAGCCAACGCACCATGGACAATGCACCATGAACAATGCACCATGGCCAATGCACCATGGCTAACGCACCATGGCCAACGCACCATGGCCAATGCACCATGGCCAACGCACCATGTCTAACACACCATGGCCAACGCACCATGGCTAACGCACCATGGCCAACGCACCATGGCCAACGCACCATGGCTAACGCACCATGGCCAATGCACCATGGCTAACACACCATGGCCAACGCACCATGGCCAATGCACCATGGCCAATGCACCATGGCCAATGCACCATGGCTAATGCACCATGGCCAACGCACCATGGCTAACACACCATGGCCAATGCACCATGGCCAATGCACTATGGCCAACGCACCATGGCTAATGCACCATGGCTAACGCACCATGGCTAATGCACCATGGCCAAAGCACCATGGCCAACTTGCTGTGACCAACTCGCCGCGGAATATATCACCACGAGCGACTCGATATGGGACAACTCATTGCAGGACTAATAGAATAGAATCATTAAAGAAAGGATACAAAAGGAGGGGCAGAATGAAATGTGAATGACAAAAACTAAAATATTTTTTTCATTTATTTTAAATAATTAAATTGAGTTGTTAAATAGTCCTGTAGCAAGTTGTCCCTCAATGAATTGCAGGCTGTGGTTGGCTGCAGCAAATTGGCTGTGGCAAGTCATCCCATTCCACTCTCTACTTGCTCACCTTTTCTTCTCCGATTTGAATCATTCATATGCTTAGCCAATGTTTTCATAAACGAGAGCCCTTATTGGTCACCTTGGGCCCAGTTGTACTGGAGAGCCAGATATTTCTGGTGTAAGGATGTATTCTATACTTTTCTTTGGCCATGCTAAGATTATTTCATTAACTTAAGTTCAACCAATCAATCAATCATTTCTATACTGTCTTTCTTAGATTTAGAATAACTTCATGAAGTCACTTTGAATGTACAGTAGAACCTCTGGTCATGAACGTTTCTGACCATGACCAAATCGGGTTCCGACCAAAAAATTAACATTTTTTTTTCCTGACTGATTTCCCCTTGCATGCCAGATTAATTTTTTTTTGTTTTGTAAACACCAAATTTCCAAAATTAGGTTCAAGTCATGACTAAATTGGTTTGTGACCAAAGTTATGGAACACATTATGGTCATGACCAGAGGTTCTACTGTACACTAATTGGCATACATTAAAATGAAATTCTGTTGCATACAGCTCTCAAAGGTTCTCCACCTCTAATATACACTACATAAACATGACAAAATAAATAAATAAATACAAAATTATGCATCCACCCACAAATATGATACAGAGAAACAACATAGTCTACTTTGGATGTATACATGTACATGGTGAGAGAAACAAATCTTGGAAGTTTACCAGACAGATGGCATTCCTGGTGATGGTCATCAAGGAACGTACCAGTGGTGGGTTGCTACTGGTTCACCTCAGTTTGAGCAAACCAGTAGTAGTGGTGGCGGGAGGCTCCGCCCACCTGCCCAGATGTCATCAAATATGCTCTGCGCACGCGTGAACAAACCAGTAGCAAAGGTAAGTGAAACCCACCACTGGAAAGTACAAATAAAAGTAAAATCAAACAGCAGAAACATTAACAATAAACTAATATTTATACACGCTTTATAGGCATTAGCATTGTAAATATTTTAATACATGTAAGCCACTTATTAAAATCCCTGCGTGTCCAAGAAGAAAACCAAGGAAAACAGCTATACAGGACAGAGTTTCTTGTGACAATAACCAATTATGGAAGCCTTCCAGCTGTGGCTTGTTTGATTCTTCTGTTTTATGGGGACTTTTTAAACTGTTTCTTTATGGTGCTCCAAATACTGTGCAGCTTTCTTGAGTTTAGGGCTGTTTGTAATATGAATGGCTACATGTTCTGCGTATCTCAGTTAGAAATGTTTCTGTGTTGCATTTTAATTTTTTAAAATATGGCATTTTTAACATGGTGGTTTGTTATTTTAGCCTGGAAACTACAGAAGAGTATTTGCTCAATGGCCCAAGTGCAAGTTAACCTCAGAGGTGTGTCCTCTCTTCAACATTTTCCAGCTTCCAGATGAACATGACTGCTTCTTCTCCAAACTTAAATAGATCACATATAGCATTGGTACCAGGGGTGGTATTCACTTATCTTCGCTACCGGTTCGCTCACATGCACCACCTCTGTGCAGGCACAGAGCCTTCCGCGCATGCACAGAGCATAAAAAATGGGATGTGATGACGTCCAGGAGGATGGGTGGAGCCTCCCACAGTCGCCGCTACCAGTTCACCTGAACTGGATAGAACCAGCTGAATACCACCACTGATTGGTACGAATAGCACTCGCTCATCAGCATTCCACCAGTAGAATTCAATAATACTTTCAATATTGAAGCTGTATGATGAACAGTATTTTGATCCAGTGGTGGGTTGCCCCCGGTTTGGACCGGTTCACAAGAACCGGTAGTAAAACTAGCAGGAGGCCCCACCCACCACCCGGATGTCATCATCAGCGATCTGCACATGTTCAGAAGCTTCTGCGCATGCTCAGAAGAAAGGCACGCGCGGTCCCATTGCAAACTGGTAGTAAAGGTAAGTAGAACCCACCCCTGTTTTGGTCCCGTATAGATTTAACAGGATGATGATCTTAAATTTAAGGCAAGCACAAACGCACACGCACATATCTGAAAGGGGACACTAAACAGTCTTTCCTCTTTAGAATTTTCTCGATGAATTTACTTATTTTAAAGTTAAATTATTTTGGTTGGAAATCTTTCTTCCAGAGAAATAGCAATAGCACTTAGACTTATATACCATTTTGTAGCGCTTTACAGCCTTCTCTAAGCAGTTACAGAGTCAGCATATTTTGTCTCCAAAATATCTGGGTCCTCATTTTACCATCCTCAAAAGGATGCAAGGCTGAGTCAACCTTGAGCCAATCAGAATCAAACTCCTGGAATAAACAGTGAGTTAGCCTGCATTACTGCATTCTAACCACTGCACCACCATGTTTTCATATAATATAATACACGGCCATCCCTACTTATACAAAAAAAATAAACTGCTTCAAAAATCTGTCTTCATGGACAGATTATTACCTGTTTCTTACTGAGAGGTATCTCATTTTAACTTTATTTTTGCATTCCATTGAGTTTATGAGTTACTGAACTGGAACAGACTTGGTGAAAAAAAAATTTTTTTTCTTTGTTGCATTCATATTGAATTTCTCATACATCCACACAATTTCTAGCTCACAAAGCAGCTGAAACCAATTTTGGTGGAGGATTAATCAGGAGATAGTTAGGTACCATATTTTTAAAAAAGGAAGAGCTTGAAAGAAAGAAAATCAACTTTAAAAAGAATTGATGTGCAGAATATTCCCAGACTAAGAATATAGTATATTGGATGATGTTGTTGACTGATTAAGTGTGTGTGTGTCAATTGCTCTAAGCTATATGGGAACATTGACATTTGTGCAGAACAAATGGCAGTGTATTACCACACCACAGCAACCACAAGCCTTGCTCTTCTTTTTAAGAAACACAATGACATGTCCATATAAAGAGGTGGAGTTTGCATTTTGATGACATTTTTGCCTAGGAGTTAATTCTACTAAACATTTCAGTAAACAAGTAATGGAGAATTTTACTTGTGACTCCGGTGTCTTCCTGTGCAATAATGCAGAAAAGACATCCAAAAGTAAGGTTTGGGAATCTAAAACTCATGAAGGATATCCTTATGTTTATTAGTTGTATTACATAAGAGAATGGAAGCTGGCATGAATTATGAACATGTAAAATTGGAAGCTAACAAAATGGAAACGGACGTTTCCCAATCTACTTCTCTTTTCAGGTCATGTATTTCCCCACCTCTTAATATGGATGGACTAATGTTGTAGATGTTCTGAATACAATGTTAAATGTAGTAGTAGTTGTTGTTAGCTGCGAAGTCATGTCCAATCTATCGCGGCCCCATGGACAATGTTCCTCCAGGCCTTCCTGTCCTCTACCATCCTCTGGAGTCCATTTAAGCTCATGTCAACTGCTTCAGTGACTCCATCCAGCCACCTCATTCTCTGTTGTCCTCTTCTTCTTTTGCCCTCAATCTTTCCCAGCATTAGGCTCTTCTCCAGTGAGTCCTTCCTTCTCATTAGGTGGCCAAAGTATTTGAGTTTCATCTTCAGGATCTGGCCTTCTAAAGAGCAGTCAGGGTTGATCTCCTCTAGGACTGAGCGGTTTGATCGCCTTACAGTCCAAGGAACTCGCAGGAGTCTTCTCCAGAACCATAGTTCAAAGGCCTCAATTCTTTGGTGCTCAGCCTTTCTTATGGTCCAACTGTTAAGTGTAGTAACTTACTGAATCTTCAGTTTCTTTACATTATCATTTCTTAATTGTTGTAGGCCAGATTCACATAAAATGTGCACGTTGATTAATATGTTAAAAGAATATGGAAGTAAGATTACAGGTGGAAAGGAACTGTATGTATGTACTGATAAATATATGTACTATAAATATATGTTCCCTATAAAACAGGTACCCCTTCAGATTGACAAACTTCACATAGTTATGTCAGGAACCATCTTGTGTCTAAACCAAATATGTATTTGGGAATTTCTGGGGCCCACTACCAACAGTCGATTCAGTGCACCCGAGTTTGGGTTGTGGACTTTTGGCAGAAATGCATCATATGAATTCCAGATTGCATTTGTCCTTTGTCACTCCCAAATCTCAGGGATTGCTCCACAGAAGTCTTCTGCCAAATTGTAGCTTTTAATATGGCTGAAGAGCACAATGGTTCAAAAAATTCAGAGAGAGAGAGAGAGAGAGAGAGAGAAGGGAGGAGAAAGGAAGAGAGAGAGTTTAATTTTCATCCATCCATCATAGATTTAGATTCAACCAACATTTTTGAAAATAATGCTTAGCAGGCAAGTTAAAGTTCAATTCTAGAGAGTAAGAAAGATGACCTTATAGAGAGAGGCCAGCTCCATTATTAAAATGATAAGAATTTAGGCTTCTTGGGCAATAGATTTCTCTATTTGGTCTACACTATGGAGCTGATATAAAGGAATTCTTGGCCCAGTAAAAGTGGTACATGTTATTATTTATTTCATTTACAGGACTTATATGGTTGCCTATCTCATATGATGGCCTTAAGTGGCTCACAACTATCCATAAAAATATGGTTAAAAGCACAAATAACCTTCCACTCAGGTGCCATACAAAACATTCTTGAAGCATATAACTTCAATGTGGGATGTGAAGACCTAGCTTGGAAGAAGAGCCAAGTCTTCGCAACGCTCTGGAAAGCAAAAATGGCACACATTGTTGGAGTCATAGGTGGAAAACCTCCAAAAAGGTGAGATGGCCACTGAGAAGTACAGTATGCTCCTAAGGTCCCAACAGATGGCAACATTTAAGGGAGGGGACCTGGAATGCATCCAGGGGACCTGAAGCATCTCTCTCAAAATTCCCCCTCAAAATCTACTTCTTGGGCTCTTTCAGTGCAATTCTGCAAATGATGAGTTATGTGAAGACACGTTTGAAAATAATGAATATAAAGTAGAAACTTTGTTTGTAATACAGTTATTACAGAGGCTTCTGCAACACTTTCAGTGTCGTTAATATCCATGCATTTCTTTTGAAAGCCAAGGCCATTTATTACTAGGGAGAGCATTATTTGACAGGATATGGAAGCTTTAAAAAAAACACCATTAACATCTTGGTTTTTTTACATGGAATGGAATTTGCTAAAAGCAGGCCTTGTGTGCTTATATTTTGTTATAAATCTGAAACCATAAATCACAATGCTTTCTTGAATGTCAATATTTCTCCTGAGTTAATATTAAACAACTAATGTCTATGGCTTTGTTTGTTTGTTTGTTTTTACCAGAGACCCAACAGATGGAAGAAGCTATTGAAAACTTCAAGCCCAGAAAAATGTAGATCCCTCCATTGGTAGAACATGGACCAAGTTAGAATCAAAGACAAATTCAGACTGATTGACAATGAAGAACCTGAACCAGAAGGGTCCAAGTCAACCTTAATGGCTAAGACAGGAGTCAGCAACCTGCAGCTCTGGAGCCACATGTGGCTTTCATCCCTCTGCTGCAGCTCCCTGTCACTGCCACAATTTTGAGAGGAGCTTCCAGTTATGGGGAGGAAAAGCACGGCGCACCAGGAAGAGACTTTATGGCAAGGGGTGGATTTTTCAGTCAGCTCCACAATTGATAGGGCTTTCAGTTAGGACAGGAAAAGGAAAAAGGATACCTCACTAGGAGGCAACTCTATGGTGGGGGATCCGGACTTCCAGTCAACTCCAGAATTGAATGGGGTGCTTCCAGTTAGGACCTTTGTGGCTCTTTGAGTGTTTAAGGTTGCCGACCCTTGAGCTAAGTTATGATTTATGAGATAGAAAAACTATTCCTAATCCATCCTTGAATGAAGCTAATAGTCTATAAAGTTGATATAAAGTATTCCTTTCAGAAAGAATAATTACATAATTTGCCACTGAGAGAAGAGGTCAGGAGTTCTTCATACTTGATTGAAGTGATTGAATCCTTTTTTTAAAAGCTAGAATCTCAAGATTTGAGAACCTCAGTGAAATTAGGATTTTGTTTCTACTGAATAAATTGCTCCAGGGAAGGGGAGCAAATATCTGAAAGAAAGGCCCACTTTGAGGATGATTTCTCTTTGAGACTCATTCATTCAAACAGCTGCTTTGGCTGTATAAGCCACCCAGGAGACTGAGGCTGGTGGAGAAAATGTTCCTATCAAATTTTCAAACCTGTAAAAGGAGAAGTGTGTCCTTGAAAAGAGTCCACAGCTTAACTTTTTTCAGTGCCTTGCCTAGAGGGAAATTTTCAGAAACTGGACGTTCTCTGGTAGTCTCGCAAAATTGTCTTTGTTTGTGATATCCGCTGATTTTATGGTTCCTGTAAAATCCATCTCGCAAATCAGTCAAGCACCTAAGTAACAGGATACTTGCTTTTAAACTACAGATTGGTAGGACTTCTGTCCTTTGAACTGTTCAGCACGAATTTGTAAGGAAGTCTCCATGCACGAGGTTTGTCACAATGAAGCAGTTCATCTGGAATATGTTTCATCTCTTTAGGGTTGCAGCAAGAACTCTTTTTTCCCTTTCTTTTTTAAGGAACAATGGGCACAGCTTTACCCTTACAAGTTGCATTCAATCTAAATAAGAGATTCTGGGAACTTTATACCTTTACGCACTATTTGTGCTATTGTATTTTTGTTTTTTACAAAGTATTACTATTTTTTTTAAAAAAACAAAAAACAAAAATCCCTAATGGACTTTTGATTTTTTTTTATTTGATTTTTTTAGCCTTTTAGTCAATACTGGCGTTTCAGAAGTGATTTGCCATTGCCTCCTTCCTAGGGTTCAAAGAGAGTGACTGGCCCCAAGGTTATCCAGATGGTTTTGTGCCTAAGGTGAGACTACAATATATAATCTACAGATTTTCAACAAACTGGCATTCATAAATTACTTTTAGTTTTCCCTTATTTTAAAGCAGGATGAATATGAATAAAACCTTTGAAACTAACAGATCTACAAAGATTTTTGTTTTTGTATTCTGATATGAAACTGAGTAACTAAACTGAACTAAAATTTGTGTTTCAGATTGTTATTGTATTATTCTGCAAATAATATCCCACAATTAATTATGGGTAATGTTAGCTTTTCTTTGAACTCCCCTGACTGACACAATTAGAATGCAATTTTTCATTTTTTTTCAAGAAAATGCATTATATTAGTGAGAATTGTACTCATTTTTGTATTACATTACAAACAGAAAAAAAAAACCATTGTTTTCCCCATCGTGTGAATAAGCACAAACATTCATACTAGGAGAAATACCCGTGAAAATGTATACCCAATATTAAAGCAGTCAATATTACAAAAATTAAGGTTAAAAAATGAGACACTCAACAAAACTCAGCTTTATTGACTATTGCTTTCCTAATCATTTATGTATTGATTAAAAACTAAAGATTTTGAACTGATGAAATTTTGTTCATTTGTGAGCTTGAACAGTATGACACAGAAAAAAGATTTACCCAATAGGAAGAGTTGGAAGCTAAAGCTCAGTGAATGATGCTTCTCTGCTAAAGCCTTCCTTGATGATTCTGTAATCTTTGCCACAAAAATATATCACGGGATTTACACCTGGAAACAAAAAGTTATAGTTCTTTTCCTTTCACTTAGTCCTTGCTCAGGCTCAGGTTTAAGTGAACTGATTTAATGCTAGAATACAGAACAATCTGCTTTATTATTTGATTGATGGATGGATGGATTGATGGATTGATTATTTTCAATGTATATGCACCCTGGAAGGGACTCTAGGAAGTTCACAAGGAAACATAAAACCATAAGAACAATACAACAAGAAAAGAAGCAAAGATGGCACAACTGGGGAATAAAAATATACCCACTGCTTTTAAAAGGTCCACACATATTCTAGCCAAAGGCAGGGCAAAGAACTAAGTCAGTGATGGCTAACCTTTTCTGGACTGAGTGCCCAAAGCACACGCGTGTGTGTGAATGCATGTGCATGCGCCCAAACCCCCAAAATGCAACGTGCATGCATCCTGCCCCCCATGCATGCACAAGTAGCCTCACGCACATGCCCCACCCACATGCATGCACACATGCCCCCCACATGCCCCACCCCCAAGCATGCACGGCAGAGACCCAACGATTATCTGGCCAGTGGGAGGCATGTGCGCATGTGCAGCGGAGCTGAACTGGGATGACAGAGAGGGCACTGCATGCCACCTGTGGCATGTGTGCCATAGGTTCACCATCATGGAACTAGATCTTCAAGCCCTTTTAACATGCCAGTAGTCACCCAAATCTTGGGTGGAATCTCATTCTTGAGGGTAGATCCTATGATAGGGAC
The DNA here is from genome assembly GCA_022577455.1 of Arizona elegans. NCBI lineage: Eukaryota > Metazoa > Chordata > Lepidosauria > Squamata > Colubridae > Arizona > Arizona elegans. Next base: position 5,428,067 of record JAKOOJ010000006.1, read on the forward strand.
AGCATACTTCCAGACTCCTGATGGATGGCATTGTTTAATTGAAGGATCTCAGAGGATGCTAACCCTGGCATTAAATTGGATGGACAAATATTATTGGGTATAGGTGGTTCCTCAGATAACCATCCCTGTGCCATGTAGAGCTTTATAATTAACAACCAGCACCTTGAATTGTGTCAGCTTCTGCAGAGCAGAAGTATTACATGGCAGAACATGACATGCCCATCATTGCTGCATTCTGGATAAGTCAAATCAGTCAGTGGGTCTTCGAGGACAGTCCCATGTAAACACATTGTAGTAATCAAACTGAAAGTTGACCAGGGTATGAGTGACTTTCTGAAGGCCTTTTCAATCCAAGAAAGGGGACAACTGGTACCAATAAAGCTGTGCAAAGGCCTTCCTGCCAGCATCTGCTATATGTTTATTGAGTCCTGGAAGACCCCTATGATGTGCAAAACTCTTGAATATGGAAGTGCAACCTCGTCCATATTTAAATATGTGAATATTTCCAGACCTGATTTACCCAAATAGCCACATCCACTTGATCTTGATAGGATTGAGTCAGAGATGGTTCCAGATCCCTGGGACAGGGAGAAAGGGAGAGAACAACTATAAAACATTATTCCCAAACTTGAGCTCACAGGATTGGCTCAGAAAGATATCATTATTGATAGTGAGAGATTAAGGAGCACCGGGATGGATGCACTACCATTAACAAGTACAACCAAACGTGTAAGAGTCTTGGCCTGACCCCAACTAAACTCTAGATTACCTATTAGTGGTTCCAATGGCCTTTTTCTGAATACACAGAAGAAGTAAGATCTCTCTCTTTCAGCTCTTCCACAAAGAGACTCCAAACCAGGAGTCCAAATATCATGAGTGACTAATAGTACCTTTATGGCAAGATTACAGTAGTGATTGTGAGATGCTTTTCCCATTGCCATTCCTGTTTTGAATGCATGTATTCTCATAGTCCATTACAATCTCTCACCATCACACTAAGTTAACAGAATAACAGAGTGGAAAGGACCTTTGAGGTTTTCTAATCCTTGCTCAGGCAGGAAATCCTATACCTGGTTGTCCAATCTCTTCTTAAAAACTTCCAGTGTTGGAGCATTCACAACTTCCGGAGGCAAGTTGTTCCACTGATTAGTTCTTCTGTCAGGAAATTTCTCCTTAGTTCTAGATTGCTTCTCTCCTTGATTAGTTTCCACCCATTCCAGCCTTCAAGTGCTTTGGAGTAATAGCTTGACTCTCTCTTTTTTGTGGAAACCTCTGAGATATCAGAACACTGCTATCATGTCACCTCTAGTTTTTTTCATTAAACTAGACATTCCCAATTCCAGCAACTGTTCTTTATATGTTTTAGCTTCCAGTCCCCTAATCATCTTGGTTGCTCTTCTCTGCACTCTTTCTAGACTCTCAACATCTTTTTTACATCGTGGTGACCAAAACTGAATGCAGTATTCCAAGTGTGGCCTTACCAAGGCATTATAAAATGATATTCACACTCATGTGATCTTGATTCTATCCCTTTGTTAATGCAGCCTTGAACTGTGTTGACTTTTTTGGCAGCTGCTGCACACTGCTGGCTCATATTTAAGTGATTGTCCACTAGGATTCCAAGATCCCTCTCACAGTTACTACTATTGAGCCAGGTACCCCCTCTACTATACCTGTGTATTTGTCACTGTACCAGAAATTTGGACATGGACAATTTCTTTGTGTGAATAAAGACAAAGCAGCGTATTTTAACCTTAACCTAATTTTTTTAGAACAGGCCTAACAGCTACATGATGATAACAGTACTAAAGATAGGGGGAAACAGAACAATATTGAAAGAAGAGAAGCTGCAACAGGGATGTTTAAATCACCAAAAGATTTTTTTAAAAAATAAGGTTCCTTCAGTTAAACCTGGCTTCTGGTGATTTCAATAGACATGTCCATGCCCTGGGAACAGTATGGAAGTGATTTGTTATTGCCTTCTAATCTAGTATTGATTCATGTGGCTTCCTGATGTCTCCAACCTAAATATTGCTCAGGTTTGACCAGTAGTGAAATTCAATTTTTTTTTACTACCAGTTCTGTGGACATGGCTTGGTGGGTTTGGTGTGGTTGGTGGGCATGGCTTGGTGGGCATGGCAGGGGAAGGATACTGCAAAATCTCCATTCCCTCCCTACTCGTAGGGGAAGGATATTGCAAAATCTCCATTCCCACCCCGCTCTGGGGCCAGCCAGAGGTGGTATTTGCCAGTTCTCCAAACTGCTCAAAATTTCTGCCACTGGTTCTCCAGAACCTGTCAGAACCTGCTAGATTTCACCCCTGGGTTTGACTCTGATTAATCATACAGCTGCTTTGGCACATGTATGTGTAAATGTTCTCCATCCCAATGAAATATATTTGTGAACAAGAGTTTGATAATATAGAAGCAAACAGGAAACAAATAATTCTGAATACCATTGTCTATTTGAAAATCTTTTTCAGCCTTTCTGGACTTACCTTTCCATCATTTTTAGGATGTCTATGTGGGAAGGTTTTCCAGTAGATCTTGAGGGAACAGGGTGAGGAAAAACAGATCTGTAAAACATGAGAAACTCAAAGAACTTGATAAGCAAAATCTCAGAGTGGATGCTGATAAATCATTAGAGAGAGTGAGATGGATTAGGCAGTCACCTTTGGAAGAGAAACGGACATGACACTACTAACATTATAGTCTACATTTTTCAAGTAGAAGAAAAATGCAAACCTTTAAAAAGCAATGGGAAAAAACGATTACAGCCAGGCAGATCAAATTATTTATTTTGCTAATGCAGTCTGCCCAATCAATTTGTACATTAAAAAAAAAAATAATACCTGGGGGAAGGGAATAAGTTTTACTGCAGATGAAACATTGAACCAAGCAAGCAATATGTCTGTGTGCTTGTGTGCCTATGTGTCTGTGAAATGGCCATAAATTTTGGCAGTCTCAGCCAAAAGTCAGGGAAATCATGTTGAATTTTTTTCTTCTTTGTAATTATAACAAAAGCTGTTGCATTCTGTGATAACAATCTGGTGGAAATACTTTCAATTATTGGAAGCAGAATAGTTTCCAATGACTTATGTAATATTTAGGAATTATTTATCCACATTTCCGCATACCAGTTCAAACTGCAGAGATATATGTGCATTCCTTCCAATCCTCTGCAAAATCCCCTTTTTCTCCCAATCATCTGAGACTCGGGAGGCAGAGAATAGATGGGGGTGGGCCCAGTCAGAGGTGGTATTTACCAGTTCTCTGATCTACTCAAATTTTCTGCTATCAATTCTCCAGAACTGATCAGAACCTGCTGAAACCCCCCTCTGATTTCACCTAATAATATTAGGATAAAGTATAATAATAATAATATTAGGATAATAATATTAGGATAAAAATAATAAAGGGACATGGTGGCTCAGTGGCTAAGATGCTGAGCTTGTCAATCAAAATGTCGGGAGTTCAGTTGTTCGAATCCCTAGTGCTGTGTAACGGGGTGAGCTCCCGTTACTTGTCTCAGCTTCTGCCAGCCTAGCAGTTCAAAAGCACATAAAAAACGCAAGTAGAAAAATAGGGACTACCTTTGGTGGGAAGGTAACAGCATTCTGTGCACCTTTGGCATTTAGTCATGCCAGCCACATGACCACGGAGATGTCTTCGGACAGCACTCTTCGGGTTTGAAACGGAGATGAGCACCGCCCCCTAGAGTCGGGAACGACTAACATATATGTTTTAGTGTTAGTTAGTATTTAATATTTAGGTTGCCCATCTCGTATACATAGCTCTGGGTAGCTAATAATTAAACAAAATGACAAAGAATTTTTAATAAAGAGAAATTACTTAAAAATAGCATCCAAGGACATTCAAACTAACCATGAAAGGGCTCATCCATGCTATCAGGATCCAAGGCTTGATGGTAAATCTAGGTTTGAGTGGCTGATGAAAAACATAGTACTTTTCTGTGAATGATGAATATTATTTCATAAAGGAGAGCTGTGAATGTCTAAGTATAGTGCAATATAAAACTGCTCTTATTCAAGCTCTGCTTTTAATGTAGCTACACTAAAGAGCTGAGAAAAGCTTATAGCCTTGTGCAGTAATGGTTTAGTTGCCCGCACTATGGAAATTGTATATCTGAAGGTTAAAAGATGGACAGTTGTTTCTTACTTTCAACGTGACTGTAGAGATTTTTCTCTATATTTCAGGATCCTTTTTCTTACTTTAAGAAAGAGTATAAAGTAATTTTTAAAGGTCTTTTACTGAACATTCCTTCAAAATGAACAAATGCGGAGGTAATATATTTTTCTTAGTGCTGCTTGATTCCCACAGTGGATAGGGTCATATCCCATCTGGGTCACTTGACTTCTCCTCTTGGTTTTCACAGAATCATAGAGCTGGAAGGCACCTTGGAGGTCTTCTAATCCAACTCCCCCAAAGCAGGAAGCCTTACTGCATTCCAAATGGCTGTCCAATCTTTCCTTGAATACTTCCAGTGTTGGAGCACCCACAGCTCTGGAAGGCAAGTTGCTCCATGGATTAACTGTTCTCACTGTCAGCAAACTTCTCCTTAGTTCCAGATTGGATCTCTCTTGAACGAACTTCCACCCATTGCTTCTTGTCCTACCTTTAGGTACTTTGGGAGAATAAGTGGACCAGAGGTGGATTTCAGCAGGTTCTGACCAGTTCTGGAGAACTGGTAGCGGAAATTTTGAGTAGTTCAGAGAACCGGTAAATATCACCTCTGATTCGCCCCGCCCCAACTATTCTCTGGCTCCCGAGTCCCAGCTGATCGGGAGGAAATGGGGATTTTGCAGTAACCTTCCACTGGAGTGGGGAGGGAATGGAGATTTTACAGTATCTTTCCCCTGCCATGCCCACCAAGCCACACCCACAGAATTGGTAATAAAAATTTTTGAAACCCACCACTGAAGTGGACCCTCTCCTCCTTGTGACTGCCCCTCAAGTACTGGAACAGAGCTATCATGTCATCCAAAGGTGGGTTTCACATTTTGTTACTACCGGTTTGCCCCCAGTGCACACCTGCCTTCTGCACATGTGCCTGGATTTCCGCGCATGCGCTCAGCTTCAAAAATGTGTCTAAATAGGATGGCATAGAGCTGGGCGGGTAGTGGTTTGGGCGAACCACTACCGGTTCGCCCAAACTGGCCTGAACCAGCTGAATACCACCTCTGATGTCACCTCCAATCCTTCTCTCCTTTAAGATAGACATATCCAGTTCCTGGAACTGTTCATTGTATCACTTAGCCTCCAGAGCTTTTATCATCTTTGTTGCTCTTCTCTCCACTCTTCCTAGGGTATCAGCATCTTTTTGGTACTATGATGACCAGAATTCTGGATGCAGAGTTATGAGTGTGGCCTCACTAGTGCAGGATAGATCAGTACTATCATTTCTCATCATCTTGATATTATCCTTCTGTTGATGCAGCCAGGACTGTGTTGACTTTTTGGGTAGCTGCAGCACACTGCTGACTCATGCTTAATTTAATAATAATAATAATAATAATAATAATAATAATAATAATAACAAAAATAACAACAACAACAACAACAACGTCAAAATAACAACAACAACAACGTCAAAATTGATTCACATTTAATATGTGATGCAGCAAAATCGCACAAACTGATTACAAAGCTAGACACAACTGAGTTGCTAAATTAATCCACTGGTTATTATGTAAAAAATATGACTTACCTGTATCCAAAAATCATGGGAACATAAAATAGAAAAAATTATAGAAAATGAGAAGGTGAAGATCTTGTGGGACTTTCGAATACAGACGGATCATCACTTGGAACACAATAGACCAGATATCACAGTTGTCAAAAACCAAAACGTACAATTTATTGACATTGTGGTACCAGGAGATGCCAGAGTTGAAGAAAAAGAACTGGAAAAAATCATGAAATATCGCGATCTGGCCATCAAAACTACAGGGCTATGGATGAAACATATAACCGTGATACCCATTGTCATCGAGGCACTTGGTACCATGTCCAAGAATTTTATAAGATACATCAACAAGTTGCAGCTTCCTGCAAGAACACCAGTGGAACTGCAAAAAACTGCACTACTTGGAACATCGTACATCTTAAGAAGCTACTTGGTTGATACCTAGGACACTGGCAGCAACCCGTATCAACCATTAGCACCAGTCAATGGTATTTGTGATGCATTTTTGAATGTTCAGTTGGCTGAGTTTCATGATAATAATAATAATAATGATGATGATGATGATGATGAGGAGGAGGAGGAGGAGGAGGAGGAGGAGGAGGAGGAGGAGAATTAGAATTATTTCCCCAAGACTCAATCCTTCCCCAGTTGATTTTTTGAGCAATTTCCTCATGGGTGAGAAATCCCTCTTCCCATGAACTGAGAATCGCCATTGGGTAAACCTCATTCCTTGAACCCCCTAATTGTTTCTTGTCAACTGCAGGCAGAGGCAGATGGGCAGAAAGAACAGCCTTGCCCCTCTTCTGTCTCTTGCCCTCTCATGCTTTGAATCTTTGTCTCTTACTCTCTTTATTTCCCTAGGCTTCCCCTTTCTTGCTAGCCATTTGTTCTTTTCCTAGCTTTTCCTCCCTTCCTTTCTCCCATCTGGCACATCTTTCTCACAAAATGTGTTCCACAACTCCTTTTTAGACTTTTGCTTCTCTCCCCTATGGGACAATCATGTCCTGGACAGAGGCCCCTAATTCAATTTTTCTTCAATGGCTCCAAACTATTGTATGTGTTTTTTCTGCATCAACAGCTCATGTCTTAAATTCTTTTATTTGCTCTTCCTAAGAGGGCCTATCTATTTCTTCTTTGATTTTAATGTATTTCCATTACAAATCTTGGCAATCGGATTTTTTTTTCTCCCTCACACACACACACACACACACACACACACACACACACACACACACCACACACACACACTCAGCAAACTTCTACCAGTTTGCACCAAACTTTAACTCTAGTGTAGCCAATCTTTACCTATATTTAATTCAGGCCAATTTATACCCTTCGGTCATAGGCTTAGCTTTGATTAAAAAAAAAAAAATCTTGTCTATTTTTCTATAAGATTTTTATTCAAACTCAAAAAAATGTTATCCCATGGTAGAATCAACAGACACTAACACAACTACAGAAGAAACCCCTGTACAGATGTCAAAATACAATTTCTGGCTAAAGGTCTTAAGAGAGAATCTAAGTGAATATTCTAAGCTTTGAGGCATGATCATTACAGCCGCAGCATATATACCACCCTTGATAGCTGAAGGCTGTTAGAGTTTTTCAGGGCTCCGGTGATGCCCTGCCATCTCAGAATGCAGAATTCTAATTGCTTGCTTTAGCATTTCATCTAAAAAAATAAAATAAAATAAAGAACTACATCTTTATTCAACAGCTACAGGAGGTCGCTGGGTGAGCTCATCCATTGCCTTCGGGTGAGTTATTATCAGTATGCCGATGATACCTAATTATAAATCTCATCCATGATGAATTAAGTGATATCATGAATGTCTTATGCCAGGGATGTCAAACTTGATTTCATGGAGGGCTGCATCAGGGTTGTGTTTGACCTCAGAGGGCTGAGGTGGGCGTGGCCAGGGTGGATGTGGCCAATTTGACATGTCAGGGTGCCTGTGATGGCCTGCCAGTAAAAATGGGCTCCTGATCTCTGTTTTGGGCTGGGACAGCCTCCTGCAACCCTCTGTCAGCAAAAACGGAGCTCGCGAGGGTTGCATGCGGCCCTGCCGAGCTCCATTTTCACTGGCAGAGGCACTGAGGGCCGTTCTTTCACTGTTTCCAAGGTGCCCCTGTGGGCCAGATCTAAGCATCCTGTGGGCCAGATTTGGCCTGTGGGCCTTGAGTTTGACACCCCTGTCTTATGCCAATGCTTGGAGGCTGTGAGGGTCTGGTTAGGGAACAACAGGCTTCAGATGTTGTTCAATGGCAAGATTAGGTGGCTTTGGATCTGAGGGACCACTGATTTCAGGACTATGTCGTTTTGGTGCTGGATGGGGTTGCACTATTGATTTATTTGTATTTATTTATAAAATTTATTGGCTGCTCATCTTACCATAGGGTAACTCTGGGTTTCTACTGGCTCTACCCGGTTCGGGCAAACCAAGAGCAGTGGTGCCGGGAGGCTCCACCCACCATGGATATCATCATGGACACTCTGCGCAGATATGGCGTGTGCGCGCTCACATTTGCAAACTGGTAGCAAAGGTAAGTGAATCCCACTACTGCAATGGCTCCATTGCTAAGGGGCCTATTTTTATCCTCCTCTTACCCAGGGTTAGTATTTTTATTTTTATACTATTTATTACTGTGACTTTTGATTTTTTTTTTTTTTGTTTTATTGCTTTTATATTGGCTGCTTTATTTATTGTTATGCGGTACTCAGAGTCCCCTTTGGGAAAGATAGACAGCTATATAAATCTGATAAACAAACAAACTAGTTTTTTGAGGAATATAGACCTGTAACAGATCCAGACCAAGTATACTTAGTGAAAGAATGACTTCAGGTAATCAAATATACATATTATGCGACCTAGCTATCTGTCTCATACCGAAAGAAAGAAATGTTCAGTTGCTTAGCAGAGTAAAAAGGAAAGGCTCCTATAGACTGAAATTTGTGCTTCATTTAGTGTGATCATCGAAATAAAAGCAGATTAGCAACAAGAATTCTTTTCGAACTACCTCTTCCAACACATATAACCAATTTCCTCTATGATATAAAGGGAAGTAATAATGTTTTGTTCAGGTTAACCTTGACTTCTAGCAACCATATTGACACACATCTGAAGTTTCCCTTGGCAAGAAAATGTGTTTGGTTTCTGTCTTCTTCCAGACTGTTCTTTTTCCCAGTCTAGCCAACATATCAGGCATTTTCTGGGGGTCTTCTATGCAAATATTGACCTGACCCTAGTAGCTTTTGGGGAAATCAGCCAAATATGGCCAAATGCTGCTTGCTGTCTTCTTGGATAGACTCTGGAACATTTCTGTTCAATTTTCCATATGCTCTCAGCTCAACACTCTGCTTTGCCAATGCTATTATGTAGACATCTCAAGCAATAATTCCTCATAAATATATTAAACTTTATTTGCTAAGTAAGTCTTTCTGTGGGCATTTTAGCCCTTAATGCTGTGAATTATTTTTAATTCTTTATATATTATTAGTGCGCATATTTCAGTTATTGTTACGATTCTTCTCATTTTGGACCTCTATTAGTTTGCATGATTTGGCAGAATATTAATCAACACCATGAACAGAATTTCCTATCAGTGACCATTCATTATTACTTAAAACTACCAGATCTAGATTGCAAAACTGGTGACTGCTATAGCAGTCATACCATTCTAACTCCATACTGCACTCTAGTGGTCACATTGATTCTTATATCTCAGAGCTGGTAATAAGAATTACTAAAATAGGTAAAGAAGGGATAAAATAATAGGCATCACAACAAGCTCAGTTGATTTTGTGGCTCAGCCTTACTCCCCTTGGTAATTATTTTAATTCTAAAGCACCTTTAAGGCAGGGACAATTTAGAGTTTCTAAATCTACCCTACATTGTGTCTGCATATTGCAGTTTTTAGGAAATTTGTTTCAGGGGTACATTTGATAAAATATACCTGCTCAATCAGGAAACCCTAAACTATTTCAGACAAATGGCTATCCAGCCTCTTTTTAAAAACCTCCAGTAATGAAGCACCCACAACTTCTGAAGGCAAGCTGTTCCACTGGTTTATTATTCTCACTGTCAGGAAATTTCCCCTTAGTTCTGGATTGCTTCTCTCCTTGATTAGTTTCCATCCATTGCTTCTTGTCCTACCTTCAGGTGCTTTGCAAAATAGGTTGATTCCCCTTCTTTTTTTGTGACAGCCCCTTAGATATTGGAACAGTGCTATCATGTCATCCCTCAGTACTCATACGGGATTCATTCTAGGAGGTGCAACAAGTACTAAAAACAACGAATGCTGAGAAAACCATGTGACTTAACATGTGACTCTTTATTTTAGCTGGAAGAAGTAACGAGTCACAAGGCAGTCAACACCAGCAACCTCTGCCTTACTCATCGAGCATAGAGAGAAAGATGGGTACTAGGGCAATATTTTTGGTTCAAAATGCATCAAGTATTAAGCTCAATGAATGTTGAAGCAGGTGAGTACCCAGGTACCACTGTATCTCATTTTCTCTTTATTTTATTTTTTATTTTTTATCTATCCTTCTATCTATCTATCTATCTATCTATCTATCTATCTATCTATCTATTTCATCAAGCATGTATTTTATGACAGATACAAGTGTAAACATAATGATAAATACATGAAAAGGATACGAATAAAAGAAAACATTAGGACAGGGATGGTAGGCACGCTGGTGCGCTTATGTACGCCCCTTACAGACCTCTTAGGAATGGGGTGAGGTCGCCAGTAGATGGTCTAAGGTTAAAGTTTTGGGGATTTGGGGATGTAACCACAGAGTCAGGTAGTGCATTGTTACTGAAGTTGTATTTTCTGCAGTCTACTTTGTATCAGTTTACCATGAGTTTGTATCTATTGTGTGCTCATGTATTATTGTGGTTGAAGCTGAAGTACTCATTGACAGGTAGGACATTGTAGCAGATGATTTTATGTACTATGCTTAGGTCAGACCAAAGACGGCGAAGTTCTAAGTTGTCTAAGCCCAAAATTATGAATGACGAATAAGGTAAAGAATGGCAATGGTAGAAAGGTGAGTAAACTACTGTATATATAAATAAAAATCCCTTTTGTAGTCTCTATTTGGGGTAGAGTCATCTGCCACTACATAGGATTGAACTCTCAGCCTTCTGAGTGGGAGGTGAATGCCTTCACCAATATGCCACCACATCACTCTCGATAAACTATACATAAATGTTTCCCGACAAATGATTGCAAAAACAAGCGATGTGTTGCATGAACTTCACCTTCTGTGGAGTAGAAAATATACTTGGCTTTTCTAAATGGGATATCTTTCTTTCACACATGGTGGATTTAGTTGTTATGGGAGCTTTGTCATTGCCCCTGAAAATAAAAACCCCCATTTTACTTGCACACTTATTTCTAGTAATACATCATAAAATACAAGGTGAAATCATTATGCTGTATTAGCGAGTCTCAGATGATGTGGGCAATGAACCATAGAGGGAAGGGCGGAAAAGTCTCAAAGAAATAAGGCAATACATTATGCATTTTAACTACAGGTAGCCAGGAAAAAAACTGGCTACTTTAGAAAGGTCTCCTTTTATCCGAAGATTAAAATCCTATTTTCCTGTGGTAGCTTCAGAATAATAGCAGAATAACTGAGTTGGAAGAGACTTTGGAGGTCTTCTAGTCCAACCACCTGCTCAATCAGGAAACCCTAAACTATTTCAGACAAATGGCTGTCCAGCCTCTTTTTAAAAACCTCCAGTAATGAAGCACCCACAACTTCTGAAGGCAAGCTGTTCCACTGGTTTATTATTCTCACTGTCAGGAAATTTCCCCTTAGTTCTGGATTGCTTCTCTCCTTGATTAGTTTCCATCCATTGCTTCTTGTCCTACCCTCAGATGCTTTGCAAAATAGGTTGATTCCCCTTCTTTTTTTGTGACAGCCCCTTAGATATTGGAACAGTGCTATCATGTCATCCCTAGTCCTTCTTTTCACTAGACTGGACACACCCAATTCCTGCAACCGTTCTTCATATGTTTTAGCCTTCAGCCCCCTAATCATCTTTGTTGCTCTTCTCTGCACTCTTTCTAGACTCTCCACATCTTTTTTACATCGTGGCAACCAAAACTGAATGCAATATTCCAAGTGTCACCTTACCAAGGCATTATAAAGTGGTGTTAACACTTCACATGATCTTGATTCTATCCCTCTGCTCATGCAGCCCAGAACTCTGAGTGCTCGTCTCTGCACTCATTGTTTGGTTCTTACTGCTTTGCGTGGGTAATGAAACACAATGCTTCATGTTCTTTAAATACCAAAAAAAGAAATATTTTCATTGGCTTCCTAGATGGGGAAATATGGACAGTCAGAGAGGCTTCAGGTTAATGTTCAAATGTGGAACAGAAAAGAGCAATCAGTAGCACTTTCAGTAACAGGATTCTTAAGGATATACTTCGAACTCTAGAGTAATGGGGTAAATTGTTGAGTCAAATGAGGGAAATCAAGTGGTTAAAAACTACTTTAATTCTCTCCCAGAATGATTGGGTTCCTTGTCCAAACTGATTAGTTCTGACTAGGTGGCTCAGTACCTAAGACACTGAGCTTGTCGATCAGAAAGGTCGGCAGCTTGGCGGTTCGAATCCCTAGTACAGGTCTTCTGCGTGAGCAGGGGGTTGGTCTAGATGACCTCCAAGATCCCTTCCAACTCTGTAACTGATTTCATCTGAAGGTGTTTTCCCATAGGAACAAACCATCTTTCATGTGCATGAAATATTATGACGCCCTATGTCATAATAAGAAATCAGAGCATCTTAAAACAAGACAGCTTAATAGTATAGTTTTATGTATTATGCATAACACCGCAGGTTTTCTGTCTCCCATGGAGCTGACATTGGGAACAAGGCAACTGAATATCAGACCAGATGTTTAGAAAGTGTGAAGGAATGTATGAACAAATGGAAGAGATTATCTACCCAATGTCTTGCAGAATAGCACAAAATCAATGTATTTTATCTTTGTAAATTGTTTGTTTCGGCTCTATTTATCTGCTCCTCAATTTGCACTGTTCAGATCTTCAATTCTCCTTGTTCCCGTGCAAAGTGAAAATAAATGTACATGGATATGGTTGATGTGAATGGCGTGGTGACCTCTTGGTGAAGATACTTGCTTCCCACTCAGAAAGGTGGAGAGTTCAATCCAAGGTAGCAGCAGATGTTTCTCTACCAGGTCTCAAAGAAAAAAAAAACATCTGCTGCAAACTCTGCATGGCATCAGGAAGGGCATCTGGCCAGTAAACCCTCAGCTCCATTCGCCTCAACTTTACCCTGAATTAAGGGATTAAAGGTAAAGATTCCCCCGCATGTGCGTGCTAGTCATTTCCAGCTTTAGGGGCGGTGCTCATCTCCGTTTCTAAGCCAAAGAGCCAGCACTGTCCGAAGACGTCTCCATGGTCATGTGGCCGGCATGACTCCATGCCAAAGGTGCATGGAGCGCTGTTACCCTCCCACAAAAGTGGTCCCTATTTTTCTACTTGCTTGTTTTTTTTTAACGTGCTTTCGAACTGCTAGGTTGGCAGAAGTTGGGACAGGTAACAGGAGCTCACTTGGTTACGCAGCACTAGGGATTCGAACTGCTGAATTTCCGACTTTCTGATCGACAAGCTCAGCATCTTAGCCACTGAGCCACCGCATCCCCTTTAAGGGATTACAGGGTCATAAAAAGGAAGTTTTTATGATTGATACTGAAATCAGGAAACATGCAGCTACGTTTCTAGTTCTCTCATTCCATATAATGATAATCTTGTTATAGCAGGAGAAAAATCAGATTAGTTTATATGGAAGCGAAGACCGATATGAATCGCAAGAATTTTGTAGTTTTATTGATGTTGTTATCACCACTATCATCAAATTATTTTTTTCCAGGAATTCAAAAATATTTAAATACTACACTACTTCCTGTGTTACTGTTCCCTGACTTGGCTTCCCCAGTTCTACAACAAAAAGTGTAAGCTTACCTTTTCAGCAAGTCTGAGGAGAGGTATTTCTGAGTAAAGAACACTTGAAAAATAAATGCTTAATTAATAAATTATTATAAATTATCAATACTTTTAATTTGACCTCCTTTACTGTAAGTTTCGATGTTGATTGATATTCTTCTGATGTTGAAGTTTCCTAGAAATGTAAATAGAAACTGAATCAGCAGTGCAGAATGCAAAATCACCTGCATTCATGGAAGTTCACTTCATGATTTTCACCAGTCACTTTCTCTTAGCTTAATCTTTCCAACCCTCAAGGGAATAAAAGAAAGAAAGCTTTGTGTTAGTCTCCTTGAACTCTTAGAAAAGTTAGTATCTAAATATAAAGACAGCAAAAATGATCTAACGAGAAAGAAAAAAATACAATAAGGATGTCTAGAAGAATTCTAGTGTTTATTTAGAATAACAGAGTTGGAAGGGACCTTGGAGGTCTTCTAGTCCAACCCCCTGCTTAGGCAGGAAACCCTACACCACTTCAGACAAATGGTTATCCAATATCTTCTTAAAAACTTCCAGTGTTGGAGCATTCACAAGTTCTGCAGGCAAGTTGTTCCACTGATTAATTGTTCTAACTGTCAAGAAATTTCTCCTTAGTTCTAAGTTGCTTCTCTTCTTGATTAGTTTCCACCCATTGCTTCTTGTTCTACATTCAGGTGCTTTGGAGAATAGCTTGACTCCCTCTTCTTTGTAGCAGCCCCTGAGATATTGGACCACTGTCTCCCTTAGTCCTTCTCTTCATTGAACTAGACATACCCAGTTCCTGCAACCGTTCTTCATGTTTTAGCCTCCAGTCTCCTAATCATCTTCATTGTTCTTCTCTGCACTCTTTCTAGAGTCCCAACATATTTTTTAGATCGTGGTGACCAAAACTGGATGCAGTATTCCAATGTGGCCTTACCAAGTTTACAATGTAACTGGAATGGAGTCTAAAAAGACAAACACATGGACTCAGCTTGCTCAGTAGACGTTGAATGGTGAGGGTTGGAAGGAAAAATTACTCCTAGAAAACTGAGATGAAGATGACAGGAAATCAAATTTGACAAAATGTGCACCAAAATTCATCAAATAACTGATTTCAAAACCATTTTCAATTTGATGCATCAGACTGATTTGATTATTTAATTTGACTGAATCATCTTGAATCGCAGGTATAAAGTTGAAGCTTCCTGCAATTCTAACAATAGAGCTCTCCCTATCTACTTCTGTTCTGGACCTTCAGATGCTTTGTCAAATACAATCCCTGCAGGTGGACCTGTGGGAAGGCAGAGAGGTTGTGAATTGCTGAACATAAGAAACTAGTCTTCCTGCCTCCATGAAGTCTGAAGAACACCTATATTTAAGTTTTCTTGTGAGTAGTGTAGAGTTGCAATGATATCGGAACCCCTTTGGTTGCGATCTGAATTGTTCAGCGAGTGTCAATGCAAGTAGAACTGTCCTATCAGGTTCCAGACAGGAAGGGGATGCATGGAGAACCCCAGATCTGTTCTCAGATCTTTATACTTTCAACTGAAAATGAGATGTTTACTAAAATAATTCCCCTACTAAACTGTGCTTCCTTCCTTCCTTTCCTTTCCTTTCCTTTCCTTTCCTTTCCTTTCCTTTCCTTTCCTTTCCTTTCCTTTCCTTTCCTTTCCTTCCTTCTTTCCTTCCTTCCTTCTTTCCTTTCCTTTCCTTTCCTTTCCCCTTCCTTCCTTCCTTCCTTCCTTCCTTCCTTCCTTCCTTCCTCCTTCTTCCCACCCCTGGATTAAAACCCTGAGATTGGTGGCAGCCTCCTATTTAAATCCTAACCCAATCCTAACAGATATGACTTATCTTTTGGAAGAATCAGTCAAAAGAGCAACTTAATGTGGCCACCTACTGAAGGTTTGTTATAGGTAAGTTGGGGAAATTGCTAGAGAACAGGGATTTGGGTCCTGAAACATTGTGTTTTTAAAAATATTTTATTCGAATTTTTCAATAAAGAATTTTAAAAGAATAGGAAAACAAAAAAGTAAAGAAAATAAATGAAAAGATAAAGAAAAGATAAAATTATGACTTCCACCATTCTTTCTAACCCTCTTATGCTTTCCCCATTCTCTTTGACCCTTTTTAATCCTCAATCCTGAAAGATAGCATTGTGCATAGATTTCCTTCTATATGAACTGATACAATTGTCTTTTCCTAGAGATACCAGGAAGGGCTTCATTGTGTAAAAGTTGAACAATTTTCGTATTTTGCCTGTGCATCAAGCTGTGGAACAGCTCCTTGTAAATACTGCTAATTCTGATCTGAAGATTTCGGGTTTTACATCTATGGGATTAAAGTTTGAGCAAGCTGGGCTGGTTCTCAGTGCAAATATAGTCTAATGCAGTGGCACATTGCTCATTGCATCCACATCCTGAAAGTTATATTGCAGGCAAAATAGAGCCATAAAAGCTCTTCTTTCAGTTGCTGACAAATAGGGGGAAAATTCTTTCTGGTTTGAATACAGTTGTTCCTTTAACTGATCTCTCCTTGCTCTGCTTTGAACAGTAACAGAAGCATCCTCATCCATTCCATTCACGTTGATAATTGTCATGTTAAATGATCTGGCTGCTAGCTAAACAAGTGGAATGCTTTATGCATACAAATGTCGCTGCATAACCTTCATTCTCAGCGATAATAACTTTCTAGAAATGCTGTTGCCCTTGGCCAGTCACCCCAGTATGACAATCTGATTAGAAAGGATAGGAGGAAATGATAAAGAAAAAAAAAAGGAACTGGATTTTCAAGGATAACATGTATGATACTAGGATCGACAGACTTCTCTTTTCTAGTGGAGCAAGAACATTCAATAATGCATGTAGATAACCGTTTGTTCATTCACCCACCATCTCTGGGAGCTTATCTAAGTCCCAGTTGTTCAGCTGTTAATGTTATGTTTCAGCAATGTAATGGTGCAAGAGCACACAAAATAACTTTGAAGTTCTAGATAGACTGCCTGACAGCTATAAGTAAAAAAAAAAAAAGTGATAGCGGGCAAATCACAAGCTTATCAACATGTGTAGGAGCAACCTGAAGATGTGGTAATTGGAGTGTCAGGATGTCTACTGCAAGACCACAATCAAATCCTTTACTGCCCGTGCACAAATGAGCTGACCTTGTCACTGTTTCTTAGCCTGGTCAATCTCACGATGTCATTTTGATTTGCCTGAGCAAAGTATTGTAAAAAAATCACATCATTTTCAATCATGCCTTGTTTTCTGAGAGCGTCTGTCTTGTGGTTCACAGAATTATCCTAGTAGGCAAATACCCTATTTTGCAGAAATCATTATTATATACTGTAGATATTCCAGAGACAGGTGGGTACCTTACATAGCAATAGCAGCAATAGCACTTAGACTTATATACCGCTTCACAACGCTTTACAGCCCTCTCTAAACGATTTACAGAGTCAGAATATTTGCCCCCAACAATCTGGGTCCTCATTTTACCAACCTCGGAAGGATGGAAGGCTGAGTTAACCTTGAGCCTGGTGAGATTTGAACTGCCAAATTGCAGGCAGCCAGCAGGCAGCAGAAGTAGCCTGCAGTACTGCACTCTAACCACCGAGGCTCTTGCCCAAAGTCTATATCTGTTGGACAACAGATGGACTTTTTAAAAAAATGTTATGGACAATGACAAAATGGAGAAGGTCTGCTTCAAATCCTCGTTTGAACCAAATCCAGCCCTCCATGAAAGCAGGGTGCAGAGTGGAGCCCACCACAACACTCCAATGACATGAAAGGAACCTTTACAATTTACCAGATCACACTGAAAAATACTGTGTTCTTATCTTCCTGGGCCCTCATTTCCATTCTCTTGTGCTCCCATTTTATTTCACCCAAGGTGACTTGGTTTTTCACCAGCTGCTTTTATGGTTGAAGCCCAGACCTTGGTTGAAATAGTATACTTCCTTTCAAACAGTTAATCAATAAACTATTCTCCAAAGCTACTGTGGTAAAAGGTAAAGGTAAAGGTTCCCCTCGCACATATGTGCTAGCAATTCCCGACTCTAGGGGGCAGTGCTCATCTCTGTTTCAAAGCCGAAGACCCAGCGCTGTCCGAAGACATGTCCGTGGTAATGTGGCTGGCATGACTAAATGCCAAAGGCACACGGAACGCTGTTACCTTCCCACCAAAGGTGGTCCCTATTTTTTCTACTTGCATTTTTTATGTGCTTTCGAACTGCTAGGTTGGCAGAAGCTGGGACAAGTAACGGGAGCTCACCCCATTATGTGGCACTAGGGATTCGAACCGCTGAACTGCCAACCTTTCGATTGACAAGCTCAGTGTCTTAGCCACTGAGATACTGCGACCCTGCACTACTATGGTAGTTGCCTCTATGGTACTATGGTAGTTGCACTACTATGGTAGTTGCCTCTAAATTCCATCCTGGCCCCATCTCCTGTGTAGGTAGTGTAACAAGGGTAATAAGATTCTGAGAATTATGAATGTATATCTCTCCCTACTACAGAATGGATAAAACAAGAATTTGAACTGAACAAGAATGAGACTATTCATAAAGTATTAATATTTCGAACAGTTGATCTGGTCAAGTATGGCAAAATTAGAGGAACAGCAGCAAAGAGTTCCACTATCTTATCTAAGAACAGCTAAGCAAAATGTCATCCTGCCTGTTCTGAGCTAAAAATAAAATTAAAAAATCAACTTGGAATGTTTTCAAATCCACAAGAGAAAAGGCATAAACATCTTGACAATCAGAAAGAAAGCCTGGAAATCCAACTTAGATTCCCTCTAAGAAAATTGGACAATCTGAATTTATTTAAGCAAGTTGGAATGGAAGAGTAATAAGCAAAGCACACGACAATTGCTGATCTATTTCAGACTTGATCAGATTGGAACACAGCCATCATCATTTTTTCCTCCTGGCAATCCTGCTATTTCAGCCCTCGACATAATGGCACACTGTCATTTATAAGCCTGATTTATATTTTGGTCTCGCTTGTGTGTATATTTTGTCTCCTCTTTTTCTTCTGCTTCCTATGATCTGGTTTTGTTTTGTTTTGTTTTTTGCTCTTGGACAATATTAGCTATTATGTGTTCTTCTGCTAATGAAGCCAAGACTTTGGCAGCACATTTTGGCCTTGGGACAATCACAGCACACACTGAAAGATGTATCTTTAGGCAATTTAACTCAAGAATTAAGGCATCCTTCAGCTGTAAACCATGTTATCATCAGATCTGAAAGATTAATGGGTAGATCAATTTCTGTGACTTCATCCATAGTTAATAAATTAGATAAATTAAAGAGATTGGTTCCAGTTATTATGTGACTCATTGAGAAAACTGTCATATTCTAGGTTCAAATTAGGGTTAGGCTACAGCCCTCTGCTAACTGTAGGATACTGTAACTTAACTTCCTTTCTTTAGTAGTATGTAGAGTAGTATGATGAGTACTATGAGTACTCATAGTATGAGTACTATATTTAGTAGTTGAGTTTTCCTAATTATTCATTGCCCATAACAGATAAGGAACAGCCCATTGTATTACATCCTTCTGTCACAGAAACCATGTCTTCAATATATAATTGATGTTGAATCAAGTTCAGAATCTGGAATTGAACCAGAAAAATTCTTCCAAAATACTCATGATACAAGAAGCATTGCAATCTTTATATGTATGAGCAAAGGTTTATTATTTTCAAGTGACCACAAAAATCTATTCTGAGAGGGCAATATTTAAGAACCATGGTTGGTGTAAAATATCCTTTTCTGGGCTGCAGAAGCCCATGAAAATCTCAGGGAGGAGATGTTTAAGGGTCTAAACCATCAAGGATCAAGTAATGCCCAACTTATTCTAGAAAAGAATGGAATCAGGAGAACCGTTTTATGCATTTTGAACTCCACCTTGCCAATTTCTCCTTATTCCCATGCAGGTTTTGCCTTGTTGCTCCAAGAAGTCACTGCATATTGCCATATTGAATATTCATATATTGATTTAGTGGACTGTACAGTATAATCAAACATTAGAGATGTATCTGTCAGTATATTCTTCAGCTTAGATTCGTAAACCTCAATGGGTTAAAATAACTTTGGGATAAGAATTTTGCCAATGAAGAATCTAGGTGTCCTAGTGGACCACTACTTAAGTATGAGCCAGCAATGTGCTGCAGCTGACAAAAAACCCTATGAAGTCCTAGGTAGCATCAATACAGGGATAGTCTCAAGATCACGTGAAGTGCTAGTACTTCTTGTTGTTAGTTGCAAAGTCGTGTCCGACCCATCATGACCCCATGGACAATGTTTCTCCAGGCCTTCCTGTCCTCTACCATCCTCTGGAGTCCATTTAAGCTCACGCCTACTGTTCAGTGACTCCAGCCAGCCACTTCATTCTCTTTCATCCCCTTCTTCTTTTGCCCTCAATCTTTCCCAGCATTACACTTTTCTCCAATGAGTCCTTCCTTCTCATTAGATGGCCAAAGTATTTGAGTTTCATCTTCAAGATCTGACCTTCTAAAGAGCAGTCAGGATTGATCTCCTTTAGGACTGACCGGTTTGATCATCTTGCAGTCCAAGGGACTCACAGGAGCCTTCTTCAGCACCATAGTTCAAAGGTCTCAATTCTTTGGCGCTCAGCCTTTCTTATGGTCCAACTTTCACAGCCATACATTGCAACTGGGAAAACCATAGCCTTGACTATATGCACTTTCGTTGGCAGGTGATGTCTCTGCTTTTTAGTATGCTGTCTAGATTTACCATAGCTTTCCTCCCCAGAAGCAAGCGTCTTTTAATTTCTTGGCTGAAGTCCCCATCTGCGATGATCTTGGAGCTCAGGAAAATAAAATCTGTCACTACCTCCATTTCTTCCCCATCTATTTACTGCTTTATACTGTATTGGAAAGACCACACTTGGACTATTGCATCCATTTTTGGTCAACATGATACAAAAAGATGTTGAGACTCTAGAAAGAGTGCAAAGAAGAGCAACATAGATGATTAGGAGACAGAAAGCTAAATCATACAATGAATGGTTGCAGGAACTGGGTATTCTAGTCTAACAAAGAGAAGGACTGGGGGATATGATAGCAGTCTTCCAATATTTAATGGACTATCACAGAAAAGAAGGGGTCAACTCTTTCTCCAAAACACCTGAGGGCAGGACAAAAAAGTAACAGATGGAAGATTATCAAAGAGAGATCCATCCTAGAATTAAGAAGAAATTTCCTGATAGTTAGAACAATTAATCAGTGGAATGGCTTGCCTCCAAAATTTTTGGAGGTTCCATCATTGGAGGTTCCATCACTGGAGGTTTTGAAGAAGAGATTGGACAGCCATTTGGAGTCTCCTGACTTTGGACTAGACAACCAGCTTCTGATTATGTTACCTAGTTTGGGTCTGCAAGAAAACAACCAAAGTCTGAGAGCACCAAGGACCCTTAGCTTCAAATCCTTTCCGAATGACCAGGAAAGTTAGGAAATCTTACGAAAAGAGAGACTTGTACAAATGATTTGTACAAATAAGAAAAACAGAGTCCACGTGCATAATTTTCTAAGATATTAAAGAGGAATAGAGAGCTCCAAGGAAATGAAAGGATTTGCGTATAATCAAAGATGAATATGTCTCCAAAAACTGCATAATAGATGCCAAAACTCAGAATGAGATACCAAACACCATCACAACAAAAACATATCTGGGTGTATTATAAACAAAAGTCAATCCAAGAAAAGCAAATTATTATTCAATACTGGGTAGTGGCAGTGGTGGGTTGCCCCGGGTTCAGACCGGTTCGCAAGAACTGGTAGTAAAACCAGCAGGAGGCTCCACCCACCGCCCTGGATGTTGTCATAGGTGATCTGTGCATGCGTAGAAGCTTCTGCGCATGTGCAGAAGCTCAGCGCACAAGCAAAGCTCGGCGCGCATGCAATCCCGTTGCAAACCGGTAGTAAAGGTAAGTAGAACCCACCCCTGGGTCGTGGTGAGAAGTCATTTTAGTCTAATCTTGTTTTCTTCTTTTATTGAGTTACTCATTTCATTTATCAACACATGATATGAGGTTACAGAGAAAGAGGGTGTGGATTTACTTTCAGAAGCAAACAAAAGTAAGATAAGAACTAACGGTGGAAAGTTTAGATGCAAAATAGAAGTAAGGAGGAATTTCCTGCCTATGAAAATCATGTAAGCAGTAACAAAGCAGTTGTACATCCTGCCTTCTAAAGTTGTAGATGCTCCATCACTGGAAGTTTTCAAAAATGGCAGCCGTTTATCTTGAATCATCTAAAAATTCTTTCACTGGGCAGGCGTTTGGACTAGATAATCTCTGAGATTCCTTTCAATATTATGATTCTATTAATGCTATCCTTCTAAGTGAGCAAAATGAAAAGCAGACATACAGGATGGCAGAGATTGGTTTGGCAGAAACATAGTATGTGCATAAAATCCAGATATTCTTATCAACCACATAATGAGATCAACATTTGAGCCAGCAGTGTGAGATAAATACTACCTTGGGGTCCATTAATAGAAACAGAGAGTCCAATTCACATCTCAGATTTCATTTAAAATATCATGAACAGTTGTGAACATCCCAGTTCAAATCGCATAGTGATAAAATGAAGCAAGGAAGATACAAAAGCACACCTTGAAAAATAGTGCTGTTAACATTGAGGGACAATACTGAATTGATATGATTGCTATAATTTTGTGTGTGTTTTGCTAAAACCTATGGTTGCAAATAAATGTTTTAAATAAGAATTGAAGAGAGTTCAGAGAAGAGCTACTGAGATGATGAAAGGTGTAGAGTAATAGTTAAAGGATCTGGATATGTTAAGCTTACAGAAGAGATGATTGAAGAGTATTATAATAGTCTTCAAGTAGCTGAAAGGTTTGTCATGCAGAAAGAGAAAGTGAACTTTATAGCCCCAGAAGACAAGATAAAAATCAGTGGATTAAAAATCATGTAAACAAGTTCAAGCTAAACTTTTTGTCAGCCAGGTTCCTACTGAAGTAGTAGGATTTCCTTTTTTGGGATAGAAGTTTTTCCAACAGAAACGATGTGGTCATCTATCAGAGGAACTCTAATTGTGGGGATCTAAAGAGATAATGGGAATGCGGTGGCTCAGAGGCTAAGATGCTGAGCTTGTCAATCGAAAAGTTCGAATCCCTAGTGCTGCGTAACAGGGTGAGCTCCCATTACTTGGTGGAAAGGTAAGAGCATTCTGTGCGCCTTTGGCGTTTAGTCATGCTGGCCACATGACCACAGAGATGTCTTCGGACAGCGCTGGCTCTTCGGCTTTGAAACGGAGATGAGCACTGCCCCCTAGCGTCGGGAACGACTAGCACATACTCTTTACCTTTTAAAGAGATGTACCCTAACTAACCAGAAATCATTAAGAGAACAACTAGCAGTATTGCATTAATATAACCTATCTCAAAAAATACTGGTTTTCCTTTGGGGTCATTTCCTGATTTGGTCTACCTCATAGGGAAATTTCATTGTTGATTTTGCACTAGGCAATGGGGTGAAGTAGATGACTCAGAAAATTCCTTCCAAGTCCAAGATTCCTTCATCATCACCATTAGGGACATTCCAGAATCATTAAAAAAAAAAAAAAACCTAAATTATAGCAACTTATCTTATTTCTTTCTGTGAATTTATTTCTTACCTAGCTAATGGATATGGTTATATCTCTCTGTCTCTGTGTCTATCTCCTGTATAATGATAGCATTTGGAACTGGGATATGCTTTACTTTTAAACTGTTTAAAAAAGTTATGTCTTCCCCATAGCCATGCTAGACCAAGAAAATATGCACTGAGGTAAGGAAGCACTTTATCTTTTCTGGTGCTGACATGGCTAAGGAAAATTAATTTATTTAAAGATTCATCAATAGTTAAATGTGAACGAGCATGAGCCCACTATGAAGCACCTGTTCAGCTTCAAATCAAAGTATGTCATACATTCCAATTTAGTATCCTTGATGACTCTACTTGTAAACAGCTTACAGGATGCTGCTACATTTTTTTTACATATGCATTTTTTCATTTTAATTGAAACATCATCTGAAGATGTGATCATTATTATGGTGTTAGTATATTATAGTATAAAATATACCTAAGTATTATATTGACAAAGGAGAATTTTGATTCAATTGAATGTGCCATAGCATCAATGCATATATTTTAATTGGTGTTTTCCTGACACTTATAATACGTGAATTGGCGGGGGGGGGGGTGTTGGTTGATGTTGAAAGGCAAAGATTTATTGATTTCTTTGCTTATTTATTTATTTAATGATACAAAAGTACATATATCTATTTTGAGCAATACACTTTTTAAGTTAGATTTGTGAAATACCACAAGTTGAATGTAGGGTGTAGTACTCCTAGAATCAGATTGTTGTTACTCATAATCTCTGTAGCTCTATAATATAGAAACTCTTTGTGGTCTGAATGTTGTCACTTCATAGTTGATGATAGAATAACTTCTTCATAATGAATAAATTTTTTATGAAGAAAAATTATCTTTGTACATCTTCTTTCCTCTGTCCTTACCACTTTCTTTAGAGGGACTATCAAGGGCATCCTGTCATATTGCATAACTGTCTGGTTTGGAAGCATTACTGCTTCCAAGACCGAGTGGCTGTGGTTTCCGGCGTCCCGATATAGCCAGTTGGTGCCATCACTGACTATTGGGGGCGAGTCGTTGGCCCCCACGGAGAGGGCTCGCAATTTGGGTGTCCTCCTGGATACACGGCTGTCTTTAGAAGAACATCTGACGGCTGTGGCCAGGAGGACTTTCTATCAGGTTCGCCTGATTCGCCAGTTGCGTCCCTTTCTGGATAGGGACTCCTTATGCACGGTCACTCATGCCCTCATCACTTCCCACCTGGACTGAGATCATCCGGAGGCTCCAACTGGTCCAGAATGCGGCCGCGCGGGTGGTTTTGGGAGCGACATGACGCTCCTGCACGAGCTGCAGTGGCTCCCGGTGGTCTTCTGGGTGCGCTTCAAGGTATTGGTTACCACCTTTAGAGCGCTCCATGGCTTAGGACCTGAGTACCTACGAGACTGCCTTCTGCCACTGGTAGCCTCTCACCGGCCAGTATGCTCCCACAGAGAGGGGCTCCTAGGGTGCCATTGGTCAAACAGTGTCGACTGGCGGCCCCCAGGGGGAGAGCCTTCTCTGTGGGGGCACCTGCCCTTTGGAACGAGCTCCCCCGGAGATACGGAAGATCCCGGATTTATGCACTTTCCACGTGCCCTCAAGACTTTTTTATTCCAACAAGCTGGGCTGGCCTAACTCTTTTTAATTGCTTAATTTTAATTTGCTTTTTTAAAAAGGGGTGTTTTAATTAGTATGGGCCAAATTTGTTTAATATGTTTTAAATTGTTTTTAAATTTTATATTGTATGTGTTTTATCTTTGGCTGTTCACCGCCCTGAGTCCTTTGGGAGAAGGGCGGTGTATAAATCCAAATAAACCTAAACCTAAACCTAAACTGCTTCAGACAGGAAGGCGATGCAGAGTGGTGAGGATGGCAGAAAAGCTTATTGGGAGTTCACTTCCTTCTATTCAGGTCATAGCATATAAGTGATGCTTGAGCAGGGTCCACAGTGTGTGTTTGTGTGTGTGTGTGTATACTGATATATATACACACACACACAAATACACACATACATGTACATACATGTACATATACATGTGTGTGCAGGTATATGCATGTTTGGGTGTAGGTAGATATGTGTATGTATACCGCACATGTATTTGTGTGTTATGTATTTATACGGGTAGATATATACATTCTTTTGACATCAGGCAACAAAATTTAATGTTTAATGTGTTGTGGGAAGCCACCCCCCTCCTAGAAGAATGAAATATTTGGGAAAATATTAAAAAGATAGAATATTATATTTCCCAAAGGAGAAATGGAGAAACGTGCTCTTAAAGATAGAAAGCAGCCCCCAAGTCTTCCTTAATAGCCCACATTAGATACCAGCACTTAAGAGATAAAGAGCTTATTGAAAGAAGAAGACTGTAGATAGCTCTATTCATAAGCAAAGCAAATACTGCAGGCAGAAATCCATTCAAGATAGGGTATTTTGAAACTCCTTGGGAGAATGGTAGGATTAGAAAGCAGCCACTCACCCAAGATCCAACACAGGGAGAAAGCCATTAGCCCACAATTGGAATTGCCCAACACCCTTTCAGAATTTAAGCCCCTTCATTGCATCACCCCCAGAACAGTCCAAACTTCAAAGTCACAGAAACTTGGGAGCTCAGATAAACAATAAGCCGGAGGTTGACCAGATTAGCTCAGACAAGCACCTAGGATTTGCATTTCCTCTTTTGCCTATAGAGCCAGCTATGACCCCTACATAACCCCTGCATGACCACATAGGAATCTAATAACAGCCAATAGAATATTAAAGGGTGTGTCCTTGCACAGGAAGCTCAAAGCCCAAAGGTAGGTATAAAAACCCACCCACTCTCAACTCCATTTTGTCAGCTGCCCAGAATCACATGTGGTTGGTGGTTCTGCTTCATCAATAAACTTTTCTTTCCACTTCCGGTTTGCTGTTTGTCCCCGCTGGACGCTCCTTTGGGATCATCCCACCCACTGCCTGTAAAGAGCCGCCTTTATAGTGGAATGGCGGCTCGAAAAAACTCCGTTTCCATGAGGAAACGGAGATAGAGCAGGCTGGGGTGGGTTGAGTCCTCTGCCTAATCCCAAAAGTTTTTTTTTTACTTTTGGGACGGAGCGGAAGAGACTCCCCGTATCCCTAGCCGATGCTCCGGGCTCTGGGAGATCTCTGCTACATGCAGAGCTAAGGGGCAAAAGCAAGCCTGTAAATTTGTTAAATTAACTTAAGAAGACGTCAGTTGGACCTCTGATCCTGAAGCGCAAGTATTCTTTTTATTGGAAAAGTTATTGAAGTTGTTTAAGAAGTGAAAGGAAAAAAGATTTTTAAAATGGCGATTGCTGCTGCGACTGCTGCGGCTTGAAGAGAGGCTGAAAGGGAAAGTCCTTCCATTTTCTATTACAAAGTAGCGGAATGAATACTTCTGGCCGTAATTGAGGCAAAACCTCACTCTCACTCTTGCTTTTTTTTCCTTTTTTTTTTCTTGGGGATCTGATATTGATCTTGGTTGGAAACAAGCTTTTTTTTTCTCTCTTTTCCACTAAATCTTGTCTGTGTGGGAAATGGCACCGGGACTCACACAGCTAGACAAACAGGGGGGTAATCTCCCCCATTAATAAATTACACCAACAAGTTTTAACTCTCCAGTGTCAGAAACCTGATTTTAATATAATAGAATTTCTTCTTGAAGAGATTGTAAGAAGGGATGAGATTGTGAACCAGCAACTCGAAAAATTTAAGCAGGAAATTAAAGAAATTGGTGAACTGGTGAAATCAAAGTTTGACTTTTTGAATCGAAAGATTTTAAAAACAGCTAATGGTTTATCAGACTTTCTGATTCGGGTGGATGCAAAGACTAAATTATTAGAGTCTAAAATGAAGGAAACTGAGGAGAATTTGGATGACAAGATTCAAAAAATTAAAAAGGATTTGGTAAACATTCAGGATAATAGCTCAGAAGACAAACCTAAAATGGAGGTTGACCAAAAGACTGGTAATGAAGAAAATGTGCAACAGAGGATTGAAAGAGAAGTTTTAATGATTCAATATAATTTTACAGAATATGCAATTAGACTGAGAGGTTTGCAGGAAAATAATAGAGATGACTTAAGGAAAATATCTTCTGAAATTCTGGCTGGGATTTTAAAGGTTCAACCTGATGAAGTGTATTGCAGGATTGATAGAATTTACAGAATAAACTCCTGGTTGGCAAAGCAAAGGCAATTGCCTAGAGATGTGGTGATCTATTTTACAGATAAAGAAATTAGGAATAATATTGTGCAGAACTCTTTTAATTCTACTTTGCAATTTCATGGAAGAAAGATTTGGATTTTTAAGGAGCTCCCGACTAAGATGTTAATGGAGAGGAAGAAATTTGGCTTTCTAGTGACTGAGTTAAAAAAAAGAAATATCCTATTTAGGTGGAATGCCCCAGTTGGTTTAATATTGAGACACCAAGGAGTAAGATATCAACTGAACACTGTTGAAAAAGCGGAAGAATTTTATCAAAAAATTTTAAAAATGAATTTAACATCTTTAGGCATAATACAGGATAAGCAAAAGGAGTTGGAAACAAAAAGAAAATATCAAATTACAGAGGCTGTGGTGGATAAGTTGTCTTTGGACTCTCTGGATACCCCAGCTGGACTGTCTATAAATAAGAGAGCAGTGTCATCTGACTCCAATGTGATGAACCATCAAGTCACAGACAAGTGCGCAAATCAACCAGTTGATATACAAGTGATGGAGAAGAAAGATGAGATGATAAAACTAACCCAACAAGATCAACTCACAAAGCAGAATGAAAATCGATCAGCCGATACACAATTGGTAGGCACGAAACGAGGATGGAAATTCAACCCGCAAAAGAAAAAGAAAAGAAATAGATCTCATAGAAACAGCAATTTCTAAACCAAGCAACAGTGAAGCCAGGGACTTTAAAAAATGAATGAACATCTGAAAAGATAGTGGAGGCAAACAATTGTTTAATACTATCCTGAGGATTATGGCAGATCTCTGTAATGCCGTGATTTTGGGATGTGAAAAGAGCCTTACCTTGTTGGATTTGAATTATCTACTCTGGATTTCTTTTACTGGTGAATATATTATGATTATTTTGAGTTACAAGGCAAGAGAGTCACGCTGGGGCATGCAGAAGATCTGGTTGTTACCCATTAGGATGATGGGAATCAACAATCCTGATGAATACCACAACTATAACTATATGGATATAATTATAATGTCACTCGGGTGGTTGTTTTTACTTTTATATATATACGAGGATATCTACTACTGATGGGGGCAGAAGATGATTGAAGATTTTGAACAAACTGTTGCACCAGCATGTTATTTTACCCTATTATGGGTGATGGATTTAACGATCCAGTGGAAAGACATCAAAGAAGATATTATATGGATTATAAATTTAAAGTTATTGTCTTTTTTTTTATATAAAATGGAATGCATATATAGATATGTGTATATTTTAGTAAAGTGGGCAGTGGGTTATATTTAGAATTGTATTGCATGATTTTGTAGGAATTGAAGGGTTGAAATAGGTTAGTTTACTGATTGATTAGTCTAAGAAAAAGGATCCTTAAGTCATATTTTTAGGGGAGTGGAGGAATTGGATAGAACTGAATAAACGTTAAATCTGGATGTAGGGAGAAGGCTGCTTTAAAATGTTATATTAATATATATAAAAGATTAAATGTTAAATTGTAATAATACACTATAAGTTTAGGGGAGGAGAAAAAGGGCAGATTATCGTAAAAATGGGAGTTATAAGAATAATATGCTAAGGGTCAGTATTCTGAGGAGGGAGTAAGGGAAAGGAAAGATATTATGTATGTAATTAGTTATGAAATAGCCTATTGTTGTGAAGAAGTCACAGGGGGGGATGGGTGGTGAGGGGGGGTTAGGGAAGAGGGGGGGGAAAAAGGGGAAAAAACTTGTATTTGAAAACTTTTTCAATTAAATAAACTTTTCTTTCCAATTAGCCTCCATGTTTCCAGGGACTTTCTCCCAGCTTAGAACTGAACCAGATGGATTTTCCTTCCCACAGTGTGCCAGTGTAAAAAAATGACAATAAAGGTTATCTTAATCTCTTAATCTGAATTGCCTCTAGTGCATTTACTTTTCTGTGATGTTTTCCCATATTTTTTTTTAACAAAATGCACACTAGATCTTAGTAGAAGTTATTCACAAATAAAACTAAAGACAGCAATCCATATAATAGACAGCTTGCTAATTTATATGCCAGCAAAATGTTCCAAACTGGAAGTGTTTCGATTTGTTTATGTCAGAAAACAGAAAATGTTACCATACAATAGCTTTTATGTCAGGTTTAGTTCTGAAACTGGGCTAGTTCATACACTAAGGTCACTATTTAATTGGGGTTGCACGTTTATTATACTACGAACCTAAACCTTGGGGATTCAGTCAAATAAAATAAGGTATTTTACAAAATGCAAGATTGGTTAATTCTGAACAGGACTGATTATATTCTATCACCATTCCTGAAAATAGGTCAAACCTTTAACCTGAAATATGTAATGTCAATGACTCAGAACTTTTCACTTTGCTATTCATCTACTTTGAATGATAAGTCTTACTTTGCTCTGAAAAAAAAAAAAAAACCAATAGTACTTTATCCCTGTGTGTTTCTTTAGCCCAGTGGGTCTCAACCTTCCTAATGCCGTGACCCTTTAATACAGTTCCTCATGTTGTGGTGACCCCCAACCATAAAATTATTCCTAAGGCCATTGAAAATATGTGTTTTCAGATGGTCTTAGGTGACCCCTGTGAAAGGGCCATTCAACCCCCAAAGGGGTCCCAACCCACAGGTTGAGAACCACTACTTTAGCTCCTTTGACTCCAGAGTGCACAAAATACATAACAGTGGAAGATTTCTGGTTGTCCAGATGTTGCTGAACTACAAGTAAACCAGTGGTGGGTTGCTACCGGTTCTCCCCGGTTCGGGAGAGCCGGTAAGGGAAATCTTCATAGGAGAGCGAATCAGTTCTCTCTGAATGTCAGTTGGGCCCTCCCGCCTGCCCCCGCGCTATACCTACCTTTATTTCTTTTGTTTTTTGGTCAGCTGTAAGGTGCGGCAGAGTGGATTGCCATGTCTCAGCTGTTTTTTTACTCAATGCGCTTGTGCGAAGCGCAAGTTCGGCGTGCGTGCGAGCATAGCAAGCATGCACACAACGATCACGGGCAAAGCATGTGTGCAATGCGAACCGGTGGTAAAACTGATTAGAACCCACCACTGAAGTAAACCCTTGAATTATGAACACAAGTGGGACCAGAATTTCAGTCCCTAAGCAATGCAGTCATTGAGCAAGTGATTACAGGATGGATCTGACATTATGGCTATTTTACGGTGGTTGTTTAGCAAATCTTATGGTTAATAGATAACAGATTAACACTACTTTGTCAAATGCCTTACTGAAGTCCAAGAATATTACGTCCACAACATTTCACTGGTCCGCTAATTTAGTTAATTTTATTTAATTTAAATATAGCTGGTAGGTGGAGGCCAACATGAAATAAAATCTAAATCTTGTCCATATGACTTGTAACTGCTGATTGATTTTGTTGGTTTCTTGCCTATTCTGACAACAATTTCATGAAATGCCCTCAAAAATCCATAAGTGTTTGTTGGTCCCCAAGGAGGCCTTTCTCTGTGTTACAGTTTAGCCTCAGCTTTATTTAAAATGATTGTTTTATTGAACTCCGGCCCTCTTTGGATTTTTCTGATATCTCATTCTAGACTGCCATAGAGTAATTTGTTATAGGAAACTAAACTCTGAATGAATGTTTGTATGAGTGAATGTATTTGAAAGTGAAACCATGAGGGAATTTACTCTGTACAAGAGATGTGTTTAATCTATCTGGCTTCACTTGCTTGGATAATTCCTGCCCATGAATTACCTTTCTTCTACTTTATAATAGACAAATACTGAATAAGTAGTCCAGCTTTGAAAAATGTATATACTTGTAAATGATTTTTAGTGTTCACAGCATGACAGAACATACAAAATAGTTCATTTTTTAGTCCTGTTCCAGAAAAATAAATGAAAAATTGTGGTATTCAAGAAATTCAACATTTGCAGCTTTTGATATAAACTGATCCGATTCGCCATGGGTCATAGGCAGCTTAGAATACTGCTTTTCATCACAAGTGGTGTCACAATGGCAATTAAGTTAAATTAAAATACATTTAAAAATCACAGCTTGAGACTTTTTTCTTTCTTTCTTTCTGTGCAGGATGTTTTAATGCAGATAAAATAGGCAGACAATATATGAAACTGACACAAAATAATATAATATGAGGATGGGAGGAAGGCCAGGAATACTTATAACATCAGGATACTTTTAAATTAGGGGGCAGGGAGGCAAATACAAAAAAGAAGGGGCTTGACTGAGGTTTTTAAAGAGCAATATTTCTCAATCTTGACAAATTTAAGACGTGTGGACTTCAGCTCCCAGAATTCTCCAGTCAGCATGCTAGCTAAGGAATCCTGGCAGTTGATGTCTACATATCTTAAATTGTCACAGTTGAGAAACAGTGATACACAGGCTCAGGATATAGGAAGTTGTTCTACTAATATCAGATTTTTTGCTGTAAGTAGATATATTTTGGATGATGAGTTAAGTAGGATCAGATTTTTTAAAAAAGTGTTAGTCATAAACAGGTTTGTCTAAGGGGTGAAAGTCAAATCTGGCTTTAGGTTCTGCCTCAGTTTACCTTCCCAATAAGCAACTGAGTCGAAAAGAGGAAATTTAATTTAATTTAATTTAATTTCCAATTTATATACCGCCCTTCTCCCTGAGGACTCAGGGCGGTGTACAACCAAGATAAAAACATAGAATACAAATATTAAAAAACATTTAACAATATATATAAATTTTGGCCCAAAAGTTAAAAAATCACAGACTGATTAAAAGAATTTAAAAATTTCTTCTTAAGCCAACCCGGCTTGCTGGAAAAGATGGGTTTTCAGGGAACGACGGAAGGCATTGAGGTCATGGATTCTCCTTATCTCCGGGGGCAACTGATTCCAGAGGGTGGGAGCCCCCACCGAGAAGGCCCTCCCCCTGGGGGTCACCAGCCTACATTGTTTGGCTGATGGCACCCTGAGGAGGCCCTCTCTGTGGGAGCGCACGGGTCAATGGGAGGTCGTCGGTAGCAGCAGGCGGTCTCGCAGGAAAGTTGATTGGACAGAATAAAAGTAACCTCCCCTTTGTGTAGGAAATCAGCTACATGTAGTCAAACATGTTACATATTCGCATCCCATAATATCACACATGTTCATTAAAATGAGGTCTGACATCAGAAGCAGTGATGGGTTGCCCCGGTTCAGACTGGTTCGCAAGAACCAGTAGTAAAACCAGCGGGAGGCTCCGCCCACTGACCCGGACGTCATCAAAGTTGATCTGCACATGCAAAGTGAGCGCACGGGCGCGATGCAAACCGGTAGTAAAGGTAAGTAGAACCCACCTCTGGTCAGAAGGGACATAATTGTAAAATTATGAAAAAGATTATTTAGAGTTCACAAAAGAAATAAACTGGACGTCAAGTTGAATTAACGAACTTTTCTTATCTGGAGCTAATCTCCAGCTTGTTTATCAATTTAGGAATGTTAAAAGCCAATAAATCTGAACATCATTTTAAAAGAGAGAAAATAAATCAAATTAAAATACAAGGTAACTATGTTAGTTAATAAATAACAAAACCCATGCCCTCTGTCAAAAAAGTCAAAATGGCAACTGTCACTATGTCCTCTAAGCTCTGCCCCTTTTCTAAGCATGGATGCAAAAGACCAGGATTTCAAGAACTATTTTGGATATATTTTTACTTATTGTAAGCATAAATCTTGAAAGTCTGTGAGCAGAAATGTGATCTCAGAAACCAAGGAGAGATGGAATGAAACTCTCTGCCATTTTTAGGGCCTAATGCAGCTCTTCCTTTATTTATTCCCATTGACTAATAGAATTTTTTTTTCTTTCTTTGTATCATTTTCACCAAGATTGATGTCCATGATGCAGTCAGTTTAAAGAATGAGCTTCCTCTGTACTGAAATTTGATTTGTGTTAGTGCATGTGTATGTGTATGCCTGAGCATCTGCTATTTTGAGCACACTTTGTACTGCTCATAGGTTTCAAAAAACATTTCCAGTATAAAACTATGATCACTGACCTTGAGTCAAAGTGAACGTAGGAACATTACTGGGTATGACACATGACTTTCCCTTATATTGCTGGGAGTTTTGTTTCCCAAATCTATTACACTCTGATCTAATTTTTAACATGGACCTGTTTTTCAGCTGGTTAAACTGCTTTCCCAAGAAAGAGCTAGCAAAAAAATGTGTAAGAAAATTATTTAATAATTATTTAGAAAGAGGTTCTCACAGTTATTGCTCTCTCTCTCTCTCTCTCTCTCTCTCTCTCTCTCTCTCTTGAGAGAGAGAGAGAGAGAGAGAGAGAGAGAGAGAGAGAGAGAGAGAGAGAGAGTAATTATATAAATGAAATTATAGTATCATAGGCACCTTGGAGGTCTTCTAGTCAAACACCCAGTCTTTCCTTCCATCCTTTTCTTGAAAACCTCCAGCAATGTTGCACCCACCACTCTGGGAGGCAAGCTGTTCCATAGGTTAATTGCAGGGGTGAAATGCTACCAGTTCGCACCGGTTCGGGCAAACCGGTAGTAAAAAAATGCTACCGGTTCGTCTGAACCGGTATTTGTGATGATCAGCTGTGCTCGCGATTTATATTCGCTAGAAAGCAGGAAATCCTGCTTTTTAGCGAATCTAAATCATGCGGCACAGCATGCCCCCCTTCACTGTTCTACTTACCTTCTTAAGCCTCCTTTTTCTGCACGAAGCGCACATTTGATGTGCACAGCGCATGTACGTGCATGCAGCGTGCATTTGGCATACACTCTGCATGCATGTGCAGCGTGCATTTGGCTTGCACCGCGCATGTGCGGGCAGCGAACCAGTGGCAAACCGCGGAGGATTTCACCACTGGTTAATTGTTGCCATTGTCAGAAAGTTTCTCCTTAGTTCCAAGTTGGATTTCTCTTTAACAACCTTCCACACATTGCTTCTTATCCTACCCATGGAGCTTTGGAGTACAAGCCAACTCTCACCTCTATGTAGCAGCCCTTCATGGAGTCCCTAATTCTTCTTTTCCTTAGGTTAGACATACCTGGCTTCTTTAACTAGGTGCAAGTGGGTGTGGAACCTCCAAATGGCCACAACAACTCTCAGAAAGAGTGCTAACAACCAGATGACTGCAAAGAATATACATCCTTCCATTCTCCACCATTCTGTCAGAACTGAAGAAGCTTTTTGGATAAGAAATGAAATGTCTTCAAGGAAAAACGAAGTCCAGTTGCCTTTTGAAAGAGCATCTTTGGATCTACATATACTACTTATATCCACAGCATTTTCCTGATGCACTAATTTACTCACTTTATCATATGATCTGTTTTTAACAACTCACATGCCTTCCGTTGTTGACTTTGTTTATTTCTAGATGCTCACAAATGAATTGCTTGATTATGTTTCCATTTTGATTATGCACCTCAGTTTTATTTCTTTTAGAGGGAGATTTGTAAATTTGATTTGGTATATGTATTAAGAAGCTACAGAACAAATTATGGGAAAAAATTCTGCATCCCCCTTTCCAGAGCGTGCAGTGGCTTTTCAAAGTGAAAATCGTGATACAACGAAGATTTTGAACATAAATTTTCGCCTTTCATCACTGGCAAATGAAACAGCTTCTCTGAATGCTAGACAATTCAAGCATCGTTTGTGTCAATTATAGAAGCTGAGAAATTTATTTTCTAGAATCACTGGATCCATCCATAAGAAATGTTATTTCCCACTTGCAATTTTAAAATATTGGAATACTCAATAGTATATTTCTGTCTTTTATAAATGAAGGCAAAAATATGCTGAAATATTAATTATTAATCTTTATGCAAGACAACTAGGGATAGATACATTTTTGCAACATTAGGCCATTTAGATCTGTTTCAGATATTTATTTCATTAAAACCCTTTGTGAGCCGTTAGAAAATTAATGAATGGAAGGAGGTGATATTGATCGGAATGCAATCTTATTCTTTTTCTAAGCACAATTGGTGTTAGAAACAAGAAGATACAGTTCCTCATTTATCCTGCACTTTTTTGGTTTTCAAATTATCCCAATTAATACAAGTAATTTCTATTTTTTATATAAATTTTATTCAAGGTTTTAAAGACAGGACAAAAAACTATCTTAGAAAAAAAAGAAAGAAAAAGACAAAAGTGTAGAAAGAAAAGATAGAAAGAAATAGAAGTATCTTCCAATTTCCTTTGCAGCAAATACAAGCATAATTGCAAAGTTATCTCTTAACTCCGATTATAAAAAAAATGCTCATTTTTCTCTATCTATTCCTTTTCTAATTATCAAAAGCACAAATCTATGTACATTTTTGGTGTTTCATGCAAAAAGTCTATAAGGGCTTTTCAGTCACCCATAAATGTAGATGTTGGCTTCATAGAAGTAATTTCTAGATTGGTAATCGTGTACATCAGTCACGCTTTCATGCACACCATTTAACTTGACTAAGTTGACTAGCTCCCAATATCCGTCCTCCTTTTTAAGAAGCAGAGTTAAAATGAAAATTGGATGAATCATACAGAAGTTAGTCATGTACTGTAAATTCCTACACTTTTTGGTAATTGCATTATCCCAAAATATGGTCCCACATCCTACCATATTGAAATTAAACTATGGTTCTTAATCTTACATAGTTTCTAATCATTATCTATTCTAAATCATATCTCTGTAGCTCAGGGGTGGGTTCTAATTTTTTTTACTACTGGTTCTGTGGGTGTGGCTTATTTTGTGGGCATGGTTTGATGGTCATGTGACAATTCTTTAGGATTTAGCAGAGGTACTGGTCTACCAGGCTTTTAACTGCTTGCAGAGCTGTACCGGTCTACCCATTTGTTCTTGGAGGCACCAGTCCACCACCATACTGCCTTTTAACACTGATCAGCTGTAGGGCGGCCCTTTGAAGCCCCATGGCAAGAGTTTAAACAGTGTTTTTCTTTAGCCGATAAGTTGGGACTCAGGAGGCAGTGAATAGATTGGAGGCGGGGCCAAATAAAAGGTAAGAATAATGCGGGGGCAGGTGGAAGGGCCCACCTCCCGAACAAAGAGAACCAGTTCAGTGATGTCATATCGTCACCGCTACCGGATTGGCTAAACCGGGCCGAACTGGGAGGAACCCACCACTGCTGTAGCTTAACTTTTCAGTTTGATGCTTCCATTTGCACCTAGAAGCAAGTATGTTACAAAGAACCTCTCAAAAACAAACTTTATTAAGGTAATACAAAATACTTTTATCCCACTGAATTTTGTTTTTTTAAAAAGGTTCTCAAAGGGTCGATGATTGTTTGCTATTCAGATTGAGGTTCCTAGATAATTTAATTTAAAAGGTTATGTGCATCTTATTTTTATATTCCCTTTGCTGCGTTGCAAATAGCATTAAACAAATGTAGGGGGTTTTTTTTCTTTTCTTTTTTTTTAAGAAAACAAACCTGGAAGAAAAGGAAAGAAATGAAATATCATTTTTGTAACTTGGGGGGAAAAAATTACAGGTTAAATAAATTAGTGCAGCTATAATGTGGTTTGCTCCCCGCCGTCTTTGGTATGAGCTTGAATATTTGAGTGGCTGTTTTTTTGTTTAGTTTTCCCTTTTTTTTTTTTTTTCAAGTACAGACAAAAGCAAAAAAACATTCCAAAATTAAAGTAGTATGCAAATCATCATAACAGCTCTTACCACTTATGGAATTTTCAATCATTTCTTGCAAGGAATTGTTCAATGATTCTGCAAGCAAGGATATCTTGTAGATGAGGAATTAAGATATGAGACAGTGCATTACTTCACTCATGAGCCATAGATGAGTGTTCACATTTGTTATTGTCAGTTAGAGCTGTACGTTGAACACAGAAGAAGCCAGAATCCTGATGCAGACCACGGTAGTTTAGGACAGATTATTTTTTAGAGGAGGGAAAACAGAGACCTCTAAAATACCCTGTCCCCATTTACTCCCCCCCCACCTTGAAAATCCTATGCTTGTGAATTACAATGCCTTTTGGGGTTATCCTATTTGTAATGGTGAGACACAGGGTGGCTCAGTAGCTAAAATGCTGAGCTTGTCGATTGGCAGTTCAGCGGTTTGGCAGTTAGCGGTTCGAATCCCTAGGGCAGTGTAATGGGATGACCTCCCGTTACTTGTCCTAGCTTCTGCCAACCTAGCAGTTCAAAAGCACATAAAAAATGCAAGTAGAAAAATAGGGACCACTTTGGGTGGGAAGGTAACAATGTTCCATGCACCTTTGGCATTTAGTCATGCTGGCCACATGACCACAGAGATATCTTCAAACAGCGCTGGCTCTTTGGCTTTGAAATGGAGATGAGCACCACCCCCTAGAGTTGGGAACGACTAGCACATATGTGTGAGGGGAACCTTTACCTTTTAATGGTGAGGTGGGAAAGAGAGGGATGGAGAGACAGATTAGATTCCTCTTATATATGTAAGAGGAAGGTTGATGTAAGATTGCCTCTGCAGTGTCCCCATGACAACATGGGGGTTTCACCAATTTTGGAGGAGGCAATCTTTGCAAGTCCATTGGTTCAGTCCATGCTTTAGAGGAAATTGAATTGAGTTGAATTAATTCAGTTCAATTCAATTTATTTGGCCAAGTGTGATTAGACACACAAGAAATTTGTCTCAGTGAACATGCAAAACAACAGAATAATGATAATCATAATAATGTTACAATTACAGTTTTGCAACGATACTTCTGGAATTTCAGGGTAGGACAACGTTTCACCCATTGGAACTCCACTTTATACCAGTTCTTACCATTGAAGTGGTAGCCTCATTTCTTCCAAAGGCAAACTCTATTTTAACCTTCTATATCCCTAATACTTGGTTTAAGGCTGCTCATAGCCATAATCAAAAGTGCATCTTGTGAGAAATCATAGCGCTACAACTTCTGGTGAAGTGACCTTCATCAAGACAATTCAAAGTTATCTACCAAGATCAAAGGGTCTAGACCAGGGGTGTCAAACTCGATTTCGTTGACGGCTGCATCAGGGTTGTGTTTGACTTCGGGGGGCAGGGGGCATGGCCAGGGGGTGGCCAGGTTGATGTCACTCATGTCAGGGGCACCTGTGGTGGCCTGAGTGCTCTGCCAGCAAAAACTGTCTCCCGAGCTCCGTTTTTAGCTGTGATGGCCTCCTGCAACCCTCTGCCAGCAAAAACGGAGCTCTGTTTTCACTGGCAAAGGCACTTCAGGCCGGTCCTTTGCTGTTTCCAGGGCGTCCCCATGAGCCAGATCTAAGCACCCCATGAGCCAAATCTGTCCCACGGGCCTTGAGTTTGACACCCCTGGTCTAGACCTTCAGTCTTTAACCTGTATGACAAAATACACAACCTTCCATGGGTCTCCAGTCTGACCACATCAACCCTGATGGAGGATCATATTAAACATGGCTTCTAGGGAACTTCTAGCTAAGATTCTGTGCAGTTTGGGAAACCCCCAAATCTCACTCCTGGCTGGCCCCGCCCACCCTGCCCCTCCCAGGAATCCCCACGTGGCCCATTTTGGATGCAGGTAAGTGCAGGGCACGCACGGAGGCTCAGAGAGGGCGAAAAAGGGGCCTACCGGAAGTTTGGGAAGGCCAAAATGGGGCCGTTTCCGGCCTCCAGGGGGCCTTCAGAGCCAGGGGAGGCCATTTTCGCCTTATTTTTTAGTGTAATAAATCTTCAGGGCACCATAATACAATATGGAGGTAGGGCACAAAATGCTCATTTTGGTATGTACAGTAGCATAACAACACTTCATGTGGGCAGTACCTTGTAATGTTGCTTTGCCTGGTTACAAGGCAATTAATAGAAAGGTTAAACAACAATGACCTTGTATCCTGCACAGAACCTATATTCTACATTTTCCATAAAGTTTCAACACTAACAGAAGAAGTATCTATTTAAAATGCAGCATTTAGGTTTGCCCCAACCACTTAATTCTGGAAATAAAAGCAAAAGCAAATCTGAAATCAATAGGAGCAGCACAGAGTGTGGTTTCTAACCACGAGACATACTTTTTCACTAAGTGCTGCAAAATAAGGACATGATCTATAACAGAACTCTCAGCTCTAAACCCTACCTGCTCATCCGCCAATGTCTGTTCTGAATCAACCCAATGAGACAGTTTATTAGCAAGATGCTTAGCATAAAGTATACTAATTAAATTTAACAAGCTGATGGGATGATAATTAGCAGGCAAATCTTGATTGCCTTTTTTTTTTAAATATATTAATAGGCACTGTAAAATATAAACCCCACTCCCCTGGAATCAGTGCAATGCAATAGATTAAAAGTAAATGAGAGACTA
Organism: Arizona elegans; assembly: GCA_022577455.1. Lineage (NCBI taxonomy): Eukaryota > Metazoa > Chordata > Lepidosauria > Squamata > Colubridae > Arizona > Arizona elegans. The sequence continues at coordinate 5,467,863 of JAKOOJ010000006.1, forward strand.
ATCTGGGTGTTGTCCACCATTCCAAATTATTATAGATAACTTTTGAAGTGGTAGAATCATTACCAGAAGCTTTACTGGCTTTGAACTGTTTGTTTTGCCAAGTCTGCTCATTCAGAGTCTGTGACAGAAGCCCAGTCTGAAAGCATCTAGCCAGATCAAATTCTTCCTGAGCATGCAGTGCCCTCAAGTGGGCCTCTCACATTATTTCATTCAGTATTTGTAATCAGGCTTACTAAGGGCTTGTCACCAACCCAGTTCCTTACAGTCCCCAATGCTGTTGGTTAAGTGGTGATCTAACTCTGTAATCTTTTTTTGGTAATAGAAATGGAGCTGAATTAGGAATGGAATGGAATGGAATGGAATGGAATGGAATAGAATGGAATAGAATAGAATAGAATAGAATAGAATAGAATAGAATAGAATAGAATAGAATAGAATAGAATAGAATAGAATAGAATAGAATAGAATAACAGAGTTGGAAGGGACCTTGGAGGTCTTCTAGCCCAACCCCCTGCCCAGGCAGGAAACCCTACACTACTTCAGACAAGTAGTTATCCAACATCTTCTTAAAAATTTCCAGTGTTGGGGCATTCACAACTTCTGCAGGCAAGTTGTTCCACTCATTAATTGTTCTAACTGTCAGAAAATTTCTCCTTAGTTCTAAATTGCTTCTCTCCTTGATTAGTTTACACCCATTGCTTCTTGTTCTATCCTCAGGTGCTTTGGAGAATAGTTTGACTCCTTCTTCTTTGTGGCAGCCCCTGAGATGTTGGAACACTGCTATCATGTCTCCCCTAGTCCTTCTCTTCATCAAACTAGACATACCCAGTTCCTGCAACCGTTCTTCATATGCTTTAGCCTCCAGTCCCCTAATCATCTTCATTGTTCTTCTCTGCAGTCTTTCTAGTGCAACATTGGTCTCCACATCTTTTTTACGTCGTGGCGACCAAAACTGAATGCAATATTCCAAGTGTGTCCTTACCAAGGCATTATAAAGTGGTATTAACACTTCACGTGATCTTGATTCTATCTCTCTGTTTATGCAGCCCAGAACTGTATTGGCTTTTTTGGCAGCTGCTGCACACCGCTGGCTCATATCTAAATAGTTCTCCACTAGGACTCCAAGATCCCTCTCACAGTTACTACTATTGAGTAGTAACAACATCTGATCAATCACCGTTCCCTATCCTGTAGTGAGTAGATCTAAAATACATCAGGATATAGGCTGATTTCTGATCAAATTCCTAGAAAAAGAAGATTGTTAAAGTTCAAAGAATATATAGTCCATCACAGTAGAATCTTTTGAATTAGCTCTCCATCAAAAGTACTCCAAAGCAGTGGTGAAATGTAAAATTTGTTACTACCGGTTCTGTGGGCATGACTTGCTGGTGGTGGGTAATATGACTGAGTGGGCATGGCCAACTTTTTTTTTTTTACTTTTAAAATCATTTTTTCTACAACCTTTTCGGCTGAAGAGGTTGTAAAAAAATGCTCTGATGGTCCCAGCTGACTTGCCTGATGGGCAGAGGCTTTCTTTCTTTTTTCTTTTTAAAGCCTCTGATGATCCCAGCTGACTTGCCTGGTCGGCAGAGGCTTTTTTTCCTTTTAAAAACATTTTTTCTATAACCTCTTCGGCCGAAGAGGTTGTAGAAAGAATGCTTTTAAAAGCCTCTGATGATCCCAACTGAGCCACGCGATCATCAGAGGCTTTTTTTTTTACTTTTAAAAGCATTTTTTCGGCCAAAGAAATTGTAGAAAAAATGCTTTTAAAAATAAAAAAAAAGCCTCTGATGATTGCATGGCTCAGCTGGGCAATGGGGGGGGGGGGGGCAGGGATTTTTGCTACCAGTTCTCCAAACCACCTGCCTCCATCGCTACCAGATCGTGTGATCCGGTCCGAACCGGGAGCATTTCACCTCTGCTCCAAAAGTGTGGCTGGGGTTGTCTTAAACAAAAAGATTTAGCACTGTCTGGTTGCCATGATGCTAAGGGGGACATTTTAGTTAGATGGTTCAATTGGTTAACATCATCATCAGTAGTAGGTTTCAATTTTGGTCACTACCAGTTCACTCGTGGGTGCGCGCACACTCACGTGCACACACAACACTTCTGTGCATGCGCAGAAGCTTCTGCGCACGTGCAGAGACGTCCAGGTGAGTCGGCAGAGCCTTCTTCTGCCGCCGCTACCAGTTTGCCAGATCCAGGACGAACCGGTAGCAACCCACCACTGATCATCAGTCCTAAACATGGTGATACTCTGGATTATTGAAAGGTAAGTAATGGGAACATCGTGACTCCTGTTACTGCACATCAAACAGTGACAAGTGATTTTCTGAGATTGGGTGTTTTCCATGCCTCCATGATTTACTTGTATTGGAGCAAGAGCCTAAGCTGGAAAATCAACAATGGAAGTGTGATAAAGTTGTACATAGTCAAGATAATCCCACTTTTGACTGCCTATATAACCGAATGTGTCTTTCTTCATTTGAGGAATAGTCTGTCTAGGCAACAAGGACTATTATTCCTAGATTTCCTTAACTATTTGGTATCAAGTAGATTAAGAAAGCCAGTTTGGTGTGGTGGTAAAGGCATCAGGCTAGAAACTGGGAGACCATGACTTCTAGTCAGTGGTGGGATTCAAGTAATTTAACAACCAGTTCTCTGCCCTAATTATTTCTTCCAACAACCAGTTCACCAAACTGCTCAGAAAGTTAACAACCGGTTCTCCCGAAGTGGTGCGAATTGGCTGAATCTCACCACTGCTTCTAGTCCTGATTTAGGCATAAAGTCAGCTGGGTGACTTTAAGCCAGTCACTTTCTCTCAGCCCTTGGAAGGAGGGATTGGCAAGCCACTTCTGAAAAAAAACCTTGCCAAGGAAACTGCAAGGACTTGTCCAGGCAGTCTCCAAGAATTGGAGATGATTGAATTGAAGAAAAAAGATTAAAAAGATAAATTCTCTTTTTTGTTCTCTCTCTTTCTTTCTCTCTCTCTCTGGGGTTTTTTCCGCTTAAAATTGTTAATGGACACACCTCCTCACGTAAAGAGCTATGCTTCCACTATTTCTCTGTCAAGCCACCAATGAAACCTGTTTGTGAGAACTGAGAGCCAGATAAGCGTTTTTTGCCCCAAAGTTGTCAATAAAATTATCTCGTTGCTAGCACTCCTGACCCTTCATATTTGTTGTCAAATGAACAATATTGCCTTGGGAGCTATACCAGATCTCAGTTAATTGTGCTGTCAAGTACTGAAAATACTGGAGGCCCTTCTTCCTCCTTAGCAGGAGCATCTGATGGCTTCTGTCCTGCACTTCATGTCAGATGCAGCTGCATTTCGTCCATACTGTCCTGCTTCAACTTATTATGTCCCCTTTTATTTGCTAATAGCTGATATCCCCACTATTAATCATTGCATCCATGGTTGATAAGTATCAAGGGACCCTTCCCAGATTTCATTCCACATTTAGGATGCACAGAGATATGAACCGCTTGTGATATAGATCAGTGGTGGGATTCAATTTTTTTTTACTACCGGTTCTGTGGGCGTAGCTTGGTGGGGGTGGCATGGCTGGGTGGGGGTGGCTTGGTGGGGGTGGCAGGGGAAGGATACCATAAAATCTCCATTCCCACCCCACTCCAGGGGAAGGATACTGTAAAGTCTCCATTCCTTCCCCACTCCAGGGGAAGGTTACTGCAAAATCCCCATTTCTTCCCGATCATCTGGGAGGCAGAGAATAGATGAGGGCAGGGCCAATCAGAGGTGGTACTTACCGGTTCTCCGAACTACTTAAAATTTCCGCTACTGGTTCTCCAGAACTGGTCAGAACCTACTGAATACCACCTCTGATATAGATGAGACAGTAACCTGCACATGTATGGCATCTCAAATCTACCTATCAGAAGTCTAACTTTTGTTCTGCTTAGGGGAAATATTAAAGGACCAAATCAAATCCATTTCATCTCTTGTTTTTTTTTCTTCTTCTTCTTCTTTTGTCAGTATGTCCTGCATCTCCCTTTTCTGCTCCATTGGATTGTAGTTTTGGGGTTTTGACCTTAGAATTAAACTGAACTGGACAACTTATCTAAGACTGATTAGTAATATTAGAAATAGTAATTCCTTCCCCACAGTTCTCTCCATATCAATAAATTGCCCCTGTCTTTCAACAAGAGGCAGATATATCCATCTCTCGTTAAATGAATCACTCATTAAATGAATCATACGATTGCTAAGAGAACTACATGGTTATTAAACAAATGCAGCATATTCAATGGGCATTTTTTGCTTTTTTAAAAAAAAACCGCAAAGAAGACCACAAATCATAATCACATAATTGCAAGGCACTGCAGAGAGTCATACCTAAAAGCCAGTTTCCAAGTACCCAAAATGCAATCACGTCAGCATGTGGGAGGAGTTTTAACAGTTGTAACTTTGAGGGCGGGTTGTAAAGTAGCTTTTTAGAAGTCTGTTGAAACTTTGAAATTGATTGGTCATTAAGTGATGTCTATCTATAGAGATCCAGCCCTATTACAATTGTCTTAAGAAAATCTAATAAAGGAAAATTCAACAATGTAACTCAGCAAAACTGCAGACATTCTATGTAAATTGGGGTCACAGCAGTGGTGGCATTCTGTGGGCGTGGCTTGGTGGCGTGGCTTGGTGGGCATGGCAGGGGAAGGATACTGCAAAATCTCCATTCCCACCCCACTCTGGGGCCAGCCAGAGGTGGTATTTGTCAATTCTCCAAACTACTCAAAATTTCCGCTACCGGTTCTCCAGAACCTGTCAGAACCTGCTGAATTTCACCCCTGGGTCACAGTGATAATTCCATCCATATCCTACCATTCATTAGCAAGGACCCAGTATCTATTTGCAGCACCTCTGCCCCTTCTGAAAAGCATGTTTTTTTCCAAACAAGAAATGCTTTGCGAGTTGATAATAGCTCTCCTCCCACAGACAAAGCTTTTCCTTCTGTGGTCCTAAAATCCTGACAGCAAATCAGAGCCCAAGAACTTCCTGCTCTACAACTCAAGATTTATATAACGGTCTCACCTTTCTATTGTTCTCTTGTTCTTTTTCTTCTTTTTTAAATTAGGACCCAGCTGACAGTTGTCTCAATGAAGTAGCATGGTCTTCCTTCTCAAAGTTGTGTTCTGTGTTTTGTCTTCCATGGCAATTTCATTGTTGTTTTTCTTTATTGCTATTTATTTATTTTTGATAGTGTGAATTAGTGAAATGTGTAAATTACTGAAAGTAGCCATTTAGACCAAGCACTGGAAAGTAAAAGTTAAAGGGGGAAAAAAATGAGTATTTTTTTGTAATATGTCAGTGACCTTCTAGAGCCTGAAGATGTTATTTAAGAATGGAAGATAAAGAAGTTACAACAAAATAAAAAAGAAGCATTAAAAATGAAGATATGCATTTGCCAATCTCTTAATTCTTCCATGCATTCAGTAGGCATTTAGAATGCCAGATTCAAAAATCAGTCTCATTATTCTAGGTATTAACTCTAAATCCGAAGCAACGACTTTTATGACATTCAGTTTCCTTCAAGTTCTCAAGATAGTCTCACATTCCTATAAATTTCACCCTGTTCTTAGGAAGGCAAAGCATTAAATCAACTACATTTTAAAAGAGCAAAACCTGAAAACTTGACATTTCTGTTGCAAAGATTTCAGAATCACTTTTGGGTATTTTTGGCACCATATGTGACTAGGAATTCACACATAATGTACAGTACATATGTAAATACTTTACAAAGCCCATAAAATTATATGACCAAAATGCAAACTATATTATATATTGCAATGCTAATGTACTTGCAGGTCACTAGTTTTCTAGATTTTCAGGCTGATATAACATCTTTATTTAATGATCACAGCATGGACGCACCCAGAAAAAGGTCAATAGATGCAGTAAATTTATGACTTATTCTGTACAAATATCAGTATTAAATTTTGTAGGAGGCTTGGATATTTTTTAACTAATACCAGTAGCAATAGCACTTAGACTTATATACCACTTTACAGTAAAGCACTTTACAGTGCTTTACAGTGCCTCTCTATATGGTTTACAGAGTCAGCATATGGCCCCCAACAAGTTGGGTCCTCATTTTATGCACCTCGGAAGGATGGAAGGCTGAGTCAACCTTGAGCCTGGTGGGATTTGAACTGCCAAATTGCAGGCAGCCGGCAGGCAGCAGAAGTAGCCTGCAGTACTGCACTCTAACCACTGTGCCACAGTGGCTTAAAGTATGCATAAAAACAGATAATAGGTGGTAGAGGTGAATTGGGGGAGAGGCTGGATTTCAGAACCCCACAATAGTTGAGGGCAACAGTGGAATAGTGGCAATAAATGGAAGAATGGGGGCAATTTAATAGATTTTTTTCCCCTTATCCTGAGAAACTATTCCAACATGAATATGTTAAACTGATGGGGCAAATACTGTTTATAAATTTGTAGTTTAAAACTGTATAAAAGGGGAGAGAATGATGACCCGTATCAGGGGTATCCAACTCTGGAAATTTTAAGACTTGTGACTTCAGCTTCCAGAATTTCTCAACCATTCTGGCTGGGGTATTCTGGGAGTTGAAGTCCACAAGTCTTAAAATTGTCAAGGTTGGACACCTCTGATTTATATGACTGATTCAGTTTCCCTCATTGGGAAAGGACACATGTAATCTTGGAAAAGGAACAGGGGTGGGTTCTATTTACCTTTACTACCGGTTTGCCACGGGGCCACGCACACGCTCGCTTCACTCGCTTGCGCGCACACTCTTCTGCACAAGCGCAGAAGCATATTGATGATGTCGAGGTCAGTGAGTGGAGCCTCCTGCCGGTTTTACTACCAGTTCTATAGAATCGGTGCGAACCAGGGGCAACCCACCACTGGAAAAGAGCACTATTAAATCTCCTTGTTAAGCATGAAGATGACAAAAGATGAAACTGGAAAGAAGCACTATTAAATCTCCTTGTTAAACATGAAGATGACAAAAGATGAAATTTAACTAAAGTAAAGGATCTCCTGTGAGTCAGCCATAAAATATTAATAAGGTATAAGCAGCCTTGGAAAAGGGTCTTCCAAACAAATCTATTCCAAACATAGTAGAGTTCAAATTTAAATCTTTCAAGAGATTTATGTCAACATCCCACTATTTCAGTTTACATGGCACATTCTTGAAGATAATTATTGAGCAGGTTGGCCCAAAAGTTAGATCCAAATTAATATCCATCATCTCTGATAATGAAAAGTTGGCTTGTAATGTCAAGAAAGCTCAAGATCTTTCAAAGAAATTTATTTTAAGCCAAAATTTCAAGCAGCAAAGTCATGCCAGCAAAATGGAGAATTCACAACAAAATCCTTTTAAATTGAACTATTTTAAGACGAACAAATTTACACGAGTTATGTATCTGGATACCATAAGACAAAAGGCTCATGAACTTAGTTTTATACATTTTTTTTTTTTGCTTCCAGGATGTTATTTTTACCATTGTGGTTTTGTAAAATGGAATAGTATTTACCAGACTACTTGCCCAGAAGGATACAACATTCACTGTTTATTCCAGTTGATCAAGGCTAGGAAACAGACAACCAGCTTCGAAATATCTTGCATCAAATATCAAGGGAGATACAGGGGTGGGCTTCAAAAATTTTAGTAAGGGGTTCTCTGCCCAGTTGCTGGGCGGGCGTGGCCATGGTGGGCATGGCCTAGTTGGCCTCCTGCACCATGATGGGGGGTGTTTTTGCCCTCCTTGGACTCCGAAGGCTTTCTTCGAGCCTCCAGGAGGGTGAAAACGGCCTCCCCTGTCTCCCGAGGCCCTCTGGAGGCCGGAAACGGACCCATTTTGACCTTCCCAAACTTCCAGTAAGCCCATTTTTTGCCCTCACCGAGCCTCCGTGCATGCCCTGCACTTACCTGCACCCAAAATGGGCCGCGTGGGGATTCCTGGGAGGGGCAGGGTGGGCGGGGCCAGCCAGGAGTGGGATTTGGGGGTTCTCTGAACTGCACAGAATCTTAGCTAGAAGTTCTCCCAATCTCCTGCGAACCCCCAGCAGCCCAGCCCTGGGGAGATATAATTTTCCAGCAATGGAAATGCATATTAGTTCCTCTGAAGAAAAAAAAAATGCACTTTGCTGCAATATATAGACAGTGAGTGTCAGTTGACATTGTCTTAAGTACACCTAAATGTACATAAGGACTGTTGTGTCATCAGCATACAAAAGGACCAAAAAAATTCTATTGGCCAGAAGGGGGAGACTGGGAATTGACATTTCAGAGACTACGTTAAGGCAGAAGAATTGAAAATAATATTGGTCAAGATCCATCTTTGGTTCCCTCTTTTTAAATAAGGATTGGAAAAGAAAAAAAAAATTATCAAGTTCCAGAGTGGGCTTCTATTGGTATTTTGAAATGAGAGAGTTGTGGAGATAAATTCTGCCATTGTATGTGTCCACCAGTAAACTTTGGCCTTTAACATTCTAACCCAAATTAAATGTCCCTTGTAGCTTTGCCATTCTTTAACTCTAAATTGAGCTTGGAAGTGTCAGAGAGAGAGAGAGAGAGAGAGAGAGAGAGAGAGAGAGAGAGAGAGAGAGAGAGAGAGAGAGAGAGAGAGAGAGAGAGAGAGACAGAGGCAGAGACAGAGAAAAATATCCAATCTAGACTGCAACATACATGATGTAGTGTGAATCAACCCCTTGTACCCATTTGGAGAAGGCAGGGGTACAAAGCATCAAAAATCATACACACACACACACAATGTAATTTATTCATCTTTCTGGCCTTCAAATGTATTCTAATATTTTAAATATCACTCTAAGATCCTGATGGCACAGTGGTTAAAGTTGGCATTGCAGGCAAACTCTGCCCACAGCCTGGATTTCCATCCTGACAGAGCTCAAGGTTCATTCAGGCTACCATCCTTCTAAGGTCGGTAAAATGAGGAGCCAGTTTGCTGTGGGAAATATTCAAATTATGCTTCTACCTTGTAAACTTCCCAGAGAATGCTATAGAACACTATGGGGCAGTATATAAGCCTAAATGCTGTTGCTATTTCTAAGATAATGATGCCAGTTGCCATTAACCCTGCAGTCCCTGAGCTCTTCAATTAACCTAGCTCTAGCCAGTTTATTTATTATAGAATCAGTGCTTATTGTTACCTCCATCTCTTCAGAGCTTTAGCCAGGACCTCAATGATGTAAGAAATTAAGAGGTGAAAATAACATAGAAGGGTTGAAGCAAGTAACCTTATATAGAGACAATATACTGTTTAATAAAGCTGGAATATATTTTTTGGGGGAAAAAAGTAAACGGAAGTATAAGATATACTGTGTACCTCCCCTTTCATTGTCTACCTAATTAGGTGTTTGTGGCTCAGTGGCTAAGATGCTGAGTTTGTCAATCGAAAGGTCGGCAGTTCAGCAGTTTGAATCCCTAGTGCCGCGTAATGGGGTGAGTTCCTGTTACTTGTCCCAGCTTCTGCCAACCTAGCAGTTCGAAAGCACATAAAAAATGCAAGTAGAAAAATAGGGACCACCTTTGGTGGGAAGGTAACAGCATTCTGTGCACCTTTGGCATTTAGTCATGCCGGCCACATGACCACGGAGACGTCTTTGGACAGCGATGGCTTTTCGGCTTTGAAACGGAGATGAGCACCGCCCCCTAGAGTTGGGAACGATTAGCACATAAGTGTGAGGGGAACCTTTACCTTTACCTTGGCAAAGTAAGTCATGCTAATGCAGAGATAATCACTGTCTGAATGATTGAAAGTTGAGAGGAAAATGACATTAAACAAATATTCAGGATGCTGACACCAGCTCAATCTAGTATTTTGTATTTATTTATTTATTGGAGATACAAAAACTGGCATTTATTCATGTCGCATATTAGAACAGCAAGGGGGAAAAAAAACCATCTGGTTTTCTATCTAATATCACTATGATGCTATAAAATTACACCCACTCAGAGTATTTGTTCCTTACTTTCTTTTGTAATAAAATATTATGAGAGCATTTCTAAACTATATGGAAAATTTGAGATAACCTAGTTGGGACTTTCCATTCCCTGAGGATATGTGTGAGAGTTGAACTGAGCTGGAGATAAAGATTAAGCTCCAAAAAGTATAAATAAAGATTATGGAGAAAGTTACGTGCTCTGACAAAAAGCCTTTATCTTTGACTTTTCTCAATTTTTCTAGATAGACAGAAAGGAGAATTTTTTTAGTGATAAATAGGATCAAAAGTACATTATTATCAATACCATCAATTTTATTATAGGTTTTTGACTGCAAAGCACAGAAATGCATTCTAAACACAGAGCACATTCAATGCAGTCATTTAGGTCTATTAGTACTTCACTCTGTTGTAGATTGAAAAATATACATAAAAATAGCTTAAAAACATAACATCTGCCTGCCTTGCTAAATATATCTAAATCACATCTGCACCAATTAGAAGAAACATTTCCATCACTAAAAGGGTGTCCTTTGAGCGAGGGTGTCCTGCCAGCCGCCTTGAAAGAGGCGGTGGTGAGGCCTCTCCTCAAGAAGCCTCGGTGGGGGGCACCGTTTTGCGGTGGTTCTCCTCCTATCTCTCCGACTGGTCGCAATCCGTGTTGACAGGGGGGCAGCAGTCGACCCCAAGGCGCCTTGTTTGTGGGGTGCCGCAGGGGTCGGTCCTCTCGCCCCTCCTGTTCAACATTTATGTGAAGCCGCTGGGTGAGATCATCCGTGGTTTTGGGGTGGAGTTCCATCAGTACGCTGATAATACTCAGCTGTACATTTCCACCCTAGATCATCCCAATGATGCCTTGGAAGTGATGTCCCAGTGCCTGGAGGCCGTGCGGGTCTGGATGGGGAGAAACAGGCTTCGACTCAACCCTTCCAAGACCGAGTGGCTGTGGCTGCCGGCGTCCCGGTATAGCCAGCTGACGCCATTGCTGGTTATTCGGGGCAAATCATTGGCCCCCACGGAGAGGGCCCGCACCTTGGGTGCCCTCCTGGATGCGCGGCTGTCTTTAGAAGGGCATATGACAGCCGTGGCCAGGGGGACTTTTTGTCAGGTTCGCCTGATACGCCAGTCACGCCCCTTTCTGGACCGGGACTCCCTACGCACGGTCACTCAAGCACTCGTCACTTCTCGTCTGGACTATTGTAACGCTCTCTATATGGGGCTCCCCTTGGGGTACACCTGGAGGCTCCAACTGGTGCAGAATGCGGCTGCGTGGGGGATTATGGGACCGACGGGGCGCTCCCATGTGACTCCACTCCTGCGTGAGCTGCATTGGCTTCCGGTGGACTTCCGGGTGCGCTTCAAGGTGTTGGTGATCACCTTTAAAGCGCTCCATGGCTTAGGGCCAGGGTACTTACGGGACCACCTTCTGCCACCAATAGCCTCCCACCGGCCGGTTCGCTCCCACAGAGAGGGCCTCCTCAGGGTGCCGTTGGCCAGACAATGCCGGCTGACGACCCCCAGGAGGAGAGCCTTCTCTGTGGTGGCACCTACCCTATGGAACAATCTACCCCCAGAGATACAAGTGATCTCCGACCTCTGGACTTTTTGTCGGGCCCTAAAAACTTACTTTTTTCAGTTAGCCGGTCTGTCTTGATTTTAGGGTTAGTTTTAAAATTTTAATATTGATTTTAATTGACAAGTTTTAAATTATGGGCCAAATTTATAAATTATTTTAACTTTATTTTTAACTGTGATATTATGTATAGATGTTTTTATCTTGGCTGTTCACCGCCCTGAGTCCGAAAGGAGAAGGGCAGTATAGAAATTTGAATAATAAATAAATAAATAAATAAATAATAAAAGTGACACAAATGTCCATTGCTAAAAGTTTCTTAGCAAGATAGATACAGCTTCTGGGCACTGAGTAATACTTTACTTAATATGCAATACTTCACTTAATCCTCCAGGGAAAGATTGAAGGCAAATGTGGTCCAGGCAGAAGAAGAACATCATGGCTTCAAAATCTAAGGGATTGGTTTAGACAAAACTCAGCAGCACTTTTTCATGCAGCTGTTGATAAAAATAGGATTGCCAACATGATCGCCAACGTGATGATGGATATTTCACAAGAAGAAGAAGAAGGCTAGAATAAAATATTGTTATTGTTTTACTGTATATGGTTATATGTGACAAATAAGCAACAGTTTGAAGTTACTCTAAATGACACTTGAAATCTTTTGTAGATTAAAATCCCATGTTTGTTCTTTAATCAGTTCCTGGGTTGCATTTAGACCTAACAAGATCATAGAGTCTAAGTGAAAATTTGCAAGGTTTTTTCCCCCCAACAGAGCTTTTCCCTAATTATCTACATCTACTCTATCCTAACTATGAGTCATGGTGGCACAGTGGTTAGAATGCAGTATTGCAGGCCAGCTGTCTGCAGTTTGATTCTCACTGACTCAAGGTTGACTCAGCCTCCCATCCTTCCGAGGTCAGTAAAATGAGGACCCATATTGTTGGGGGCAATATGCCGACTCTGTAAACCCCTTAGAGAGGGCTGTAAAGCACTGTGAAGCGATATATATTTAAGTCTAAGTGCTGTTGCTATCTTTAAAATTAAAAGATGTGGAGAGTTTCTGGAGCCTCCATTAACATATCCTATATGAAAATATTTCAGCTGATGTCTCTGAAATTATTAAGTATCTGAATTATGCATCGATCTTCATTACAACAAATTCTACATCCACCTCTTTTACACATGTACCAAAGAAATACCCAGATCATTAATACTAGACAGAATAATAATGTAAAGAAAAAAATAAAAATACTGAGATGGGAATAATTCATGGCAGTTTTTATTCATGAACAATAAGAACAATATTTTTTTTATTATTTATTTTTATATGCCGCCCTTCTCTGGAGACTCAGAGCAGCTTACAATGCATTAAGCAATAGCCTTCATACTTTTGATTATTTTATACAAAGTCAGCTTATTGCCCCCACAAACCGGGTCCTCATTTTACCCACCTTAGAAAGGATGGAAGGCTGAGTCGACCTTGAGCCTGGTGAGAATTGAACTCGCAGTAATTGCAGACAGCTGGATGTTAAATGCTGCCTTAGTAGGAGGCATTAACCTCCTATGCCACTTAGGCTCCTGGCATGAAGCTCTGCCATAAAAAATTGAAGAGACTTTGCTCTACAAAAAATTGAATAGCATTACCCTCTGTTGTGACCCTGACTCCCGAGCCTGTCCTAACAGAGGAAGAGGACTCAGAAGGTGATGGGGAGGAACTGACAAGGCCTCCCTCTCCAGGACCCTCCTCTCTGGCAATGCCTCAGGTTTCATCCGAAGGCCAAGAAGAACAGCCTGGGATATGCCAGGAGGAAAGCATATTGGAACAACAACAGATAGGGAGCGAGGATGATGAATCCTGGCTTGATCCCAGGCAGCATTGGAGGGAGAAGCGTGCGCAGCAATGAAAGAGGCGTGGGAGGGCCAGAGATTGAGCTGAGTCACTGAGCCACACCCCACAAGGAATAAAAGTGGGTGTGATTGATCTTCAGGCTTTGTGACGGTCAAAGTTAAAAACCTGAGGGTCACTTCGCGTTACCTGGAATCTGGCTTGAACATATTTGGATTGGACCTTGGCTAACTGTTGCTTCGTGGATTACTTTTTGCTACTGGACCAGACTGAGGAAAAACGCTCTCTTGCTTACTTGAGTGAAAACTGACTTGGCAGGCATTACGCAGTTTACTGCCAAAACTCTTAACTGCAAGGGTTTCTAGTCTGATTGCTTAATAAAAACTTGGCAGGCGTGCCTGGTTGTGTGTTTGCCTGTGTGGGGAAGGGGGACAGAACACCCTCATAAATATACATCCTTCACTTTTTTTTAAATAACCACTTAAAAGAAGAAATTAATAGAATGTTCCTCTTAATACACCATTCAAACACCTATTATTAGAATTTTTATCAAATGAAATTTTTAAAAATATAAAGTTACATTGAAAAGTTATGACGAAAAAAGGATTAAGACAATCAACTGTGTAATATTTTGCTTTTGATTCCCAGGATAATTTTAGGCAGAACAACCTCAGGCCATCTCAAGACTTCAGAAAGGATGCATTTATATGTATTAGGAACAAGAGAAGACAGTATAATCCTTCACCAGTTTCCCATAAGTGTTGATTCAGCCTGAGGCAAATTTCAGTCAGCCGGGCTTGCCCTGCTTGAAGTTATCTGTGCTTCCAGCTGGCATTGTAAAGTTCATGGAAAGCCAATAACCACTAAATCCTGTAATCATTACTAGTTAATCAATGTCACAGTGATATAAGGAATGTCTCAAAGAATAGAGACGGCATTTACCAATAAATTCTACTTAGGCTTAGGCAGGAAATAGAATGGGATTCCTTCATTCTTGATGTGGTTGATTAAGACTGGTCGTAATAACAACCACCTAATGTTAACTTTCTTCTATTTCATCTGTGACTGTTCATTAATGATAGAATAGGTGGAACTTAAAGAACATTTGCTTGAGAAACCAGATAAACATTTCTAATAGCTTGTCAGCTGACCCATTCGGGATTGTATGAAGTTCTAGGTTGCTTAACATTTTACACAAATACTGTGTAAACAAGCAATTATGCTGTTTTAGTATACTCAGAATATCCAGGAACATCTGTTTTATCTGTGGAACATCTATTTTATCTGTAGCTGTGGTGGCACAGTGGTTAGAATGAAGTACTGCAGGTGCTTCTGCTGATGCCAGCTGACTGCAATTTGGCAGTTCGAATCTCATCACGCTCAAGTTTGACTCAGCCTTTCATCCTTCTGAGGTGGGTAAAATGAGGACCCAGATTGTTGGGGGCAATATGCTGACTCTGTAAACCACTTAGAGAAGACTGTAAAGCACTGTGAAGTGGTATACAAGTCTAAGTGCTAAGTGCTATCTTTATTTTTGTTGAGCGATCAATAGCGAAAAGCAAGCAATCTGAAGATGCATTCAAAAAGCGTGATAATGCACAGAAATCTAAATTTCTCACTGCATATAATATAAATGGTAGCACAGCTCCACCTTTGTAATGACCTAGCAATTAGTTCTTACTGTTACAAGCCAAGCTGGAAGTTGGACACTACTTTTTTAAGCAAAATTATAGCTCCTAGCTGAATCCTGAGCACAGTTGATATAAAATCAGGCCTTGGACACATTTTGTAAGCATCCAAAGAACGTTCAACAGAAAAGTGGATTTGTATTTTTCTATCATCTGAGAATGTTAACACAATAAGAATTTGAACTGAATGAAACATTTAATATTCCCTGCCTGTTCTCATTTATCTATGATAGCTAATATATGCCTTTAAGCCAGGGGTGTCAAACTCGCATCATCACAACATCGTCACGTGATGTATTGTGACTTTTTCCCCCCTTCGCTAAACCAGGGGGGGCGTGGCCAGCATGGGACGCATCTGGCCCATGGGACGCGAGTTTGACCCCGCTGTTCTAAGCCTTTCTTGGGATTCTATTCTCCTTGTGAAATAGATTCTTTTTCTAAGAGCAGTTGCCTCTATCCTTGCTATAGCTACTTCACATGGGGTAACATCTACTTCTCCAGGTAAGATGATTAGTACCTGCTCTTGATGGTATCTTCCTGCCTTATGGAAACTCAAACATTGGCAGATGAAGCCGTATTTTTCATACTGTGATTTGAATCATTGCAGAAATGTTGCTTATTTCCATTTCTATGGAGTATTCTGTTTCCTAATACGCTGTTGACATTTAACTGCTTCTGAGAGTTTTTTGTTGTGCAGTGATGCTGTCAATCAATCTCTTCCCCCCCACACACACACACAATTCTCACATAAACCAAGAGCAGAAATGTCCCATGCTTGGCATTTGAGCCTGTTCCAAATGGCATTGATTAGACATCAATGTTCTTGTCGCTCTTGTTTAAGTTGTGGAGCACAATTTATCTTAGCATCCTGCAATTCACAAGGGTAATCAAACCAAACAAATGAAACATTAAAAGTATTGTCTTTGTGTGGTATATTGATGTATCTTCTTGCAAGCTGTCTCACAACACTAAGTAGAATTTTAATGTGAAGAAAAGCCAAAAACATTTTTTTAAAATATTAATTCTCTCTTTGATGCTTTATCTTCCCCGTGCACATACATATCCAATTCCTGCTCAGGAAACTCCCCAGGCAAAAGATAAGTGATTGAGAGTGGTCTCTTTTTTGGTTGCTCATCATCCAAATCCATTGAGTCCTCTGTTCTTTAATGCAAGTTATCGCCTTAGTGTATTGAAACAACAAGCCATATTAAAAACATTCTTTATCATAATAATGGTGAAAAGAGTAACTAAAAAACACTTGATGCCAATGAACCATTTCTCCTATCATTACCTTTATCAATTGTTTGGGTGGTGCTACATCTTAGAATATTACAGTTTCCATGCCCTGACTTCCCACCAATAAACCCACCACCAATTAGAATGTATGATAATAGGATTGGAAGGGACATTGGAGATCTTCCAATTCCAACCCACTGCTTAAGCAGGAAGTTCCTATACTTTATCTATCTATTGATCGATCAATCGATTGATCTATCATGGTAATTGTTACCAAAGTTGCTTCTAGGAAAAATGGGTGACATATAAATGTCCACCATCAGATGGATTTACAGTGGAGTTCAGCTGACCAACTGAACTCAGCATGTAGTCCTCAATAGAACTACATCTACATGAAAAGAAGCATGCAGTGGGGTACCTCAAGGTTCTGGCTTGATCCCAGTGCTCTTCAACATTTTCATAAATGACGTAGATGAGGAGATTAAAGGGGCACTCATCAACTTTGTAGATGAGACAAAAATGGGGGGAATTGCTAACACTTTGAAGATAGACTCAAGATTCAGACGGATCTTGATAGACTTGAGCATTGTGCCCTATCCAACAAGATGCATTTCAATGGTGAGAAAAGTAAGATTCTGCACTTAGGGAGGAAAACAAATGCACAACTATAGAATAGACCAGGGATGGCTAACCTTTTTGCCGTCATGTGCAAAAGCGGAGGGAATGTGAGGGATCACTCATACACGTGCCTATACCCATAATTCAATGCAGCTCCCCCTTGCATGCACACGTGTCCCCCCCGTCCTCCCTCCTGATTATGGCACGGTGGACCCAGTAGGCCTGTTTTTCACCCTCCCCAGGCTCCAGAGGCTTTCTTGGAACCTGGGGAGGGCGAAAACGGCCTCCCCCCCCACCTGGAGGCCCTCCGGAGGCCAGAAATAGTCCATTTTCTGACTTCCGGTGGGCCCGGAAGGCGTGAAAATCAGCAGGCCGGCATGCACATGCATGCTGGAGCTGTGCTAGGGCAATGTTTGCGTGCCCACAGATATGGCTCCACGTGCCACCTGTGGCACGCGTGCCATAGGTTCGCCATCATGGGAATAGACAGTACCTGAATCAACAGTAGCACCTGTGAGAGGGATCTAGGTGTCCTCACACTTAAGTATGAGACTGCAGTATGTTGTAGCTGCCAAAAAAAGCCAATGCAATCCTCGGCTGCATCAACAGAAGGATAGCATCAACATCACAATGTGCTAGTATTGTTCTATAATGCACTAGTGATACTACACTTTCTATGAATTCTATAGAATTCATAGAATTCTATAATTCCATGATAATTAAACTATTTTTCTGAAGTAGATTCTTGTGCAGCCAAAAACAACTCCATCCACACCCAAGGTCTATAATAGAAAAAGGGAAAGGATCCTTTTAAAAATATCCATAATAATGTTTAGAATTATTAAAAAAGATGCAATCTGCAAAATGACTGGCAGAAAAAGTCAATATGATATCAACAGTAACTGGAGCCTTTAGAATCATACCCAAGAGATTCACAAAATATTTATTCCACCAGACTTGATGCTACTAGTTGGAATTTCTTAGCTGACTATGGTTACTTTATGATTCCTAAGCTCTTGGTTAAAACCCATGTCATTGGCAAATGCCCATTCTAAAATCCTTGATATTGATGAAAACATAGTAGAATATCCTGGGAAAACATGGGCTGGCTGGCTGAAATTCTGGGAGGGAGGGGGAAGCTTTTTACTCTGCCATGTTTGTTACTAATCCCACTTTTTGGATATAATATTCTACATAAGTGCTTTGTAGGCATGCCCTTATAATTGAATGTGTGCTTTTCAATTCTTGGTCTTTATCTCATTCCTTCAAATGCATGCCACAATGTTCTCTCGCTCTTTTTACCCATCCCTGAAAGCATCCCTTGCTACAAAGCAGCCTATCCTTTAAATATAGCAGCTTCATTTGTGATATCTGCATATTGTACAACACAGTAATGCTAGCTTCTTGATCAGGATGCCTGAAACTTAATTACATCTCACGGAGTCTTTCATTATCAGTGAAGAGCATGAAGTCCTATTTCAGTTCCTTTTCCATGTTAAAGAAAAAGTGCTGAGATAAACCCCGTGGACAGCTAATGTGCTTCTAGAGCAATGTGACAATGGCACCAAGGGACTGCTAAATACAATTTTGGGATAATCTGCCACAGCTGGCTCCTGATAGCTATGTAAGACTTCATGCATAACGGTTGAACAAGAAACTGTGTGAAAAGCATTGCATTTGAATGCATCTGCTCACTAGAGGTTTATTATGTCCATTGTCAAAATCATTTTCTTTGGTCTTATCAATCAAAATATATATTCTCTTAGTAAGTTAATAATAATCGGACATGTTTGCTAAATGTTTGAACACTTCACATCTCAATTATTCTTATTAATATTCCGGAGGTCATTTTAGGAATTTAGCAGTTATTTTAGTAGTTAGCTGCTATATAAATCCTTCCGTATTGAACTTACGGGGATGTGTGGTGGGTCAGTGGTTAAGACACTGAGCTTGTAAGCTGGAAAGCCAACAGTTCTGGTTTCAGACCTGAGCTCCATGCAGTGGGATGAGTTGTCTTGGCCTAGCTCCTGCCAACCTAGCAGTTCGAAAGCATGCAAATGCGAGTAGATAAATAGGTAGATACGACTTTGGTGGGACAGTAACAGCGCTCTCCGATGTCATTCTGGCCATATGACCATGGAAATGTCTTCAGACATTGCTGGCTCAATGTTATGTAGTAGGCAATGGCTACTAGAGTACAATCTGTAGGGACTCCTTTATCTTTTTTATATGGAATTTAGAGAGCCAGTTCGATATAGTCATTAACTGCACCAGGTTAGAAAGAGAGACTGTGAGTTCTAGTCCCACCTTAGGCCCAAAGCCAGATGAGTGACTTTGGGCCAGTCACTTTCAACCATAGAAAGTGGCAAGGACAAACCAATTCCAAAAACTCTTGCCAAGAATCAACATTGATCTGAAGACACACACATACAAAAAAAAAGGGAAAAAAAGAAGAAGCTTGCATGAGGAACCTATCTACCTACCAAACACTATCATCACTTTATCTAACAAAACGCAATGCCTGAAAGAGAAGCATTGTTCACCTTGGCTTCCAGAAGTAGTCCTTGACTTACAATAACAATTAATCTTTGGTTGTAAGTCACTGGGGTTACAAATTGAGTCATCATATAACCACATTCAATTTTACAAGTGCTTTTATGACTGTTGCTAAGAAGTCATTACAATCATTAAGAGAATCGTGTGGTTATAAGTCCAAATCCACCATATGCAATGGTCATTTTTTTTGCCAGAAAACAGCACAAAGTTCACAAAATATGATCATATGATCCTGGGATGCTGCAATTGGTCATAAATGTGAGCCAATCACCAACCATCTGAAATTTGATCACATGATCACAGGATGATACCGCAATCATAACTTTAAGGATGGATCATAAGCAATTTTTTTCAAGTTTTGTCGTAACTTTGAATGTTTGTTAAGCAAATGGTCATAAGTGAAGGACAACCTGAACCATGAAATGGCAAGATTCATATTTGTAACTAACATGTAAAGAACAGTCATGTAACATTTTATAACAAGTTCTCTCAAATGCACACTATATCAATTTCCATTTCTATTTTTCCATGAAACTATGGAATTTTTCTCATGCTATTGATTATGTAATGTAATGATAGTGGGCATGCTTGTATACATAGGGGTTGTAGATGATTTACCCCCTATTCCTCTGACAGGATCTCCATTTTCCTACATCTTTTTATAGATGGGGACAGCAGTCTCTTTCTTTCCTTCTAACACCAGTTTACTCCATAAAAGTACAAACCTCCTCCTTCTAATTCTTTCCTTTTCCCTGGTGTAACTGTGTGGGAAAATTTGTGTACTGTTAAAATCCTTTCAGAATGAGTGGGCTGTTTCAATAATATTCAGAAAGAAGTCCATGTCTTAATTAATAAACAGGAGCTGAAATCCCAAATAAGAAATGGAAATAAGAGAAAATATTGAGACTTACAGGTTTTATCTCAATACTTATGGCCAGGGGTAGGATTGAAAAATTTCAGCAACCGGTTCGCTGTCTGGTTGCTATGGGGGGCATGGGTACGTAGCCTACTTGGCCTCCTGCACCATGGTGTGGGGTGGTGGTTTTCACCCTCCCCAGGCTCTGAAGGCTTTCCTTGAGCCTCCAGGAGGACAAAAATGGCCTCCCCCAGACACTGAAGGCCCTCCGGAGGCCGTAAACAGGCCCATTTCTGGATTTATGGTAGACCCATTTTTCGCCCTCCCAGAGCCTCAGTGCATGCCCTGCACTTACTTGGCATGCCAAACAGGCTGCGTGGAGACTCCTGGGAGGAGCGAGGAGGGGTGGGCGGGGTCAGCCAGTCCTTGGAACAACCAGTTCAACGAATCAGATTAAAATTAACATCAGGTTCACCCAAACTGGTCGAAACTGGCTGAATCCGATCTTTGGTTATGGCTGAATCCAGGAATAGAGACATACAGATACAAAGATAGGGCTGATAATGTTATTGCAACAAAAAAAAGCAGTATTATAATTGACCTTTATCTGCCATTAGTTCCTAGATTGCTATATATATTATTTTCTGGATCTCAGATGGCTGGGAATCGGGATGCTACTGAAGAGATGCTTACCATGTGTGGAAGATAGAAAGAAAGGCATGATAGACAAATAGGAAATGCCTCTTTTCTAAAAGCATACCTGAGAAAAGCAACCTTTCCTGCCCCTGTCTTTCAGGCTTTGATACTCTCTGCTCACAATCTAGACCTCTGTTTCTCAATCATAGCAAGTTTAAGATGTGTACACTTCAACTTCCGGAAATTCCCACCAGGATGCTATCAGTGGGAATTCTGGGAGTTGAAGTCCACACGTCTTAAGCTTGACAAAGTTGAGAAACACTGATCTGAACTAACAAGTTAGATCTGATGAGCAGATTAAAGTTTTGCTTTAACTCTTTTGCATCTTCAATTACACACACACACAAAGCTATTTCCCATGATTTGTTTTCTGCACAGATTTTTTTTTCATATCTACTCAGAAGTAAGCATCAATGATTCAGTGTCCACAGATACGTATTACTCTAGAAAATGGACTACAGCCTAAGAATTTGTTTTCAAGAGTAATATTTGTGTTCAAAAACCTAAAGAGTCTAGCTTGATATATTTAAAAAAATACCTTTTCCTTTTTATTTTCTTCACAAAGTGAACACAGAATAAATCTGGGGGGAAATTACAAGGTTATTAGAATGTGTATATTCATTATTATATTTTAGAAGCAACTTTTTATATTGAGAATAGTGGCAGTTTTGTGTATATAACAAGCTTCTTTCTAAAATACTATATAATAACTTAATAATATTTTAAATAGCATTTTTCCCCAAAGATTCAAATGCCAATGAAAGCCATTGTTCAATAAAGAAAGATGTTTTTTATCTTAAATTCAGCCTTCAGATCAACTGCTTCTTCAGTATGTTTTAGTATGTTCAGTCTGCTTTAATTTTTCCACCAGTCTATAAAATGTATAGTTCCACTACTAGACAAATTGTTTTTTTAATAATTCAACTGCTGTTTTGCTTCATTTTTAAAGAAGTATAGTAAATTCCATAAGGAAGTACTTTGCTTAAATCAGGAATCTATTTTGGACCAGGATTACTGTACGTAAAGCAAGGTTAAGCAGTCTGGGAGTTGTTGACCTTTTTAATGCTACAATTATTTTCTGCACAATAGTATGGCAAATGATAGAGGATGATGGAAGCTATGAACTGAGCCTCTTCTAAAAGGAGGCCATGCATGCCTGCAGTCTATTTAGCATCTGTAAAAAATGGTAAGGACACAGACTATATTGTATGCCCCAAACACTAATAAAGACAGGAATTGCAAACTTTCCTTATGTTTCATCCTGTAGTTTCGTCTAGCTACCTCCAACTAGTACTCTTATGTTTAAATATTAAACAGTATGAAGGATCAGATGATGGAATGTATCAGAGGTGGGTTTCAGCAGGTTCTGACCAGTTCTGGAGAACCAATAGCGGAAATTTTGAGTAGTTCGGAGAACCGGTAGTAAAAAATTCTGACTGGCCCCACCCCCATCTATTCTCTGCTTCTCAAGTCGCAGCTGATTGGGAAGAAATGGGGATTTTGCAGTAACCTTCCCCTGGAGTGGGGAGGGAATGGAGATTTTACAGTATCCTTCCCCTGCCACGCCCACTAAGCCACACCCACAGAACCGGTAGTAAAAAAATTTGAAACCCACCATTGGAATGTATGTACAGATGAGGCCCTGGGGATCAGAGGTCATATGTGGAGATAGGATCCAAGTGTGGATGTAATGGACAAGAGAGTGAGGAATATGAATTCTGATAATGATAAAACAAAAACATTTTCTCTTGTCTTCATTTCTTTGCCTTACAACAAACAATTAAGCAGCTTTGCTCCTCCCTCTCTCTCTCTCTCTCTCTCTCTCTCTCTCTCTCTCTCTCCCTCCCTCCCTCCCTCCCTCCCTCCCTCCAGAAGGAGTGGTCATGGGGGTGAGTGGGGGTGCTGCCTTAGACAAAGAATTCTTCTCTGCAGAACGAAGGGGTTGCGGGGGGGGGCTGCCTTGAGACAAAACTGTTTGTTCTTTTATTCTTCTCTGCAAAAGTATGGGGGAAGGGGCACTGCACAGTCGTAGCTAGCAACTTACCTGTTAGAAAACCACTAGCCAGGATATTAGAAAGAAGAATAGCTCGCTTATAAGAAAAACTCCAAAATCCACATAGCTGCCACATGAAACTAGGAAACTTTGCAAGATACCCGTGACCTGGCGGTGAAAAGTAGGTGTCGTGACATTTAGCTATTTAGCATAACAAGTGTAAAGGTTTTAGGGGGCTGTAATCCAAATAAGCAATCAATATTATCTGTTATGCATGCATTACTAGAGGAAGGGCAAAGGGTTGGAGGCAGGGGTGGGTTCTACTTACCTTTACTACCAGTTTGCAATGGGGCCGTGCAGCGCGCTTGCTTCGCTAGCACGTGTGCTCTTCTGCGCATGCACAGAAGCGTTCTGATGACATCAGGGTTGGTGGGCGGAGCCTCCCGGAGGTTTTACTACTGGTTCTATAGAACCGGTGCGAATTGGGGGCAACCCACCACTGATTGGATGGGACCACCCTTTGACTATAAGAATTGCTGTAAGATTCTAATCAGGGCCTTGGTAGCTTTCAAAACCAGGGTCCTTATATCTTGGTACCAAAATAAAAGTATAATTTTGTATCACACTTTGTGTTTGATAACTCATTGGCTTCGACACCAAGCAAAAGCCCAGTTTTGGGGGCAACAAGTAGTTTAATGTATGTACCTCAACATACATGCCACACATAGCTATAGCAATGTGGACTGTGCACTCAATGGCTGAAATCTAAGCATCTGTTTTCCATTCATCTGACAGCATGGGTATAAATAAATAAATATCTAGTACTGAAGTCCAAATCCAAGATTCAACAATTTCAACCCTATAAATATTAAATATGCTAATAAATTAAAACTTATAACAACCTATTTAAAAAACTGATCATAGTGATATTTCATAAAGGAAAGAAGAACTTGAGTGAACTGGGAACTTACTATCATAAGAAAAATATATTTCATTGCAAAATATTTGATATTTGAAAAAAAAAACATTTTTCTTACAAGTTAATCATTATCAGTCTTAAACAACTGAAGTTTAACTGTAGTAGCCTCTCAAGTGATAAAAGATCTCTGAAAGATTCTGAAGGCAAATTTTCCCATTTCCACATACACATGTGAGATGCTCTTCTCTCAATACCATACCAATAATCATTTGAAGTGAATACTAATCTATAAAAATTTAAACAGTCACTTTTAAAATAAATTACTGTATTTGTTGGTGTATAAGACGGACTGGAGTATAAGATGCACCTTAGTTTTTGGGGAGGAAAATAAGAAAAAAGCTGATTGGCAGGTGGATCGGTCTCCCGGAATACCTTCAATCAGCTGTTCCCAGAGGAGAATTTTAGCAACAGGTTCCTTGGTTGTAAACTCTCTACCTTTTTTTTTTTTTTTCCCTGCCTCTGAAACTTCTGAAACTTTCTTTTCTGCCTCTGAAAGCCTCCGAAACAGAGCTTCAGAAAAAAAACCTCTGAAGCTCTGTTTGGGGGCTTCTTTTCTGAAGCTCTGTTTGGGGGCTTCTTTTCTGAAGCTTCATTTCTGATCCTTTTTTCAGCCTCTGAAACCTCTGTTTGAGAAGCCGGGCAGGGCTACATTTGGAGTATAAGTTGCACCCAGATTTTCACCCTCTTTTTAGGGGGGAAAGGTGCATTTTATACTCCGAAAAATACGGTACAACTTAACCCAGTGTTTCTCAACCTTAGCAACTCTTAAGACTTCAACCTTCCTCAAAGCCAGAATTGCTGAAGTTGAGAAGCAGTGACTTAAAAGAATGGAATGTTCACGATATAAAACAATGGCTTGCTTTTCACAACATGCTGAATCTCAAGCAACCCAGCTCTATTTTAGTCTAATCTAACATGTTGTACAAACTCCGCTAATATTTTTATTTCTCTCAGACCTAAATTTATCTGGATTACTTTATTGTCTCCTACTTTCAGTGTATTAAAATGGTGTAAATTAAACTAAATTTAAAATAAATTAAAAAACAAAGACAGAGAAGCTGGAATTCTACCCGTCAAAGCAGTCCTGTCAGGTAAAAGCAAGTCTTAGGACTTCCATTTGTGCACAGAACTATTTCAGCTTCAAAGTCTCTAGTGAGAATTCTCCATAGATTCCCTTTATATGCTACAGTGCCTCAGGGCCCAGAAAATCATATTCATAAATATCTGGAGTTTGCAGAGAACCAGGTAGCTTCCTGGTATCTCTTTGAAGTTCCACAAATTTAGGCTCATTTTCTGCCTGTGGATATACAATACTGGTCACTGCTTTCTTCCATCTGTTGTGGGACAAGTTGGAATTATCCCGTTGAATACTAAGTACTTGGTTAGCATAGGTTGTTCAAATTTGGCGAATATGTGACAGGTAACTGGAGTAGGTTTGTAGGCCTGCCTGTATCTGATTGAAGAAGCATCTTTTTATGTCATAGGGGTCCTGCTGGCAATGAGAGATATCAACTTGTTGAATGCCCAAGAGTTTCTCTATGTTTATCAGTTTTCTGTTGCTGCCAAAGCTGAATGCTTCATGCACAAGTCCATTCATTGCAAGGAGATCAGCCCTTATCCCAATGGCAAACTCCCTATTTTTCGAAACAAACTGATGTAAACAGTGGTGGAATCCTGCCGATTTAACAACCAGTTCGGTGATTGTGCGTTGCATGTACGTGCACTGTTTTACGAAAACTTACTTTCCGTGTTATTGCTGGGGACTAACACAGCTAAGGCGTGGCAATCAGGTCTGCCACACAAATCAGCTGAGAAGACATAGGTCAGTAAAGCGCAGGGGCAGGTGGGCGGGCCCCTGATCATCGGAGCTACCGGTTCACCTGAACCGGTCCGAACCAGTAGAATCCCACCCCTGGATGTAAACCAGGATCTCCAGAAAATTCTGCATGAGGTGCAGCTAAGCACATTAACCAAGAAAGTGCAATACTGACAAGAAGAAGACCATTCCATGTTGAACTCATTCTTCTGGAGAAAAACCTTTGGTCTCGCCCACTTTCTTCGCCCTTTTCTTTGAAAACGACACACTTGTGATGCAGGAGGTCACTGGTGAGCGGATGCCTGGGTTGCTGTGAATCAAACTGTTCTCTATTGGGGGTATTTATAGAGAGAATATTCAGGAACTTCCTCCAGACAGTGAAAAGAGGGAGGGGGAACTTTTATTTGAGAGGACTGTTTTGACAGGTAGAATTCCAGCTTCTCTGCCTTTGTTTTTAATTTATTTTAAATTTTTATACACCATAAGGAACTAGCTGTATCTTTCCCTATAACTAAAGATTTATCTCGCATAAAAAGTTTTCCATCCTTAGCAATGACTTTCAAAGAAACTGCTTCTCCTTTCTAAACATGCCCATTATAAAGATTTTCAAAAGAAAATTCAAACCAGCAACAGTGTCAGACATCATCTTTAACAGAACCACTTCTTTCCTAGACGCCATTCAAAAGCTCAAAATTAACAGTATGCCTATGGGCTAAATTCAGAAGGAAATAAATAAAGAGTATAGGAATGTATCAAAATGTTTTCAAAGCTATTGGCTGGAGGGCTGGAGGGAAATTGTTTAAGAGTTTCTCTTTGGTTTTATTTTGAAATAGTATGCCTTTCCTTTAAAAAAGGAACCTCGTTGTTTATATAGTTGAACTAAAGATGACTTATCTAACCAAAATATCTCTTCCTGATTCTTTCTGGTCTAAAATTAATTACTTGGAAGGGGCTTCCTTGAGATCTTTCTGTATGAATAAAAGATGAAGTTAATTATTCATATGTTTTGTTTTTTGCAACAAAAGTTGGCTTTCATCCAGGTTTAAACCAGACTGTAAATCAACCAGAATTCATAGATAGTGATCTCCAATAAAGTGTAAGTTCTCTTACTCAAAATATAATTTGAAACCAGCCTGTTTACACATAATCAACTAAGCCAAATACACCTGATTTTTACTGTATAGTATGTTTCTCAATCCTGGAAAATAGATGGGGAAGATTTTATTTTCCTGGGCTCCAAGATCACCACAGATGGGGACTGCAGCCAAGAAATTAAAAGATGTTTGCTCCTGGGAAAGAAAGCTATGGCAAATCTAGACAGCATACTAAAAAGCAGAAACATCACCCTGCCAACAAAAGCGCATATAGTCAAGGCTATGATTTTCCCAGTTGCAATGTATGGTTGTGAAAGTTGGACCATAAGAAAGGCTGAGCACCAAAGAATTGAGGCCTTTTAACTATGGTGCTGGAGAAGACTCCTGTGAGTCCCTTGGACTGCAAGGTGATCAAACCGGTCAGTCCTAGAGGAGATCAACCCTGACTGCTCTTTAGAAGGCCAGATCTGAAGATGAAACTCAAATACTTTGGCCACCTAATGAGAAGGAAAGACTCACTGGAGAAGAGCCTAATGCTGGGAACGATTGAGGGCAAAAGAAGGGAACGGCAGAGGACGAGGTGGCTGGATGGAGTCACTGAAATAGTCAGTGTGAGTTTAAATGGAATCTGGGGGATGGTAGAGGACAGGAAGGCCTGGGGAAACGTTATCCATGGGGTCACGATGGGTCGGACATGACATCGCATCTAACAACAACTGTGTTTCTCAAAAAAGTTCTAATTGAGTATAGTCATAGTTGCTATTGAAATGTTTTGCTCAACTAGCTTTCTTTAAATGTGATGAAGGACAATTTTCTTTAGAATTTATTCTTTGTACATTATTTTCAAAGGAAGAGGTTTTCTGGAGAACCTATTTATCAATTGGTCAAATTTATAAAGCCACTGGATTCCATAAAGACTCCAACCACCATACAACTTAGAAATAGAAAACAATAGAACAAGAAAGAAAAGCATATTTCAAGAAAGAAAAAAAGTAACACATAAACTAATGAAATAGCTTTTCCACTCATTTTAAAATGGGGAAAAAAATTGCGAACACAATCAGGATAGAAAACAGGTACTATAAAGAGAAGGCACACTTCCAGAGTTCCATCACATGACATTATTTAATCAGTGGGACCCGGGGCATGCCAACTCTACTAATAACAGAATTACAGTTGGAAGGGACCTTGGAGGTCTTCTAATCCAACCCCCTTCTCAAGCGGGAGACCCTATACAATTTCAGACCAATGTCTGTCTAGTCTCTTCTTAAAAGCCTCCAGGGATGAAACACCCACAATTTCTGAAGGCAAGCCCATTCCACTGATTAATTGTTCTCACTGTTTGGAAATTTCTCCTTAATTCCAGTTTGCTTCTCTCCTTGATTAGTTTCCATCCATTGTTATCTGTCTTGCCTTCTGTTGCTTTGGAAAATAGGTTGATGCCCTCTTCCTTGCGGCAGCCCCTTAGATATTGGAAGACTGCTATCATGTTACCCTTGGTCCTTCTTTTCATTAGACTAGACATACCCAATTCCTGCAACCATTCTTCATATGTTTTAGCCTCTTCTCTGCGCCACATTTCTAGAGTCGCCACATTTTTTTAAAAAAATGACACATAAAGGTCAGAACGTGTTGTAGATTGTCAATCCCTCACACAACCAGACCATAGAACAGGAAGGGCATAATAGGTGGCATAATTAGCATCTTGAATTGTACCTGGAAGCCAAATGATAACAAGGGCAACTCACAAAGCAGTCACATTACAGCACGTCAAACTCGTAACCTCACATTGTCGTCACATGACGTATTGTGACTTTTTTCTCTTGCTAAACCGGGGGTGGGAATGGCCAGCGCATGACGTATCGGCCTGTGGGCCGTGAGTTTGACACTCCTGTGTTACAGGGATATACTGTCCAGCTTGTGTAACATAGTTAATTTCAGAACCACAGACAGGAAATTGGAAAAACACTATTTTTATTAGTATTTTTAATTTCCAGAATGCTATTTGTAACTTGATACCTACAGCATCAGCCAGTGACTCCAGTGTTCAGTCTACAGTGTTCATATACTGTGACTGACTCTAAATTGCAGACTTCAGGTTTAAAACACTTGAATCTATTCTTTATATTGTTATACGGCAGATAGTTTTAGAATGTGAAGGGAGAAACATAATTAGAAGCAGTCCTTTAATAAGAAAACCTTCTTGAGACTGATGCTTTCATGAAAACAAATAAAGATAAGCTTTATTTAGGTAAGAGCATAGCAATAGGATAGATTGAATTATTTAAGTCTGTCTGTAGTTAAGAGCCTATGATGTGCTCACGGTCATTATGGAAAGTATCTGAACTGCTCAGAGACAGAAAGCAAAAGAATTATCTGAGAGAGGAAGGAAATAGTAAAAAGCTTGAGAATATTAGTCTTTCCAATAAGAGTTATGTAGACAGGCAAATTAAATCTTTTAGATGAAAAAATAGAATAGAATAGAATAGATTTTTTTATTGGCCAAGTGTGTTTGGACACACAAGGAATTTGTCTTAGTGCATGAGACTTCGGAGAGGGGTGGCATATAAATTGAATTAATTAAATTAAATTAAATATGCTCTCAGTGTACATAAAAGAAAAGATACGTTCATCAAGAATCACAAGGTACAACACTTAATGATAGTCATAGGGTGCAAATGATACAAGAACAAAATTACAGTCATACAGTCATAAGTGGAAGGAGAAGTGGAAGGTGGGAACGATGAGAAGATTAATAGTAGTGCAGACTTAGTAAATAGTTTGACAGTGCTGAGGGAATGATTCGTTTAGCAGAATGATGGCATTTGGGAAAAAACTGTTCTTGTGTCTAGTTGTTCTCATGTGCAGTGCTCTATAGAGTCGTTTTGAGGGTAGGAGTTGAAACTACTGTATTTCTACATCATTTGCCCCAGTGGTCAGTCAGTTTCTAGGTGCAGAACATTAGTTCATGTAAAGTTGAATTACAACTGCCTCAGGCCTCTATTGACTTCCTTCAAATTCCCCCTTGAAGCAGGCCCTAAATTAATATGTATGCTTATGTGTATATTTGTAAAGATATCTCCACATGCCTTCATCTCTTGACATCAGAATAGGATACCCAGTTTATCTAACTTACCTATCATTCAATATTTTACTTCTAGCTGGAATCAAAGTTAATATCTGCTCATAATTGAAACAGAAACAGAATAACAGAGTTGGAAGGGACCTTGGAGGTCTTCTAGTCCAACCCCCTGCTTAGGGGGTTCTAAATGCTACACCACTTCAGACAAATGGTTATCCAACATCTTCTTAAAAACTCCCAGTGTTGGAGGATTCACAACTTCTGGAGGCAAGTTGTTCCACTGATTAATTGACCCATGTCTACTTTGATCCATAACACGCTACCTCCAATCCCTCCCATCTTTACTGTCTTTTTGCCTATCCGTTCTAGAATGTCACTCCTTATGGGTCAAATTTTTCTTCTTTTTCTCTTTATGAAACTATATGCTACTATGATCATAAATACATGATAATTGACTAACTGGAGTGCCTCGTTCATTTATAGATGCATGGAATACATTGCAGCAGATTCTATGTACATATTGCAGAAGTACTTAAATTCCATATTCTAAGTGAGATTTTCCAATTCAAGAGATACCATAGTCTGATATGAGCAGTATGAAGGTAAGAGTTGATACCACCAACAGAATGAACAATAAGAGTGGAGAAAAAAGACTTAATATAAGGCAACATTAACACAGGCTGTTGTATCATAGTTGCATGTGACATTAAGAATGTGCACTGCCTCTCTTACCTGTGATGTAAAGTCAGACTTAACTCCATTAAGCCTAAAGAAATTTTCTGCTTATTTAATGAAACTTCCATTAACATTTCACAAAAAAGAGTAAGAACACAACAGAAACCAAGGCACCTTTCGAAAAAATTAATCATGTCTAAAGATGATTAAAGGACTGCAAGGAAACCTTTTTATTAAAATAACTGAGACTGAAGCTTCAATTAATGAACTACAATTCATGGTTATTACCTTGACTAATAAAGTTTGTAAGTGAACAGAAAGCTTGTAATAAAGTAACAGACCCAAAGAAACAAACTGCCAGTAGCAAAACCAAAATGAAAAAGAAAAAAAAAACCTTAGCATAAGTGAAATTAGAACATCAACAAATGTCTTGACAACAATTTACATGTATTTCACTTTCTTTTGTTTTTTGTTTTTCTCTATTATCGAATCAAGGAAGGAAAGCAAACAAATGGCTTTAGAACCAACTTCTATGAGGCTAACGAAATGTGAAGAGTGAACTTAATAAAACTTAATGAATAGGGATCTCCTGCGCATGCCCAAGATGGCCGCTCCCAGCTGAGTGGCGGCGGCGATACCCGGGGGGAGATTCCCCGGCTTTTGGGGGTTTTCGGGGGCCGGACCAGCTAATCTTGCCCCATGTCTGGCCAGGGCAGCTTCCTACCAAACTGGACGTTTCCTTTTGAGAGCTGGCAGCTCTCCAGGACGCGATGGCCGGGAGGAGACAGAGACGGCTGTGCTGCGGCTTTACGAGCAGGCTTTACGAGTTTTACGAGCAGGGAGGGCGGCTTCGGCGTCTCCCCGCGGCGGCCGGACTGGTGGAGTGGGCGGTGGCGGCATCGGCGATTCAGTCTCTCCCTGGAGCTCCGAGGGGATGGCAGGGGCTTCCCAGCGATGGATGGAGATGTTTTTTTCTTCGGAGAGCTGAGATCGTCGGGCTGGCACTTGCTGCAATACTGGGACGAGCGGCTGTGAAGGATAACATCAAAGGGGGCGAAAGGAGGAGGAACTTGCTTAGGGAGAGCGAGGAGCCTCTGACCACGATATATTATTAATGTCAGTCCTTTGGAACTGCTATTACAACTTAGATGGGAGGCTTACTTGGAGGGGGCCTCTTCCTGGTTCTTCCAGAGGTTCCCCCCCTCCCTTATGTGGATGGGGGTGAGCTAGAAACATTGCCGGTTCTGACGGTTGGAAAAGACCTGGGGCCAAGCTCTTATGCCCCATGTGGTCTGTTAGCCTCTATGAGGCCACTTATCATCTGGAGGTTCCCCTGAACAATAGGATGATATTTGCCTCCCATGGACATCTTTAGCCTCCTGACTTGCCTCCTGATTCGCCCAAGGTACAGCCGCCAGAAACATCGGAGCCTTCTCCTGGCTCGCGGACCTGTAGATTGGTGGCTGCTATTAAAGCCCCCAGTTGTAGAGCGAGATATTCCAGATTTCAAGCCTTGCATGGAGCCGGATGATGACTGCGGTTTTGGCCCTTCCCAGCTTTCGTGAGAGGGCAGCTGGTGTCAACACCTGGCCTCGAAGCGGCTTAAGACTCCATCCACTGCTGTGAGAGAGCAGTGGAATTTATTGAATTTATTGAATTTATTGACTTGGAATTGATTGAATATCCCCCCCGCCAGATTTTGGACTATCTTGATTACCCCCAGGCCGTGGACTTCCCCCAGATTGACTGATTAATTAATTAACTGATTGATCAGATGTATTCGCCAACAGAACTTCTTATTCTGCGAGACTCCCCCCTCTCGCAGGTGTGGCCCTCCTCTTTATCAAGGGCCTACCTTTATGACGGGCTTTGGCACCCTGAGAGGTGGCATGCTGCAAAAAGGGGATTGAGGGGTTTTTTAGGGAAATTTTTTGATAGATTTTTAAGGGATTTTAAGGGGCGGGAGGTTGTGTGGGTTTGGGGGTTAACCCACGGGGGGAGGGGTCCAGCCCAGCTGTTAGTGGGGCCACGGAGGGTGCGGATTCCGGGGGTAAGGGGGATATCAGGGTCCATTCTGTCGAGGGTTTTTCTATCAATGTGTTGAGTGGGAGGGGCAGATATGGCGGGAGCAGGGGGCCGCATCATGTGGTGGGGGCACGCACTCGCTATCTTCGAGCGGTGGCACGCCCCGGTCCCCATAGCCCTTCTCGTAACCCAGGCTGTTCAGACTCTCAGGGCCCGAGCCTTCGGCTGCTGTCGTGCAATGCCAGGTCCGTGGTAAATAAAGCCCCCCTCATTTGCGATCTTATTCAGGAGGGGGGAGCGGACCTGGCGGGTATTACGGAGACCTGGTTGGGCCACGAGGGAGGGGTTCCCCCTCGTGGATATGTGCCCACCAGGTTTCCGAGCATTCCATCAGCCGAGAGCTCAGGGCAGGGGCGGGGGGGGTGGCGGTTATTATAAAGGAAAGTCTTGAACCGAGGGAGACCACTGTTCCACAGATAGCCGGATGTGAGTCCCTTTTTGTGAAGTGGGGTCGTGGAGTACAGATGGGCTTGTTGATCACGTACCTGGCTCCCTGCCG
The DNA here is from genome assembly GCA_022577455.1 of Arizona elegans. Lineage (NCBI taxonomy): Eukaryota > Metazoa > Chordata > Lepidosauria > Squamata > Colubridae > Arizona > Arizona elegans. Next base: position 5,501,105 of record JAKOOJ010000006.1, read on the forward strand.
CGTGACAACAGCCCTGCTCGAGCTGCTCAACGTCATAGCTGAGGTGGCGGTTGGTACCCCCAGACTTCTAGTCATGGGGGATTTCAACCTGCCATCTGTCGGTGAAACGTCTGAGGTGGCTCGAGAGTTCATGGCTTCCATGACGGCCATGGACCTTATTCAGTTAATTCATGACCCCACTCACACGGGTGGACACACTCTGGACTTAGTTTTTGTCTCTGGTCAGTGGTTGAGTGGCCTTGATACAGGGGGATATAGTCATCGAACCCTTGTCATGGTCTGACCACTCGCTCCTTCGCCTGGACTTTCTAACCGCTGCACCCTGCTGCAGGGAGGCGGGACCGACCAGGTGGTTCCGCCCCAGGTGCCTGATGGACCCTGATAGGTTTCAGATGGAGCTTGGGCCATTTCCTGAGACTCTGGCTCATGACTCGGCTGAGGACCTGGTGGCCGCCTGGGATAGTGCGGCTGCCGGGGCCTTGGACCGTGTCGTGCCTTTGCGGCCTCTGACCCGGCACCGAACTCACCTGGCTCCTTGGTTCTCCGAGGAACTCAGGGAGATGAAGCGCCGGAAAAGACGCCTGGAGAGTAGTTGGAGGACCAGCCGCTCTGAATCCGACCGAACACTGGTGAGGTCTCATATTAAGACCTACCTAGTGGCGATAAAAGCGGCGAAATCTAGCTATTTTGCCGCTCTTATCGCGTCATCAGATAATCGCCTGGCCGCCCTGTTTAGGGTGACCCGCTCCCTCCTCCATCTGGAGGCGCGGGATGACTCCTTGCAGGGCCGAGCTGAGGACTTTGTGCAGTATCTGTATGACAAAATCGCTCAGATTCGGGAAGGGCTGGCCTCTGACTGGGTATGTCCGGACAGGATGACTGAGGCAGGTCTTGAGAGTGTTATCTGGGGGGAGTTCGATCCTGTGGCTCCCGAGGACATGGACAGGGTCCTGGGACGGCTGAACGCGACCACATGTTTATTGGACCCGTGCCCCTCCTGGTTGGTACTGGCTTCCCGGGAGGTGACACGAGGCTGGCTCCAGAAGATTGTTAACGCTTCTTTGAGTGAGGGGGTCCTGCCGGCTGCTTTGAAAGAAGCGGTTGTGAGGCCCCTCCTCAAGAAGCCCTCTCTGGATCCGGCTGTTTTGGCTAACTATCGTCCAGTCTCCAACCTTCGCTTTGTTGCGAAGGTTGTTGAGAGTGTGGTAGCGCAACAGCTTCCCCGGTACCTGGATGAAGCTGTCTATCTAGACCCGCTCCAGTCCGGCTTCCGGCCTGGGCACAGCATGGAAACGGCATTGGTCGCGTTGGTGGATGATCTCTGGAGGGCTCGGGATAGGGGTTGCTCCTCTATCCTGGTCCTGTTAGACCTCTCAGCGGCTTTTGATACCATCGACCATGGTATCATGTTGCGCCGGTTGGCGGGGTTGGGGGTGGGGGGCACCGTTTTGCGGTGGTTCTCCTCCTACCTCTCTGACCGGTCGCAATCTGTGTTGACGGGGGGGGGCAGCGGTCGACCCCGAGGCACCTTGCTTGTGGGGTGCCACAAGGGTCGGTCCTCTCGCCCCTGCTGTTCAACATTTATGTAAAGCCGCTGGGTGAGATCATCCGTGGCTTCGAGGTGGAGTTCCATCAGTACGCTGATGACACCCAGCTGTACATCTCCACCTCAGGCCACCCCAACGATGCCCTTGAAGTGATGTCCCAGTGCCTGGAGGCCGTGCGGGCCTGGATGGGGAGAAACAGGCTCCGACTCAACCCCTCCAAGACCGAGTGGCTGTGGCTTCCAGCGTCCCGATATAGCCAGCTGACGCCATCGCTGGCTATTGGGGGCGAATCACTCGCCCCCACGGAGAGGGCTCGTAACTTGGGCGTCCTCCTGGACGCACGGCTGTCTTTAGAAGATCATTTGACGGCTGTGGCCAGGGGGGCTTTTTATCAGGTTCACCTGATACACCAGTTGCGTCCCTTTCTAGATCGGGACTCTTTACGCACAGTCACTCAGGCACTAGTCACTTCCCGCCTGGACTACTGCAACGCTCTCTACATGGGGCTCCCCCTGGGGTGCACCCGGAGACTCCAGCTGGTCCAGAACGCGGCCGCGCGGGGAATTATGGGGGCGACGAGGCGCTCCCATGTGACACCTCTCCTGCGCGAGCTGCACTGGCTTCCGGTGGTCTTCCGGGTGCGCTTCAAGGTGTTGGTGACCACCTTTAAAGCGCTCCATGGCTTAGGGCCGGGGTACTTATGAGACCGCCTTCTGCCACCAATAGCCTCCCACCGGCCAGTACGCTCTCACAGAGTGGGCCTCCTCAGGGTGCCGTCCGCCAGACAATGTCGGCTGGCGACTCCCAGGGGGAGAGCCTTCTCTGTGACGGCGCCCACCCTCTGGAACAACCTTCCCCCAGAGTTGCGTACAATAACAGACCTCCGGATTTTTCGTCGGGCCCTGAAAACCCATTTATTCCAACTAGCTGGGCTGGCTTGAGCCAAATTTTAAATTTTAAATTTTAAATTGATTTTAAATTGGGTTGTTTTAATTTACGGCCAAATATGTAATTATTTTAATACTGTTTTTAAATTTTGTATGCTCTGTTTTTACCTTGGCTGTGCACCGCCCTGAGTCCTATTTGGAGAAGGGCGGTATGGAAATTAAATAAATAAATAAATAAATAATAATAATAATAATAATAATAATAATAATAATAATAATAATAATAATGTAAAGTTAATTACATTAATGAAACTATCAGTTGTAACACAGACTGAAGAAAAAAAGAAAAAAACGCACAGCCTGTTTAGTTTAAGATACCTGGAAACAGGCTAAAAGCAAAGTAAATTAGCTGCCACTTTGATGCCCTTTAAAATGTTGCTTCTATGGGCGTCTACATGACATATAGAATTACAGAATGAGAGAATTGGAAGGGATCTTGGAGGTCATCTAGTCTAACCCCCTGATCAAGCAGGAGACTGTATACTGGTCCAATCTTTTCTAAAAATCACCAGCGGGAACTGCTGGTGGGGAAAGCAATCCACTAGGACAGGGGTGTCAAACTCAAGGCTGGATCTGGCCCATGGGGTGCTTAGATCTGGCCCATGGGGCCACCCTGGAAATAAGAAATGACCAACCTGTGGTGCCTCTGTAAGCAAAAACAGAACTGATGACTAGAGGGAAAAAAACTGTTGCAGCCCTCCCTAGCTCCGCTTTGGCTGGCAGATGATTGCAGGAGATCATCCCAGCCAAAAACATAGCTCGTGAGCCCATTTTCTCTAGCAGAATGTTCGGGCAGCCACCACAGGCGCTCCTGACATGAGTGATGTCAATCTGGCCACACCCACCCCGGCACCCAAGTTCAAACACAACTTTGATGTGGCCCTCAATGAAATCGAGTTTGACACTCCTGCACTAGGAGGAAAGCCATTCCACTAATTAATTGTTCTCAGTGTCAGGAAATTTCTCCTTCACTCTGGGTTGGAACTCTCTTTAAAGATCTTCCTTCTGTTACTTCTTGTCCTGCTCTCCAGGTGCCCTGGAGAACAGGTCTAAGCCCCCCACAACTCCTGTAACACAGGGATGGGTTCTAAATTTTTTTACTACCAGTTCTGTGGGCGTGGCTTATTTTGTGGGTGTGGCTTGGAGGTCATGTGACTAGGTGGGCGTGGCTAGCTAGTCAGAGTCATTTCTGGAAGGTCCTCGCACTTACGACCAGTCCTCGCACTTACAACCCGACTCATTTGTTTGCTTTTAACCCTGATCAGCTATAGGACGGCCCTTTGAAGCCCCGCGGCAAGAGTTTAAACAGTTTTTTTCCCTCTAGTCATCAGCTGGGACTCAGGAGACAGCAATAGATTGGGGGTGGGACCAAATAAAAGGTAAGAATAACGTGGTGGGGGAGGGCGGGGGAGAACTGGTTCGGTGATGTCATATCGTCACCGCTACTGGCTCGGCCGAACTGGACTGAACCGAGAGGAACCCACCACTGCTGTAACAGCTCCCCAGTCCTGCTCATTATTTCAAGTTGAACAACTAACCTCACCCAAAAATTGAATAATCATTCAAAGAAGGAAAAAAATGATATCCAGATTACTTTTGTATATTTAAGTAGGTATACAGAATATGTAGATCTCCAGATGTGCACAGAGAGAGAGACACGCACACACACAGAAGTGCACTCCAACCTACCTTCCACACAAATGCCTAAGACAGAGGTCTTCAAACTTGGCAGCTTTAAGACTTGTGAACTTCAATTCCCAGAATTCTCCAGCCAGCTATGCTGGGAGTTCAACTCCCAGGAAGAATATTGGGAGTTGAAGTCCACAAGTTTTAAAACTGCCAAGTTTGGGAACCCCTGACCTAAGATAAAGAAGTTGAAGGCAGCAAAACAAGAGACAAATGATAAAGAAAGAAGATGCTGGAAGACTCTGGTGAGTCAGATCAAGTTAAAAACCACCCAATCGCCTTATCCTGGGCACAGCTTAATGCAAGGCCATCTAGCAAGTCTTTGAATATTGCCAATATCCAAGGATCTACAAAGGAGAACCATACAATGTTTTCTTGTGATAGTCCCAAAATGTAAGGCAGCATTACAATTACCAAAACATCAATGGGTGTTGAGCTGAGGAGAAAACCACTTAAGCCTCTCCTGTGTCAATATTGGAACTAATAGCTGATACTGGAACTTTTCAATTCGTACGTTACTTTAAAGCACTTCAGGAATGAAGAAGGTTTAAAATGATTGACAGCTATATGATTACCAGCTCCTTGTTCCTGCAGTGCTGGAACAGAGTGGGGATTGCTAACCTTTGAACATCCAGGACAGCTGAGGGAATAAAGAATGATCTGCTGCACAAATGAAATCTTTTTCCTGCTTCTATGAAAGTGAAGATTGGGTACCAGGAAAGGTGAGTGGTCACAGAGAAGGAGTGGATATTTTCTTTCCTCCCAAGCTTAGCTCTTGAAGGCCATCATTGATGTGCTCCTTGCATCCTGTGGCATCACACTTAACCTCAGAATGCCCATAGAGACAGAGATAAACACTGTGAAATGATCCAAGATTTACTGACAGCTCTATCAGATGGTCATCTAGTTTGGAGGCTAGCATCAGTTTCTCCCATCATTTGAAATATATCTTCTTTCCCATCATGGCAGATAGGAATTGGACCATCTCCCTCTTTGAAGGAATCCCTTGTTTTTCCAGAAGACTCATTCAGAGGCAAATAGTTGCATTACAGAAGCATATTGGAGAAAGCAGAAGGTTTGGAGATGGGCTATTCAAAAGAAGGAAATGGAAACTGTTAAGTTCTGGGTGAAGAATGGAGATGAGGCCAGAGTGATTTCTAACAGCTCTTTATTCAGTATTGCTGGTTAGGCAACTGTTGCTCCCTGGATGACACAGCTCCTTTTATAGGGAAGCTGGTCAGCCCACAACCAATCAGGAGAGAGTATTTTCCCGCTCCAACAGAGGACCAGACTGAGAACTTCAACTGACAACTATATACAATACATAACAGAAACTATGATAAAAAGCAAGAAAACTAAAGGGATGGGCCAACTTTAAACCCACTTTTGGGAAATTCTTGACTTCTTTTTGTCAGATGCGCTCGTATTTTTGGTACTTTATTAACCCCATTATTTATTAATGGGGTTTTATCTGCTACCGATATATATTGCTCAGTTTTTTTTTTATATAGAAATAGATTTATACTTTTGTTTCCTCATCACATCTAAAGTTTAGCAGGGGCAGCGGTGGAAGAAAGATGAGCAAAATAACACGGTTGGAAGGGACCTTGGAGGTCCTCTAGTCCAACCCTTTGCTCAAGCAGGAGACCCTATACCAGTGATGGTTAACCTTTTTGGTGCCGGGTACCCAAAATGCGCACACACACGAATGCATGGGCGCGTGCCTGAATCCCCCAAATGCAATGTGAGTCCCCCCGTGCATGCATGCGCATCCCCGTGCATGCACGCACATCCCCCACACCTTCAGGCGCATCCCCACGCATGCTTGCCCGTCCCCGCACAGGAGCCCCCCCTCCCCCCCACGCACAACATTTTGACTTCCAGATTGGGGCAGGAGGCTTTCCAGGCCTAAAACCGGGCACGGGGGCCCCCCGCACCCTGTTTTGGGCCTGGAAAGCCTCCTGCACCAACCTGGAAGCCAAAATGGTGTGTGGGGGCACCCCACGAGGCCACCTGAACCCTATTTTTGATCTGGAAAGCCTCCTGCACCAACCTGCAATTCCCCCACACACACACATGCACGCATATGTCCCCTGCATGCCCCTCTGAACTTGCGCGGCAGAGACCCAAAGGCCAGTTGGCTGGCAGGAGGTGCGTGTGCATGCGTGGTGGAGCTGGGCTAGGGCGACAGCTGGTGTGCCCTCAGAGAGGGCTCTGCATGCCACCTGTGGCACATGTGCCATAGGTTCGCCATCACAGCCCTATACCATTTCAGACAAATGGATGTCCATTCTCTTTTTAAAAGCCTCTAGTAATGAAGCAACCACAACTTCTGAAGGCAAACCGTTCCATTGGTTTACTGTTTTCACTGTCAGAAAATTTCCCCTTAGTTCTAGGTTACTTCTCTCAATTAGTTTCCATCCATTGCTTCTTGTCCTGCCTTCTGCTGCTTTGGTAAATAGGTTGACGTCCTCTTCTTTGTGGGAGCCCCTCAAATATTGGAATACTGCTATCATGTCTCCCCTAGTCCTTCTTTTCATTAAGCTAGACATACCCAGTTCCTGCAACCGTTCTTCATATGTTTTAGCCTCCAGTCCCCTAATCATCTTTGTTGCTCTTCTCTGCACTCTTTCCGGAGTCCCAACATCTTTTTAATTGTGTGGTGACCAAAATTGGATGCAGTATTTCAAGTGTGGTCTTATAAAATGATAATAACATTTCACATGATCTTGATTCTATCCTTCTGTTAATGCAGCCTAGGATTGCAGTGTCTTTGATTGCAATACCTAATGATGTATGTAATCTTTGTGTTCATTAAAGTAGGACAACATTTTGGGAAAAACTCTGCCATTATGAAGGGCTGGAACCTGCCAAATTACGTTCAACTGCCCATAATATTTGTGTTTTCATCAAAGTGGGATGAAACCAGTGGTGAAATCCATTTTTTTTTTACTACTGGTTCTGTGGGTATGGCTTGGCGGGCGTGGCTTGGTGGGCATGGCAGGGGAAGGATAGTGCAAAATCTCAATTGCCACCCCACTCCTGGGGGAAGGATACTGCAAAATCCCCATTCCCTCCCACTTCTGGGGGAAGGATATTGCAAAATCTCCATTCCCACCCCACTCTGGGGCCAGCCAGAGGTGGTATTTGCCAGTTCTCTGAACTGCTCAAAATTTCCGCTACCAGTTCTCCAGAACCTGTCAGAACCTGCTGGATTTCACCCCTGGATGAAACTTATCAGAAAACAAGACAGGTATTAGCAAAGACGCATGCCGTGTTTTATACAAATCAGTGCAGATTTTTTTTCCATGTTTTTTTGATAATTTGTCAAACTAGTTTTATAACATAATTTTCTCAGGAATATTTTTCAATACACAAGTTCAAAAGCCTCAATACTCTTTCTATCCTGCTTCTCAAAGTTCAGTTACTCACTGCTTCTACTCTAACTGCTCTTGGAAGCCTTAATTGTGGTATCTGGTTTTTTACATCTCCATATATATATATATATATATATATATATATATATATATATATATATATATATATATATATATATATATATATATATATATATATTTCAGTATTTCAATTTACCTTTGGCAGGTTTCAGTTTGAAACGGTAATAGAAAGCATTTCACTCTCCCTCTTACCCTGTTTCTTCTCTACAGTGACTTTCAACAGTAAATTTACAGTGTCTTTTGCCTTATATCAGCAATAAAATAGGGGTTTTTTTCTAGCAAAACCCTTTTATTTACTACAATTTATTCATTGTCATTTATATAGCACTTAGCTTGCCCCGAAGTTTTGTAGCTTACAAAGAGCACAAAAATATGATCAAAATGATAACCTAAAAAGTGTAATCCAAATGAGACATCCAATATTAAAAACAATAACATTTTTTGTTTATCATTACATCAAGAAAACTATTCCCTAACTCAACATACTACTAATCTCCAAAATCTTCCTTAAACAGACAAACCTTAGTCCTTCTTAAATACCAAAAGGGCTGGTGCTGATCTGATCTTAGGTGGAACAGCATCCTAAAGGAAAAGATCAGCAATAGCAAAGACACAGTGCCACTCTTAGATCAAATGAACTGCATCTACATGGAGGGAAGTATGCAGTGGGGTACCCCAAGGCTCTATTTTAGACCCAGTACTCTTCAACATCTTCATCAATTATTTGGATGAGGGGATAGGTGGGAAACTCATCACATTTGCAGATGACACCAAGCTAGCAGGAATAGCCAACACTCCAGAAGATAGGCTTAAGATACAGAAGGATCTTGACAGATTTGAACATTGGGCGCTATCTAGCAAAATGAAATTCAATGGTGAAAAAAGTAAGCTTCTACATTTAGGCAAGAAAAACAAAATGCACAGGTATAGTAATTTATAGGCACTTGAGCATCTTATGTGAAGTTTCTGCTGAGCATGAAGTCCGTTCTGTATAAACACCTCTGTTTTTATTCTTAAATGTGTTAAATAGAATCAGTGCTGGGTTGCCCCTGGTTCAGACCTGTTCGCAAGAACCGGTAGTAAAACTGGCGGGAGGCTCCACCCACTGACCCGGACATCATCAGAAATGATCTGTGTGTGCGCAGAAGCGCGGGCACAATGCGAACCGATAGTAAAGGTAAGTAGAACCCACCCCTGGATAGAATCAATGTCACTGGTAGCATTTAGGAGTATGTGCATGGGACAAGATGTTCTAAGTGTGTCATGCAACTATTCCTCTTTTCAAAAGACATGGGACAAGCCTCCAGGAACAATCAACTAAAACAATCAGAGAAAATATGAAGGAACTCTCTGAAAACAGAATCTGTCAATCAACACAGAAGAACAAACAACAGCACTAGAATCAAGTATAAGAATGGGACAGAGATGTCCAAGTATCTTTGCTCTGTTTTAGGCCCAGTGCTCGTCAACATTTTCATCAATGACTTGGACGAGGGGATAGATGGGGAATTCATCAAATTTGCAGATGACACCAAGCTGGCAGGAATAGCCAAAACTCCAAAAGATAAGGTCAAGATACAGAAGGATCTTGACAGACTTGAACATTGGGCACTATCTAACAAAATGAAATTCAACAGTGAAAAAAGCAAGGTTCTATATTTAGGGAAGAAAAACAAAATGCACAGGTACAGTATATGTGGTATCTTGCTCAATACTAGTAACTGTGAGAGGGATCTTGGAATCCTAGTGGACAACCATTTAGATATGAGCCAGCAGTGTGCAGCAGCTGCCAAAAAAGCCAACACAGTTCTAGGCTGCATAAACAGAGGGATAGAATCAAGATCACGTGAAGTGTTACTACCACTTTATAATGCCTTGGTAAGGCCACACTTGGAATACTGCATTCAGTTTTGGTCGTCATGATGGAAAAAAAAAAGGTTACAGAGAAGAGCAACAAAGCTGATTAGGGGACTGGGGGCTAAAACATATGAAGAACAGTTGCTGGAACTGGATATGTTTAGTTTGATGAAAAGAAGGACTAGGGATGACATGATGCCACAAAGAAGAGGGAGTCAAGCTATTCTCCAAAGCACCTGAGGGTAGGATAAGAAGCAATGGATGGAAACTAATCAAGGAGAGAAGCAACTTAGAATAAGGAGAAATGACAGTGAGAACAATTAATCAGTGGAACAACTTGCCTTCAGAGGTTGTGAATGCTCCAACACTGGAAGTTTTTAAGAAGATGTTGGATAACCATTTGTCTGAAGTGGTGTAGGGTTTCCTGCCTAAGCAGGGGGTTGGACTAAAAGACCTCCAAGGTCCCTTCCAACTCTGTTATTCTATATTATTCAATGGTGGAAGGTTTGAGAAGAAATTCTGCTCTGAAGATATTAATACTTCAACAGCCTCATAAAAAGAACATGATGTTCTAAACAAGCTGGTTATGTAATACTTTCCTCATCCATGCAAAACAAGCCACACCACTTGAATGCACCCTTTCAGACAAGTAAAAAGCATGGATACTTTGCCTTGCTTTTTCTGATTGATACAGTTCTCATGCAGTCAGTAACTCCTTTACTTCTCTATGCTGGGACAAGAGACTGAGAAAAAAACCTATTTTCCGTGTGCTTCCCAAAAACCGAGTAACCTGGCAAGAACAGATTCCAGTAAATCAAAATGGGCTACATTAAATTTTCTTACGGATCAGTAAGAACAAATGCTTTCATTAAACTATAACTGGGAGAAACAGTCAGTCTCCACCCAATTAGTCGTGAAACCATTTTTAGCGGCCTCAAGATTAAATAAAAGGATTGTGGTAATGGACCATGCATATGTGTATTAGAGAAATAAAACATTTTGAAATCCAGCAAAGGCTTTGGAAGGAACTGGCATTGCCAATTTATATCAAGTATAATAAGAGACAGGTGTTCAGCTATTACATTCATGATTGCTGTAACAACCACAGATGATCAGGGAAATCACAGCTGTTGCTTAGCTTGGAATTTTGTATTTACCGAGAATTTTCATTTGCTTCTCTAAAATACGTTGCTGGTGACCCATAAAAGACATTGAGGAAGTAAAAGCATGTGGTAGTTTGCAGTACCCTAAGAGTACACTAAAAGCATAGAGGAAACAAATATATTGCTTCATTAATGCACAACCTTTTGCAGAAGAAGGAACTTATGCCATTAATTATCTGAATTAAGAACAATTTTCAACTTCTTCTTACTTCTGTTACTTAAACTGGAAAAAGACTTCTCTGAGTAGCATGAAGGGATGAGCAAACATTTGCTTTCTCACCGTTGAGGCGCTCTTTTCTGTGGTTTCGCTAATATTTCCTGGTTGAGTTGCGTATGTGTCGATCTCACCCAAAAAATGGGTTCACGTGATGGCCACAAAATATATGGGATTATAATGTGAGCTCCTGCAGCATTACCTTTGATTTTGTTGGCCTCATCAGGCTAAGTGATGAGTAGAATTATGTTGAGTAGTCTCTAGACAAACACAAGAATAATGGAAAGTGTGTCAAAGTGGAGGGAATTGGTTGAAAATTGGACTTCATTACGCTATGAGGGCCTACTCAAAACCTCTTAAAATGCTGTTGAATTCCACTGAAAATCTTAAATTAGTCCAATTTTTTTTGCTAAGAACTAGAAAGTGCATTTTCATGAACAGAGGCTGTGGATTCTGTACTGTTTATGATAATATAATAGCATATTCTCTTCAGTGACTATTAATTGTCACTGTTATTTCCCATATTATTATTACGGAATAATAGTGACTATTTTCAGGATAATAAAATAAGTGAGAAAACTACTTTTAATGCTGAGAAGAAAAATATATCCTGATTTTTTTCTACTAGCTTTCTTGTTGTTCGGGGCTGCTCTTTTACCATTTACCCTTCTTTGTTTTGCCACAACCTTTCTTCTTCTCCTCCCCTTCTCTTCCTTCCTCTATCTCTTCCTACTTTCTTCGTTCTTCCTCTCCTTCTCTTTCCTACTTCCCCTTCCCTTCCCCCACTCCTCTCTTCTTCCCTCCTTCTAACCTTCTCTCCTACTCATCTTTCCCCTCCCTTTTCTTCCTCTCCTTTTCCCTTTCTTCTTTCTCTCCATTCCTCTCTCTCTACTCCTTCCCCTCTCTCTTGTTGTTTTCCTTTTCTGTTCAATTTAGAATGGTATTCGAGCAGCCCCGATTTTCTATCTATCTCTATTCTCATTTCAATTTCTCTGTGTATCAGGATTCTGAAGGCCAAGTGTAGCGGGGTGGGTTCTACTTACCTTTACTACCGGTTCGCGGCGGGAGCATGCACACACACTTCTGCGCATGCGCAGATTACCCACAATGATGTCATGGCAGGTGGGTGGAGCCTCCTGCCGGTTTTACTACCGGTTCTATAGAATCAGAAGCAACCCACCACTGAAGTGTAGACCATTGGCTGCTCAACTGTCCTGCTAACTTGATATTATCATATTGCCTGGATTGTAATTATATTCTGTGATAAAGAAATTACAGAGATTTGTAATAGTGGAATATCTTGCCATAGATCGATATATTCTGTGGACAGATTATTCTTATGTAACAAATACGAATAAATAGATGTGTCCAAGAAAAAAAAATCAGGGACAGTTGTCAGGAGATACAAGAAAGAAATAATGGCTAAAAAAGACAAGTGACAAATAATTCCCCCGCAGCCTGGATTTTGCACATGCTGAGATCTTGTCATGTCCATCACCAATTTTTGCTCTTAGCCTTGTTCATCTCTTTAACTGTCACCACTATTGACCTAAATATTGACCTTAACATAATCTTTCATCTTCATTTTATGAAGAAAAAAATGCTACTCGGTAAATATGCAAACCCTGCATGGAATTGGCTGTACGTTTGTACTAAAATAATTGAAGGCTTAATTTATACACACTTGAGCATCTTATGTGAAGTTTCTGCTGAGCATGAAGTCCGTTCTGTATAAACACCTCTGTTTTTATTCTTAAATGTGTTAAATAGAATCAGTGCTGGGTTGCCCCTGGTTCAGACCTGTTCGCAAGAACCGGTAGTAAAACTGGCGGGAGGCTCCACCCACTGACCTGGACATCATCAGAAATGATCTGTGTGTGCGCAGAAGCGCGGGCACAATGCAAACCGATAGTAAAGGTAAGTAGAACCCACCCCTGGATAGAATCAATGTCACTGGTAGCATTTAGGAGTATGTGCATGGGACAAGATGTTCTAAGTGTGTCATGCAACTATTCCTCTTTTCAAAAGACATGGGACAAGCCTCCAGGAACAATCAACTAAAACAATCAGAGAAAATATGAAGGAACTCTCTGAAAACAGAATCTGTCAATCAACACAGAAGAACAAACAACAGCACTAGAATCAAGTATAAGAATGGGACAGAGATGTCCAAGTATCTTTGCTCTGTTTTAGGCCCAGTGCTCGTCAACATTTTCATCAATGACTTGGACGAGGGGATAGATGGGGAATTCATCAAATTTGCAGATGACACCAAGCTGGCAGGAATAGCCAAAACTCCAAAAGATAAGGTCAAGATACAGAAGGATCTTGACAGACTTGAACATTGGGCACTATCTAACAAAATGAAATTCAACAGTGAAAAAAGCAAGGTTCTATATTTAGGGAAGAAAAACAAAATGCACAGGTACAGTATATGTGGTACTTTGCTCAATACTAGTAACTGTGAGAGGGATCTTGGAATCCTAGTGGACAACCATTTAGATATGAGCCAGCAGTGGGCAGCAGCTGCCAAAAAAGCCAACACAGTTCTAGGCTGCATAAACAGAGGGATAGAATCAAGATCACGTGAAGTGTTACTACCACTTTATAATGCCTTGGTAAGGCCACACTTGGAATATTGCATTCAGTTTTGGTCGCCACGATGTTGAGACTCTAGAAAGAGTGCAGAGAAGAGCAACAAAGATGATTAGGGGACTGGAGGCTAAAACATATGAAGAACGGTTGCAGGAAATGGGTATGTCTAGTTTGATGACGAGAAGGACTAGGGGAGACATGATAGCAGTGTTCCAATATCTCAGGGGTTGCCCCAAAGAAGAAGGAGTCAAACTATTCTTCAAAGCACCTGAGGGTAGAACAAGAAGCAATGGGTGTAAACTAATCAAGGAGAGAAGCAATTTAAAACTAAGGAGAAATTTCCTGACAGTTAGAACAATTAATAAGTGGAACAACTTGCCTGCAGAAGTTGTGAATGCCCCAACACTGGAAATTTTTATTTGTCTGAAGTGGTGTAGAAGGTTTCCTGCTTGGGCAGGGGGTTGGATTAGAAGACCTCCAGGGTCTCATTCAACTCTGTTATTCTATTCTATTCTATTCTATTCTATTCTATTCTATTCTATTCTATTCTATTCTATTCTATTCTATTCTATTCTATTCTATTCTATTCTTTATCTATCACAGTATATCGCTGGTGAGATGATTGCTAGGTTATCATGAACAGACTATTGAACTACAGAGTAATAACTCAGACAATTTTTTCTTCTTCATCATCATCTTCTGTTCATTTCTTCTGTGCTTGATTCCTAGAGATTGCCTGGACAAGTCTGTGCAGTTTTCTAGGCAAGGTTTTTTTTTTTTTTCAGCAGTTCTTTGTCATTGCTTTCTTCCTAAAGCTGAAAGATAGTGACTAGCCCAAACTTACCCAGCGAACATTTTGTCTAAGGCAAGAATAAAAGTCACAGACTCCTGGTTTCTAGCCTGATATCTTAACCACAGCTTCTCAGGTCTGACTGTGAAACACCCTTAATTTTAAAGTTGAAAAGGTTTTGGATGTATTTTGGGGAAAAAGCTGGTTCAAGTATATTATCTAAGAGGTCTGTAAGAGACGTGCATAAGAGCACCAGCGTGCCTACCATTCCAGTCCTAATGTTCCCTTTATTTGTATTCATTTTATGTATTCAATTCATGTTTATACTGATATATATTATCTAATACGTACCTGACAAACAAAATAAATTAATTAATTACTCTGGAGAGAAACAACTAATAACATTAGTACCAAAAACAAGCAGATATGGCATATTCTTAACACTAGTAGAATAGTCACTAAATAAGATGGATGTGAAACACAACAAAGAGAAGGGGATGTAGGAAGGAGGGCTCTCTTAATGGGTAAAACTAAAACCTCCATCTGCTCTTCATTTGTCATCTTTTTTATCCCCCTAGAGCAGGGGTCTCCAATCCTCTAGTCCCCATGTGGCCCACTGGGAACCAGGTTGGCTAAGGAACAGTGAATATGCAAAGCTTTGTGTATGCATGCCCACCCTCACTGAAGCCACTGCCACCAGTCCACCAAACCAAAAATGTTGGGGACCCCTCTCCTAGAATATGTTTAGCCTAATGAAGAGAATAATTAGGAGAGGATATGATAACTGTTTTCCAGTACTTGATGACAGGGGTGAAATTCAGCAGGTTCTGACAGGTTCTGGAGAACCGGTAGCAGAAATTTTGAGTAGTTCAGAGAACCGGCAAATACCACCTCTGGCTGGCCCCAGAGTGGGGTGGGAATGGAGATTTTGCAATATCCTTCCCCCAGGAGTGGGGAGGGAATGGGGATTTTGCAGTATCCTTCCCCTGCCATGCCCACCAAGCCATGCCCACAGAACCGGTAGTAAAAAAAATTGAATTCCACCACTGCTTGAGGAGCTATCACAGAAAAGAGGAAATTGACTTATTCTCCAAAACACCAGAGGGCAGAACAAGAAGTAAAAGATGGAAGCTTCTTTTTCACAAAATGTTTTTTTAATTGAATTATAAAGTATTATATAATACAAAATATAAAGTAAATAGAAAAGCAGTAGGGGGGGAGGGAAAAGAGAAGTGAGGAAAGATAAGAAAGAAAAAGAAGCATTGACTTCCGACTCTCTGTGTTACAGTAAAATAAGGCATTAACATCAAATCACAGTTATTTGCTTTTTCATAATATTATGAACAAGCCATTTCTATAAAAATCTGTCAGTCTGATCAGTAAAACCCAAAGTCAGTTTCATTCTTCTCCACATCAAGAACAAAGTTTAGAAGTGGTCTCCATGTGGAAACAAAAGTACTTATTTATTTATTTAATTAATTTATTTAGTTTGTCAAACATGTATGAGATAACAGGTATAAGTATAAACATGGATAAGAACACAGGAAATGGCTATGAATAAATGGGGACAGTAGGACAGGGACAGCAGGCACACTGGTGCGCTTAAGCACGCCCCTTATAGACCTCTTAGGAATGGGGTGAGGTCCACAATAGACAGTCTAAGGTTAAAGTTATGGGGGTTTGAGGATGTAACCACAGAATCAGCTGGTGCATTCCAGGCATTGACCACTCTGTTGCTGAAGTCGTATTTTCTGCAATCGAGTTTAGAGCGGTTTACCTTGAGTTTGTATCTATTGTGTTCTTGTGTATTATTGCGGTTGAACTGAAGTAGTCATTGACAGGTAGAACATTATAGCAGATAACTTTGTGTACTATGCTTAGATCAGACCATAGGCGGCGTAGTTGTAGGTTGTCCAAGCCCAAAATTTCAAGCCTGGTGGCATAAGGTATTCTATTGTGAGCAGAGGAGTGGAGGACTCTTCTCATGAAATACCTCTGGATCCACTCAATCGAATTAATGTCCGATATACAGTGTGGATTCCAAGCAGACGAGCTATTCTTATGTTCTTTTCTTTAATCAAAGTGGTCAGTTTTGCCATTTCAGCCAATGGATGGAAGCAATTGGATGGATGGAAGCTTCTTAAAAAGAAATCCAACCTACAAGTAAGAAGAAAAGTATGTCAGTGAGAACAATTAATCAATGGAATAGCTTGCATCCCAAAGTTGTGGGTGCTGCCACATCACTGGAAATTTTTAAGAAGAGATTGGATAGCTATTTGTCCAATTGTATAAGATCTCCTGCTTTGAGCAGGAGGTTGTACTAGAAGACCTCCAAAGGTCCATTCCAGCCCCATGCTTGTTCTATGTTCTAAGTTCTAGAGTTCTCTGACATGGCACTAGTTCTCAAGGCCTCCTGCTATAAAATATATTGTGGAACTGATCTTGTTCTGACTTAGGCTCCCTTAAAAAGCAGGAAACAGAGTCTTGGTCCCAGCAAAACCTCTTTTATTTACATGACTGTGAATTACTTTCATTCACAGTCAGCAAGACCTGTCCAAACAAGTCTTTCAGAGGAGTACTTATCAACACACCTTATCTCTCTTGGCAAGCTGCCACGTAACTTGTTTCCAAACACAGTACAAGGCAAAATTTAGCACAGAGTGTCTCAGAGTCACGGAATGAACAAATTGTTTCCTGCAAAAGCCCACTCCCCGTTCGCTCCTCTTTTGTTTCCTATGGGAGGGTCCATTCACCTCCAAGGTATGGCTTTACTCCCAAGTTGAACTTGCTTTCTTAATTGTTCTTGTCTTCTGGCAGCTCTGCGCATGCACACACTGGAAACGGGCTCCAGCTGTTCCTCTGCCTCACTGCTGTTGAGCTCCCTCTCTGCCTCCAACGCAGAGCCCTTGTCCGAGATTTTCCCAGCCTTCAGGACTGGCCCATGTTCTTCCCCAAACTCCTCACTATCCAACTCTGCTGCCAGCTCTGCTGGCCGCCGGTGGGCCACAACAGATCTGCAGCATTTGGGATATAGGGAGCTAGAACATGTAGCTAAAAATATAAGTATGTCTTCTTCTTTAATAAAATTGGGCTTTAAAAATGAGACCATGTATATTAAACCAGGAATAAACAATTCCTGGATGTTGCAGTACACAATGAAATAAACTTCATAATAATAAAGGTGAATTCAGAAAGGCATTTGTATGTTCATCGGATCAAAGCTCCCTTTCAAAGATCCATAAAGCCATCCAATAAACCAAAATTTGGGTTCTGCATGTAATGTCATATTCTTGCTTATTCTTCATTAATCCATTAACCTTAAGCTGTTCATAACAGGAGCGGGTTCTACTTACCTTTACTACAGGTTCGCAACAGGATCGCACGTGCATTTCTTGCTTCTGCGCATGTGCAGATCGCCAATGACAACATCCGAGGTGGTGGGCAGGGCCTCTGGCCAGTTTTACTACCAGTTCTTGTGAACCAGTCCGAACCAGGGGCAACACACCACTGGTTCATAGCTTATGATACTACAGGTTGACAAGGCAGGATTCCTGGCTAATAATGTGCAACCCTAGGCCACATTTTGAGCAGGAGAGAGGAATGTCATTTTCCTGTTCATTCCCTTTAGACAACAGTTGCCTTCTTAAAGGCCAATATTCTAATAACAGCAACCTTCTTTTATGAGGCTGCCCTATATTTTATATTTGTCTCATCAGATGCCACACATGTAGCTCAGTTTCATTTTAACTGTCACACAAAGGTCATTTTGGATATTTAAGTATTCCGGTGAAAATCACTGCAGAAGAGAAGTAAGGACTTTTCTGGGACACAAATGCAAATAACATGATCCCTGGCTACGGATGTGACACTCAGTGTGGCAACATTATAATATTTCATTTAAAAAACTTCAGCATATGTTTCCTTCCTACTTTGCAAGATGTAGAGAAACATTTATTCAGAAAGAAAGAAAAAATAACCAATGACCTCTATAAATAAGGCATAAGCTAATTTAAGTATATGGTAGTTGTTACCCAAGAGATAGAATGAAAATCATTTTGATAGGAAAAAATATCTAATCCTGTTTTCTTGATTCTATTAATGCAGAGTCTTTCAGAATGGGCTGCACAGTCTAAATCAGAGCTGTCAAACTCAATTTCATTGAGGGCCACATCAGGGTTGTGTTTGACCTCAGGAGACCAGGGTGGACGCGGCCAGCTTGACATCATCGTGTCAGGGCACCTGTGGTGACTTGAGTGCTCTGCCAGCGGAAGCGGGCTCCCAATCTCCAGGAGAGTCAGCATCCCTCTTGCTGTTCAATGTTTTATCGGCTCTTTTCTAATTGGGTTTAACATTGCTCCAGAATAATACTACTCCAAAATAGTACAATTCCAAAATCATTTCAATCTACCTGCACAAAATGCTTGTGCACAAACAATTTAAGGTTTGATGCCATGACCATGGATCTAGTCTCCTGTCAAAACATGCCTTGTCCGCACCTCCAACTTGCATTAGGTAAATGATAGGATTTCCCACTGGCCGGTGACTTTTGTTGGGGTGGCAAATGAAAACAGAGGACTCCCACAGCCATTTTCCTTAATAGCCTACGTAAAAATTGTAAGGCATCACTACTCCGTGGCCTTGTTACTGAGACAAAGCAGTGTTCAGTGCAAACGACGCAGGATGCCTAGCGCTGAAGGCGCGAAGGTTAATCCAGCCGCGAGGAAGAGTCCTTTGAGATACATTTTGAGCACAAATGACAGCGCTTGTTGTTGTTCCACTGTTCGCAAATAACGGCTGACAAAGTTAACCCCGGTCACCTCAGCTTCTCTGCTACACAGACATTATTTGTGCGGTGCTTTGCAATGCAAGAGCGTTTCCCCGCCCTTGATTTAGATTCCAAGCAAAGTAACAGCATCACAAGGTCACCACTCTATCACGCTGTTCTTTTGTTTTGAATGCCATGGATTATTGATATGGCTTCCCTACATAAATCTTTGTGTCTCTTTTATGAAAAGGGCACTTGGCTGGAAAATCGACTCTGGCTCGATAAAGCCAGTCAATTCTACTCGAAAAGTGCACGAGAGATTCAAAACAAGCATCAACCTTGATGTTTAGAGTTATTTCTAAGAGAGCTGCTGATGTTGAAATACCAACATTTATTGCAATACCGACACACACACACAAACACACAAACACATTTCTTTCCCCAAATTTCATTGTCTGTGGTAAAGAACAACAAAAACAAAGCAGGAAACCAAGAAATAGCTCTGTGAACGGGAGGAAATGCTCAATGGATAAAAACAGACACGGAATAATAGAACTGGAGGATTCTGAGGCAGAGTTAAAGTTAAAGAGCCTTGATAGTACAGTGGTTTAGTGCACCCTGTTATTAACACAGCTGCCTGCAATTTCTGCTGGTTCGAATCTCTCCAAGGCTCAAGGTTGATTCAGCCTTCCATCCATTCCAAGGTAGGTAAAATGAGGACCCAGTTTGTGGGGGCAATAAGCTGACTTTGTATAAAATATACAAAAGAATGAAGGCTTAACGCATTGTAAGCCGCCCTGAGTCTCCGGAGAAGGGCGGCATATAAATCAAATTAAAAAAAAAAAGTAAGCCCTACTTTGCAATTATTATTATTATTATTTTTCCTGTGCCTTTGACTGAACACTTATAGAGGGAGTGAAAGCCGTGCTTTGTGAGATACGGGTACTCCTCAACTTACGACTACAATTGAGCCCAAAATTTCTATTGCTGACTGAGATATTTGTGAAGTGAGTTTCGCCTCAGTTTACGACCTTTCTTGCCACAGTTGTTAAGGGAATCACTGCACTTGTTCAATTAATAACAGAGTCCTTAAGTCAATATGGATTCCCCATTGACATTGCTGGTCAGAAGGTTGCAGAAGGTGACCACATGACCCCACCATGACACTGCAACCGTCATAAGTACGAGTCAGTCGCCAAGCATCTGAATTTTGATCACATGACCACGGGGGAATGTTGTAATGGCTGTAAATGTGAAAAAACGGCCGTAAGTCACTTTTTTTCAGTGATGTTGTAACTTTGAGCGGTCATTAAATGTACTGCTGTAAATCGAGGACTACTTGTATTATGATGATGAAAACAGTAACAGTACCTTGGTCCTCATGAAGGAAAGTAGAACGTGCCAATGGCACTGAACAAAATCTCTAATACAATATTCTGAACATGGTGGGTTTTTTTTTTAAAAAAAATAACCCTTTAAGGGTTATCTAGTTTATGTAAGGGACACGGTGGCTCAGTGACTAAGACACTGAGCTTGTTGATCAAATGGTCAGCCGTTCAGCAGTTTGAATCCCTAGTGCCACATAATGGGATGAGCTCCCGTTATTTGTCCCAGCTTCTGCCAACCTAGCAGTTTGAAAGCACGTAAAAAATGCAAGAAGTAAAATAGGGACCACCTTTGGTGGGAAGGTAACAGCGTTCTGTGCTCATTTGGTGTTTATTCATGTGGGCCACATGACCACGGAGACGTCTTCAGACAGCGTTGGCTCTTCGGCTTTGAAACGGAGATGAGCACCGCCCCCTAGAGTTAGGAACAACTAGCACATATGTGCGAGGGGAACCTTTATCTTTAGTTAGCTTATGTTGCCACAGCAGATGCATGAAGTACAGCAAACAAAGGTAACATTTTTTGTTTAATGAACATATTTGAACTTTGAGAATATGTTGTGATCACTCTACAACATGGGCAGCATGGTGAAGATGAAAGGTTGCAGCAGCATCACTTATTTAAGACAAAGCAATCTGGTTGCTCCTTCTCAAAGGAGAAGTTCAATGTTCTCTCTTCCTATAATTCACCAGCCATTTTCATGTTCTAAGCATGAGGCCCAGAGCCATTCTGGGAAGATGATGCTAGAAGCTAGCAACTTGTCTTGTAGTAAAACATAAAATCATAGAATCATAGGACCGGAAGGGATCTCAGAGGTCTTCTAGTCAAACCCCCTACTCAAGGCAAGAGACCTTATACCAGGGGTGTCAAACTTGCAGCCTGCGGGCTGGATGCATCCCACGCTGACCATGCCCCCACCCGGTTTAGCAAAGGGGGGGGGAAATTGTGATACATCATGTGACTCCACAGGATGTGAGTTTGACATCCTGCCTTATACCATCCAGCAGCCTGCGGAGCTGGCAGCAGAGTCGGACAATGAGGAGGATGGGGAGGGACATGGGCCAGTCCTGAAGTCTGGAGAAGGCCCGGACGAGGGCTCTGCGTCAGAGGCAGAGATGGGGCCAGCCATCTGGGAGTGATGTGCAGATTCCGGAGCCTCCAGAGTCGGACAGCAGAGAGGCAGAGGAACAGGAGGAGCCTGTTCCTAGGGCATGCATGCACAGAGATGCCAGAAGGCAAAAACAGTTAAAACAAAAGGGATGAGTCAGGAGATGACTGGCCCCTCCCATAAGGCTTAAAAGAGGAGCAAAGGCATGTGGGCACTTTGCAAGAAAGCAACATTGTTAATTCTGTTCCCAGTCGGCATCTCTGTTTGATTCTGAGTGAGGTGAGGGTGAGGTATCAGCAATATACGGATGATACCCAGCTGTATATCTCTACCCCGCATCAATTCAGTGATGTGGTGGATGTGATGTGCCGGTGCCTGGAGGCTGTGAGGGTTTGGATGGGAGTCAACAGGCTCAGACCTAACCCAGACAAGACCGAGTGGCTGTGGGTATTGCCTCCTAAGGACTATGTTGATTGCCATCCTTAGTTCTGGGGGGGGAGAAATTGTCCCCCTCGGAACGGGCTTGCAATTTGGGTGTCCTCCTAGACTCACAGCTAAGATTAGAGCAACATCTGACAGCTGTGGCTAGGGGGACCTTTGCACAGGTTCGCCTGGTGCACCAATTGCGACCCTACTTGGATCAGGAGACCCTCCTCACAGTCACTCATTCCCTTGTCACCGCGCTCTACATGGGGCTACCCTTGAAAAGTGTTCGGAGACTACAGTTGGTCTAGAACGCAACCTAGGTACACCCACATTACACCAATTCTCCGTGAGCTGCACTGGCTCCCTATTGGTTTCCAGTCACAATTCAAGGTGTTGGTTATTACCTTTAAAGCCCTACATGGCTCAGGGCCAAGTTATCTTCGAGACCGCCTTCTGCCGCATAGCTCCCAGCGACCGGTAAGATCTCCTCTGGGTCCCGTCAGCTAAACAATGCCTGCTGGTGGGCCCGCGGGGGAGGCCCTTCTCTGTGGCTGCCCCAACTCTCTGAAACCAGTTAGCTCCCGAGGTCCAGACCATCCCCACCCTATTGGCCTTCCGAAAAGCAGTGAAGACCTGGCTTTTCCAGCAGGCCTGGGGCCATTGATCTCGCTCTTGTGATCTGGCGAGATCCAGCCATGAATGGCGTGAATGAGTTTTTAATGTTTTTAATTTTTCAATGTTTTTTTATAATTATTTTTTAAAATGTATTGTGAGCCGCTCTGAGTCTGAGAGGGGCGGCATATAAATTTAATTAATTAAATTAAAATTAAATTAAATTAAATTCTGGAATCCATGTGGCTTTGCCAAGTAGCTCTTTGGCAGCACGTCAAGGGAGATAAAGGCAGGTGATTATCCGGAAGGATTTCTCCCGAAGGACATTTTGCAACTAATTGGGACTCAGCTGTGAATGAATGTAATTCACAGCTGTTGCAATAAAAGAGGTTTTTGGGACTACTTGTGTGTTTTAATGACTCAGGAAACCTAGGTCACAACTCCTCCAGTGATGGAGAACTCACAACTCCAGGAGGCAAGCTATTCCATTGATTAATTGTTCTGACTGTCAGAAAATTTCTCCTTACTTCTAGGTTGGATCTCTCTTTAACAGGTTTCCACTCATTATTTCTGTGCTTTGTAGAATAAGTTAATCCCCCTTTCTTTGTGACAGCCTATCAAGTACTGGAAGACAGTTACTAATACGCAAATCCATATATCATGATTTCATTTTTTTTCTGTTTCACACAAAAAAATTCAATTGGCATTAAGCTTTGTTAAAACTGTAGATTGAATAAAAAAATAGTTTTATTGTATAATTAGAAAAAGTCCACCATTTTTGCTAGGAACAACTTTCTTCTCCATTGTCGTTATCTTGCTTTTTGGTGATGTTTTCCCAACATTTAATTCTACATATCTCCAGTTTGTTATAATCAAGGAAAAAGTGAGGAAAAAAATTGTTAGATACACCCATTCACTCCACTCAAAAGCTGTTAGCAAAAACTTTCATTTTCATGACATATGAGGAGGAAAAGTTGGCCTGGGATCAAATGGATTAGGAGCCAGCTTCCTCCTTAATCTGAAGTGAGTATAGTACCACACAACAGTTTTTAGAGACTGCTGAAAGCTAAGACACTCTCTCCACCCCAAAGACAATCAAGCTAAAGAGGTACAAGCCAACATGCCCAAAACAGACATTCTCTAAATCAGGGGTGGGCTTCAAAAATTTTAACAAGGGATTGTCTCTGCCCAGTTGGTGGGTGGACGTGGCCATGCTGGGCGTGGCCTAGTCGGCCTTCTGCACCATGGCAGGAGGGGCGTTTTTGCCCTCCCCTGGCTTTGGAGGCTTTCCTCAAGCCTACAGGAGGGTGAAAATGGCCTCCCCAGGTTCCGGAGGCCCTCTGGAGGCTGGAAACGAGCCTGTTTCCAGCCTTCCCGAACTTTCGGTAGGTCCATTTTTCACCCTCCCCAAGGCTCTGCGCTCGCCCTACACTTACCTGCATCCAAAACGGGCCACATGGGGACTCTGGGAGGGGCAGGGTGGGGTGGGGTGGGACATCCAGGAATGGGATTTGAGGGTTCTCCAAACTGCACAGTATCTTAGCTAGAGGTTCTCCTGCTGCGAACCCCCAGCAGCCCATCCCTGCCCTGAATCATCCAAAGGAGAGGCTATTTCATAAGTCTGGTGCCGTAACAGAGAAATCATACTTCCTAGTTAGGACCCAGAGCATCCTGACTCTGCCTGATTTAGAGAGATGGGCAGAAACCATTGAAGAGAGGAGATCCTGCAAGTAACCTGGCCCTGTGCCAATTAGGGGTTTAAAGGTGATATTTGATATTCTAGAAGTAGTTGGTGGGCCAACTCATGCTGGGCAGCATCTTGGGAAAGTAACAACAGGATTTCGTTAATCTCCTAACAAGATATACAGGTAGTCCTCAATTTACAATAGCTCATTTAGTGACCGTTCAAAGTTACTAAGGCACTGAAAAATGTGATTTATGATCATTTTTCACAGTTATGACCTTTGTGGCATCTCCATGATCATGTGATCAAAATTCAGATGCTTGGCAACTGGTTTATATTTATGACCATTGCCAAGGTCACGTGATCCCCTTTTGTAACCATCTGACAAGCAAAGTCAACAGGGAAGCCAGATTCACTTAACAACCGGGTTACCAATTTCAGTGATTCACTTAACAACTGTAGCAAAGAAGGCCATAAAGTGAGGAAAAACTCACTTAACAAATATCTCGTTTAATAACAGAAATTTTGGGCTCAATTGTGGTTGTAAGTCGAGGACAAGTTGTAGAGAAAAGGAATGAAATAAGCTGACAGTAATGTGGCCTATTGGGACTACTTTCTTTTTAGAACTTGTTTTTTTTTTAGATCAGCAAATTAAGATGGATAAAAAAACCTAATGGACTTTGGGCAAGGATATAATCCATTTCCTGAACCATTAAGAATCTAGCCAGATTATGAATCTCTTACAAGTTCTGAACATACCACTACAAAAAACTCATTTATGCTGGTCTTTGTAACCAAAGAATAACCTATAAAGGGACATTAAGAAGCCAGTGTCAGTGTTGGAGTTACAAATACCATTATCATTTTTTCTCAACAAACCATTTTGAGTCTCTGAGTAAATGTTATGCATCTCAAATAGTTTTCTTCCTTTCTGGTGTCCACATTCTTTTTATTGTCATCAGCCCATTTTCGTTATTGACTTAAGATGCCCACAAACAGCATTTATCCAAGTCTACAGCCATATGTTTCATATTCATTTAAATCAGGGATGGCATCCATACATCAGCACTTAACATTGGTGTGTGTGTGTGTGTGTGTGTGTGTGTGAGAGAGAGAGAGAGAGAGAGAGAGATGAAAGAGAGAGATGAGAGGGAGAGAGAGGGAGAGCGAGAGATGAAAGGGAGAGGGGGAGAGAGAGATGAAAGAGAGAGGGGGAGAGAGAGATGAAAGAGAGAGAGATGAGGGAAAAGGAGAGAGGGAGAGAGATGAAAGAGAGAAAGGAAGAGGGAGAGGGGGAGAGTGAATGAGAGAGAGATGAAAGAGAGAGAGGGAGGGAGGGAGAGAGAGAGGGAGAGGGAGAGAATGAATAGCTATTACATATGTATTACTGGGTTTTTAGAGGAAAATTACTTTTGTTAGTTTGTTGCTTAATTATTGTGTCCCCACCCCCACCCCCACCCATGGGCTCTGAAGTCCAGAAAAAGAGGATGCAATGAGATTGCACATTGCCTGCCTACCCACCTGTGTTTTCAATGAAAGACATTGATGAAAACTTCCAAAATACACCTGGGATTAATTAGAAAGGTCAGTGAATTTCCTTCTGAAGTAATGACACCCTCCACCGTCTAAGTAGAGACACACACACCGTCATGGATACTTCATCCCTGCATGAGGTCCAGTTAAAGACTGCTTTGAATCACTTACACAAGGAAAAAGAAATCCTTAGTTATAAAGTTAATGGTTTGGATGTATTTTAGCCTGTTGTTTTCTTTTTTGGTAATGTTTTTTGGGATGTAGGCAGGGAGCTGGCAGATACAAAAATCTTTTATCACTCAATTGCTTCTCAACCAGACAAGAGAGATTAGAATTGCCTCATCAGCCCCAATATGATGTTTACCCTGGATCTGATTTTGCCACGCACCGTCTCTCCTTTTCTCTTGAAATTACATACTTCCTCCAGTCTTTTTCTCTCACCCTGTTTCTCTTATCCACTCAGACGTTCAGCGTGTCATAGTCTCTGTCTCTCATACATGCTCTATCTCTCTGAGAGCTTCCAGATGAAAGAATAGCAGCCAAGCAGATCGATTCCCTCATTCCTCACATCACAATTTGAGGCTTCCAACATAAACCATTTTAATGCATCTCTGTGCCAGTGCCATTATACCATGGGCAGAGAAACAAAATCATAAGGCAGTTAAAGCTACTTCCAGAAATGGCATGGTCTTTTGCTTAAAGGGGGAGCTTATGCTGTCATTCATGAGGATTCTTGATTCCCCATGGCTTCTAACTGGTAAAATTCCATGATTCTAGTGCAGGGTTCTGCAACCTTAAACACTTAGAGAGCCATTTAGACCCGTTACCCACAGAAAAGAAAACACCGGGAGCCACAAAACCCTTCCCGTGCCTGACTATTTCTTTTTTTTTTATTGCAAAAGTTTTACAGTTACATTTTCACCCCTTTCCCCCCCCCACAACCCCCCCAATCTTCCCAACCTCCCTAACCCACCCTAACCCTCCCCTCCCCCCAGACTTCCTAGTATACTCATGTCATATAAAAGGAAAAAACCCTCCTTTGTATATAAAACTTGAACCCTTCCCTCCCCCTTACAAATTTTCATCTTCCTTACATTAACATTAACCTATTTCTATCTTAATATAACATTTTCAAATAAATTTTCATCCTGATTACCTTAAAGATATTTCTATCTTGATATAACATTTTCTAACAAATTTTCATCCTCAAACTTAAAATATTTCTATCTTAATATAACATTTTCTAACAAATTTTCATCCTCAACCTTAAAATATTTCTATCTTGATATAACATTTTCAAATAAAAGCTATTTGATACTTCCTAGTTTGGTATTTATGCTGAACATAATTTATCCACTTCTTCCATTCCCATTCATAAGTCTCTTGAGAACAATCTTTTAAATATGCTGAAATCTTCGCCATCTCTGCAAAACTGGCCATCTTCAAAGTCCATTCCTCAATCGTAGGCAGCGCTTCATTTTTCCAATATTTACCTATCAACAATCTTGCTGCAGTTATCATGTACAATATCAATTTTGTTTCACCCAATGTAAAACCCTTAACTATACCCAATAAAAACAGTTGTGGAGAAAATTGAATTCTTTTCTTCAAAACGTTCTGCATGACCCACCAAATTTTTATCCAAAAAGCCTTAACTTTCTTACAGGTCCACCAAACATGATAATATGTAGCGTCTAGGCAATCACATCTCCAACATTTAGGCTGCACATTAGGGTACATACACGACAATTTTTTGGGGTCTAAATGCCATCTATAAAACATTTTATAGAAATTTTCCCTCAGATTCTGCGACTGTGTAAATTTAACATTCTGAACCCAAATTTTTTCCCATGTTTCCAACATCACTGGTTGCTCAAAATTTTGTGCCCACTTAATCATGCAGTCTTTAACTAATTCAGTTTCTGAATCCCTTTCTAACAAAACATTATAAAGTCTTTTAATATGCATTGGGCCTTTCTCTTTTATATGTCTAACTAATTCTTCCTCATACATCATAATACCAGTTTTTTGGTCCTCTTTCCATCTCAATTGCAATTGATTATATTGTAACCAGGTTAAATTAATCCCTTCAGCCAACAATGTCTGTAATGTCTTCAGCTGCCATCTACCCGCATCTGTAAAAAGAACCTCTTTATATAAAAACCCCCCGTGTGACATTATATTTGTATTCCACAAGGTATGACCAAGATCCAGCCATAGCGGTATTTTATAATTCCATTTGTTTCGGTGCTTCTTCCAAACTCTCAACAAAGAATCTCTAAGTATATGGCTTTTAAATACTTTATCCACTTTACTGTCATAAAATAAGTAAGCGTGCCATCCAAATTCCAAATCAAAACTTTCTGCGTTTAATATTCCAGTCTTTTTTCCTCCAAACCAATCACTTGCTAAAGTCAAAGCTGATGCATCATAATATAATTGTAGGTTTGGAAGTTTGAGACCTCCCCTTTCTGGAACGTCTTGCATAATTTTCATTTTTACTCTTGGTTTTTTCTCGTTCCAGACAAACTTGTTCACACCAATTTGCCATACTTTTAATTGTTTATCATTTCTGAGCACCGGAATCATTTGAAACAAAAAAAGAAATCTTGGCAAAATATTCATCTTAACTGCTGCTATTCTTCCAAGTAAAGACAGCTGCAGTTTTTTCCAAATCTCCATATCTTTTTGCACCTCTCGCCACAACGCCTCATAGTTATTTTGAAACAATTTCATATTTGATTCTGCAACCTGAACTCCTAGATATTTTACCTTTGGTACAATCTCAAAACCTGCCCTTCTTTCTAACTCCAGTTTACGATCTTGTGTCATATTTTTAACTACCATCTTAGTTTTTTTCTGATTCAGTCTGAAACCTGAAACTTTACCATAGTCTTGTATAATGTCCTTCATCTGGATTATCGATTCCATTGGCTGTGCTAGGGTAACAACCAGATCGTCTGCAAATGCCTTTATTCTATAATCCTCTTGCCTTATCATTATACCTTTCAATGTGTTAGAATCCCTTATTGTATTTAACAAGACTTCTAGTGTTAGAATAAACAACAATGGGGACAGTGGACATCCCTGTCTTATTCCTTTTTCGATTTTAAACTCTGTTGTCAAGCTTCCATTGATAATGATCTGTGCCTTTTGCTCTTGGTAAATTGCTGAGACCGCCTGTATAAATTGGTCCCCAAAGTCCATCTTTTTTAAAGTCTTTAATAGAAAATTCCAATCCACTCTATCAAAGGCCTTCTCCGCATCCAAAAAAACCAGCACTGCAGGGATCTGTTTATTCTTCTCAAGATATTCCAATAAGTCTATTACTTGCCTTACATTGTCCTTCATGTGCCTACCCTCAATAAATCCCGCTTGGTCATCATGAATCACCTTTTGAATTACTGGCATCAGTCTGTTGGCTAATACTTTTGCATAAATTTTATAATCCGTATTCAAAAGAGATATTGGTCTGTAATTCTCCGGTTTTTTGGGACCTGCTTGCTCTTTTGGTATCAAAGAGATATAAGCTGTAGTCCATGATGGGGGTACTTTTCCCCCTTGTTGTATATTACAAAATAAGTCTCTGAGTTGTTCCACCATTTCTGCCTGCAAAGTTTTATAGTACACTGCTGTCAGACCATCCGTTCCAGGAGCTTTGGCTGTTTTTAATTGTTTTATTGCTGCTATTATCTCCTCCTCTGTTATAGGATAATCCATTCTTTCCTTTTGTTGCTCAGTAATTTTTGTAACTCTTTTGTTGTCTAAGTATTTTTCTATAAGTCCATTCTGCACCTCCTCTCTGGCATATAGTTTAGTGTAATATTGAAGAAAAGCTTCTTTTATTAGATTCTGTTGAAAAACTTCTTTCCCCCCAATATCAACACTATCAATAGTCCGTGTGCTCTGTTTCTTCCTTAATGTGTAAGCCAACCACCTGCCTGGTTTATTAGCGTTGCAGAATGTATTATGCTTCGCATATTGTAAATTTGTTGCAACTTGTTCTGCTATAAGCATTTGGAATTGGTCTTTCAGAAGTTTTATAACACTAAGTATTCTTTCATCTGTTGGATTTTTAATAAGTAACTGTTCTTTATTCTTTATTTCTGCTTCCAATTCAAGTCTTTTCCTTTGTCGAATCAACCTATGTTTAGAGTTCATATATATAAGCACCCCTCTCATATAAGCTTTGCTTGCGTCCCACACAATTTCCATTGGGGTGCCTTTATTCAAATTCATTTCAAAAAACTCTTTCAAATACTTTTTAAGTTCTATTATATTTTTCTCATATCTGAACAAGTTTTCGTTTAATCTCCAAGAGCGTCTCTCATTCTTACATGTCTCAATTTCTATCCACACTGGGCTATGATCAGTCAAAGTTCTTGGCAGAATCTTTGTTCTTTTTGTCCTAACAAGTAAATCATCAGACAACAAGATAAAATCAATCCTGGAAAAGGATCTATGTCTGTCAGAGAAGAAAGTATAGTCCAGTTCTTTTGGATTATGTATTCTCCAGATATCTTTTAATTCCAGGTCTTCTTTCATATCAAAAAAAGTCTGTGGTAATCTAATTCTTGACTTTGCCAAAGTCTTTTTGTTTAATTTAGAGTCAATTACTCCATTCCAATCTCCCATAATTAAAATAGATCTGTAATCCCATTGAAGTATTTTAGTATGCAGCATTTTGTAAAAATAGTCCTGTTGTTGGTTAGGAGCATAAATTCCTATCAAAAGAATTTGATTATTAGCAGAAAGTAATTCAATTGCTACAAACCTACCATCTTGATCAGCTTCTATAAGTTTAGCTGTTAGTTTTTTATTTACATAAATAACCACACCATTCTTTTTTTGGTTAGTTGAAGATATAAAATGTGTTCCTAATTTGGAATTTTTCAAATAGTTTTGATCTTGAACTGTAATATGCGTTTCTTGTAAGCAAATTATATCATTATTATGTTGTTTTAAATATGTAAATACTTTCTTCCTTTTTTGTGTTACATTCAACCCATTCACATTCCAAGATAAACATTTAATCATCATCATTCTCTTTCTGGAGCGAAGCGCAGAACCTTAGGATTTCATCCGAAATCTTCTGTCCTGCATTCCCCACAGCCCCAGCCTTTTCATCTTGTCTTTCCTGCTGTAACTTTTTAAGTACCTTGGCTTTTGCTCGGGTTATACGCTGGTCCTTAACTTCAGCCGCCCAAGCCAGCTCCAAGATTGGAGAAGGTTCCAGCAAGGGCTCATCCGGAAAACCTCCTTCAGCGCCCTTCAACTCCTCTGATTCCTGCTTCCGTGCCTGACTATTTCTTGAGCGGCCACAAAACTAGCCTATGTAGTTGAATTAAATGTTCTGTTTTCTTCTGAAACTCTTCTTTTCTTGGATTTATCCATGGTTGGTGTACCGGGAGTTGAAAAGCTCAATAAATCACGTGCAGGTGGGCGTTGCACATTAGCAGTTGTGACACATATTTTGAGTGACAGGGAACCACAGCAGAGGGGTGAAAGAGCCACATGCGACTCCAGAGCCACAGGTTGCTGATCCCTGTTCTAGTGGGATGACGGGATTAAGTGAAATTTCCCAAATGCAGAACTGTCAGACACACTGAGAACTGCTGCCCATTTCCTCTGTTTTTATTTTTGACAAAAAATGGAAGGGATGGACCTGAATGGTGGAATAAGATGTTCATTTCTTGGCCAGCAATTGGGCTCAATTGTTGAGTGCAAGAAGCAGAGCTGACTGGCTGGTAGTTCTCTGTGAGTTCTAGTCTCATGAATTTGAACATGACCGTGCTTACGATGTCTTTATATCCAGTCTTGGTGCATTTGAAATTTAAATTCAGAGGCCCTGGGAGAGAGAAAATCTAGTCATCTGGAAGAGTTTTCTCTCCTTTGTGTCTCTTATTTCTACATTTTTCACTGGCCCTTTGGTTCCTTTCTATGCTCAAAAGAATTCTGAGCTACACGTTTTAAATAGTGGTTAACAGAGGACGTCCACAGGCCTGGGAACACGATAAGTTGAATTTAGTAAAAAGATAAAATAAATTCAGAATGTTAAGTCAAACACTGTATTTGGATAATATTCTGTCTTTGGAATAGTCTTTGCCCAGCATTCAGATTATCCTTAACCTCTATTATTTTGAAAGGCACGGAAAATTGTTATTTTTTCTCAATAAGCTTTTAGAATTGATAAACTGCTTAGAAGAAGGAACATTGATGGCTGGGTAGAAGGGAATGGTGTTCTACAAAATGTTTAATAACCAACTCTGCCATCTCCAATGCTGTTGCCACATTGCTAGTTGCAAAATAGCTGGTTGGTACGCCAAGCATGAGGTATAGCTCTACTCTCAACTGGCTCACAAAATTCCAGAAAATGTAACTGTTAACTTTTGCAAGCTGATAAAAGCTGGGTCCAAGCACACTACCAGTGATTTTAGTCTATTTTTATATTTTTAAAAAATCATACTTGAAATAATTTGCATTTATTAGGGTTATGGTATGTGTTTTCTTACTACGGACCATCAGGACTCATGAAGGAGTCGTAAATGAGATATACAATAGAACCTCTGTTCACAACCATAATTCATTCCATAACTTTGGTCGCAAACCAATTTGGTCATGACCTGAACCTAATTTTGGAAATTTGGCGCTGACAAAAAAAATGGCACGGAAGGAGAAATCGGCCGTAAAAAAAAAAATTGTGAATTTTTTGGTCGGAAGCCGATTTGGTTGTGGTCAGAAGCAGAGGTGGGTTTCAGCAGGTTCTGACCAGTTCTGGAGAACCAGTAGCAGACGTTTTGAGTAGTTTGGAGAACCGGTGGTAAAAATTCTGATTAGCCCCGTCAGGCTATTCTCTGCCTCCCAAGTACTAGCTGATCGGGAGAAAATGGGGGATTTTGTAGTATCCTTCCCCTGGATTGGGAAGGGAGTAGAGATTTTATAGTATCCTTCCCCTGGAGTGGGGTGGGAATGGAGATTTTACAGTATCTTTCCTCTGCCACACCACCAAGCCACACCCACAGAACCGGAAGTAAAAAAATTTGAAACCTACCACTGGTCAGAAGCATTTGTGACCAGAGATTCTATTGTACATGGTATAATGACAAACGCAACAATTATTTTCTGCCTTTAGTAGAAAGATGTGTTTGTGGGCAAGCTTGATGGTCCACATAGATGAATGAAGTAGCATTGTCCTGCTTGTTTTATGCTGATTATGCCACGGCACCAGTTTTATATGTAGAGACAATTTCATAGTTCAATATAAAATTGACCTGAAATATGCCTAAATTGTTGTAGCTCTTGTGCTCCATTTGTTTTGTGCTGTATATCTTTACTTTCAAGTGCAACAGAAACTAAAAAACTGTATCTAAGGCTGTCCTTTAAATTTTCAATAGCTTCCTATCCATTCCTGAACTCATAGTTGCAATGAGAGTAAACCTTTCCAATTCATACTGTATGTATCACAAAAATAATCAGTCAAGTGTATTGCAAGAAATAAATGACACCATGCAGATTCCTAGAAGAATTCATAGGAGTGTATTTTCAAAGATTTATATCCTAAAAGATTTATGTGCTTTTTTTTCCCAGTTTTTTATTGAATGACCACAGGAGTCTCTAAAAAACCATTTTGGAATTCAGATTAATTTCCCAAAGGAAGCTGCCAAACAAGCAGCCCTTTCCAAGCTTTCAAAAATGGAACTAGGTCAAATGAGTGTATATCATAAACAGTTTTAAGCTGCAGGCCCAGATTGGAAAAAGAATTTGGTTTGCAGGAATAAGGGTGCAGAACAGATGTACCAAGGATCTGATTGATGTTTCTCATGTAAACTCCTGCTACACAATTCACAAACAATGAATTTGATCATCCCACTCACCTATCCCCACCCCCTCTCTCTTTAAGATGTTAGCTTTGCAAAGGACTGATATTTAGGTTGAATTTGCTTTCCATCCTATCAGTTTTCTACCTTGGATGGATTTCTATAATTCTTTAAGCCAACCAGATGTAATGAAATTTGTTTGTGTTGTTTGGTTTTTCCAACTAAGCAGATGGTCATAAATGGACAGAAAATTTGCCACTTTGATTTTTAGGAACATGTATATCCTGAAGGTTGTTTTGCTATAGGGATATTCTTTGCAAAAATGTGCTAATCACAGAATTGGGCTACTCTTTGTTCATGCCCGCACTAATTTATTTTACATCACATCTTTCTTTTTCTTTTGAGATAAGGAACCAAAACCACTCTAATTTGTTTTGCATAATGCCATGCAGAGTCATAATTGTGTAGCTTTTTAAATAGGATGTAAACTTATCTAAGTACAACAGAAATTAAAGACTACAATTGCTGGATTTAGTGCGACAGTTACAATTGCTTTGCTGATTACTGGCATAATATCGAATATATTTAATGCAATGCATGATAATAACTCTTGCCAATTTGAGGCTTTGCATGCAAGATGGTGTTCCAACCATATGTAACCAGAGAGCAAATGCCAACCATGCTTCCCTCTGCAACCATCTGAAACATTGCTAAAATAATATATATTGGATCGGGGTGTGGAGGAGGCCTGGACAAGATCTATACTGTCTCCTTTTCAGTATGCCCACTGTAGCAGGGTAGCATTCAGATCATTTAACAACCAGTTCAACCAGGGTTGGATTGACTGTCATGGAAGGCGTGGCCAGTGGTGAAATCCAATTTTTTTTAGTATCGGTTCTGTGGTCGTGGTTTGGTGGTCGTGGCAGGGGAAGGATACTGCAAAATCTCCATTCTCACCCTACTCCAGGAGAAGGAAACTGCAAAATCCCCATTCCCTTCCCATTCCTGAGGGAAGGATATTGCAAAATTCCCATTCCCACCCCACTCTGGGGCCAGCCAGAGGTGGTATTTGCCGGTTCTCCGAGCTACTCAAAATTTCTGCTATTGGTTCTCTGAACTGCTCAAAATTTCTGCTACCGATCCTGTCAGAACCTGCTGGGTGTGGCCCATCCCCATCTTCCAGCTCCACCACACATGTAGTATGAGCCTCTTGCGATGGCCAACCTGACCCTGGGCGAATTGGTTGCTAAATTTCCACCCTTTGCCAAAAGGCTGTTTCCGAGGGCACTTGCTTGCACGTTGGTCTCGCGGCTGTTTCAGCCTCCTGAATGCGGCTCCTTTAAAAGGTGAAGTTTCCAAGGAATGAGGAGAAGGGATTACCATAGAGCAGGGGTCGGCAACCTTAAACACTCAAAGAGCCACAAAGGTCCTAACCGGAATCCCCCATTCAATTCTGGAGCCAACCAAAGTCTGGTTCCCACATCATAGTCTCCTCCTAGCACAGCATGCTTTTTCCTCTGCTGGCCATAAGTCCAGTTCCCCCACCATAGAGTCTCCTCCTAGCGCGGCATCCTTTTTCCTCTACCTGTCCTAACCAAAAGCCCTATCAATTGTGGAGCCAGCCAGCAACAGGGAGACGCAGCAAAGGGATGAAAGATCCACATGCGGCTCCAGAGCCGCAGGTTGCTGACCCCTGCCATAGAGACAAAGAGTTGTTGCTTCTGAGAGCTCGTGCGGGAAGGTGAAGAATTGGGGGGAAGTGGAAGTAGAGATTCTCCCCTCTCTATGGAGCTGCATGCAGGAAGTTTTGGTCAGTCTGCGGGAAAAAGTGAGAGGGGCGAGGAATTAAGTTGGCAGCATGATCAAAGCTGGGCCCAATGTAGGGGAGACGGCAGGGTTAGTTTGGCCAGGAAAGTTATTACCCCACCACCACCACCACTATCAAAGTGGATCCTGGACAGCTGGCACGAGGGAAGGAGGTGGAGCAGGGAGAAGAAAGAGGGAAAGCGGCCTTCTCCTTCCCTCGTGCCAGTTGCTCCATTGCCCATTTCTCCATTGCAGCGCAGCGCCCATGATCCACTTTGATAGTGCAGGGTGGGTAATTTAACAACCGGTTCGCCTGAACTGGTGCGAACCGGCTGAATCCCACCACTGCACTGTAGCTATAATCTCTAATGCTACCAACACATGTATAATGTAATTAATTGAGAACTAGGAAGAGTTTTTAAAAGTCACATATTTCTGTTTTTGTTTATAATGCAAGAAGTCAACTTGCCTGTCAATGATTTCTTCAGCTTCAACCACAATAATACACGGGCAAACAACCAATATAAACTCAAGGTAAACCGCTTCAAACTCGATTGCAGAAAATACGACTTCAGCAACAGAGTGGTCAACGCCTGGAATGCTCTACCCGACTCCGTTGTTACATCCTCAAACCCTCACAGCTTCAATCTCGAACTGCCTACCGTGGACCTCACCCCATTCTTAAGAGGTCTGTAAAGGGGGTGTGCATAAACTCACCAGCGTGCCTATCGTCCCTGTCTTACTGTCCCCATTTATCTGTATTTACTTCCTTTGTTCATGTTTATGTTCATATCTATACTTGTTATCTTGTACATGTTTGATGAACAAATAAAAATAAAAATAAATAAAAGTCAGAGTACTATCGCTGTAGTTATGGGTAGAAAAGAAGACTGTGGTAGGTGGGTTTTTTTTTTTTTCCTTTCTTTCCTTTTTACAAAAATCCAGATATATCAATCTCTTAAAATTTATTTAAGTCTGGCTCTCAAGCCATGTACCATTGAAAGAAAGGGGCATATGCTAACCTTTTGTCCACTAAAGGCCCAAAATTTTGTTAAGTCTTCATCACTGTGGTTAAGTTGATGTATTACCCTCTGCTTCTTGGGATGCTTGTAAAATATTCCCCTTCGTATACAGTTTTTCTATGTGATGGCTCAGTGGAATTCTTGAACCGCATGTTTTTTCACTGCTCTTTCTGCAAGGTATCCAGGACCACCTGCATTAGCTTATCCTTAAATAACTTTTCTGACAACAAGCATGATTTTTATCTGCCCCTTCTCCTACCTGACCTCTATTTGAATTGCCCAATTCTATCATTCTTTGGGTGCAGAAAAAAATCCCAAATCAGTTTATAGACCAATACTCTCAAATATATTGAGATAGATATGCAGTAGAAGCTAGTGATATCACACATCATAATAGCATCATCCAGAATATTATAATTTTCACAATTTACATAATGGTGTTATAACGCACATAAGGTCGCCCACCCATTTCCTTCTGCCTAAGTTATCCAGGTACAATGATACAATGTGGCTAATTAAATTTATAATATTTTTTTTAAATAAAATTTATGGCTACAAATCAAAGCATAGAAGGCAAAACCAAGTTACCCCATCTATTACTCTGATCTGAAAAAGAAGAGGGGAGGGGGGAAGGGAAGAGATGAGGGGAGGGGAGGGGAGGGGAGGGGAGGGGAGAGGAGAGGAGAGGAGAGGAGAGGAGAGGAGAGGAGAGAAGAGAAGAGAAGAGAAGAGAAGAGAAGAGAAGAGAAGAGAAGAGAAGAGAAGAGAAGAGAAGAGAAGAGAAGAGAAGAGAAGAGAAGAGAAGGGAAGGGAAGAGAAGAGCCGAGGTGGCGCAGTGGTTAGAGTGCAGTACTGCAGACTACTTTTGCTAACTGCCAGCTGACTGCAATTTGGCTGTTTGAATCTCACCAGGCTCAAGGTTGACTCAGCCTTCCATCCTTCCAAGGTGGGTCAAATGAGGACCCAGATTGTTGGGGAAAATATTCTGACTCTGTAAACCACTTAGAGAGGGCTGTAAAAGCACTATGAAGCAGTATATAAGTCTACGTGCTATTCAGAGGTGGGTTTCAGCAGGTTCTGACCAGTTCTGGAGAACCAGTAGCAGAAATTTTGAGTAGTTCAGAGAGTCGGTAGTAAAAATTCTGACTGGCCCCGCCCGCATCTATTCTCTGCCTCCCAAGTCCCAGCTGATCGGGAGGAAATGGGGATTTTGCAGTAACCTTCCACTGGATTGGGAAGGGAAGGGAGATTTTACAGTATCCTTCCCCTGGAGTGGGGTGGGAATGGAGATTTTACAATATCCTTCCCCTGCCATGCCCAAGTCACGCCCACCAAGCCATGCCATGCCCACCAAGCCATGCCACACCCACAGAACTGGTAGTAAAAAAAATTGAAACCCACCACTGGTGCTATTGCTATTGCTAATTTGGGGAGAAAACAAATTATTATGATTTCTGAACAGCTAATTATCTCATGGCTATAACAACTGTAAGAAATTTGGTGACCCTTTTCCAGATGTTTGCTGAGCCATCAGCTAAAACGATGCAAGAGAGCTCATACAATCTTACATTTCATGGGTCAGAAGGACTGGTTCATTTGGAGAAAGGGACTATTTTTGTTTTATTATGATTGATGATGGATTGCTCCTTTCTCCAATATTAGTCAACAGTATGTAGGCTTCCGTTTAAGATCACTTGTGTTAGGGAGAAGATTTCTTCAGCATCACCATATAAATATAAGAGGATACATTTACATTAACACTTCAGCAAAGTTATACTGATTAAAAATTCAAGTTTTAGCCCCCACTTTTGACAGTGAATACTATACCTGAAGTTGTAGCAATAATTTCTCCCCTACAGGGAACTTACTCTCCTCTATTCTACTTCTGCTGGGAATTCTTTGATGATCTGCTCTACTTCTGATTTCTCCCCAATTGTTCTCAAAGCCATGGTTTGACCAAGAATGTATAACTGCCAGAACCAATTTATTTGAAAATGCATATAAGGCTTATAAGGTCCCTTACTCATCGGGTATAGGAGGAAAGTTCTCGAAATGAAAGGAGCATATGAAGCTCTACTAAAAATTAAGAAAGTTAAGGGACAAATTGGCAGAAAAAAATCCAATTTATTTTTTTGTGCTTAGTGGCTTTCTTCTTTCCACCCTAATATTCCTTGATCTCTCAGCAGTTTTGGCTCACATCACCTACAGAATCCTTCTTGAACAGCTGTGGGGTTTGGGAATAAGAGGTGCCATTGCAGCTGTCCAAGTTAATTTTTCACTAAGAATTACTTTTCTTTTCCAAAGGATTCCAATGCATATTGAAAAGAAAGTATTAAGTGACCAACGTAAATAAGCAATAAACCACCTGTGGCCCAATAAAAGATCAGAGATGACATTCAATATTGTTGGAAGAAATGTCCATCTGGGTTCAGTTCCAAGTGGAGAGAAAGACACTGGAAACATGGAGACTGCTTAAAAAGTTGGTTTAGTGGTGGACAGGACCACGTGGTTTTGAGGTCCTGGGCAAAAAGGCGCATGGGTGAGAGAGAGAGAAAGAGAGAGAGAGAGAGAGAGAGAGAGAGAGAGAGAGAGAGAGAGAGAGAGAGAGAGAGAGAGAGAGAGAGAGAGAGAGAGAGAGAGATTTATACCCTCTGTTAGGCTTTGAATTTGAACTTGTATTCTGATTGGTTGTCAGACTCCCATGGGGCCATGCAAGGGTAACTTTGTAGGTTGTCTTTTCAGTCCCAGGCTTGATTGAGCCTTGCTGGGTGATACAATCTCCCCAGGTGCCATGTGGTGAGTTCTGTTGCTAGATGGGTAGAGGGCTAATCCTATCTTTGTTGGGTCTTGGGTGAGAGCATTTGCTTATGAATAGATCTAGCTATCTCTTTATCTCTTAAGTGCTGACATCTGCTGTGGGCTATTGAGAGTGTGGGGGCTATTAAGAGTGAGTCTGCTTCCTGCCTAAAAACATGTTTCTCCATTTCTCATCCAGGGAGGTATAATATTCTGCTGGTCTAATATTTCCTAGAATATTTCATTCTTCTAGGAGAGGGGTGGGTGCTAACTTCCTACAATATTTTACAGGGTTTGAAAGAGTAAGGTGGATTGGTGGCTCCAAAGTTTAAATTGTATCATCATTCCAGTTGCTTAATGTGAATTACAGAGTGGAATATATTTTCTGACGGTCCTCTTGTTTTTATAGATGGGGCAGAAGTTCCATCAAGGTACATAAATATATTAGGTCCAAACAAAAACAATTTTTACTTAATCATGCAATCATAAGTAATGTAATGAATTTCTGGAATAAATACAGGAAAAGTGTCAAGTCAGATAGTCTCTTCTTGCTTCTCTATGAAAGATTTACAAAAGAAAAAGAAACAATGAAATTCATTCAGTGGAGAAAGAACAATATGGATTGCAAAATTTGATTATGAATAAGACCAAGATAAAGATAAAGAGCTCATTTTGAAGCTCTTTTTGACTTATTTTCATAGTGGTCTGCGTTGCCTGATTGGTTTTAGTATCTTTACATACAGTACATGGCACAGGACTAAAAAGAATTACAGAAACAGCAGGGAACTCTTAGAAATTTGAATTTTAAAATTTTATAGCACATAATTTAGAACAGCTGCTGGGACTTATTTACAAACTGCTAGTGAGGTTTGACTCATAAACTGGGGAGAAAAAATCAAAGATTGCATGATGAAATGAATGTAGAAGTGAGGTGTGCTAATAGATGTGCAACAATGAGAATTTCAATGGAAGAAAAATATTAAATTTATTCTGAATGTTATACGTACTTAGAGAAAATTGGTGAAAGGTTTTATCATTGATAAATAATTCCATTTGATTTCTGTTATTATTGGAATGAATGTTTGAATCTCTCTATGAAAGAATGGCTAATTAAGTGAAGAATAGCAAATCTGATCATTTCTAGTCTTAACAGATGGATTGTACCATATCGAAAATGTGGATTTATCTATACATAAGCTCTGTGTTTCAATTTCAATGGATCTTGAGCCTGTCTTCTAATGTGTTGGCTATTCCTCCCCACACCCAAGCTTGGTGTCATCTGCAAATTTGATGATTACCCTTTTATCTGCTCATCTAGATCATTTATACAGAAATTGAATAATACTGGTCCTGAGATAGAATCTTGGGTGCCGTACTGCATGCTTCCCTCCATGTAGATGTAATTCCGTTGAGGACTACATGCTGGGTGCAGTTGTCAGCCAATGCAAATCCATCTGGGGGTGATGCTGTCTATCCCACATTGCTCTATTTTACCAAGAAGTAGGTTGTGGTCTACATTGTCAAATGCCTTACTGAGGTGGGCTATACTATACACAGCATTTTGCTGGTCCACAAATTTAATTACCATATTTTCCAGAGTATAAGATGCACCTTTTCCCCCAAAAAAAGAAGATGAAAATCTGGGTGTGTCTTATACTCCGAATGTAGCCCTGCCCAGCTTCTCAAACGAAGGTTTCAGAGACTGAAAAAAGCTTCAGAAAAAAAGCTTCAGAAAAAAAGCCCCCAAACGGAGCTTCAGAAAAAAAGCCCCTAAACAGAGCTTCAGAGACTTTTTTTCTGAAGCTCTGTTTCGGAGGCTTTCAGAGGCAGAAAAAAAAAAGCAAAAAAAAGCAAGTGACAGAGCTCACAACCAACAAACCTGTTGCTAAAATTCACCTCAGGGAACAGCTGATTGGGGGTATTTCAGCAGGCTGATCGACCCACCAATCAGCTTTTTTCTTATTTTCTTCCCCCAAAACTAAGGTGTGTCTTATACTCTGGTGCGTCTTATACTCTGAAAAATGCGGTACTTTGTTGATAAGGTTTGTTTGGCATGATCTGTTTTTGACAAACCTTTGTTGGCTTCTAGTAATAGCTTTGCTTGTTTGTAAGTGTACACAGATCCATTATTCTTTTTCAGGAACTTCCTAGGTATTGATGACAGGTGATTGGTTTATAGTGGGGTGTCAAACTCGCGACCTCATGTTGTCGTCATGTGATGTATTGTGACTTTTTCCCCCTTCGCTAAACTGGAGGTGGGGGTGGCCAGCACATCCGGCCCATGGGCTGTGAGTTTGACACCCCTGATCTATAGCTTCCTGAACTGATTTCTCTCTGTCTCTCTCTTTTTTTTTTTTTTTTTTTTTTTTTGGAAGATGGGGACCATATCAGCTCTTTTATAGACCACTGATAGTTCCCTGGTGTTCCAGGATCTTTGAAAAATATGGATCAGTGGTTTCAAGATCATGTCTGGCAGATCCTTCAGAACTTTGGGATGTAATCCATCTGGTCCTGATAATATGAACTCATCTGGGATGGATAGGTGTGCAATTTTCTTGTTTATCTTGATTTATATTCCTAATCTGTCTTTTATGGTACTGCTTTTAATAGGTTGGACCATTTTTTTTCCCTTTTGTGTAAAGACAGATGGAAAGAGTGAATTAAGCTGCTCTGCTTTCTCCCTGCTGCTTGTTACTCCTTGCCATCTTCTCTCATTAGTGGATCATTCAAGGAAACGACAGTGTAAATCATTATACATTACTGGTGTAAATTTATTGCCATTTTAATATATAAAAATGGAAATGGGAAGGAACTGGGAAACTTTCGCCCCATTTGTCTGTCATGTGAGCGAGGAACCAGGATGCTAAACATCTTGAAAAATTGTTGGTCAACTGGTATAGAACAGCAAACAGGTTTCAGAGATACAAAATTATTTTGCACCATTTAATAGAAAAATATGCTAGCCAGGAACAATCTTTCATTAGCACTTCACATTTTTAAAGCAGTATATCAAAGTTGCACATTGGCATTTAGTTTTACATCTATTCATTTCTATAAAGATTGACAAAACTGAACTGAACTTCATACAAACATATACACACAAAAACACTGTTAGATGGCAGATCTTTTCTGTAATGCCGTAAAATGTTTAGTATGTGCAGGACACAATCCCATTTTTTAATGTTACTTTAAAAACCTAGTTTATGACTTTCTTATTCATGATCTCTGAATACATTTTTATTGTAAGCCCTGACTTAGAATTTCTCAGGAAAGATTTCTCTTTCAGCTATTAGTTCAGACCTCTTAAACATGGAATCAGTCTGTTCTAAAGCTGGCAAATCTTTAGCAGGCCTCTAAATCTTTCAAAGATGTTATCCAATTACCCTTCATGGTCCACAGGACTTCTCTGCGTGGCTGTGCCTTTCTGTGTGAAAAATTAAGTGTTCATGAAAGGTTAGGAACCAATGGAGTTGAAAAGCAAAACTGCACTTCCCCACCTGCAGAATTTCACACTTCCTGCCTGTACACAGAAATGTATTACAGGGGTCTTCCAAGAGATTAATACAAGCAATAACAGTGAAGTTTATCTCATGTTTGGGAACTCCATAAGTTCCAACAAGGCACCTATTAACTTTTCCTAACTAGTATCTAAGAACCCTCTTTATGTGCAGATGAGATGTGCTGACGACCAACGTTAATAATCAGGGGGCTATGTTCAGTGGTGGGATTCAAATTTTTCTATAATCGGTTATGTGGGGGTGGCTTAGTGGTGGGTCATGTGGGGGTGGCACCTTGCTGTGAGTAACATTTTGCTGGGCCGTGTGGTGAAGGCAACATATATAGGGCAGCTGGGCGAGGTGGGGTGGAGGTGGAGGTGGGCAGAGCGGACAGGCGGGACGAGGTGAGCGGCGAGTGGGCGGGCAGGCAGGCAGGGGTGGGGCCAGCCAGAGGTGGTATTTGCCGGTTTGGCAAACCAGTTAAAATTTCCACTACCAATTTACCCGAATTGGTCCGAACCAGCTGAATATCACCTCTGGCTGTGTTTCAAGACAGCTTTCATAGGAAAATTAACATAAGACTAACGTAAAAACAAAGAACAATTGTATGATACTTCCTTGAGTTTTATTTATTTATTTATTTTATTTATTTATTCATTTTATTGAATTTGTATACCGCCCTACTCCCGAAGGACTCAGGGCGGTGAACAGCCATAGAATAAAACATATAGATACAAAATTTAAAATAAACTAAAACAAATTAAATAATTTGGCTGAACAAATTTAAAACCCCAATAATTTAAAATTTCCATTTAAAAGGGGAAAGACTTAGGTCAGGCCGGCTTGATGAAATAGGAAAGTCTTGAGTGTGCAACGGAAGGTACACGGATCCGGGATCCTCCGTATCTCCGGGGGGAGCTTGTTCCAGATAGTAGGTGCCCCCACAGAGAAGGCTTTCCCCTTGGGGGCCGCCAGTCGACATTGTTTGGCCAACGGCACCCGGAGGAGCCCCTCTCTATGGGAGCATACTGGTCATTTTAGGTAATCTAACCCCTTACTCTATATGTCTTGTATTACTAGATCCTAGATAGGTTGGACAGGGTTGGTGGTGGCAAGTCAGATATCAAATAGTGGCTTATTAATTAGGTATTATGATTGCACAAGACTTTGGATTTGATGACAAAAAGGGATTGATTGATTGATTGTTTGATTGATTGATTATATTGAACTCTGGGTGGCTCCCAATCAACAATTAAAAAATGTTAATAATAAAATGACATGATTCATACGTCTATTAAAACCATAAACATTTTAAAAATGACACCAAAGTTAAGCTTCCCCATGCAGTCCATTGTTAAATCTTCCCATGCACCTCACTTTGAGGAGAAAAGCCAGTTCTCAAATACTTTCTAGAAGGCGAG
This sequence comes from Arizona elegans, assembly GCA_022577455.1. Classification (NCBI taxonomy): domain Eukaryota; kingdom Metazoa; phylum Chordata; class Lepidosauria; order Squamata; family Colubridae; genus Arizona; species Arizona elegans. Next base: position 5,545,235 of record JAKOOJ010000006.1, read on the forward strand.
GAGGGTAGAGGACTGCTGAACTTCATCAGGAAGAGTATTTCATGGGGAAGGGGCTGCCTTAGCAAAAGTATGCTTCCCAGATCCTATAACATTTCAATGTTTATTATATATGACAGATGCTAAGAATATTTCTCACAATGATACTACAAGACCTTCTCCAGCATCTCCTCACCCTCAACTAATCCTTTGTACATCATGCAGATTCCAGATACAAGGTTTTTTTTTTTTTGGAATGCTGGATAATCCTAAAGTAAAAAAGTATGACCTTAAAGAACTGAAGTCTGGTAGTGTATCCATATCTTAAATACAGTAGAACCTCTGGTCACAACCATAATTTGTGCCATAACTTTGGTCACAAACCGATTTGGTCATGACAAGAACCTAATTTTGGAAATTCGGCACTTACAAAAAAAAATGGTGTCAAAGGGAAAATCGGCTGTGGGAAAAAAAATGTGAATTTTTTGCCGATTTGGTCATGGTCAGAAGCGTTCGTGACCAGAGGTTCTACTGTACACCTTAAATGCACCTCTTGACCTTCAAACATAAAGTATAAACCTGCACAGCCCTAATAAGTATCGCCAAACTGTGAACATGAGCCTTTTATGCAGCTGCATCCCACTGTTTAAGTCAGGGGTCTCCAAACTTGGCAACTTTAAGACTTGGGGACTTCAATTCCCAAAATTCCACAGCCAGCATGACTAGCTGAGGAATTCTGGGAGTTGATGTCCACAAGTCTTAAATTTGCCAAGTTTGAAGACCCCTGGTTTAAGTGAAGGAGGGTGGAGAGAAGGAGAGGGATCAATGAAGCTAACAAGATTCTGTGTTGTACTGCAAAAGTTCATCAGTAACTTCATCATCCCCTATAGTTTATATACTCTCCTCTTTGCTATTGTAAATGGTAGAGTTCTAATGACAAAATAACCTTACCCATAACACCATTCCTCACCAAAGGAGAAGATCGACCAAGAGCACCTCCATTTCATTAATTTATTGGCCTATATCCAGGCTGCTGCTAATTGCCAATTGAATACTAGCATTATCTCACTTGAATCAGATGTAAAGGAGAGAGCTGGATTTCATTAGCATATTGATGAGACTGCAATCTAGCAGTTCTATTTAAGCTCCAGAATGTATTACAAAGATACGTTAGGACTTTGCTCTGTGTAGGGAAAACTTTAATTAGATTTTAAACTAGGTTGCAGAAATACTGTGTTTAGAATAATCAGACAAGTAACGTTTGTGCAGCGATAATGTACAGGTTGCAAAAACTAGCTTAACATTTGATTTAAAATTATAATCAGTGAAGATATTTAAAACGCATGCATTTCTTTTCACGCTGCAATAGAATATAATTAAAAGTTGATGTGAGAACAACCTAGCTGTCAGATAATCCTGAACTAATGCCCAGTAGATAACCTTAGACACGTGATGACCTTTCTTGTTTAAATATTCGTTCAATTTGGTGCTGGAAAAATAAGGGATTTGCCTTCCTAATCTGATCAGAAGAACCCTTTGTGTTCTGAAAAGCATTTTTTTATTATTATTATTACATAGAAGAAATGCATCACAAATGTTTGATTCAATGAATAATCTTGAATCAGCAGTGCAGGACACTCCAAATGTTCTGAGTAAAGTATCTTTAATGTTGGTTTGAGTTAGACTAGAGAATCTCAGAATCTGTAAGAGAAACTTCCCATTCTCATTTATAGCATATCTATTAGAGATGAGTTTCTCTGAACAATTTGAAATCCATCCTCCAAAGGTTCCTTTATCAGTTGGGTTAAAATGCCTTTTATGAGTTAAATTGACTTCATCTCTTGATGGTTTAGGTCTACTCTTCCTTCCATTCCTTGCCTTGCCTTGCTACAATCTCTTACCGATTTTCTAAAATAAAATTGAAATATTCTAAACCTCTTTAGAACACTGGTTGATTCTGTCATGAGACTTCATGGATTTCAGCTTTATGGAGTAGAGATTAATTTTTTTAAAAAAAAAGTTAACAATCTCAAGTATCTTTCTTCTTTTTTTTTAAGATTGTGAGATATATCTTATCGCAAGAATTCAGACAACCACTTGATGGTTTCAAAGAATTAGAATTTTCTCTGTCCCTTTCTAATACGGTCTGAATTTTTGCAGTTCAGGTATGCTATTCCAGTCTTGTTGGAAATCTAAGCTCTTTGACCTGCCTAGTTCTCCCACATCTACAATTTTCTTCCAATTCCCTCATCCATATGACATTCTGGTGCTTTTTCTTTCCACTTCCATTTCTCCATCTCCTTCTCCTTTATGCATCCTTCTCTACTTGCGTAGCTTCTTCTCTGGTAATATTGTACTGCTAACTAGAGCATACAAAACATTTGCTAGACCAATTCTTGAATACAGCTCATCTGTCTGGAACCCACACTACATATTGGACATTAATACAATTTAGCGAGTCCAGAAATATTTCATAAGAAGAGTCCTCCACTCCTCTGCTCGCAACAGAATACCTTATGCCACTAGGCATTGTTTAAGCCAATTTTGGGCTTAGACAATTTAGAACTACTCCACCAAAGTGTCTGACCAAAGCGTAGTACACAAAATTATCTGCTACAACATCCTACCTAGTCAATGACTACTTCAGCTTCAACCGCAACAATACATGAGAACACAATGGATACAAACTTAAGGTAAACCGCTCCAAACTCGATTGCAGAAAATACGACTTCAGCAACAGCGTGGTCAATGCCTGGAATGCACTACCAGACTCTGTGGATACTTCCCCAAACCCCCATAACTTTAACCTTAGATTGTCTACTGTTGACCTCACCCCATTCTTAAGAGGTCTCTAAGGGGCGTGCATAAGTGCACCCACATGCCTAACATCCCTGTCCTACTGTCCCCATTTATTCATATCCATTTCCTGTATTCATAACCATGTTTATATTTGTATCTGTTATCTTATATATGCTTGACAAATACATACATACATACATACATACATACATACATACATACATACATCCCCTCCAGGTCTCTCCTATTTTCCTCTCCACTCCCTTCAATCCATCCATATGCCTTTGCTCAACTATTGAGCTCTTTCTTAGAAATGGTGCTTGCTTCCCTACCTCACTTTCCATTGCAGCAATAAATCTCAGCCCAAAGTCTATCACTCCTTTTCACTTTCTGTCACCAAACGTATCATCCAAATCTCCTTTTCTTTGTGGTATGGTTTTGTTGTAGAGTTGTAAAGAAAAGGGAGAGCCCTGGTGGCGCAGCAGACTAAAGCACTGTTAAGTAACACCAGCTGCCTGCAATTACTGCAAGTTCAAATCTCATCAGGCTCAAGGTTGACTCAGCCTTCCATCCTTTCGAGGTAGGTAAAATGAGGACCCGGTTTGTGGGGGCAATAAGCTGACTTTGTGTTAAAAAAAAGAATACCGCTTGGGGGGGGGCGAAAGCCCTACTAAGCAGGTATATACAAAAGTATGAAGACTATTGCTTAATGCATTGTAAGCCGCCCTGAGTCTCCGGAAAAGGGCGGCATATAAATCGAACCAATAAATAAATAATAAATAAATAAATAAAGTTCATGGCGGGACCATCAGGAATATATGTGTAATAAGAGAACTATGTATGGGTATATCAGTGTACATACATTAATGTATTAAATTTGGATCAGGGGCCCAGGTACAAATCTTCAATTGAGCACAAAGTTCACTGTTTGACTATAAGCCAGTCATTTTTATTTAGGATTATCTCACTGGGTTGTTTAGGAGATAAAATGAGAAGAAACTGTCCCTCCCATGTAGGCTGCCTTATGTTCTCAGAGAAAAATATAAAAGTAAATCCATTTTACATGCAGCAATAATAAAGCAACTATTTTTTCAGAGTTTCATCTTTTTTAGAAATCAAAGCAAGTTCTACAAAAGCAAAAACTATCATCCAAAAATGAGTAAAGAATATCCAGAATGACATTAGAACAAACCTGCTGGGCATTGATCAGAAAGAAAATGTAGCTTCTCTGACTTCCAGCAGAAGTCTGAATGAGAGATGAGGAATTTGCAGAGAGCCACTTCAAACCTCAGATCTCTGTCGTTGAGAGATTTAATATTCAGAAAGTCAAAAGCTTAACCTAATCTACAAGCCAGATATTCCAAACACTTCCACAACTGGAAAAACAGCAATAGTATTGCTGAACACAAATGTTTAAATCAAGAAATAGATACCAAAAGTGTTGTTTCTGTAAGTGACGAAGTAACATATATGGTGATATATGGGCACTGCATCAGATTAGATAGACCTTCTATGAGCATTTTAATATTAACATTTTTGTCTAGCTGGTAGCATCTGAAATGGTTGTTAGAAGAAATATCCTTCTGGATTCAGCCCCAAGTGGGGAAAAAGATACAGGAAACATGGAGACTGCTTGGAAAGATGGTTTAATGGTGGACAGGATCACATGGTTTGAGTTCCTGAACAGAAAAGGAGCGAGATACAGCAAGTCCCCAGGTTTTATGCTCTCTCTGGCTTTAAACTTCCTGGGGCCCAGAAAGAGTATCCTGATTGGTTGTCATATTCCCAGGCGATGGGGGTCTTAGCTAGCCTTGCTGGCTGATGTAATCTTCCCAGGTACCACATGGTGAGTTTCTGTTGCTAGATGAGTCCTATTGTGTTAGTTTCTGTTGCTAGATGGGTCCTATTGTGTTGCAGATGATGGCCCATTGACAAAGGGTGAGGGCAGGAAGGTGGGAGCTGCTTTGTCTTTAAAACATGCTTCTCCATTTCTCATCCAGGGAAACATAATATTCTGCCTTTTTAATATTTCCCAAAATATTTGATTCTTCTAGGAAAGGGGTGGGTGCTAACTTCCTACATGGTTATAGATAACAGTAATTATTTTAGTAATCCACTGTTTAATTTAATCTGGTTTTTGATGGATTAAGCTGTGGTAGTGAGAAATATACGTAGTAATACAGTAAAATTTGGAAAATGTTAAATGACTTTTTACACTTGTAATTCAGATTCCTCCAGTTTGCTTAATTCTCAACACTCGCTGCTGCTTGGATTAATTACACTTTTCAGCTCCTATTTCCCTGTAATTGGAACATACCTTACAAATCAGTTGGATTTGAGCCCTTTTCTTCTTAATGAGCAAAAGTACTTTATAAACTCTTCACTCACCTGCCTCCACAATAATTAAGTGAGTCAGTAGGACTCAATGCCAAAAATGTAGAAGCCTTTTAGTGCTGGTTTTATCTTTTTAGGGTGTGGAAAGCATGCAGTTTCAAACAGTTGGAGACCTGGGTGTTATGTCCTTATAAGGACATCCTCCCTGATTGGCTGCTAGCCATCGGGCGGGAGATTTGAATCCCTGGCAAGGGGCGGTGCGTCTGCCGGGAGCGAGTATAAGGAGAGCTCCGGCAGCACACCGGCAGTCTTGCTACTGTTCTGTTCCTAATAAAAGTTACTGATGTAACGAGCTGGTCACGTCTTCCATTCCTGCGCCGATCTAACACTGGCGACGAAGGACTAGAGAGAAGAAACGAACCTCACGGCACCAAGCCAACAAGACCAAGACTCCGGCACCTGAAACTACAGTAGGCATTCCAAAGGCATGGCATCCGCTGAAGTCACTTTGCCAGCCCTTGCTCCTTTCCGCCCAGGGAAGGACAAGTGAAAATCCTACGTAGTGAAATTCCGGCAATACCTGAGAGGCAACAACATCAGGGATGCCGATGATGACCGGAAAAAGGGCATTTTCCTGGCCAACTGCGGCTCCGAGGTCCTCGACATGGCAATCGATCTCGTAGCACCACGAGACATCGAAGAAGTGCCATGGGCAGACCTGCTGCAAATCCTGGAAGACCACTATGCCCCGACAGGAACACCGGTGGCGAACCGTTTCACCTTCCATCAGAGGGACCAGATGGAAGGTGAGACTATCAAGGAATTCGTGGCCGCCCTACGCCAGATCGCAGCCAGCTGTGAGTTCGACCACGTGGACAATGCCATCGCTGACCACGTGGTTTTCGGCATGAGGGACAGAGGCCTGCAGAAGAAATTCCTGAGCAGGAGGAAACTCGTGCTAAAGGATGTGGTGGAGGAAGCCACCGCATCCGAAATCTCGGAGAAAGCAGCTGCCGCAGTAAGCAGAGCAAAGGGAATCCACAAGATTCGCTCCACAGCGCAATCATCAACAGAGGATTCCACAGCTGGATCCGAGTCGGAGGGGGAGTCCACCGTACACAAAGTATCCAGACCCCCAAGGCGGGAAACCGCCCAACGGAGCTACAAGGGGGAGCGCTGTGCCAGCTGTAGAGGGGACCATGCCAGGGCGACCTGCAAGTGGAGAGATGCGACCTGCCGACGCTGCAACAGAAGGGATCACATCGCCGAAGCTTGCAGAGCCGAGGAACCAGCCCCAGAGCCCTCCAGCCACTGTCCCCGTGAGAATCGGAAGGAGTACCAGAGATCATCCAAACGGTCCTCTGGCCCTTCCAGACGCAGAGACGACGAGTTTCCCCAGAGCGGAGCGGTCCACCAGACGACCATCGCACACACGACTTCGGATAACGCCACCAAGTTCCACGTGACCATCCACGTGGAAGGAGCACCCTGCAACATGGAGGTAGACTCGGGCTCGGTCTACTCCATCATGGATTGGCAGCAGCTGAAGCGCCTGCATCCCAGCATCACCAAGCGAGAGCTGAAGCCACTACACTCCAAGCTCGTCGACTTTGGGGGAAACCCCATCGGAGTGTTAGGAAGAGCCTACATCCGAGTCACCTACAAAGAGTTCGAAGGCAAGCTCCCCATCACCGTCGTGAAGGACAGCCGACCGAACCTGCTAGGAGTGGAGTGGTTCAAGCCACTGGGGCTTTCAATCGAAGGCATCAACCAAATTCGCAGGGACGAACTCGACAACCTCATTGAAGAGTTCAAGGAAGTCTTCGATGGTAAGCTGGGGAAATTTGTGGGGAGGCCAATCTCTTTCAATCTGGACAAGGGAATCACCCCAATTAGGCTCAAGCCCCGCGGAGTTCCGTTTGCCCTGCGGCCCAAGGTAGACGAGCAACTGGATAAGCTGATCGCCCAGGGCGTCCTGGAACCGATTGATCATGCTTCATGGGAGACCCCCATTGTGACCCCACTGAAGTATGATGGGTCTGTGCGCATCTGCGCCGACTACCGTTGTACCATCAACAAGGCGTTGGCACAGAGCGCATACCCAGTCCCAGTGGAGCAACACCTGCTGCATTCCCTGGGATCTGGATCAATTTTCGCGAAACTGGACCTGGCCCAGGCTTACCAGCAACTCCAGTAGACGAAAAAACGGCGGAGGCTCAAACAATTGTCACGCACAGGGGGGCATTCAAATGTAACCGCCTCCAATTTGGAGTCAGCGCTGCCCCCCGGCATCTTCCAATCCATGATGGAACGCCTTCTCCAAGGCGTTCCAGGGGTGGTGCCTTACTTCGACGATGTGCTCATCTCCGGTGACTCAAGAGCTCAACTCCTTGAAAGGCTCAGGCTTGTCCTGCAGCGATTCAAGGCCAAGGGTTTGAGGGTCAGGCGGGACAAGTGCATCATAGGAGTACAGGAAGTCGAGTTCCTGGGCTACCTCATCGATAGCACAGGCATCCACCCCACCAAATCAAAAGTGGAAGCAATCCATGAAGCTCCAAGCCCAAAAAACAAAACGGAGCTTCAGGCTTTCCTTGGGTTGCTCAACTTCTACGCCATTTTCTTAAAACAGAAAGCCACAGTTGCTGAGCCGCTCCACCGCCTGCTGGAGAAATCGGCTTCCTGGAAGTGGGGCCAGGAAGAGGAAGCAGCGTTCCGGGCCATCAAAGGACTATTGACGTCCAAAAGCGTCCTCATCCAATACAGCGAGACGCTGCCCATCAAGCTGACTTGTGATGTGTCTCCATACGGGGTGGGGGCAGTCCTCAGCCATGAACTGCCCAACGGCATGGAAGCCCCAATTGCCTACTTCTCTAAGACGATGTCCGGCGCGGAGCGCAACTACAGCCAGCTGGACAAAGAAGCCCTGGCCATCGTGGCTGGAGTGAAGCGCTTCCACGAATACCTCTACGGAAGACACTTCACCGTAATCACCGACCACAAGCCACTCCTGGGACTCCTCGCAGGCGACCAACCCACCCCGACCTTCATGTCCCCACGGATGACGAGATGGGCCATCTTCCTAGCCGGCTACTCCTATAGGCTCGTGCACCAGCCAGGCACAGCCATAGGAAACGCCGACGCGCTCAGCAGATGCCCGTCAAAGAATCCAGTCGAAGACCCAGCCCCCACGCTCCATCTACTCCATATAGATGACGACGCCAGCTGTCCTGTGTCATCCGCAGATGTGGCCGTCCACACCCAAAAGGACCCCACACTCCGCCAAGTGAAGTCCTGGATCCTCAGAGGGTGGCCATCGGAAAAGCCAGAGGAGAAATTCAGCCCGTTCGCCAGGAAACAGAAGGAGCTGTCCACCATAAAGGGCTGTCTGCTATGGGGAGACAGGGTGCTGATCCCAAGCACTCTGCAACGGCGGACGCTAGAAACACTGCACAAAGGGCATCCGGGCATCGTCCGCATGAAGGCCCTGGCACGGAGTTACGTCTGGTGGCCCTCCATGGACAAAGACATTGAGCAATGGGTCTCCAGATGCGACCCGTGCCAAGAAGTTCGCCCAGCGCCGCCGCAATCCGAAGTCGCGAAGTGGGAGACCCCCAGCAACCCCTGGTCGAGGATACACATCGACTTCGCGGGCCCGATGAAAGGGCGACACCTCCTCATCATGGTAGATGCCTTCTCCAAGTGGCTTGAGGTGGTGCCCATGGCATCTACCACAACTGAAGCGATGATCCGAGCCCTGCGCCGTCTGTTCGCCACACATGGACTACCGGACGTGCTGGTCTCGGACAACGGCCCCCAGCTCACATCCCTGACCATGGAGTCCTTCCTGGCAGGACTGGGCATCCGCCACGCCCTGTCCGCCCCCTACAGGCCGGCCGGAAACGGACAAGCAGAACGCATGGTCAGACTGACCAAAGAAGCCCTCACCAAGATGGGCCCGGGAGACTGGCAAGAACGCATAGACAACTTCCTCCTCACCCAGCACATCACGCCACATGCCACCACCCACAAGAGCCCGGCCGAACTGCTGATGGGCAGAAGGTTGAGGTCACCCTTGGACCGGCTGCACCCCCAATACAGCCCGGAAGTGACCACAACTGCCAGCCGCCCGCTTCGCGCCTTCAGCAACGGAGATTCAGTTTTCGCGCTGAATTTCAACAGCTCTCGCAAGTGGCTGAAGGGGAAGATTGCCAGCACAACCGGCCCCAAATCCTACACCGTCGAGTTGGAAGATGGACAGGTCTGTAGACGGCACATCGACCAACTCCGAAAAAGTTGGGGGGGGGCACACGAAAACCAGCCTGATGAGGGAGGCCTACAACACCCCGGCGAGGTAGGCCTACCACACCCAGAGGAGGTAGGCCTACAACACCCCGGCGAGGTAGGCCTACAACACCCCGACGAGGTAGGCCTACCACATCCCTGCAAGGCAGAACAGCGCCATCCCGACGAGGTCGGCCCAGCCCACTACCAGGTACTGTCACGTCGGCAGTCCAGCGAGGTAGACCGGGGCCAACCGCACGGGGGATGGCAACACCAACCCAGCCAGGTGGGCACCCGGCACAACAGGGCCAGGGAACACCAACCCAGCCCGCAAGTAGACCGGGACCTGCCCAGAGGAGGAGCAGCGCACCCAACCAGTGACGGCAGCCATCACCAGCCCAGCCCGGGAGACCGCAGTTCCAGGCGAGTAGACCGGGACCCAGCCAAGACGGGCACCCCACTACCCATGGGCGAGGGTGGCACACGACTCCCCGGCGAGAGGGACCCCCGCCCATCGCAAAAGACAACCTGGAAACAACAACCCAATCAGGAGGACCCCAGGCACCACCTGACGGTAGACCAGGGTCTAGGGGGAAGGGAAAGCCGACAACAACCCGGCGAGGCAGACCTACACCACCCCGGCAGGGGAGACCTTCGCCGCCCCGCAGAGGTAGCCCCACAACAACATCCCGACCAGGTCGACCACCGCCAACCAGACGGGGGAGACCTACGCCAGCCCAACCGAGGGGACCAACGCCACCCCTGCGAGGTCGGACAGCACAACACAAGCCAGCACCACCCGCAGACGGCGGACCGGGCCCGAGGGCACCAAACGGAACCACCACCCGAACGGCAGCAAGCCGGACCGCGACCGAACCACAGCGCCTGGGGAACCAGGGAAGAGCAAGCAATGGACTTACCGAGGCTCAGGCGCTCTTCCCGGGTCAGAACCGAGTGACCGAGACGAGGCAATAGATCCACAGGCCAGGAGGAAGACCATCAGAACCAGCCATCCAAGGTCTGCGGTCCGGCCGGAGGCGCTGGGGGTGACCCCGCTCACTCGACAGCCGAACCAAGCCCAGTTCCGGAGAAGGAACCAGGAGACGAAAGAGCCCCGTCCGTCCAGGCCGGAGACAGAGAAGAAGTGGGACTGCGCAGGTCAGCTAGGGTGCCAAGGCGTCCTACGTACCTGCGCGATTACGTGACTTTTGTGAATGAGATTGACAGTTCGGACTAAGGGGGGAGGAGTGTTATGTCCTTATAAGGACATCCGCCCTGATTGGCTGCTAGCCATCGGGCGGGAGATTTGAATCCCTGGCAAGGGGCGGTGCGTCTGCTGGGAGCGAATATAAGGAGAGCTCCGGCAGCACACCGGCAGTCTTGCTACTGTTCTGTTCCTAATAAAAGTTACTGATGTAACGAGCTGGTCACGTCTTCCATTCCTGCGCCGATCTAACACTGGGGATCTATGGATCTTCATGGATCTACCCCAGCCAATTATTTTGGGAAGGGGGGAAATTCTATTAATTTAAAAATATAAAGGGAAACTGGAATGACTCAAAACAAAACTCCCAGCCTTTGCAAACCTAGGAACAAAGAAGTGCCTTTGGGTAATGCAAAGGTATGAGAATCATTTTTAGGAAATTAAAATGGTCTGAGGTTGTGCTGGCACCTTGCAAAGGCACAGGTGTTTGAGGAGGATTTGAGGCAAAGGCGTCTAATTGTAGAACTGAAGTATATTTTAATCACAGAAAGTGCATGAGAGGCTGTAATGGGATGAAGGAATAACCTTGAGGATCAGGAAGAAGAGCTGCAAACATGACGACAGCTAGGGGAAAAAAGTCTAGGGCAGAAGTGTAACTTTAAAAAAAAAAATCCCTCAGAGAAGACCCTCCCTAGTTGTTATGAAGATTAAGGAAGGATGGGGGAAGCAATGAGTCTGTAGAGCAGTGGTTCTCAACCTTCCTAATGCCGTGACCCTTTAATACAGTTCCTCATGTTGTGATGACCCCCAACCAAGGGTGGGTTCTAATTTTTTTTACTACCAGTTCTGTGGGCGTGGCTTATTTTGTGGGTGTGGCTTGGAGGTCATGTGACTGGGTGGGCGTGGCTATATGTATAGGGACTACTCAGAGGGCTGAAAAAAGTCATTTCTGACAGGTCCTTGCACTTTTGACTGGTCCTCACACTTATGACCATCCTCACATTTATGCCTGTGCAGCATTCTTAACAACCATGTCACTCATTTCACAACTGCTTCTCTTCACCATGGTGAGAAGATAGCGCAAAAACGTAAATTGTGAGGACAGTCGTAAATTCGAGGATTGGTCAAAAGTGCGAGGACTAGTCAAAAATAACTTTTTCAGCCCTCTGAGTAGTCCATATGCATAAAAGGATACAGCAATAGAGAGGGATGAAGGAAGGGAAGGGAAATTAGAGCAGGAGTGAAGGTAAGAGAGGGAGGAAGAGAGGAGGAGAAAGAGAAAGAAAGAGGAAGTAGGGAGAAGAAGAAGAGGGGGGGAAGAGAAAGTAAGTAAGAAAGAAAGAAAAGACAGAGGTGGTAGGTTTGAGGAGAAAGATTGCTGTACAATAAAAAAGATGAAAAGGAAGAAAGCCAACCCCAAACAAATATTAAGATATTAAGATAAAGAATGAATTGTTAAACTTTAAAGAATAAAAGAGAACAAATAGCAATAAATAGCAATAATTAGAAACACACATACAAACATACAACGTACAGAGTATTTGGCCAGTTCACAAATTTAAACAGTTGTAGGAGGTTAGCACCCACCCCTTTCCTAGAAGAATGAAATATTTTGGGAAATATTAAAAAGGCAGAATATTATATTTCCCTACCTGGATGAGAAATAGAGAAGCATATTTTACAGACAAAGCAGCTCCCACCTTCCTGCCCCCCACCCTTTGTTAATGGGCCAGAGGCAGAAAGTCAATCCTTTGCAACAGAAACTAACACAATGGGCCCCATCAAGCCATGTGATCCTATCCACCATTAAACCATCTTTCTAAGCAGTCTCCATGTTTCCAGTGTCTTTTTCCCCACTTGGAGCAGAACCCAGAAGGATATTTCTTCCAACACAGTATTTAGTCATTTCAATTAAATTTACAATTTCTATATTTCCTTTTTACCATATTTATTCCTCATCTATTTTTGTAAAAAAACAATATTACCCTTCATCCTCATCTCTAATCTTAATCAAATTCAATTTTCCCCTTCTATTCTATATTATACCCCTTCGCATTGTCATCTATTTTTATATCCATCCTCACATTGGTTAATTATGTAATACAGTTGTTTAATACAAATTTAATACAAATTCAACATTTTAATATAAATCAATTAGTTATATAGCTGTCTTTTTTGTATATTAATCAATATGAACATGAATATTCCAATTATTTCCATGCAATCCAATTTCTTACAAATCAATTAATTATATTTACCAATAATAATAAACCAAATAATTTCCCCCATATATTCCTCCAAAGCACAACTTAACCAATTAATAGTATCTCAATTATTACAATTCCCTAGTTAAATAGAGCTTTTTTTCTTTTGTGTTTTAAAATCTTAAACTCTCCTCTTTTGCCCTAAATTTCCCATTGTTTACAGTTTTGCACCTACCTTTTTTGGTGAGGAAAAAGAAAAAGAAATCTCTCATTTTGTCACGTTGCAGCCTGCTTACTTTCAATTTTGCTTTTTCAGCATAGCTAGAGGGAAAAAAATCTGCTCCAGGAATTTACCTCTTTGCAGCTAGCTCTTTGAAGACCCGTGGCAAGAATTTAAAGTTTTTTTTCCCTCTAGCCACCAGCTGGAACTCCGGAGGCAGCAATAGATTGAGAGTGGGCGGGGTAAGCGAACGCCGACTGGGCGATCCAACAGAGGCAGAGGGTGAGGGTGAGTGAAGGCGTGGAGGGGTGAGAGAGGGCTTTGGCAACCCCTGTGAAATGGCCATTCGACCCCCAAAGGGGTCGCGACCCCCAGGTTGAGAACCGCTGCTGTAGAGATTCTCAGTCATCCAGGTTGTCCCAAAGGTGCTTTTTCAGGAGGCAACTGGACTTCCTTGTTTTTTTTTTCTTTCGAAGACGTTTTGCTTCTCATCCAAGAAGCTTCTTCAGCTCTTCCCCACTATCCTGTCAGAGTTGAAGAAGCTTCTTGGATGAGAAGTGAAATGTTTTCAAAAGAAAAAAAAACAAGAAAGTCCAGTTGCCTCCTGAAAAAGCATTTTTGGGATGGGGGAAGAACATTCAGACCTGCAAGAATCTGTTTCTATGGCCATATAATAAAAGTAATATTAGCGTTAGTAATATTAGTGTTTTTTCAGTTTACAAATTTGGTCTATCTAGAAGAGCTGACAGAGGTTTATTCCAGTGGTGGAATCCAATTTTTTTTACTACCGGTTCTGTGGGCCTGGCTTGATGGGTGTGGTATGGCTTGGTGGGCATGGCAGGGGAAGGATACTGCAAAATCTCCATTCCCACCCCACTCCAGGGGAAGGATATTGCAAAATATACACTCCCACGCCACTCTGGGGCCAGCCAGAGGTGGTATTTATCGGTTCTCCAAACTGCTCAAAGTTTCCACTACCAGTTCTCCAGAACCTGTCAGAACCTGCTGGATTTCACCCCTAGTTTATTCCCTTTGGCTGTGGAGAAACCTCCATTACAGCAACAAGACGGATTCCAACGAGAATGTCCTTTCCAGTGGTGGAATTCAAATTTTTTTACTACAGGTTCTGTGGGCATGGCTTGGTGGGCGTGGCTTGGCTTGGTAGGTGTGGCTTGGTGGGCATGGCAGGGGAAGGATGTTGCAAAATCTCCATTCCCACCCCACTCCAGGGGAAGGATACTGCAAAATCCCCATTCCCTCCACACTCTGGGGCCAGCCAGAGGTGGTATTTGCCGGTTCTCCAAACTACTCAAAATTTCCGCTACTGGTTCTCCAGAACCTGTCAGAACCTGCTGAATAGAACTCCTGGTCCTTTCACGCAACATGTACCAGTAAAAAGCTTCATAGAAGTGAAGAAACACATCCATGTTGTCAAACACAGACATATTTGGCTATGCAAATAAGGAAAAATAAGTTAGCCAAACAGATGTATTATCTGAAACTAAATGTTGCCAGGGCTCTTACAGTAAAATGTCTGGTTTTATGGAAAGAAGCATGTTGACCACAAGGAGTGCCCAGGAAATATCTGTTCCTGATGGTCAATGCTTTTTTTTTTTTTTTTGTAGGTGTGTCCACCTCTCTCTTTAAAGAAGACAAAATCAGCAGGATTAGTAGGAAGTTTCTCAAAGGGTTAGTGGGTAAAGCAAGAAGCAATTTTTTTTATGGATCCCCTTTTCCTATACAGATCCATCTGGCCATTCATTTGGAGTGGGCATGCTCAATTGGAAAGGGGGACATTTGCCAGAGATTGCTATGGGGTAATTTCTGAGATGGCCATTCCTGTTGCATAATGTTTTCTTTTGTTTATCAATGTATTTATGCATCACACATTTCCTGGCAGAGTCAGTCTACAGTACTTAATTGGCATGGAATGTACTGTAGTTATCTTGCTATTCATGCTTGCTTTGGGCTGAAATTTGCTGCTGTGCAAATCCTTTGAAAGTTCGACAAAGTTTGGAGACGTCTGCAAAACACCTCTTTTGATATTCTTGGAGCAGCAGATTTGTTCTCCCAACTGGCATGGTTGCTTTGTATATTGCTCCCATGTACAGTCTCTCGGTGTTGTGTACCTCAAAAATAATACAGCTGCTCTAATTATTCAAAGACATGGACTGTTGTGAGCTTCAGGGTTTAGTGAGCATGGTCTAGAAAGTAGATTTCCTGACATTTCACCAGGAAATATGGCTGGCATCTTTAGATCACAGTGGTCTGATAATGACCAATCAGAAACCAGCATGAATAAAGAACCAGCCAGGAACCAATACTGTACCACCAAAATGACCAATGAAGACTGGGCATAAACAAAGAACCAATCGGGGATCAGCCGCACCAACCTATTATAAATCAGAAACAAGTCTTGTTTCTGACTTGAAAAGAGCCTTGATAGTACAGTGGTCTAAGCACCCTGTTATTAACACAGCTGCCTGCAATTACTGCTGGTTGGAATCTCTCCAAGGCTCAAGGTTGACTCAGCCTTCCATCATTTCTAAGGTAGGTGAAATGAGGACCCAGTTTGTGGGGGCAATAAGTTGTCTTTGTATAAAATATACAAAAGTATGAAGGCTATTGCTTAACGCATTGTAAGCCGCCCTGAGTCTCCGGACAAGGGCGGCATATAAATCAATTTTTTTAAAAAAAAAGTCTGGCTAAATATTAATAAGAAATCAGATTGTCTATCTGTCTGTCTGTCTGTCTCTCTGTCTATCTTTCTATCTATCTATCTATCTATCTATCTATCTATCTATCTATCTATCCACACACACATACACACACACACAATTTTTAATATTTGATATGCTTAGTTTGTTTGCAGTTTTTCCTTTTCTCCTTTCTCTTTTTTGCTATTGTTTATCAGTTGGCCTTTTCTTGTATGCTGATTTTTTTTCTTGTAATTTTAAAGTCCTTTTAAAACTTGTAATAAAAGAAAATTAAATAAGCAAGCAACAAACAACAGGGTTTTTGCAAAGCACTAGTTCTGAAGGACTGGCATAGTCTTAATAATAATTGCTGCCGTTATTGTTATTATGTTCCTGTTTTATACCTTTAATTCTTATGATTTTGCATGAGTTTAATGTTCTATGGATTTAGTGATGCTTTTTATTGTCTATCTTCATCCATTCAGTCGCATTGGACTTTCTGAGACTATTAATTTGTTCTCTCCGTTCTTTATTGCATCCTCTTTCATATTACTTTTTAACAAAAAATGTAATAAAATACTTATACATAAATACACAAATGAATAAGGAAAATGGCTATTTCATGACTGGCTAAACTGCTTTGTCACCCATTATGTGGGTGCATTTGAAGCATGTGATCAAAATTCAAGACTTTTGATTAAAATGTTTTAAGGGGGCATATCTGCTTAGACAGGCTGGCCACAGACAGATAACCCAGCTTCTTTCTTGTGATAATGAGCTTTTTCCATTTTCCATTTTACGAGCTAATGTTATTCAGCCAGTATTTCAAACATATTATGCTTTCTACCTTTAGTATGGAGATTGCCAAAAAGTATCCATATTATATACATACATTTCTGCACTGAGACAAGAACACCTGAAGGATGAATAACATCAGTCTTGACAGCAATAGCATGCTAGTCAAGGCCCCTGGAATTTTGGTACAATTTTAGTACAATGCTATATGTGTTCACATTGGACGGAATTCAAAGTATTTCCTCCCTGTCAGGATTGGACTAGAGTAGGATCAATCAGAAAAGTGGCTGTCTAACCTCTTCTTAAAAACCTCCAGCGATGAAGCACCCACAACTTCTGAAGGCAAGCTGTTCCACTGGTTTAATTGTCCTCACTGTTAGAAAGTTTCTTCTTAATTCCAGGTTGCTTTTGTCCTTGATTAGTTTCCATCCATTGTTTCCTGTCTTGTCTTCTGGTGCTTTGGAAAATAAGTTGACCTGGAATACTGCTATCATGTCACCCCTAGTCCTTCTTTTCTCTAGACTAGCCATACCCATTTCCTGCAACCGTTCTTCATATGTTTTAGCCTCCAGGCCTTTGATCATCCTAGTCGCTTTTCTCTACCCTTTTTCCAAAATCACAACATCTTTTTTTGTAATGTGGTGACCAAAACTGGATGCAGTATTCCAGGATGAGTAGAACTAGAGCAATATTGTCTTATATTACTTGTGTACTAAGCAATACACTGCTACAAATATTTAATGATTTACTAATAGAAGCCAAGGTACCGAACTCATGGATGGAGGCATATATAACTCTTATACCAAAAGAAGAAACAAATTTACAACAAATAAAAGAATTATAGACCGATTTCACTATTAAATGCAGATTACAAAATATTTGCATCAATTATGGAGGAAAGATTGAAGAGGTTGTTAAATGAATTCATACATTTAGATCAAAATGGTTTTCTTCCTAAAAGACAAATTAGAGACAATATAAGAATTACATTGGATACATTGGAATACTACGAGGCACCTCCAGAGAAACAAATGGCACTGTTATTCTTAGAGGCGCAGAAAGCATTTGATAATGTGAATTGGCAATTCATGATTTTGCAAAAGATGGATTTTGGGGATAGATTTATCAATATGATTAAGACCAGTGGTGGGTTTCAAAAATTTTTACTACCAGTTCTGTGGGCGTGGCTTGGTGGGTGTGGCATGGCTTGGTAGGCATGGCTTGGTGGGTGTGGCAGGGGAAGGATACTGTAAAATCTCCATTCTGTCCCCAATCCAGGGGAAGGTTACTGCAAAATCCCCATTTCCTCCCGATCAGCTGGGACTTGGGAGGCAGGGAATAGATGGGGGCGGGGCCAGTCAGAATTTTTACTATCGGTTCTCCGAACTACTCAAAATTTCCGCTACTGGTTCTCCAGAACTGGTCAGAACCTGCTGAAACCCACCTCTGATTAAGACTATATATAAAAACCAATCGGCAAAAGTAATAATAAATGGTGAAACAATAGAGAAAATAGATATAAGAAAAGGAACTAGACAAGGATGTCCGCTATCTCCACTATTATTTATTTTGAAGTTTTAAATAGAAAAATAAGACAAGATAAAGAAATAAAAGGATTGAGAATTTAAAAAGAAGAATATAAGCTACAAGCATTTGTGGATGATTTAGCATCTTCATCTGTTTCTAATGTTCTTTGGTGGGTTCCTGACTAACCCAGATTGCAACTGGATAAGATATAAACAGGCTGAAAGTGATTTCAGGTAGAAAAGAAGTGATGATATTTGAAAGATATTTTTTCTGTGCCCAGGGACATTACCTACTAAACAGGGTTATGTTTTCTCTGAAAAAGCAAATATGCAGTTTATGGAGCCCTTTGTCCTTGGTGAACTGAATAGGCCAAGGAGCACCTATTTCCAGAATCCACCAACTTCATCTGTTTCTTCTTTGAGACAAGTACCACATGGTTAAACTACTAAAGGTAAAGGTTCCCCTTGCACATATGTGCTAGTCCTTCCTCATTCTAGGGGGTGGTGTTCATCTCCGTTTCAAAGCCGAAGAACCGGCACTGTCTGAAGACATCTCCGTGACCATGTGGCCGGCATGACTAAACACCAAAGGCATACAGAGCGCTATTACCTTCCCACCAAAGGTGGTCCCTATTTTTCTACTTGCATTTTTACGTGCTTTCTGTTATGTCCTTATAAGGACATCCGCCCGGATTGGCTGCCAGCCACCGGGCGGGAAAGTTTGAATCCCTGGCTAGGGGTGGTGCGTCTGCCGGGAGCGAATATAAGGAGAGCTCCGGCAGCGCGCCAGCAGTCTTGACTTGTTACTTGTAACGAATAAAGTTGCTAAATGTATCGAGCTGGTCACGTCTTCTGTTCCTGCGCCTGATCTAACACTGGCGACGAAGGACTAGAGAAGAGAACCTGAACAAGACTCGTGGCACGAGCGCCCACCGAGCTGAAGTCACTACACCACAGTGAACCCCAGAATGGCTACCCCGCAAGCCCCGATGACCGCACTGAATCCATTCGACCCATCCCGGGAAAAGTGGAGGTCATACATGGTCCGATTCCGACAATTCCTGCGAGGTAATGGCTACCAGAACCTCGACGATGAGAGGAAAAGAGCCCTCTTCCTGGCTCATTGCGGATCGGACGTCTTGGAGATGGCGATTGACCTTGTGGCACCCAGGGACATTGAAGAGATGTCCTGGAACGACCTGCAGGAAGTCCTACAGGAGCACTACGCACCTACAGGCACCCCCATCGCAAACAGATTCACCTTCCAGCAAAGAAACCAGCGGGAGGGGGAATCCATCAAGGAATTCGTGGCAGCGCTTCGCCAAATCGCCGCCAACTGCGAGTTCGACAATGTGGATAATGCCATCCGAGACCGCGTTGTTTTTGGAATGTGAGATGTGGGTCTACAAAAGAAGTTCCTCAGCCGGAAGAGGATCCCACTCAAAGACGTCCTCGACGAAGCAACAGCGGCTGAGACATCTGAGCAAGCAGCCGCTGCGATGGTAAAAGCAAGAGGGATCCATAAGATCCACAAGTCGGGCCTGACCTCATCAGACGAGGCAACCACGCAATCTGAGTCTGATGGGGAAATGGCCGTCCACAAGGTTGCCCGCCCCCCCAGGCGGGAAAACCCACAGCATGGCGACCGGGGAGAACGATGCGGCAGCTGCAGAGGCGACCACCCCAGGGCAAACTGCAGATGGAGAGACGCGACCTGCCGCCGATGCCTGAAGAGAGGGCACATCGCCGAGGCCTGCAGAGCCACAGATCCAGCCCCGGAGCCACCCAGACCACGTTTCCGGGAGAATCGCAAAGACAATCAGAGGACATCCAAACGGTCCTCAAACCAGTCCCGGCGCGGGGAGGAGGAATATCCCCGGAGTAGAACGGTGCACCAGACCACCATCGCTCACACAAGCGACGAGGGGACCACCAAGTTCCACGTGACGCTGCTGGCAGAGGGGTCCCCATGCAAGATGGAGGTAGATTCTGGATCCGCCTACTCCATCATGGACTGGCAGCACCTACAGCAGCTGAAGCCATCCTGCAAGAAGACCCAGCTGAAAATCCCGAAGTCGAGGCTTGTGGACTTCAACGGAAACCCCATTGGAATCCTGGGCAGAACCACCATCCACATCAAATACAAGGACTTTAACGGAGAGCTGCCCATCACCATCGTGGAGAACAGCCGACCGAACCTGTTAGGAGTGGAGTGGTTTAAGCCGCTGGGGCTTTCCATCGAGGGCATCCATGAGATCCACAGGGACGAACTCGGCACCATCATCGAAGAGTTCAAGGAAGTCTTCGATGGTAAGCTGGGAAAATTTGTGGGGAGGCCAATTTCCTTTAATCTGGACAAGGGAATCACCCCAATTAGGCTTAAGCCCCGCCGAGTTCCGTTTGCCCTGCGGCCTAAAGTAGATGAGCAGCTGGATAAGCTGATCGCCCAGGGCGTCCTGGAACCGATCGATCATGCCTCATGGGAAACCCCCATTGTGACCCCACTGAAGCATGATGGGTCTGTGCGCATCTGCGCCGACTACCGTTGTACCATCAACAAGGCGTTGGCACAGAGCGCATACCCAGTCCCAGTGGTGCAACACCTGCTGCATTCCCTGGGATCTGGATCAATTTTCGCGAAACTGGACCTGGCCCAGGCTTACCAGCAACTGCCAGTGGACGAAAAAACGGCGGAGGCTCAAACAATTGTCACGCACAGGGGGGCATTCAAATGCAACCGCCTCCAATTTGGAGTCAGCGCTGCCCCCGGAATCTTCCAATCTATGATGGAACACCTTCTCCAAGGCGTTCCAGGGGTGGTGCCTTACTTCGACGATGTGCTCATCTCCGGTGACTCAAGAGCTCAACTCCTTGAAAGGCTCAGGCTTGTCCTGCAGCGATTCAGGGCCAAGGGCTTGAGGGTCAGGCGGGACAAGTGCATCATAGGAGTACAGGAAGTCGAGTTCCTGGGCTACCTCATTGATAGCACAGGCATCCACCCCACCAAATCAAAAGTGGAAGCAATCCATGAAGCTCCAAGCCCAAAAAACAAAACGGAGCTTCAGGCTTTCCTTGGGTTGCTCAACTTCTACGCCATTTTCTTAAAACAGAAAGCCACAGTTGCTGAGCCACTCCACCGCCTGCTGGGGAAATCGGCTTCCTGGAAGTGGGGCCAGGAAGAGGAAGCAGCGTTCCGGGCCATCAAAGGGCTATTGACATCCAAAAGCGTCCTCATCCAATACAGCGAGACGCTGCCCACCAAGCTGACTTGCGATGCGTCGCCATACGGGGTGGGGGCAGTCCTCAGCCATGAACTGCCCAACGGCACGGAAGCCCCAATCGCCTACTTCTCAAAGACAATGTCCGGCGCGGAGCGCAACTACAGTCAGCTGGACAAAGAAGCCCTGGCCATCGTGGCTGGAGTGAAGCGCTTCCACGAATACCTCTACGGAAGACGCTTCACCATCGTCACTGACCATAAGCCACTCCTGGGGCTCCTCGCCGGCGACCAACCCACCCCGACCTTCATGTCCCCACGGATGACAAGATGGGCCATCTTCCTAGCCGGCTACTCCTATAGGCTTGTGCACCAGCCAGGCACAGCCATAGGGAACGCCGATGCGCTCAGCAGATGCCCGTCAAAGAAACCAGTCGAAGACCCAGCCCCCACGCTCCATCTACTCCACATAGATGACGACGCCAGCTGTCCGGTGTCATCCGCAGACGTGGCCGTCCACACCCAAAAGGACCCCACCCTCCGCCAAGTGAAGTCCTGGGTCCTCAGAGGGTGGCCATCGGAAACGCCAGAGGAAAAGTTCAGCCCGTTCGCCAGGAAACAGAAGGAGCTGTCCACCATGAAGGGCTGTCTGCTATGGGGAGACAGGGTGCTGATTCCCAGCACTCTGCAATGGCGGACGCTAGAAACGCTGCACAAAGGGCATCCGGGCATCGTTCGCATGAAGGCCCTGGCACGGAGTTACGTCTGGTGGCCCTCCATGGACAAAGACATTGAGCAATGGGTCTCCAGATGTGACCCGTGCCAAGAAGTTCGCCCAGCGCCGCCGCAATCCGAAGTCGCAAAGTTGGAGACCCCCAGCAACCCCTGGGCGAGGATCCATATTGACTTCGCGGGTCCGATGCAAGGGCGACACCTCCTCATCGTGGTAGATGCCTTCTCCAAGTGGCTCGAGGTGGTGCCCATGGCATCTACCACAACAGAAGCGACAATCTGAGCCCTGCGCCGTCTGTTCGCCACACATGGACTACCGGACGTGCTGGTCTCGGACAACGGCCCCCAGCTCACATCACTGGCCATGGAGTCCTTCCTGGCAGGACTGGGCATCCGCCATGCCCTCTCCGCTCCGTACAGGCCGGCCGGAAACGGACAAGCGGAACGGATGGTCCGGCTCACAAAAGAAGCCCTCACCAAGATGGGCCCGGGAGACTGGCAAGAACGCATCGACAACTTCCTCCTCACCCAGCACATCACGCCGCATGCCACCACCCACAAGAGCCCGGCCGAACTCCTCATGGGCAGAAGGTTGAGGTCACCCTTGGACCGGCTGCACCCCCAATACAGCCCGGAAGTGACCGCAACCGCCAGCCGGCCGCTTCGCGCCTTCAGCAAAGGAAATTCAGTTTTCGCGCTGAATTTCAACGGCTCCCCTAAGTGGCTGAAAGGGAAGATTGCCAGCACAACCGGCCCCAAATCCTACACCGTCGAGCTGGAAGATGGACAGGTCGTGAGACGTCACATCGACCAACTCCGGAAAAGGTGGGGGGAGCACACGAAAACCAGCCTGACGAGGGAGGCCTACAACACCCAGACAAGGTAGGCCTACAACACCCCAGCGAGGTAGGCCTACCACACCCGGACGAGGTAGGCCTACCACACCCCTACGAGGCAGACCAACACCATCCCGACGAGGTCGGCCCAGCACATTACCAAGCACTGTCACGTCGGCAGTGCAGCGAAGTAGACCAGGGCCAACCGCACGGGGGATGGCAACACCAACCCGGCCAGGGGGGCACCCGGCACAACAGGGCCAGGGATCCCCGAACCAGCCCGCAGGTAGACCGGGACCTACCCAGAAGGGGAGCACCGCACCCTACCAGTGAAGGCAACCCACGGCAGCCCTACCAGGGAGACCTCAACGCGAGGCGAGTAGACCGGGGACCATCGCAGATGGGCACACCACAGCACATGGGCGAGGGTGGCACACGGCTCCCCGGCGAGAGGGACCCCCGCCCAACGCAAGAAACAACCCGGCAACAACAACCCAACCCAGACGACCCCAACCACCAACTGGCGGTAGACCAGGGACTAGGGGGAAGGGAAAGCCGACAACAACCCGGCCAGGGAGGCCTGCACCACCCCGGCAGGGGAGACCTCCACCAACCCGAGGAGGTATCCCCACAACGACACCCCGACCAGGTCGACCACCACCAATCCGACGGGGAAGGCCAACGCCAGCCCGGCCAAGGAGACCTGCGCCACCCCTGCAAGGTGGGACACCGCGACCCGAGCCAACACCACCCACAGCGAACAGACCGGACCCAAGGGCACCGGCCCGAACCACCCTCCGGACCACAGCGAACCGGGCCGCAGCAGAACCGCAGCCACCGGGAGACCGAGGAAGAGCAAGTGACAGCCGGGGTCTTACCGAGACTCAGACGCTCTTCCCGGGTCGGAACCGAACAGCACCGCCGAGGCGAAAGATCCACAGGCCAGGAAGAAGACCACCAGAACCAGCCAGCCAAGGCCTGCGGTCCGGCCGGAAGCGCTGAGGGTGACCCCGCACACTCGCCAGCCGAACCGAGCCCGGTTCCGGGGAAGGATCCAGGAGCCACAGGAACCCCGTCCGTCCAGGGCGGGGACACGGAAGAAATGAGACTGCGCAGGTCAAGTAGGGTGCCTAGGCGTCCTACGTACCTGCAGGACTACGTCACGTTTATTGACGAACACTGAACTCTTTTTCTTGGACTAGGGGGGAGGAGTGTTATGTCCTTATAAGGACATCCGCCCGGATTGGCTGCCAGCCACCGGGCGGGAAAGTTTGAATCCCTGGCTAGGGGCGGTGCGTCTGCCGGGAGCGAATATAAGGAGAGCTCCGGCAGCGCGCCAGCAGTCTTGACTTGTTACTTGTAACGAATAAAGTTGCTAAATGTATCGAGCTGGTCACGTCTTCTGTTCCTGCGCCTGATCTAACACTTTCGAACTGCTAGGTTGGCAGAAGCTGGGATAAGTAACAGGAGCTCACCCCATTATAAGACACTAGGGACTCGAACTGCTGAACTGCCAACTTTTTGTTCGACAAGCTCAGCCACTGAGCCACCTCATCCCTTCAGGTTAAACTACTATAAAGTCCTAGATATGGAAATCCTCCCGAAGGAGATTTAGAAATTTCAGAGGATCCAGAATGCAGTGACCAGTTTTATACCAAGTGTTGCACGAAGGGAGTATTTGATACCTGTACCTGGTATAGCTGTTTTAGAAGACCATGAATTTCTAGATTCAAATTCAGTGTGTATTTGTTCATATAGAGCAGGGCTATCAAACTCCATTTCACTGAGGGCCACATCAGGGTTCTGCTTAACCTCAGGGTGCCGGGTGGGTGTGGCCAGGGTGGGCATGGCCAGCTCAACATCACTCATATTGGGGGTGCCTGTGGTGGCCTGAGTGCTCTGCCAGTGAAAATGGAGCTCAGGAGGACCCTCCCAAGCTCCCTTTTCGCTGGCAGAGGGTTGCAGGAGGCCGTCGCAGCCAAAAACAGAGCTCAGGTGGGCCATGCACAGCCCTCCTGAGCTCCATTTTCACTGGCAGAGGCACCATCGGCCGGTCTTTCACTGTTTCCAAGGCGGCCCCATGGGCCAGATCTAAGCAGCCCGCAGGCCTTGAGTTTGACACCCCGATATAGAGTATAAATCCCTAAATATCTTGGGCTGTAAATTGAAAGCTTCATTCATAGCAAAGGGTTTATTGTTAACCTGGAGGCGAGGCCCATTTATGCAATTCATAGATAGATAGATAAATATGGATGGGTGGGTGGATGGATGGATGGATGGATAGATAGATGATAGACTGGCTGGCTGGCTGGCTGGCTGGCTGGCTGGCTGGATGAATGGATGATAGATAGATAGATAGATAGATAGATAGATAGATAGATAGATAGATAGATAGATAGATAAATAGATAGGTAATGGATGGATGGATAGATAGATGATGGATGGATGGATGAGAGATAGATGATGGATGGATGGACGGAGGGTTGGATAGATGGATGGATGATAGATAGATAGATAGATCTCCTTCTCCTTAAAGGAAGGAGAAAGAGACAGCAGATGGGAGCCTGTGCATGCTATAATTAATCATGAGTTTAATTGGGCTTGATATGTGAAGTAGGCTTTTATCAAAAGAGGTGATGTGAAAACAGGTATCCAGAAATTATTGTCTTATGATGGACTGAGTTAATAGAAAATCTTGCACTAGACCGGTCTCAGCAGTTGGCATATTTAGGAAACAGCCTTTTCCTTGTTTGGCATATTGATCTGCATTAGGTTTAGACCCACATTTACCCTACCACCATGATATTGATTATTCTAAGAATAGAATTGTATGAATTGAGGGGACAATCACTTCCGAGTTCTCAGCTCTGCTCACATCACTACAACCTTGGGACAATACATATATTTTGAGGTGAGAGTGAAATGGGTAACATTTAAAAGAGAATATTTGTAGCTCAGGGTTGAAATGAGGGGTCCTTGGTGCTCTCTGAGCTTGCTTGTTTTCTTGCAGACGTTTCATTATCCCAGATAGGTAACATCATCAGTAAGGAGCACTGTTTGCTGTAAGTTTATATTCTGGTGTCTTGCCTGTCTGTATGGGTGAGCTTGGTCTTAGAGGCTCTTTGGTTGGGCTTCAAAGCCCTTCAAAACATCCTAAGCAAACCAAAAGACCCAGCAACCCCAGGAAAACAAAAATGAAAACAGAAGTTATCTACAACGTACAATGTAAGAACTGCAACAATCACTATCTAGGACAAACAGGCAGAAGACTGGCAGAGCACATCCATGAACATCAGCTGGCAGTCAGAAAACATGATGAAAATTTGTTAGTTTCACAACATATTAAAAGATTTAACCATAATTTCAATTGAGAAAATGTGACAATCCTAAAGGTAAAGGTTCCCCTTGCACATATGTGCTAGTCGTTCCTGACTCTAGGGGGTGGTGCTCATCTCTGTTTCTAAGCCGAAGAGCCAGCACTGTCCGAAGACATCTCCGTGGTCATGTGGCCGGCATGACTAAACACCAAAGGCACACAGAGCGCTGTTACCTTCCCACCAAAGTTGGTCCCTATTTTTCTACTTGCATTTTTTACCTGCTTTCGAACTGCTAGGTTGGCAGAAGCTGGGACAAGTAAAGGGAACTCACCCCGTTATGCGGCTCTAGGGATTCGAATTGCTGAACTGCCGACCTTGCAATCAACAAGCTCAGCGTCTTAGCCAATTAGCCACCACATCCCTTTGTGACAATCCTAGACCAAGCAAAATCCAAAAAGTGCCAGGGAATATCTCAAAGTCTGGCACTCTGGCAAATCAGCCATCAACAGACACATAGACATTAACAACATCTCCAGACTACCCAGAAGAGTCAATCAACCAGCCCAAAAAGAAAAAGACTCCAGCACCTTTCCATCAGCAATCAGCACTCAGATCAGCATAGATTAACTCCAAGGTTAACTTCAGACCAACAGTCAAGGAAGCAATATCCAGATCAAGAAGCCCAACCAAATAATCCTTAAAACCATCCTCATCCAGATGAACAAGCAAGACACCAGACTATAAACTGACAGCAAACAGCACTCCTTACTAGCACTGATGATGTTACCTAATTGAGGACTTGTATACTGCACGAGTCAAAAAGAGGGCTGTGAAAATATTTACAGACTCCTGGCATCCTGGACATAAATTGCTTCAACTCCTACCCTCCAAACGACACTGTAGAGCACTGTACACCACAACAACTAGACACAAGAACATTTTTTTCTCAAACACCATCACTCTGCTAAACAAATAATTCCCTCAACACTGTCAAACTATTCACTAAGTCTGCATTACTATTACTATTACTATTAATCTTCTCATTGTTCCTATCACCCATCTCCTCCCATTTATGACTATATGACTGTAATTTGTTGCTGCATCCTTATGATTTATATTGATTGTTTCCTAATAAGATTTGATTGCTTATTTGTACCCGATGACTATCATTAAGTGTTGTACCTTATGATTCTTGACGAATGTATCTTTTCTTTTATGTACACTGAGAGCATATGCACCAAAGACAAATTCCTTGTGTTTTCAGTCACACTTGGCCAATAAAGAATTCTATTCTATTCTATTCTATTCTATTCTATTCTATTCTATTCTATTCTATTCTATTCTATTCTATTCTATTCTATTCTATTCTATTCTATTCTATTCTATTCTATTCTAATTAAAACATCTGCAAGAAAACAAGCAAGCTCAGAGAGCACCAAAGTCCCCTGAGTTAACATTTGTAATGGAACACAATGGCACTGAAATCTATTTTACCTGTGACTAGTTCATGTCCTAATGTGTCAAATTTAACCATGTTTATGCGGTGCTATGCTATTCATGTGACTTTTATGCCCTGCAGTCTAATTGTATTATATAGTGCATGGACCTACCCTTTGCAAAACAGGTAAAATCGACTATAATTTCTATAACATCTGGGTAACTTGAAAATGTATGCAAAAGCTAAGAAAGAAAAATGCTATTACATACTTTGAAACAATTTCTAAAGTAGATATGCTGCATATTCTAGCAATATGAAGATGTCCAGGACCCAGCTTTTAGATTGTAGTCGCTATTTTATAGTATTAAGAGCATTTGCATTTCTAAATGAGCTTTTAGTTCATTATTTTGAGAAAGTATGCAGTTATCAGTGATATTTGGTGGGAAAATAAGGATCTATTGTACCAATATGCTGCACTCTAATACAACAAGTCTTATCTCTACCATGGCTGAGCCATTGTTTAGATCGGAAGATAATCTTATCTAGGAGGCAGGAGTAAAGGAAATTATGTATAGAGGGGAAATATTTGTACATCTGTG
Organism: Arizona elegans; assembly: GCA_022577455.1. Classification (NCBI taxonomy): domain Eukaryota; kingdom Metazoa; phylum Chordata; class Lepidosauria; order Squamata; family Colubridae; genus Arizona; species Arizona elegans. The sequence goes on from JAKOOJ010000006.1 coordinate 5,573,409, forward strand.
AAGAACGTGATCCCAGAATCTGAAAATTAGTATTCTGTAATATCCAATGTTTTAAAATGTAGAAAAATAATTTTCTAGGATGAAATAAAAATTTAAAAAAGCAAGGAAACAGTGCCACCTACTGCATGGCATAGACATTGCAGGGCACACAGTTCACAAAATATGCAATATATTATTTCCAATACTCATTTAGTAAGAAGATGCTTGAAAATTATGAAGGTCCTTTCATCAATTCCATATTGCAGAAGTAACTGAAAGGGGAAAAAAATCTTTAATCTTGAAGTCCATTTTGGGATACACAGCCCTGTAAATATTTAAATCCATTTCTTTCTGTAAAGTTTTTTTTTATTATTATTCAACTTCAAGCAAATGATCCAGCCATAAAAACATTGAAGTCTTTTTCCCTACTGAAATATAAAAGTCACATTTTTTTAAAAAAAGCTATAAAATAAGTCACAAAAATCACATATTTGATTCATAAGCAGTTACATTTATGAGCAATGAGAAATGGAAAAGGGGAAAGGAAAGGAAGCAGAAAATTAAACATCGTATAATAGATGGTCCAGGAAGTATCCATGCAAAACAAACTTGATAACTTGTAATTCAGGAATAACTGCATGTTTCAGACAAACGTTTAAAAAGGAAGAGTGAATTGTGGTTGACTAGGGATGATGCGAACAAATGTTTTAGTGCTCCAACCATCAATTTAGGGGACAGTCAGACAGTCAGACTCCTACCATCAGGAAGGAGATATAGAAGTATAGTCAGCCGCACAAACAGGCTGAAGAACAGTTTTTATCCGTGGGCTGTCAGACTCCTAAATGAGAAATAACATCATAACTATGTAGTATGATGGACTGCAGGGCTGGCGCAATGTGTAACATGTTCACACTGGTTGCAATAGGACTGGGTGTTTTGTTAATATGATTTATTGGGTTAGGGGTTTTCTGTCTTCACTGTGAGTTGTATTGTGTTGGGGGATGCACTGAGGGAGCTCAACCAATCTCATTGTACATATGTTGTGCACTGAAAATAAAGATTTGAATTGAATTGCTTGGACCCACTATGGTAACATTCTTAGAGTGATACCGCTTGCCATATTTTATGGCATCATAAATACTTAGAAAGGTAGCTCTTTTATTTTGCAAAAAGAAACTTGTAAAAATATGGAGGAATTGAGGCTATAAAAAAATGTAAATGAATTGTTTCTCACCTGGCTGCAATAAAACAGAAACTTCCATGGGTGGGAGAAAGATATCAGTGCAGAAGTTGGATTTCTGAAGATACTTGTGTAAGATAGGCTACTTATCTGCTTGCTGCATTCTAAATGCTAAAACCACTCTTTGGTCTAAGGGGGCTTCCTAATAGGGCAAACACTTGCAGAAACAATACATGTCTTGGTATTTTTTATTTTTTATTTTTAAATGCAGAATTTCCAGAATTAAAGACCTGGAGGTTATTGGACACAGAAGTATAATTTATTTATTTATTTATTATTTATTTATTTTGTCACATTTCTATGCCACCCCTTTCCCAAGGGACTCTGGGCAGCTTACAGCAAAGAATAAAACAATGCAACAATATCCCATACAAAAGTTAAAAGAAGACATTAAAACATTAAAACACATACACTCCAATTTGTGGCCGGGTCTCACAAGATCACTATAACAAGATCAACAGCCCCAGGCCTGCTGGAAGAGCCAGATCTTCACCGCTTTCCGGAAGGCCAATAGGGTGGGGGTGGTCTGGACTTCAGGAGTAATTGGTTCCAGAGAGCCAGGGCAGCCACAGACAAGGCCCTCCCCTGCGGGCCTGCCAGCCGACATGGTTTAGCTGACGGGACCCGGAGGAGACCGACTCTGTGGGATCTTACTGGTCGCTCGGAGCTATGTGGTAGAAGGCGGTCTCGAAGATAGCCTGGCCCTGAGCCATGCTTGATCCTTATTGACATTATAAGCTTTGGAAAAATCCCAATCTGAAAACAGCAGAATCTATCATCTTTTCTCTATCACAAATGTTTAAAGTTCTAAATTTCTATTGTCAGTAGAATCTACAGTTCAAGTTTTAAGGAAATGAAGTGTGTTTCTTGCCCTCCTAAATTGAGATTGGTTCAACAAAATATTGTTTGTCTTTTAATGTTGATCGGGCAGTTTAGAGAATGTTTATAAAAGGCTGGCTGGCAATTTTATTAGGGTAGATGTGAAAATGGTGGTTGGGACACTCGTGCATAGGATTTGACCTAGCTGTAATTATCATCCTGTTTTGGTTTAATAGCCAAAACTTTCTAGAAAGAATATTACGGTGTAAAGATGTGATGGTGATTTTGAACTCTATACCAAAAATGTAATTTATTAATATATACATTTATCAAGAAGACCCAAAAATGCCACTCATTTACTATACAAAACCAATGGCACCTTTTATTTACCTTGGATTTACAGGCAGGGACGGATTTAATCATAAGTATTTGTTGTTGTTAAATTGTTGTGGCTCTCTGAACTTGATTGTTTGTTTTCAGATGTTTCATTACTCAACTAGCCAACATCAGGGCTAAGGTATTCAGCCTTGAAAGGTAGTTGTGAGTTACATAAGATTTTACTACCATTTTTTGCTATGGTTATTAAACAAATGACTGTCATTAAGTAAATCAGGTGGTCATTAAATAACTTTCCTTATCGACTTTGCTTATTGGAAGCCAGCTGAGAAAGTCACAAATGGTGAACCTCAAGACCGCGCAGCCATTGTAAATGCATGCCGGTTGCCAAGCACCCACATTTTTATCGCCTGACTGTGGGAATACTGCAATAGACATAAGTGTGAGGACTGGTCATAAGTGCAAGGACTGGTCATAAGTCACTTTTTTTCAGTGCCATGGTAACTGTGAAGTTTCGCTAAGTGAATGATTGTAAATGAACAACAGCTTGCCTTCAGAAGTTGTGGGTGCTTCACAGCAGTGAAATCTAAAATTTGTTACTACCGGTTCTGTGGGTGTGGCTTGGTGGGGGGATAATGTGACTGGGTGGGTGTGGCCAATTTTTTTTTTTTACTTTTAAAACCATTTTTTCTACAACCTCTTCGGCGAAGAGGTTGTAAAAAAATGCTTTCAAAAGGCTCTGACAATCCCAGCTGAGTTGCCTGATCGGCAGAGACTTTTTTTCTTTTAAAAGCTTCTGACGATCAGGCAACACAGTTGGGATCGTCAGAGGCTTTTAAAAGAAAAAAAGCCTCTGCCGATCAAGCAACTCAGCTCGGATCGTCAGAGGCATTTAAAAAAAAAAGCCTCTGCCCATCAGGCAACTCAGCTTGGATCGTCAGAGGCTTTTAAAAGCATTTTTTCTACAACCTCTTTGCCGAACCTCTTCTGAAGAGGTTGTAGAAAATGCTACCACAAGGTGGAGACATGTCTACATTGTGGAGTTACTGAATACAATAGCAAGAATCTCATAACAGACCACTATAACATATCCCTGGAATCAGTGGTGGGTTCCTCCCGGTTCGATCCGGTTCGGTTGAGCCGGTAGGGTGACATATGACGTCACTGAACCGGTTATCCCCCCCAGCCCTCCCACCCCCCCACGTTATTCTTACCTTTTATTTGGTCCCACCCTCAATCTATTGCTGCCTCCTGAGTCCCAGCTGATGACTAGAGGGAAAAAAACTGTTTAAACTCTTGCCGTAGGGCTTCAAAGGGCCGTCCTACAGCTGATCAGTGTTAAAAGCAAACAAATGAGTCGGGTCGTAAGTGCGAGGACTGGTCGTAAGTGCGAGGACCTTCCAGAAATGACTTTGACCAGCTAGCCATGCCCACCTAGTCACATAACCTCCAAGCCACACCCACAAAATAAGCCACGCCCACAGAACCGGTAGTAAAAAAATTTAGAACCCACCCCTGCCTGGAGTGCAAATGTCTATACTGAAGAAAAACAGGGAAATCTTGAATTATTTCTTTTCTTATTTAGTTTTTTTGGTGGGGGGGGGTTATTTTATTTTAGCTACTCTTCAAAACACCTGAAGGCAGGACATAGGCAGCAATAGATGGAAATTTATGAGGGAGAGAACCAACCTAGAAATAAGGAGAAATTTCCTGATAGTTAGAACAATTAACCAGTGGAACAGCTTGCCTCCAGAAATAAGGGTGCTCCATCCCTGGAGGATTTTAAGAAGAGATTAGACAACCACTTGTCCTGAATGATATAGGGTTTCTTGTTTGAGCAAGGGGTTGGACTAGAAGACCTCCAAGGTCCCTTCCAATTCTGTTATTCCATTATTCAGTTTCTTTTATATTTTTCCCTGTGCTGTCTCCACAGGCCTTTTTTAAGAGTCTTTCTATGGCGCTTTTTCTATTTCAGATAATATTGACATAATTTTCAATTTAACTCATGAGATGTTATCCATTGTAATACCTTTATAAAACTCATTTTTTAAAAAAAATTATATATCTCTGAGTGACCTTACCCTTTTGGTCCCCATGTCTGTTTCATTGGCATTTGAAAGGATTGGGTTTTACAGACCCTATCAGTCTTTATCTTAGCTGAACAGTTGAACATATTTAATCTCTATAGCTCTAGAAATTTTAGACTTCTTCTAGTAACATAGATAAAAAAAAAAAAAATCAGCCGCTGTAGATAAAAAAATCAGCCTCTATAACAAAAAATTCTGATAGAAGTTCAAAAGAAATGGGAAGCCAAAAGCGCCTCAGTATAACTTAAGGCAATATCTTTTTATTCTTGACATTCTTGTCAGAGTATGCAGTACTTGTAATTTCCTAAAGATTTCAGACCATATTTTATTGTAAGGAACAAAAAGCTCTGATACCTTATTGAATGCTGCCATCTACTGTTCAAAAGAGAAATTTTATATATACCAAACAACTTTTCTAAAGGACTATAGTTTTTAACTATAAAGGTCTGTATGAAGAGGTGTTTGTTAAAGAATATTGCATTTATTTGTATATCAAATATCTTAGTCTCCTTTTTTCAAAAGCATTCATGCTACCTATAATATGATTGATTGATTGATTGATTGATTGAATCAGAATCAGAATAGAGCTGGAATGACCTTGGAGGTCTTCTGGTCCAGCCCCCTGCGCAAGCAGGAGAGCCTATACCCATGATGGCAAATCTATGGCACGCGTGCCACAGGTAGCACACGGAGCCATATTTGTGAGCATGTGAGCATTGCCCTAGCTGAGCTGCAGTGCCCATGTGTGCGCTGGCCAGCTGATTTTTGGGCCTTCTGGTCCCACCTGAAGTTGGGAAATGGGCTATTTCCGGCCTCTGGGGGGCCTCTGGGCAGGTGTGGGAGGCCATTTTCGTCCTCCCCAGGCTCCTAGAAAGGCTCTGGAGCCTGGGAAGGGCAAAAAACAGGCCTACCAGGCCCACTAGTAACCTTTTTGACATTGCGTGCCAAAAGAGGGAGTGTGGGGGTCAACGCGTGCATGCCCGGGGGGCGGGGCACAGGGGCATTGAATTATGGGTGTGGGCATGGGCACGCATGACCTCCCCACGCTCCCCGTGCTTTTGGCACGCGACAGCAAAAAGGTTAGCCATCACTGGCTTATATCATTTCAAACAAGTGACTGTCCAGTGCTTTCTTAAAAAACTCCAGTGATGAAGCACTCACTTCTGAAGGCAAAGCTGTTTCACTGGTTAATTGTCCTCACTGTTAGGAAGTTTCTTCTTAATTCCAGGTTGCTTCTCTCCTTGATTAGTTTCCACCCAATGTTTCCTGTCTTGTCTTCTGGTGCTTTAGAAAATAAGTTGACCTCTTTGTGGCAGCCCCTCAAATACTGGAATACTACTATCATGTCCCCCCAGTCCTTCTTTCTCTAGACCAGCTAAACCCAAATCCTGCAAACTGTTCTTCATATGTTTTAGTCTCCAGGCCTTTAATCCTCTTAGTTGCTCTTCTTTGCACTTTTTCCAAAGTCTTGATTGATTGATTGATTATTGATTGATTGACTATGCGACATCAAGTCATTTTTTGATACCTAGCAACAATATGCATATTGTCTTCCAAGACGAACTATCCCTAACTTGCTCCTTCAGATTTTCTAATGGTGCACTCAATCACCATCGTAACTAAGTCTATCCACCTTGCTGCTGGTCATCTTCTTAAAACATAGCTCATAGAATAATAGGATTGGAAGGAACACTGGAGGTCTTCTAGATATACCTGGTTCTCTCAATTGTTCATCATATGGGTTAGCCCCAGATCCTTTATCATCTTAGTTGCTCTTCTCTGGACTCTTTCTAAAGCCTCAATATCCTTTTTGTATCAAGATGACTTAAAACTGGATGCAGTATTACAAGTGTGGTCTCACCAGAGCAGTATAAAGTGGTATTATCATTTCATGTGATCCTTAAACTATCCATTTGTTGATGCAACCTAGGACTGCATTGATTTGTTTGGTAACTGCAGCACGCTACTGGCTCATACTTAAGTAGTGGTCTACTAAAACACCTAGATCTACTATTGAGCTAGATGCCTATGTGTAGGACCTTAATTTTCTCACCACTGAATTGGATTTTGTTAGATAGAGCTCAGTGTTCAAGTCTGTAAAGGTCCTTCTGAATCTTGAGTCTATCGTCTAAAGTGTTCTGTGGTCTACTTTCACAAATGCCTTAAGGTAAAAGTAAAGGTTCCCCTCACACATATGTGCTAGTTGTTCCTAACTCTAGGGGGTGGTGCTCATCTCCGTTTCAAAGCCAAAGAGCCAGCACTGTCTGAAGACATCTCTGTGGTCATGTGGCCAGCATGACTAAACATCAATGAGGTGAGGTCAACAGTAGACAGTTTAAGGTTAAAGTGTTGGGGGTTTGGGGAAGAAACTACAGAGTCAGGTAGTGCATTCCAGGCATTGACTACTCTGTTACTGAAGTCATATTTTCTGCAATTGAGTTTGGAATGGTTTACTTTGAGTTTGTATCTATTATTTGCTCGTGTATTGCTGTGGTTGAAGCTGAAGTAGTCATTAACAGGAAGAACATTGTGGCAGATAACTTTATGTACTATGCTTAGGTCAGACTGAAGTCAGCGTAGTTCTAAGTTGTCTAAGCCCAAAATTTGAAGACTGGTGGCATAAGGTATTTTATTGTGGTTAGAGGAATGGAGGACTCTTCTTGTAAAATATATCTGGACTCTCTCGATTGTATTTATGTCCGATATGCAGTGCGAGTTCCAGACAGATGAGCTGTATTCAAGAATTGGTCTAGCAAATGTTTTGTATGCTCTAGTTAGTAGTACAACATTACCAGAGAAGAAGCTATGCAAGATTAGGTTAACAACTCTTAATGGCTTTTTGGCAATGTTGTTACAGTGGGCTCGGGCACTTAGATCTTTAGAAATGAGTACTCCATTTTTTTAGTCCCATATTTTTCCACTGTCCTCTCACTTTTAGTACCAGGGCTTCCGTACTCTTTTCATTTTGTCTATCAAGGTTATATCATCAGCATAGAACAGGTTCTGACATTTCTTCATTCACTTTTAAGGCCACACTCACCTTCTTCCATGACACCTTCCTTTAATATAAATTCTGCATATAGTTGAATAAATAAGTGGGGCGGGGAGGATTCAGTCTTCTCACACTTCTTTGCCAACTCGGAACCAGTCTGGTCCAACATGTTGCCTGGACTGTGGCTTCCTGGTACAGTGTATAAATTAGTTCCTCATGAGGACCCTGAGATGTTCTGGAATTCCACTTCTCACACTCCTGAGCACATTCCACAGCACAATGTAGTTGACAAAATCAAAGGCTTTTCTATAATTGATACAGCACATGCTATCTCCTTTTCCATATTCTTTGTTTTTTTCAATTATTCAGCATGCATTGGCAATAATGTCGTGTGCTCCTCAGCCTTTTCTAAAACTAGCGTGAACATCTTCCACCTCTTTTTCCATGCAGAGCTCCAATCTGGATTGGAAGTTCCTAAGCATTATTTTGCTAGCATGTGAAATCAAGGATATTGTGCAATAGCTTGCACACACTGTTAGATCTCCTATTTGGGGTATTGGGATGTATTCCAATTGGTTAGCCACTGTGTATTTCCCCCAATTTCTTGGCATAGCTTGGTTAGAATCTTGAATGATTTTTATTCTACTGTTTGCCATATTTCGGTAGGTTTTCCATCAGTTCCTGTGACTTTCTGACATGCTGATGTAACTTCATTTTCTAGTCCTAAAGGTTCTTGTAAATAAGGAGTATCTACTAAAGTATCTTTAGATGTGAATGTCTCTACTGCATAGTGTTTCAGAATACTCCTTTCATCTTTTTTATCTCTTTTAAATAGGTTACAGGTTACTATCTGCCCATTGATATCCATTTAGTATATCAATTCAAGGTTGGAAAGTCCTTCTGAGTTCAGGTCAAAGTTTTTCCTTCTTTTTCCATAGTTGCTTCCATCTTCAGTGTTGTAACTTATGTTGTTACAATACTGCTCCTTGCCTTTTCTGAAACGCTTCATTAAGTTCTTTTCTGAGGTATTTGTCTTTCTTGGCTTTGGCTTCTCTTCTCTTCTTGGCAATTTCCATGAATTGTTTTGACATCTAGTATGCTTTATTCTCTTCATGTTTGGCAGTCTTTTTTCATAATCATCCTTAACAACTTCTTTAAATTCATTCCATAATTTCTCTATTTCTCTATCAGGTTCAGAACTTCAAAGCAATTCCTGATGTTCTCCTTGGGAAAAAAAGATAGGTATATGTTCAAGATCATATTGTGGAAACTGATTGGCTTTTTTCTTCTTTAGATTAATGTGGAGCTGTTAGATGAGCAATTTGTGATCTGCTACACAGTCAACACCCGGCTATGTCATTGATGCTATATTTCAGCTCATCCATCCTCTTTTAGTAATAACATAGTCAAATTTTCTTCTACGTACTGTCCATGTACAGAAGCATTGTTTTGGTTGTTGAAGACAGGATTAGATATGAAGAAATAATTAGCGTAGCAGAAATTCATAAGTTAGTCTCCTGCTCTATTGCAATTTCCTAAGCCAGGGGTCCCCAATGCCTGGGCTGCGGCCCACTACTAAACCATGGCCTATTCGGAACTGGGCCATGCAAATAGTAGGCTGGTGCGCATGCACTGTTGTGGTCCGCCGGTGGCCTGCAGAGCTGGTAGCAGAGTCAGACAGTGTGGAGGTTGGGGAGGAATATGGGCCAGTCCTGGAGTTTGGGGAAGGCTCAGACGAGGGCTCTGCGTCAGAGGCAGAGAGGAGACCAGGGCCATCTGGGAGTTATGTGCTGCCTCCAGAACCTCCAGAGTTGGACATCAGCAAGGCAGAGGAACATGGGGAACCCTGTTCCCAGTGTGTGCATGCGCAGAGCTGCCAGGTCAAGAACAGTTAAAACAAAAGGGATGACTCGGGAATAGGGCTTGGAGATGATTGGCCCCTCCCATAAGACAAAGGAGGAGCAAAGGCACATGAGCCTTTGCAGGAAGCAACTTTGTTTGTTCTGGTCAGTTTAAATTCTGAAGCTCCATTTTGACTCTGTGCTCCATGTGGCCTTGCAAAGCTAATTGCCAATTAGGTCTTTGGCAGTGTGTCAAGGGAGATAAAAGTAGGTACTTATCAGCCTTATCCTGAAGGACTGTGGCAGACTTCTGTCGGACTCTTTACAAACTATTTGTGACTCATTGCGGGCTGTGAATGAACATAATTCACAGCTGTTGAAATAAAAAGAGGGTTCTTGGGATTAATCGTGTGTTTTTTACTGTCTCAGGAAGCCTAAATCAGAACAATATAATTTGTCCACCAAAATCATCAAGTCTGTAGAATGCCATCCAGATCTTCTTTCAAATGCCATATTGAGGATGCAATAAGAAACAGTGAATATTTCTTAGGTTATTGGTCCCTTTCTAGCACACTAATTAAAAATATTTTTTTGAGATGTCCAACAGCCAAGCATCTCTGTTTTGCTTTCTATAACTGGGCAGAACATGCTTTTTTCTTTGGATCTACAGTGTTTTCCCGAAAATATGATCTACTCAGAAAGTAAGTCTTAGCTTGATTTTTACATGTGTGCCCAATATAAGCCCTTACTCCACCCAAATAAGCCCTAATTAAGACCTTACCCACTCCAAGATGCATGGGGAAAAATTAAGCTAGAGTGAGGATGGGAGGGTGTGAAGCTGCCCTACTACTTACCTTTGGATAGTTGCAGCCAGGCCTCACACACTCGACCCATGTCTTTTGTTGCAGCCAGCAAGACTTTCCTGAAGGGTTCTGTAGCTGCTAGGAAAACCCTGCAGAAGAAATGGGCCAAGGTGTGTGAGGCCTGGCTGCAACTATCCAAAGCCCAAGAAGTTCCTGAAGGACTCTGACAGCAAAACAGAGGCCGGGGGCAACACACAGAAGTGTGGTGAGTCAGTGGACGATATCCTCCCCCCTGAAAATAAGACCTGGTCCCTTTTTTGGTGGCAAAAAAAATATAAGACAGGGTCTTATTTTCAGAGAAACATGGTATTAAGGTTTATTCTTTCAACAATTGCCCAGCAATAGTTCTGAGATGGATGTACCCGTTATTTTCTGATCATTGTCTACACCAGAGTTATTTTACTACAGTAAAATAATCTGATTATTTTATAGAGTATATTTAATATACTACAGTATATTTAATCTGATTAGAATATATATATGATCTGAAAATAAATACATTTGCTTTTAATTTCAACTTCCCTACAATTTTACGTCATAGACCTTGAGTATCCCGTATACAGTAGATGAATAAACTGATACTGCAATGCACTGATTTATGATCTCCAAAATTGTGGAAGGAATGTAAGGAGCATATTTCCAAATTCAAGCCATACCCTCATACATATAATTCTCACAAGGAGGGAACGGTGACATTTTAGGAAGAATTGTTTGCATCAGTATAACATGTATCACAGTAATGTGCTCCATCAATAGAGCAGAGAATTATTTGGAATACAAATATAATGTCACTCGGGGGGGGTTATACAAAGAGGTTCTTTTTACAGATGCGGGCAGATGGCAGTTGAAGACATTAGAGACACTGTTGGATGAAGGGATTAATTTAACTTGGTTACAATATAATCAACTTCAACTGAGATGGAAAGAGGACCAAAAAATTGGTATTATGTTGCATGAGGAAGAATTGGTTAGACATATAAAAGAGAAAGGTCCAATGCATATTAAAAGGCTTTATAATCACTTCCGGTTTGCTGCTGGCCGCCGCCAGACGTTCCTCTGGGATCGTCAGCTCCCTCTGCCTGTATAGAGCCGCCGTTACAGCGGATGGCGGCTCGAAAAAACTCCGTTTCCAAGAGGAAACGGAGAGAGAGCCGGCAGGGGTGGGTAGAACTCCCCGCAGAGTCCCAAAAGTTTTTTTTTTTTAACTTTTGGGACGGAGCGGATGAGAAGCCCCATATCCCCTGCCGCTGCTCCGGGCTTTGGGAGACCTCTGCCTATGCAGAGCCAGGCGTCAAGAGCAAGCCTGTGAATCTAAAAGAATAATTAAAGAAATGAAGAACTGGACCCTTAATACTGAACCGCAAGTATCTCACCCTTTCAAAAACTATTTAAAAGAAAAGAGCAGAGGAAAAGAGGGAAAAAGAGCCCTCTAAAATGGCGTCTGCTGTGGCTGGAGAAGGGCTAAAAGGGAAAGTCCTTCCGTTTTTCATTATTACAATGTAGCGGAATAAATATCATTGGCTACATTTCTAGAGAAACCTCGCTCCTGTGCTGCTCAGAAGTTTTTTTTAATGAGGGAAAGTCTTTTAGTTTTCTATTTCTTCTCTTATTTTTGCTAAATCTTGTCTGTGTGGGAAATGGCATCAGGACTTATACAGCTGGACAAACAGGGGGGGGGGAATTTCCCCCCTTAAGAAATTGCGCCAACAAATTTCAACTCTCCAGCGTCAGAAACCCGATTTTAATATATTAGAATTTATCCTTGAAGAGATTGTAAGAAGGGATGAGATTGTGAATCAGCAACTTGAAAAATTTAAGCAGGAAATTAAAGAAATTGGTGAATTGGTGAAATCAGAGTCTGACTTCTTGAATAAAAAGATTTCAAAAGTTGCTAATGGTTTATCAGGCTTTCTGATTCGGATGGAGGCAAAGACTGAATTATTAGAGACTAAAATGAAGGAAGTCGAGGAGAATTTGGATGACATGACTCAAAAAATTAAAAAGGATTTGATAAACATTCAGGATAATAGCTTGGAAGACAAATCTAAAATGGAGACTGACCAAAAGATTGGTAATGAGGAAAATGTACAACAGAGGATTGAAAGAGAAGTTTTAATGATTCAATATAATTTTACAGAATATGCAATTAGATTGAGAGGTCTGCAGGAAAATAATAGAGATGATTTAAGGAAAGTATCTTCTGAAATTCTGGCTGGGATCTTAAAGGTTCAACCTGATGAAGTGTATTGCAGGATTGATAGAATTTATAGAATAAACTCCTGGTGGGCAAAGCAAAGGCAACTGCCTAGAGATGTGGTGATCTATTTTACAGATAAAGAAATTAGGAATAATATTGTGCAGAACTCTTTTAATTCCAATTTGCAATTTCATGGAAGAAAGATTTGGATTTTCAAGGAGCTCCCGCCCAAGATGTTAATGGAGAGGAAGAAATTTGGCTTTTTAGTGACTGAATTAAAAAAAAGAAATATCCTATTCAGGTGGGACATCCCAGCTGGTTTAATATTGAGATATCAAGGCGTAAGATATCAATTGCACACTGTTGAAAAAGCGGAAGATTTTTATCAAAAAATTCTAAAAATGAATTTAACACCTTTAGGCATAATACAGGATAAGCAAAAGGAGTTGGAAATAAAAGGAAAACATCAAATTACAGAGGCTGTGATGGATAAATTGTCTTTGGACTCCTTGGAGACCCCAGCTGGACTGTTTATAAATAAGAGAGCAGTGTCATTCGAACCCAAGGTGATGAATCATCAAGTCACAGACAAGTGCGCAAATCAATTAGTTGATATACAAGTGATGGAGAAGAAAGATGAGATGATAAAATTAACCCAACAAGAACAATCCACAAAGCAGAATGAAAATCAACCAGCAGATATACAATTGGTAAGCAAGAAAAGAGGATGGAAATTCAACCCGAAAAAGAAAAAGAAAAGAAACAGATCTTATAGAAACAGCAATTTCCAAACTAAGCAACAGTGAAGCCAGGCGCTTTAAAAAATGAATGAATATTAGAAAAGACAGTGGTGGCGAACAATTGTCTGATACTATCCTGAGGATTGTGGCAGATCTCTGCAAGGCCATGATTTTGGGAAGTGGAAAGAGCCTCACTTTGTTGGATTTGAATCATCTAATTTTTTCTTATTTACTTTTTTTTTTCTCTTGGAAATATATTATAACTACTTTGAGTTATAAGGCAGGAGAGTTTTGCTGGGGCATGCAGAAGATCTGGATGTTACTCAGTAGGATGACGGGAATTAACAATCCTGATGAATACCACAACTATAACCATACGGATATATTCATAATTATAATGTCACTCGGGTGGTTGTTTTTACTTTTATACAGGTGTGAGGATATCTACTACTGATGGGGGCAGAAGATGACTGAAGATTTTGAACAAACTGTTGCACCAGCATGTTATTTTACCCTATTATGGGTGATGGATTTAACAATCTAGTGGAAAGACATCAAAGAAGATATTATATGGATCATAAACTTAAAGTTATTGTCTTTTCTCTTTTTACATAATGAAATGCATATATAGATATGTGTATATCTTAGTAAAGTGGGCAGTTGATTATATTTAGAATCGTATTGCATGATTTTGTAGGAATTGAAGGGCTGAAATAGGTTAGTTTACTGATTGTTATAAAATGGGATGCATATATAGATATGTGTATATTCTAGTAAAGTGGGTAGTGGATTATATTTAGAATTGTATTGTCTGATTTCAAGTCATATATTTAGAGGAGTGGAGGAAGTGGACAGAATTGAACAAATTTGGTTGCAGGGAGAAGGCCGATTTAAAATGTTATATTAATATATATAAAAGATTAAAGGTTAATTTGTAATAATACTCAATAAGTTTAGGGGAGGAGAAAAAGGGCAGATTACCGTAAAAATGGGAGTTATAAGATTAACAAGTTAAGGGTCAGTATTCCGAGAAGGGATTAAGGGAAAGGGAAGATATTATGTATGTAACTAGTTATGAAATAGCCTATTGTTGTGAAGAAGTCACAGGGGGGGTTGGGTGGAAAGGGTGGGTTAGGGAAGAGGGGGGGGAAAAGGGGGAAAAACTCGTATTTGAAAACTTTTTCAATAAAAAAAAAAAGGCTTTATAATGTCTTGTTAGAAAGAGATTCAGAAACTGAATTGGTTAAAGATTGTATGATTAAGTGGGCACAGAATTTTGAAGAACCAGTGATGTTGGAAACATGGGAAAAAATTTGGGTTCAGAATGTTAAATTTACAGTCACAGAATTTGAGGGAAAATTTCTATAAAATGTTTTATAGATGGCATTTAGATCCTAAGAAACTGTCATGCATGTACCCTAATGTTCAGCCAAAATGTTGGAGATGTGATTGTTTAGATGCTACATACTACCATGTCTGGTGGACTTGCAAGGAAGTTAAAGCTTTTTGGATAAAAATTTGGTAGGTTATGCAGAATGTTTTGAAGAAAAAAATTCAATTTTCTCCACAATTGTTCTTACTGGGTATAGTTAAGGGTTTTACATTGGGTGAAATAAAGTTGATATTGTATATGATAACAGCAGCGAGATTATTGATAGGTAAATACTGGAAAAATGAAGCCTTGCCCACTATCGAGGAATGGACTTTGAAGATGGCCAGTTTTGCAGAGATGGCGAAGATTTCAGCATACTTAAAAGATTGCTCACAAGAGACTTACGAGTGGGAATGGAAAAAGTGGATAGCTTATGTGCAGAACAAATATCAGACAAGGAAGTATCAAATAGCTTTTAACTGAAAATGTTATATTAAGATAGAAATATTTTAATTTAGTCAAGATGAAAAATTATACGGGGGATGGAGGGGTTCAAGTTTTATATAAAGGGTTTTTTTTTTTCTTTTTGATGTGAGCATATTCTGTGGAAGTCCGGGGGGAGGGTTAGGGAGGGTTAGGGAGGATGAGGTTGGGGAGTTTGGGGTGGGCTGAGGGAGTGGGGGGGAAATGAGGTGAAAATGTAATTGTAAAACTTTTGCAATAAAAAAAAAATAGAGCAGAGAATGGATTTATTTTAGACATGATATCAACATTTCAATTCTAGCTTGCACTATCTAGGACCAAGAACAGTGGAGTTATTGGCTGTGATGTGTATAGATGTAGTATGCATACATAAACACCTTTTCACATCATAACAATCAAAGAGAATCTGAATGCTAGCAATAAAAGTGTAATAGAAAATCAAAACAGAAGCTAAAACCAATTCAATTCAAATTTAAATTATACACCAGGAGCAGTGTACCATTTCCAAATCTAACAAATATGAAAATTAGATTCCTCGGCTGGAGCCCTTAAAGCAGAACCTTAACAAGTTGAAGATGCCAAATTGTTTATAATGGCAGCTCCAGTTATTCTGGATTAAAACTGTTGAAGTTCATTGCTTGCTGTCCATATCACTCACATCCCCAAAGAAAGTCTCTAAAAGCATTTCCAACCTACCTGAATGTTGTGGTAATTTTGTGTTAATGTTAATAAGATTTTCCACAACTATCAAGAAGCATTGGCTTAACAGAGCTTCAATTTAAATGCCCCTTTGAATGAAAACAGCAATTCCCTTTAGAGTGGCAGATTGAAGTGGCATCACTTTGATCTGGAGCCTAAAAGGAGCACTTGCAGAAACACTTTCCATCAAAACAAAGAGGCTGCAATGGAGTGTTGACCAATTTAAAAATGTGGCTCAAGGATCTGAAGCAGGGCAAAGTGATTTATTTTTCTGAGCTGAAACAGTATCTTAAATTGGGTTTGTGCAATGGTGTAGCTTTTAAGCAACACCTTGAAATGGAATGGCTCTTATGGTTGGACTCTTTTAAAATAACAATCAGGATCAGGACCACTGAGTATGCCCATGCTCTATCTTTAACTATTTGTTTCTTAGGATGGAAACTGCCAAAGAGACCACCAAGAAACAACCTCAAAAATTACACCTTTCCCCACCTGGTTCTACTGTTCCCCAAAGTCATTGTCCTATTAAGAATGTCCAGATGTCCCTGGAGATGTAGACTAGACTGCAAAATTGGAGAAAAGAAAATCCCAGAAGGTGACACTTCCAAGAGATGTATATACCCGAAAATAAGACCAATATTTTTTTTGGGCCCCAAAATAAGCATTAGGGCTTATTTTTGGGGGTGTCTCATTTTTTCCATGTACAGGAGGCCATGCAGCGCACCAGCGTCACTGCCGTGAGGCAGGGGTGGTGAAGCTGCCCCACACGTCCCACACTGGGTTACCTCAGGGCCTCTGCAGCCAGGCCACCCACACCTGCCTCACCTCGCAGTGGTGACTCCAGCAGCCCCATCCAGCAGAACTGCATGTGGCCATCAGCCCATTTCTTCTGCTTGCTTGCGGCCACAACAGAGCAGGCAGCTGAGTGACATGTTAATTTTAATTAAATTGAGATTTGTAAACCACCTAGATCACTCAGGTAAGATGGATGGTGTAGAAATGTAAATAAAGTAAATAAAGACAAATAACATCATTTCTAATCATGGTATTGGCCCTGTCCACTACTTTGGCAATAGAAAGTCATCTCAGTAGGAAATATGCCCCTCTAGGCTACTACTACAGCTTTTACAATTGGTACAATGCAATAATTTGGAAAGGCACTACTTTTATGAGTGAAAAATCCCAGAACCTATTGCACTATTTTATTTCATTTTCTATAGGGATACATCAGTAATAATCTCACCTCCTGCTTTGGGTAGCAGTTCTTTATGCTACCACCTATCTTCTAGTACCTCACTTTGCATTTTCTCCCAATTCCAATGTGTGACATTATTACAATCTATCAACTTCTGGACCATCTTTCCAGGGGTAAAATCTAAAAATTTTGCTATCTGTTCTGTGGGTGGAGCTTAATTAGTGGGCGGGGCTTGGTGGTAAGGTGACTGGGTGGGCATGGCCAAGTCAATGTCACTTATTTGCCCTTTTTTAATCTACAAAACACAACACAACACAACTGGCTCACCCACAATGTAAAAGCAACTGTGCTAGACTCAAAATGGCCCCGCAACAAGCAGGAACCTCACACAGCCACAAAAAGTCCAAAAAAACAACTTTCACACTTTACACACACACAACACAACACAACACAACTGGCTCACCCACAATGTAAAAGCAGCTGTGCTAGACCCAAAATGGCCCCTGCAATAAGCAGGAACCTCACACAACCACAAAAAACCCCAAAAACCAACTTTCACACTTTACACACACAAAATTCCACATACAGCTTTGTGAGATTTTGTGTGTTTGTGTAGTTAGAGTGAAACACTACAGAAACACACTAAATCTCAGAAAGCTGCACAAATATTATTTTATTTTATTTTATTTTTATTTTTATATAAAAGCAGCTAAATTTAAAACTTCCTAAACTTTAAATGGCTAGGTCTAAAAAAAGAACAACTAAAAATAACCCAAAGCTCCCAAAGGGGAAAAAAACTTACCCAATAGAACAGGGGTCTCCAACCTTGGCAACTTTAAGACTTATGGACTTCAACTCCCAGAATTCCTCAGCCAGCTTTGCTGGGAGTTGAAGTCCACAAGTCTAGGCAGGCAGGCAGAAAGAGCTGCTCACCGATGAGCTTGATTGCAGGCAGGGAGATTCAGTTGCTTGCTGATGCATGGATTGCAACCGTCATGCGATCAGCAGCTAAGGTAAGCAAACTGGAGGCTGGGGGTGGGGGGAGAAAAAAAAGAAACTTTTTTTCTATTACATGGCTCTGGCGATCCAAGCTGAGTTGCCTGATTAGCAGGCAACTCAGCTGGGATGTCAGAGCTTGGCTGGTCAGAGCCATTTAAAAGGAAAAAAAGGCTGTGATGGTTGTGGGGCTCAGCTGGGCATGGGGGGCGGGGGCAGGGATTTTTGCTACCAGTTCTCCAAACTGCCCATCGCCATTGCTACCTACTCACCCGAGCCAGTCCGAACCGGGAGCATTTCACCCCTGCATCTTTCCCACGTCCTCTTCTGGCTTGTAGCCAAATAGGAAGACCTGTCTATAGACCTGTTTGGATAGTTGCTCTAAGAAAAACTCACTGACTTCCTTAAAAGTGTATTGGACCTTGCATGATCATCTCATACAGTATATGTATGCAGTTTGCACTTCGTAGGTGAAGGACTAATAGAAATCAAGTGTCTTCTGCTGTAAAACCCTGAAATTCCTTTTGATTTCACTTCTAATATTCACTAGGCATAATTTTAAGCTATGATTTACTGTAGTAGAGAGCTGGGCATATCCCCCTTGGATAATTCATAAGCCAGGAACAATACAAAACCAGCTAAATATTTCTCAAAAACATAATAATTGAACTTCCCCTTCTAATCAACGCTGTCCAGGAATATATCAAGATTCTTAATTTATCTATTTTGGACACTTGTACCTCTTCATGGTGATGGCTGGGAGTGTTAGATCGATTGCAGCCTTTCTTTCTGTAGATAAGGGGCATGCTCTTCTATATAATCTCCAGCTACAATTCCAATCCCTTTAATTGCTCCTCTGTTATTTTTTCTCCTTTTCAGATTATGTTTCCACAGCACGTTTAAACAAGAAAAACATTCACAAGAAGGTGCAATGCTCCCTATAGACCACAAGATGGTGCTGGTCTGCTACAAATTAGTGTAGCAGACCAGTGTAGAAGAAAACTGATTACTGATCAGAAAAAAAAATTCTAAAGAGAATTTATTTCCTCATGCATAATCTGGGAATATGCATAAAAAGTACACACAATTACTGAAAGAAAATTAAAGGTAGTATATCACAATTATACCCATCATCTTTTGGAGATTTCACTCTAAATGTGTTGGCTATTTTTCCAGAATTAGAATATTCCCATCTCTATTGCCTGAACACTTGCTGCAAGTATAAATTTAATCAGAGATTGCATTTTTTTTCTGCTCAGCTCACAGTTTCTTCTTCTATTTTCTCCTCCACTTTTCTCTGTTTGTTTAAAGGACTCCAATATTTTAGTGCCAGGATGAAAAGAAGTATCTCTACAGTCCATGTAACAAAAAGCTATAACTCCTCATAGAAATGTAGATTCACTATCAAGCATGCCAACTGACAATCACCACAGCTTGTTTGCATATTTTTGTTTTATTATGTGCCATCAAATTGTTTCTGACAGCTCATGACCATAGAGAAAGATTGTCTTCTATGACAATCTATTCCTAACCTGTTCTTTCAAGTCTCCCACTCATTGCCCCAGTAATTGAGTTACATTTTTTAATCCATGTGGTTTGGTTGGTAAAAAATACAGGAAGGGTTACCATTGCCTTCATCCTTATAGTCTTTGCAATTGTCACTAAAGTGATCATACAGTATGCAGCCAGCAGCTTTCTATATTACCAGTGTGTTGACCAATATAGGGGCCTGCTGGCTTTAGCTGGGCCACTGCGATGACCTTCCCACCTTGTAATGGTATGTGGGGAAGACCTTGGGGAATGTGGCAAACAGATGCTGCCTAGGGAAAAGTCAGGTAAGAGAGGATAGCCCACAAATTGATAATGGTTGAAGCAAGAGGTTCAGAAGGAACTTTCCCTAGTTTCTCAGGCTGTAAAAGTGATAGCAGGAGATTTGTACTTTTAGACCTAAGAGACTGATGTCACCCTTACCAGATAGATCAGACAGGAAACATGACCAGTTGAGTTCATTCTACTTTATTGCAAGGTTACACTCGCGGTATCTTGCAAGCAGGGGTGGGATTCAAGAATGTTAGCAACCAGTTCTCTGCCCGGTTGCTGGGTGGGCATGGCCATGGTGGGCGTGGCCTACTCGGCCTCCTGCATCATGGTGAAGGGGGTGTTTTCACCCTCCCCAAGCTCTGGAGGCTTTCCTCGAGCCTCCAGGAGGACAAAAACGGCCTCCCCCAGGCTCCTGAGGCCCTCCGGAGGCTGGAAATGGGCCCATTTCCGGACTTCCAGAACTTCCGGGAGGCCCATTTTTTGCCCTACCAGAGCCTCTGCATGGACGTTGCACTTACCTGGCATCCAAAATGCATCGCGTGGAGACTCCTGGGAGGGGAGGGGAGGGGTGGGCAGGGCCAGCCAGTCCTTGCAACTACCAGTTTGGCGACCCAGATGTAAAATTAGCATCTGGTTCGCCCGAACTGGTCCAAACCGGCTGAATCCCACCCCTGCTTGCAAGTCTGAAAGTACAAATATTCTGCCATCTCCTTTACTGACTGAGATGTTAGGGAGAGTCCCTTTTGAATTTCTTTCTCAGCCCTTTATGCAGCTGCAGACTCTCTCTTACCTGACCATTCCATACGCATTTGTTTACTCTTCACCAAAGTTCTTTCCCATATACTATTACACACCTTGAGTGATTCAGCTGAGAATATATATCCTGAGTTCTTTGCCCATCTGTCCCATAAACACACACACCACATATATGCCACAATGAGGCAGCATAGCTCAAGATTTTGGGGGGAAGAGGACTGCATCTTTAGCAAGAATCACATTGTTTTGTCTTTCTGATGCCCTTCTAGTCATGACCCCGATCTCTGTGTAAATTAAAAAAAAAAAAAACCAATAATGTAAGCTGCCAACCAGCCAATAAAAAACAAATAAAAATTCATAAAATGTTTCTTTGGAAAGAAATCTAGAGATTCAAGTTTAGGATAAAACTTGGTCTTATGCTGAGTGGTTTTAAATATAATCATCAATTGATAAACTGAGTTTAAGGAAGGGTGTCTTTAGTGAACTGTGAATATGTTTAAATTTTCCTTAATGCCAACAGACACTACTGCCTTGATGTCTAGCATTTTCTGCCCTCTAATTTTAGCAAAAAATATATTATTGAAAGCACTTATCTCAGTGGTATACACAGAAAACAGCAGTTCCTGCAGAGAAGCACTAATTGTTTTGAAATAAGATTCAAAGCTCTGTTTTTCTGCCTTCCTTCAGGTTTTCTCCCTTGACTTTACTGCTTTGTGCAATGGATTGCTTTAATTTGCAGAGAAAATGTAAACAAATCGAGACATTAGATACACAAAAACAAATGTTAGAAAAGGACCATCAAGTTCCTTAACTTATTGGAAAGCTTAGTTGGATTTTTTCCATTGTCAAAGGAAAGGATCGCTCTCTAGAAATACTCCTGCTGAAAAAATACAAGTACAAATTATGTGAATCAGATGGAAGAAGACTGGAATTCCATCTGCTATGTTCTAGGAACAATCAATTTAACAATTGCTTACTCAAAGTTTTACACATGGAGTCTGGGCTACAAGTTTACTCTCAGCATATCTTCCATATCTCCATATTTTGGATGACGTTTCCAAGATAAGGTAGGGTTTGGCAGCTCAAAATGGGGTTAACACTGTGGGTCTTTCTCCACTACTTTTGTATGTATGTATGTGTAATGAGGGGACATGGTAGCTCAGTCGCTAAGACATTGAGCCTGTCAATCGAAAGGTCGGCAGTTCAATGGTTCGAATCCCTAGTACCGTGTAATGGGGTGAGCTCCCGTTACTTGTCCCAGCTTCTGCCAAGCTAGCAGTTCAAAAGCACGTAAAAAATGCAAGTAGAAAAATAGGGACCACCTTTGGTGGGAAGGTAACAGTGGTCTGTGAGCCTTTGGCATTGAGTCATGCCAGCCACATGATGATGGAGTTGTCTTTGGACAGCGCTGGCTCTTCGGCTTAGAAACTGAGATGAGCACCGCCCCTAAGGCCGGAAATGACTAGCACACAAATGCAGGGGAACCTTTACCTTTATGTGTAATGAACCCTGTTAGAAAACTTGTGTCTAATTGCAAATATCTATCATGAGTTCAATGTCTTTACCCTTATGCTCATCAATTCTGGCCAAAACAAAAGTTTATGTAGTTACAAGACGAGACTGGACTGCCATCTGTCAGAAATGGTGTAGAGTCTTCTGCTTGGGTGTAGGGTTGGACTAAATGCCCTACTGTACAAGGTCCCTTCCAACTCTGTTAATCTATCTATATCTAATTAAAACCTGAAAAATACATGCGAGTCATCTAGCAAACAAATAAACAGCCCATCAGCCATGCATTGTACACTGTCAGAAACACCTGTGCATGTCATGCTCTCTCTTTTTTCCTCACCTACACATTTTATACTCACAAGTAGAAAAAAAATAACTCCTGATGGTTTACCAAACTCCAGTTTTTCTCTCATGTCATCTTGTACATAGATCTGAGCTTATAAAGTCAAAATAATAAAATTACATTGAATATGAGTATAACACGATAAAAATGTGTTTTTAAGTTTGTTTTCAACCAGAAAAGATTTACCTATAAACATCTAATTGGTGTGAAGTAATAAAATATAGTATTTCCATCCTAGCTTTTGGTTTATCGGATTTCCTATTCCGTGGAATAAAACAGGATAAAACTCCATTATCCCAGCAAAGTTAGGAATGCTTGCATCTCTTAAGGCCTTTCTCCACTTACATGTAATCATAGTACAAGCAAAACTTGCTAACTTTTTTTCCTGCTGTGTTTCCACCATGTTGCTTTCATTTCATCTCCAACCCATGAAGGATTCAGGCTTAAGTCCTCTTTAATAGTTCCAGACTGAAGGTTGTATCTTCAAGGAATGCCACCATAACTGACTGCTGTAGTCACTTCATCTTGCAGAAGCTTAATGCACTGTATATAGATTCTCCAAAGTAAAACAAGAATGTGAAATATCTTGAGATTCCAGTGGCTAAAAGCAGAGAGCTGCTGCCTCTGAGTTTACTCCACCTTTAAAAAAACTGCCTGTCATAAAAACACCAATGTGACAATGAGACAAGTATGCAAAAAAAGAGAATAAAGAAGCTTCTTGGATGAGAAGCTAAGCATTTTTAAGCAAAAAAGCAAGACATTCAAGATTACGTGAGGTACTAATACCACTCTATAAAGCCTTAGTAAGACCACACTTAGAATACTGCATCCAGTTTTGGTCATCACACTATAAAAAAGAAGTTGAGACTCTAGAAAGAATGCAGAGACGAGCAACTAAAATGATTAGGGGACTGGAGGCTAAAATATACAGTTGCAGGAACTGGGCATGGCTAGCCTAGTGAAGAGAAGGACCGGGGAGACATGATAGCAGTCTTCCAATATTTTAGGAGCTGCCACAAAGAGGAGGGGGAGAGGCTATTTTCCAAAGCTCCTGAAGGCCAGACAAGGAATAATGGATGGAAACTGATCAAGGATAGATTCAACCTAGAAATAAGAAATTTTCTGATAGTGAGAACAATCAACCAATAGAACAGCTTGCCTTTGGAGATTGTGGGAACTTCATCACTGGAAGCTTTCAAGAAGAGATTGGACTGCCATTTGTCAGAAATGGTGTGGAGTCTCCTGCTTTGGCAGTGGGTTAGACTAGATGACCTACAAGGTCCCTTCCAACTCTGTTAATGTTGTGGCCCGTACGCGGCCTGTGCAGCTAGTAGCTGATTCAGACAGTGAGGAGGCTGGTGTGGCGCTGTGCCAGCAGCCTGTGCAGCTGGCACTTGAGTCAGACAATAAGGAGGCTGGAGAAGATGTGGTGCCAGCGGCAGGGATTCAGCCAAGGCCTTCAGAACCTCCAGAAGCTCCCTTAAGTGAAGAGGACGAAGAGGAGGAGCCTCTTCTTGATGCACGGGCGCGCAGAGCTGCCAAAAGGCAGGAGTGGCTCCTCAGGAGGAGGTCTCCTCAAGAGTAAGTCTTGGGGCTAATTGCCACCCCCTTAGCCTATTTAAGGAGGAACACCGACTGAAGCAATTTGCAGGGAACAACTTAGTTCACATACCTTCGTGTCTTGTCTTGCTTATCTTATCAGCTTCCTACAAATTGCTTCTGGGCATTCTGCCAACCATAGTAAGCTTTCAGTTTTTATTCTTTGAATTCTTGGTGGCTGTTAATGCAATTAATTAACACCTGTTTTGTAAAAGACTGGTTTATTTAGTAAACTAACGTTTGAACGGACTTCATGTGTTCTTTGGGATCCATAGCTGGGGCAGAACAGTTAATCTAATCTAAAGTCCTTTTGGAAAAGCATCTTTGGGACAACCATGACCTGGATGACTGAGGATCTCTTTAGACAAAAAGAGAATGGGGTTTAGAAACCGAAGATGAGAGAACTTCATACTTCTCTCAAATGATCACTGGTGGGTTAAGAGCAAGAGTGAATGAATCAACCAAAAACCACTTTGAATTTGAGACAACATTTGATTCCAACATTTGGCTTCAAAGGGTAATTCAGCTAAACCAATCCAAGTTTTCAAAGCTGTAGAAAGTTCCAGAAAGTCACCTGAAGTCCAAATTACCTTTCAATCCTTCATTTTGAAATAATTCAAAGGCCCTTGATCAGATTTCATGCTAGGATCAGTTCAGAAATCCCAATTCAAAGGGATGATTCAATGAAATTACCCTGTATCTTGACCAACCCTTGTGAATCATTCTCACAATTTCTATGTCAGCTTGGCTATTTCTATGGTTAATAAAAGGGATCTTTATTAAATAACTGAATCACATAATTAACTTTAAACAGATGAACGTAGGTTTTGACGCACAAAGTTATGCCAATCCATTTACCCTCTATTATTTTTTTGCCATTTCAAATTCTTAATTTCTAAATCAAAGTATTTGATGGCACACTGTTTTGTAATTATTCAGCATAGTTGAAACACGAACTTAGAGTTTTTCATTGTATTTCATTATAACCATTGTCTGATACAAGGCTGGGTTCTTTACAGAAATGATACAAAACTAACAGCATAGTATCGGGGTTTTTTCTAAAAAAAAAAAAAATCTGGCATACTCGTTTATCCACCCAGTAGATATCAATATTATATCTCCCTTGACCAGACCATCTGTCTTTCTGGTGATAACGGCTGCTCCTATTCGGATGTGGTGACTTTAGTGGTTTTGCTTTGGATCAGATTGGCATGCAACCATTCACCACTTCCATGTTATAAAACTTGCTGAGTTCCTCTTTTCAATTGCGGTTGGCAGGATTACATTTCATACTGTTTATTTCCCATGAATATATGGTTGGATCAACAACCCTTTAGAACTGTTCCAGATCAAAATTAGCTTATTATGCATGTCCAAGTTGTTTGTTTTGCTTTGCTTTGCTTTACAAAAGAATACATTATTTCAAATTCTTCAAGGCAATGGTCAGGAGTTTTGTTCATGATCAAAGTCGTAAGGTGCCCTTCAAGGAAACTTAAGTCAAATGTACTATAGAAAATATCTAGGATAGGTGAAGTTGATCAATTTTTGTTTAAGATGTTTTGGGATTCCATTTTTCATAAATCCTCTCTCCCCTCAGCGCCCATATGGAAAATGGGATAGAGCAGGGGTGAAATCCAGCAGGTTCTGACAGGTTCTGGAGAACCGGTAGCAGAAATTTTGAGCAGTTCGGAGAACCGGTAGCGGAAATTTTGAGTAGTTTGGAGAATCGGCAAATTCCACCTCTGGCTGGCCCCAGAATGGGGTGGGAATGGAGATTTTGCAATATCCTTCCTTCAGGAGTGGGGAGGGAATGGGGATTTAGCAGTATCCTTCCCCTGGAATGGGGTGGGAATGGAGATTTTGCAGTATCCTTCCCCTGCCATGCCCACCAAGCCATGCCCACCAAGCCATGCCATGCCTACCAAGCCATGCCCACAGAACCGATAGCAAAAAAAATTGGATTTCACCACTGGGATAGAAATTATAGGAATAATAGTGTATGAATATTTGGAGGACTGTGGGTTCCTCAAAGAGATAGAACAATGGAAGAGGCTTAGAAGAGGCCATATTCAAATCTATAGTTAATCAGACAATCATATTTATCAGCCAATTGTTGTCTACAAATACAAATACCTCTTTGTTACTTTCTGCTCTACAACAGGGGTCTCCAACCTTGGCAACTTTAAGTCCTGTAGACTTCAACTCCAAGAATTCCTCAGCAGCAAAGCTTTTTACTGGCTGAGGAATTCTGGGAGTTGAAGTCCACGGGTCTTAAAGTTGCCAAGGTTGGAAACCCCTGCTCTACAATCATCACTAACCTCAATCCTATCAATATTTTTGATAAAGTGTGGTATATAAAACAGCAGTGAAATCCCCCCGGTTCTATTTGGTTTGCTGAACCCGTAGCACCGGCGGCGGGAACTCTGTCCACCCGCCGGGACACCATTATGCCCCTTTTTTTTTACCATCTGCACATACGCAGAAGATTTTGTGCATGTGCAGAAGAGACACATGTGCGCTACCAGGGTGGAATTGATTTAAATCGAGTTGATTTAAATCACAATTTAAATCATGATTTAAATCACTAGTAAAAAGGCTTGATTTAAATCAACTCGATTTAAATCATAATTTTTAAAGAGCAACTGTCATCTCTGCTACTCCGATAGTCCCAGTGTTGCAGAATATACAGCCTTATGCTATATAACTAAGCTCCATTTCATGCTGAATAAACTAAATTATTTATTTTTACCCCAAAAGTTTTTTATTAAAATAAATTAGATAAAAATAAAAAAATTCTGATTTAAATCAAAAAAATCCGATTTAAATAAAAAAAAATCCAATTTTTTTTATTTATTTTTTTAAAAAATCACTGATTTTTATGCAACTTGTGCGCTACCAGGGCACGCGCTCCCGCGCACACCCGTTCCCAAACCGGTAGCAAAGGTAAGTGGATTTCACCGCTGATATAAAACAAACAAAAGAAGTCAATTGTTTTTTCAATAATTATCATTCCGTAGTTTTTTATGCCTGTGCTTCAGAAATGTTGAGTCTCTTATTTCTGTGTATTCCTGTATTCGACCCTATATTCATACAAATTATCCCTCCCCCTCAAAAAATATGAATGAAATGCCTCCCAGATATTAAAGATTTCCCTTCTGAAATAAAGCCTACCTTGCTTTTCTGGAATGAGATACTGCAGGTACAGTCACATAAAACTATTTAGGCTACTAAGGTGATCATATAAAACAACAAAGGTGAATCTTTCACAATGTATATATCCTTACCAGGCTAGTTATCAGAAAAGTTATCCATTTGTCTTCAGACCAAGGATTTCAGATGGCAATCTTTTCTTGCTTTCTACCATAGGAAGAGGGTGAGGATGAAAGAAACATCTCTTTTCTTCCTGACTCAAAGCTGTCCTATTTTACTGACATGTGTCTCAAGCATCAGGCATCAATTAAAGGTAAGTGCCACAAAACAGCTTTAGACTTAGGTTTTATGTATTTATATAATTTAGGTTCGTTAAGAGGAACATAAGAGCCTTGGTGGCGCAGCAGACTAAAGTGCTGTTAAGTAGCACCAGCTGCCTGCAATTATTGCAAGTTCGAATCTCACCAGGCTCAAGGTTGACTCAGCCTTCCATCCTTTCGAGGTAGGTAAAATGAGGACCCGGATTGTGGGGGCAATAAACTGACTTTGTATAAAAAAGAACACCACTTAGGGGGGGCCCGAAAGCCCTACTAAGCAAGTATATACAAAAGTATGAAGGCTATTGCTTAACGCATTGTAAGCCGCCCTGAGTCTCCGGAAAAGGGCGGCATATAAATTGAACCAATAAATAAATAAACATTAAACTGTTCTGGAGTCAAAAACAGCTGATGCTTGGGAATCTGCTGAGGAGAAAAAAATGTGTATAGCACATTGTTCACATTTATTTAAGTGTTTAAAAAATCTGAGGTATAGGCTTTGGAGCAGGGGTGAAATCCAACAGGTTCTGACAGGTTCTGGAGAACCGATAGCAGAAATTTTGAGTAGTTTGGAGAACCGGCAAATACCACCTCTGGCTGACCCCCGAGTGGAGTGGGAACAGAGATTTTGCAGTATCCTTCCCCTGGAATGGGGAGGGAATGGAGATTTTGCAGTATCCCTCCCCTGGAATGGGTAGGGAATGGAGATTTTGCAGTATCCTTCCCCTGGAGTGGGGAGGGAATGGAGATTTTGCAGTATCCTTCCCCTGGAATGGGTAGGGAATGGAGATTTTGCAGGATCCTTCCCCTGGAATGGGTAGGGAATGGAGATTTTGCAGTATCCTTCCCCTGGAATGGGTAGGGAATGGAGATTTTGCAGTATCCTTCCCCTGCCATGCTCACCAAGCCACACCACGCCCACCAAGCCACGCCCACAGAACGGTAGTAAAAAAATTTGGATTTCACCACTGCTTTGGAGTAGATAAAAGACTGAAAAACAGCCATGTTGCTGAAGAAAAACCTTCAAGGTAACACTCTGGAGTATCTCTAGAACTAAAAACAGGGACAAAGTGTTTTGCTCATAAAGTTTATAGACAATTTTATAGAAAATTCAGAAGACATTTTCTTGGCTACCTTTAAATGAAATGAATGCAAGAATATTTCACTTAAATCTTGGAGCGGGGGGGAGAATTCGTTTCCTTTTTTTAAAAGAATCATTTGACCTACTAGAGAACTGGAGAATTCTTTGACGTACTGATTTGGATCCACTCAGGTGTTAATAAAATAAATAAAATAAAAATAAAAGTTATTATATTGAGTTATCTGTGACACCAACAAGCCCTTTGGGTCTTCTGCGTTATTTAATCATAGTCCACCCAGTAACTCCTGACAGCAAACCAAATTTATTAGTATTGTCTGCCGTGTACATATGCATGCTCTGTCATCTTTGAAGTGGTAAACAGGAAATAACTAATGTTGTAACCCAATTTCATTTCACAATGTTAACTTTTTTTCCCTCTCGTTCCCATCGTATAAGGATCAGGGGTGCTATTCAGCAAGTTCTGACAGGTTCTGGAGAACCGGTAGCGGAAATTTTGAGTAGTTCGGAGAACCGGCAAATACCACCTCTGGCTGGCCCCAGAGTGAGGTGGGAATGGAGATTTTGCAATATCCTTCCCCCAGGAGTGGGGAGGGAATGGGGATTTTGCAGTATCCTTCCAATGGAGTGGGGTGGGAATGGAGATTTTGCAATATCCTTCCCCCAGGAGTGGGGAGGAAATGGGGATTTTGCAGTATCCTTCCCCTGGAGTGGGGTAGGAATGGAGATTTTGCAATATCCTTCACCTGCCATGCCCACCAAGCCACACCCACCAAGCCACACCCACAGAACCGGTAGTAAAAAAAATGAATCCCACCACTGATAAGGATGCATAGAGTACCCAATGCTATAGAGATCCGTAATCAGCTGATGTAAACAAATCTTATTACAGGTAGTCCTCAACTTACAACAGTTTGTTTAGTGACCATTCAAAATTACAACGGCACTGGAAAAAGTGACTTACGACCATTTCTCTCACTTACGATCCTTACAGCATCCCCATGGTCACGTGATGTACATTCGGATGATTGACAACTGGTTCATGTTTATGACAGTCACAGAGTCCCGGGCTCATGGGATCCCCTTTTGCGACCTTTTGACAAGCAAAGTCAATGGGGAAGCCAGATTCACTTAACAACTGTGTGACTAATTTAACAACTGCAGTGGTTCGCTTAACCAATGTGGCAAGAAAAGTCATAAAATGGGGCAAACCTTATTTAACAAATGTCTTATTTAGCAAACATGAATTCTGGGCTCTGAGGACCACCTTTACAAGGACTCTCTAGACTCTTCAATAAATTGCTATTGCCGACTTTGATCAGCAAAAAGTACCATATTTTTTGGACGCACCGGTGTATAAAATGCACTGAGAATTTGAAGAGGTAAGCAAGAAAAAATAGTTTTTGCCCTCCCCGGCCCCCAGGAGCACTCTGCAGGCCTCCCAAAGCCTCTGTGTGCCCCATTTTTTGGAAAAATGGGATGCGCAGGGTGGGGCTTCAGGAGGCCAAAAATGGCTGCATTCAGTGTATAAGATGCACCAACATTTCCACCATCTTTTAGGTGGGGAAAAAGTGTGTTTTATACTCCGAAAAATATGGTATACTATAAGTCTCTTACTATAAGTTTAGCCCAGCTTGTCTATTTTTTTAACTTTGGGCACCTGACAAAGTGATGATGAGTATTTGATGGTAACTAACTTTGAAATTGTTGGATGACGCAGCAGGACTCAAAAACAAAATGCACAGGTACAGTATATGTAGTACCTTGCTCAATAGTAGTAACTGTGAGAGGGATCTTAGGAATCCTAGTGGACAACCATTTAGATATGAGCCAGCAGTGAGAAGCAGCTGCCAAAAAAGCCAACACAGTTCTGGGCTGCATAAACAGAGGGATAGAATCAAGATCACGTGAAGTGTTAATACCGCTTTATAATGCCTTGGTAAGGCCACACTTGGAATATTGCAGTCAGTTTTGGTCACCACAATGCAAAAAAGATGTTGAGACTCTAGAAAGAGTGCAGAGAAGAGCAACAAAGATGATTAGGAGGCTAAAGATCTAGCACCCTCTACATGGGGCTGCCCTTGGGATGCGTCCGGAGGCTTCAGCTACTCCAAAATGCAGCCGCGCGGGTAGTTACGGGGGCGTCTAGATACTCCCGTGTAACACCTCTCCTGCGTGAGCTGCACTGGCTACCGGTGGCACTCCGGATACGTTTCAAGGTGCTGGTGCTCACCTATAAAGCCCTTCATGGCTTAGGCCCGGGGTACTTGCAGGACCATCTCCAGCTGTCCTCCCATCGTCCTGTGCACTCTCACAGAGTCGGCCTCCTCAGGTGCCGTCGGCCAAACAATGTCGGCTGACGACCCCCAGGGGGAGGGCGTTCTCTGTGGGAGCCCCGACCCTCTGGAATGGATTGCCCACTGAGCTCAGGACAGCCCCCGACCTTCTTTCCTTCCGTCGCGAGCTGAAGACGTGGCTCTTCCGCCAATTAAACTGATCCGTTTGGGGGTACACTGGTATAATTTTAAATCGTTTTTAATTGGGTTACTGATTTTAATTTGGTATTGTATTGTGATTTGTATTGAAGTTGTCATTTTGTAAGCCGCCTTGAGTCCCTAGGGAGAAAGGCGGCATATAAATCGCAATAAATAAATAAATAAAATAAATAAAACATGAAGAACGGTTGCAGGAACTAGGTATGTCTAGTTTAATGAAAAGAAGGACTGGGGAGATATGATACCAGTGTTCCAATATCTCAGGGGTTGCCACAAAGAAGAGAGAGTCAAACTATTCTCCAAAGCACCTGAGGGTAGAACAAGAAGCAATGGGTGGAAATTAATCAAGTAGAGAAGCAACTTAGAACTAAGGAGAAATTTCCTGACAGTTAGAACAATTAATAAGTGGAACAACTTGCCTGCAGAAGTTGTGAATGCTCCAACACTGGAAATTTTTAAGATGTTGGTTAACCATTTGTCTGAAGTGGTGTAGGGTTTCCTGCCTAAGCAGGGGGTTGGACTAGAAGACCTCCCAGGTCCCTTCCAACTCTTCTATTCTATTCTATTCTATTCTATTCTATTCTATTCTATTCTATTCTATTCTATTCTATTTTACTCTACTCTACTCTACTCTACTCTATTCTATTCTATTCTATTCTATTCTATTCTATTTCTTATCTCACTGCATTTCCATGTTTAGCTACCAAATAACAGTGAATGAAAGCCTTGTTAATTATTAAATGGTGGCCTTGAAGGGGATCCTTTGAGCTCTCTGAGATAGCTTGTTTTCTTGCAGACTTTCATTACCCAAACTAGGTATCATCATCAGTGCTAGCGGTGGGCTTGCGGTTGTTCATTGCAATGATCTTGCAACAAGGCTATCTCACCTGATTGAGCGCAAAAGTAACTTTGAAAGCACCACTGATGTCCTTGAATACCTTTTAGATCTTTGAAAAAAATGGGTGAGATGTAAGTTGCAGATGGAATGTTGCTTCTTATCCCATCTGCAAATGAAGCGGTCACAACTTTAATAGCCTATTATAAAAGTCAAAAGCATGACCCCAGGAATCTCTTTGTTTTGTTCTATTGGATCTATTTAATTTGGGCCAGTGGTGGAGTTCAATTTCTTTTACTATCGGTTCTGTGTGTGTGTGTGGCTTGGTGGGCGTAGCTTGGTGGGCGTGGCAGGGGAAGGATACTGCAAAATCCCACCCCATTCCAGAAGAAGAATACTGCAAAATCCCCATTCCCTCCCTACTCCTGGGGGAAGGATATTGCAAAATCTGCATTCCTACCCCACTCTGGGGCCAGCCAGAGGTGGTATTTGCCGGTTCTCCAAACTACTCAAAATTTCCGCTACTGGTTCTCCAGAACCTGTCAGAACCTGCTGAATAGCACCCCTGATTTGGGCTCTTAATTCTATCAACACCTCATATTCTAATCTAGTAATGTATGCAGTCATTTATTTGATGTCATAGTTATTTTCAGCCCTATTGTGTCAGTAGGGAAGCTGGAAAATCTAAAGGAAAAAAAAAATAAGAGAGGGACTATAGAACTTTTCCTGAAGCTGTCAAAATTCCCATATTTAAAGAGGTGGCAATATTTCTCATGAAATAATGCCATCTAGAGGTAGACTGAAGTTTTACCTTGGAGCAAGGTGAATTATCGTCCTTTTCCAGCATGAAACGGAGAGAATGACGGGGATTTTGGACTTTGCTTATATCTTGCTCCATTGAGGACAGAAGAAAGTTTATCACTTACCTTAAAATAGAAATATCAGGTGGATGAAGTGAGTCTAGTCTTTTCTTCCCACAATGTGTGACAGAAAAAGGCATCACTTCCTACCTCAACATAACGTATCTCTGTGTTTATCCATCTCATCCCATTCCTATATCTCTTTCAGTTTGACAAGTGAGAATATCTCTCAGAATTTCATGTCAACCTTGAAACTCCTGCTGTCCCAGCCATCCCATTGATTCTGGATTTTTATATTTTTCCTCGGATTTCTAATCAAAGAGGCTAGCTATGGGGTAGAAACTCGTGCTAGAGTTTTAATTTTTAACTTTCAATTCGTTCTCAAGGGCTTCTGGGTAATTTCGCATCTTCTTGTCCCAGGTGCCCCTCCATTAATGGAGGAAAGTGTGTATTTTTGTTTTTACAAAATTTAAATGCAAAACAGGTTATTTCATTTTAAATGGTACTCTAAGACTGGGCTGGTTTTTCAAAAGGATATATTTGCAAATGATATCATTCTCATTGGCAATCTTGCAGCTGAATTCCCCCCCCCTCTAGTTATATGTATGAAATAGTGTGAGATAACTTTTATCTCCCTCAATTTTCATTTGTCTAATTGCTACGTACAGTATAATCACTAGAGGGCAGCACAAACATAAATGCATTGCCTGAGTTATGTTGAAAATAGCTATAGTTTTAAGAACAAGTCTGTTCTTTGCTTAATGGATACTGCCTATAGATTGTCCATTCTGTCTGTGTCTGTGTCTGTGTGTGTCTGTGTCTGTCTGTCTGTCTTTTTGTTTGATTTGAAGCTTGATTTTGTAGTTGTTGCTTGCTTGGCCATTTCAAACTGTGCCTTCAAATAAGCAATTTCAGGCACTGGGACACATTATTATTATTTTTTTCTCTACACAGTGATCATTTCAAAGCAGACAATGATCTGCTCCTTATTGTTTGATGTGCAGGCATGCTATACATAGCGTGCAGCATATCAAACACGGCAGATAAAGCACATTCCAGAGCCTCTAATTATATCCTCACACCAAAAGGAATAGAGAGATACACGCTTTTATTCAGAATGTCTGTTTCAGAAGTTGCTCTCCAGATACCCTAAGGGATGTGCCATTCAACAATTTGTTGCTGTTTCTCTTGCAGCAAGATTGACATGGCTTCCAGTCTGGAAAGAACATATAAAGGAATTTCCGTGGGTGGATAGCACCCTTGTGGTTATTTAGATCAGATCCCTAAATTCTATTCTGCAACCATTTCTTGTGGTTGAAGCCTCAGCTTTGGAAACCTAAGAAAACACCTGTGTTTTTCTTTTTCCCAACGACCACAAAGAAGGGGCTATAGTATCCCATTTGTTTTCCAATTTGAAGCCCTAGAATCAGCGGTGAAATGCACTTACCTTCGCTACCGGTTCGGATATGTCAGCGCACGTGCCTCTTCTGTGCATGCGCAGAGCCTTCAAAAGGGTCAAAAACCAGACATAATGAGGTCCCGGTGGATGGGCGGAGCCTCCCGCCACCGGCCCTACCGGTTCGCATGAGCCAGATAGATCCAGCTGGATTTCACCGCTGCTATGAATATACTTTACTCATTTACTCATAGTAAAGCGATCCAAACTAGCCTGCAGAAAATACGACTTCAGCAACAGAGTGATCAATGCCTGGAATGCACTACCTGACTCTGCAGTTTCTTCCCCAAATCCCCAAAACTTTAACCTTAGACTGTCTACTGTTGACCTCACCCCATTCCTAAGAGGTCTGTAAGGGGAGTGCATAAGCGCATCAGCCCTGTCCTAATGTTTTCTTTTATTTGCACCCTTTTCATGTATTTATAACTATGTTTACACTTGTATCTGTCATAAAATACATGCTTGACTAAATATATATACATACATACATACATACATATATATATATATATATATATATATATATATATATATATATATATATATATATATATGCAGGCATCATCAAACTGAATATGAAGATACCAAAGAAGGCCAAACAAGAAATAATTGATAAAGCAAGGTTTTTGTTTTGGTTTTTTTTAACCAGTTAATTTAGGAAATTCAGATTAACACCGGCTGGGGAATTCTGTGAGTTGAAGTCTACACACTTTAAAGTTGCCCAGTTTGAAAAACAAAAAAAATGTGTCAAAGGAAATAGAAAGTGAACAATCAGGAAGAAGCACGCACTTTTGCAATTTCTGAATTAAGTTTATACTGTGTCAAAGGGAAGCAAAATATCCTAGAGAAGAGAGCGATACATTAAAATCTTGACTGGGTACCAATGTTCATCCTAGTTCTGGTGATACCAGTAAGCCAATCGCAACTTGAAAAATGATGAGGTTAACAAAGGGCCTAGCTGAGAAAGCCACAAGCAATCTGTTCCTGTGAATAGTGTAACATGAGCCATGAGCCACTGGAGAACAATGAAGAGAGGAGATTGATGACTGGATTTCCCCCCCCCCCACCAAACCCTGCTTGTTTTCTAAGAGGGAAGAGAGAAAAAAAGAAAACTTGGACTGAAGAGCAAGAGAATGTTCTCCATACAAATCCCCTTTCGATAATCATTTCTTCTTCTAAATGGGGCTGGGAAAATGTAGTTGCAGCTCTAGAAATAGGTTGTCCCTTTGCTTCTTAAGAAAGAGGAGGAAAAGAACTGCTGTTTAATCCATTTGATAGACCACGCTATTTGATCTCTTCCATTTCACAGATTTATGACAAGGATTCATCAGGAGAAGCCATGAAAACATTATTCTGAGAGGAAGGGTGGGATGCAAACGTAATAAATACATGGATGAGGAAGGCAATCATACCTGATGGTTTTCTTTTCTTGATACTAGAAATGATAATCTTGGAGACAAAGAGCCATTTTGGAGAATGGCCACCATGAAAGAAAGTAGGAAGCTGGAGAGAACACTGTAATAGCTGGATTGAGCATGCAGGACAAAAAGTTGGAGGTTACAAGGACTTCACCCAATGTCTGTGAGTCTATATAACTGAGGTGTGCCTCCTGCCTTGACATTTATGTGGTAAGTACTTCCAATACCATCTGTCTTCTTCTCAGATAACTCTTTCCTGGCCTCTTCTCCCCAATCTGTTATGACAGATACAATGCTCGCAGCCTGTGTGCCTTATGGAGAAAAGGTGGAGAAAGACAGAATTGTAATAAAGTATGTAACACCACACAGGAAGCATTAAGGCATTTACTAATCCTCCTTGGAGTAGACAAAACCCACAAGAGATACATAGGATCGAATTTCATTTTTTTAAAAAAAAAAATAGTGTTAAAATGTCTTATAGCCCTTTACATAAAACTTTCATTGGTCGTGAAGTCAGAAACATTGATCTGACTCCAGGTACTTATTATCATATGTGGTGGACATGTATGAAAGCAAGAAAATATTGGACAAAAATACACACATGATTGGGGAAGATGACTAAGCAACATATAGACTTAAAACCCGAAATATTTTTGTTCGGTATACCAGAAAGTTATAACAAAAGGGACTATATATTTAATGTTACATGTACTAACAGCAGCAAGAATTGTATCTGCACAATATTGGAAAAATGAGAACACCCCATCAGATGAAAATATAATCCAGAAAATATTGAATTGTGCAGAGATGGATAGATTGACATTGAAAATGAAAGATAAAGGAGACACAGAATACTATTTAACATGGAATAGGTTTTATCAAAAGGTAGAAATTAGATGAAGAAAGAGCATTGTTATGATTAAGTAAAATATGAATGTTTCTATAATTATAAGTATGCTAATATAATTAATAGGAACATAAATAAGCAAATATAATTATAAATATGGTTAGAATTATTCTCTTGTGTTATTATTATTACTATCAGTATATGTGTTATTTTTTCTTTCTTGTCTTTCGTAAAATGATATGCCCGAACAATACACTGTATTCAAAATATTTATATATACATTAGAAAAACATGACTGGAAAAAGACCCCATTAATCTGCTAAAATCACCACCAGCAATTTAGAAACTCAAAACAATAAATTGAAAACATACAAAGACTGAGTAAATAAATGTCCATGGAGGTGGTTTCTTTTTAGAAGAACTCAGTTATAAAATGGTTCCAATTTGCACACACAAGAACTCAAGTTTGTGTAGAGACAGTAAATACCAAAAACAGACTAAGAGGCTCAAGCCCAGTGAAAAACTGATTCGACAACACAGTTCTAGCTAACCCTTTTCCTATTTCTCATAGGTAATTCTCTGATCCTGGAAACAGATTATTATCTCTGCCAATTCATTAACCCTAAAAAAATGTTTCTTCCTGCAAATCCCAACTTTAATCAGAATTTTGATCTTTGGTCTTATTTTCCCCACCCCTCCCTTGCCCTCTCTACCTCCCCAGAAGCTTCTGGTATCACAACTGCCACTAAAACAACACACTCTTAGTTGAGTCCCCTGTCCCAAAAAATACTTAAGTTTTGAAACTCCATCAGTGCAGAGAATGGAGAAAGAGTTTCATCTGCACTTAGCTTTTGATGTTGACACTCATCTCCAAATTGGAAAAGGCAGTAGGTGAAATTGTTATAGGGCAAGGTTTGAGAAGGCAACCTCTTTCAAACACCCACTTTGGTAACACCTTTCTGCACTGGTTCACCACTCCACACAGCACACTGAGTTCCAGCTGTTTTGTGTAGTGGAATATTGACATGGAAAGTGTTTTGAAAGACCACATCTTGCTCAATCAGAGAGCTCTAAGGTGCAGGTCACAGAGTTTTCCTTTTAGACATCCTGTTTCTTCCGTGAAGCTCGACTGTGAGATGCTGACTCTGCTGGTAACTCTGGTGTGCTGTTACAGATAGTGAGTTGTGGTGAGTTAGTTACCTTAAGAATTAAGAGCTGTCTCCTTAAGAGATTGCATTGTGGGAGATGTAGTGAGAGATTGCATTATAGGAAATGTAGTCCATGACATGTGATCTTATCTGTGTGTCTGATTGGCCACTGAGGCTCTCTGCCGGGATTTTAGAACAAAGACCTGGCCATATGTTGAATTACCTCAGAAGAGAGAACATGCTTTCTGAACAGGGAGTCAGAACTACCATCCTTTTACACTAGGAAATGGGACAGATTATGAAATATGGATGCACCTCACCTGGTCTCACTATGATTGTAAGTCTTATGTGTTCAAGGATTCCCAAATAAATATAATCTGCATGAAAACCTGTTTGCTAGAGTTTATCTGCCTGTTCCCAGTGGAGCCAGATGCCTGGGGAACAGAACAGTAAAAGGATGTAGATGCCTGACCCCCTCTCTTTATTTCGGAGCATTGATGGACATTCTGTTTGAGTGAAAATGCATCTCTTCTCTGTGCACAATTTATAAAAGGACTTTGTTTGCATCTAATTGAGACCTTTGCTTAGCCACAAAAGTGACAAACTTGCTTTCCTTCTCTTTGCCTGAGTGAAGTATTCTGCTCAGCGGTAAAAGACAGAAAGAGAAAGACAGTTCTTGTGCTAGCTAAGAAGATTTCCCTGCCATAAAGAGGCCCAGGGGCTGCATGTTTCAATCACCTTTGGCAGTAAAAGGACAGAAAGAGAAAGACAATTCTTGGGCTAGCTAAGAAGATTGCCCTGCCATAAAGGGGCCCAGGGCTGCATGTTTCAATCACCTTTGCAAAGTTTGTGTGTATGTTGTTTAGAA
Source organism: Arizona elegans (assembly GCA_022577455.1). Classification (NCBI taxonomy): domain Eukaryota; kingdom Metazoa; phylum Chordata; class Lepidosauria; order Squamata; family Colubridae; genus Arizona; species Arizona elegans. Next base: position 5,611,769 of record JAKOOJ010000006.1, read on the forward strand.
GTTTACTTCGTCAGTAAAACGAAAAGCCTTATTTTAACACAAAGTAATCCGAGCCACCTAGGCTCTTTGGAGATTGAATTTGCATGATACAAGTTGCTTCCCAGCCTGACCACTCAATGTGCATTTGAAAAGAAACAATCCAGCCACAGTGCATGCTGTTGCTTTGAATCTTGCTTGAATAAAATACTGGAAAGCTAAATCCCCTTTACAGGGCAAGCAACTAAAGCCCAAAGGAACCCAAGTCAAGGAAAGCCTCTTAGGGTCTCCAAATAGGACAGTTGCTTTGCAGCTCTATACAAAGGAACATGCTGAAACCAGTTTAACCCAAGCATTAGTTAGGTAACAGCACCCTAGTGGACAAAGGTGTACTGCACCAACCACCCCCAATGGTCAGAAGGAGAACTGTAACGACGTCTCCTAGAGTTTGCAGTGCACCCCAGCGGTCAACAGGCAAACTGCAACGACGTCTCCTAGAGTTTGCAGTGCACCCCAGTGGTCAACAGGCGAACTGCAACAACGTCTCCTAAAGTTTGCAACGCACCCCAGTGGTCAACAGGCAAACTGCAATGACATCTCCTAAAGTCTGCAACGCACCCCAGCGGTCAACAGGCAAACTGCAACGACGTCTCTTAGAGTTTGCAGTGCACCCCAGCAGTCAACAGGCGAACTGCATCGACATCCCCTAGAGTTTGCAACGCACCCCAGTGGTCAACAGGCGAACTGCAACGACATCTCCTAAAATTTGCAGAAAGTTCCCCGAGTTTCACAGTCATGGCTGAGACCTCTAATGAGTCAGCAGAGTTGAATCTCCCAGCTAATCTTGACACGCCTGAAGCATCAGATGCCGTGGAGTCTTTTTTTTTTTATTGAAAAAGTTTTCAAATACAAGTTTTTCCCCCTTTCCCCCCCCCTTCCCTAACCCCCCCTCACCACCCATCCCCCCCTGTGACTTCTTCACAACAATAGGCTGTTTCATAACTAATTACATACATAATATCTTTCCTTTCCCTTACTCCCTCCTCAGAATACTGACCCTTAGCATATTATTCTTATAACTCCCATTTTTACGATAATCTGCCCTTTTTCTCCTCCCCTAAACTTATAGTGTATTATTACAATTTAACATTTAATCTTTTATATATATTAATATAACATTTTAAAGCAGCCTTCTCCCTACATCCAGATTTAACGTTTATTCAGTTCTATCCAATTCCTCCACTCCCCTAAATATATGACTTAAGGATCCTTTTTCTTAGACTAATCAATCAGTAAACTAACCTATTTCAACCCTTCAATTCCTACAAAATCATGCAATACAATTCTAAATATAACCCACTGCCCACTTTACTAAAATATACACATATCTATATATGCATTCCATTTTATTAAAAAAAAAGACAATAACTTTAAATTTATAATCCATATAATATCTTCTTTGATGTCTTTCCACTGGATCGTTAAATCCATCACCCATAATAGGGTAAAATAACATGCTGGTGCAACAGTTTGTTCAAAATCTTCAATCATCTTCTGCCCCCATCAATAGTAGATATCCTCGTATATATATAAAAGTAAAAACAACCACCCGAGTGACATTATAATTATATCCATATAGTTATAGTTGTGGTATTCATCAGGATTGTTGATTCCCATCATCCTAATGGGTAACAACCAGATGTTCTGCATGCCCCAGCGTGACTCTCTTGCCTTGTAACTCAAAATAATCATAATATATTCACCAGTAAAAGAAATCCAGAGTAGATAATTCAAATCCAACAAGGTAAGGCTCTTTTCACATCCCAAAATCACGACATTACAGAGATCTGCCACAATCCTCAGGATAGTATTAAACAATTGTTCGCCTCCACTATCTTTTCAGATGTTCATTCATTTTTTAAAGTCCCTGGCTTCACTGTTGCTTGGTTTAGAAATTGCTGTTTCTATGAGATCTATTTCTTTTCTTTTTCTTTTGCGGGTTGAATTTCCATCCTCGTTTCGTGCCTACCAATTGTGTATCGGCTGATCGATTTTCATTCTGCTTTGTGAGTTGATCTTGTTGGGTTAGTTTTATCATCTCATCTTTCTTCTCCATCACTTGTATATCAACTGGTTGATTTGCGCACTTGTCTGTGACTTGATGGTTCATCACATTGGAGTCGGATGACACTGCTCTCTTATTTATAGACAGTCCAGCTGGGGTATCCAGAGAGTCCAAAGACAACTTATCCACCACAGCCTCTGTAATTTGATATTTTCTTTTTGTTTCCAACTCCTTTTGCTTATCCTGTATTATGCCTAAAGATGTTAAATTCATTTTTAAGATTTTTTGATAAAATTCTTCCGCTTTTTCAACAGTGTTCAGTTGATATCTTACTCCTTGGTGTCTCAATATTAAACCAACTGGGGCATTCCACCTAAATAGGATATTTCTTTTTTTTAACTCAGTCACTAGAAAGCCAAATTTCTTCCTCTCCATTAACATCTTAGTCGGGAGCTCCTTAAAAATCCAAATCTTTCTTCCATGAAATTGCAAAGTAGAATTAAAAGAGTTCTGCACAATATTATTCCTAATTTCTTTATCTGTAAAATAGATCACCACATCTCTAGGCAATTGCCTTTGCTTTGCCAACCAGGAGTTTATTCTGTAAATTCTATCAATCCTGCAATACACTTCATCAGGTTGAACCTTTAAAATCCTAGCCAGAATTTCAGAAGATATTTTCCTTAAGTCATCTCTATTATTTTCCTGCAAACCGCTCAGTCTAATTGCATATTCTGTAAAATTATATTGAATCATTAAAACTTCTCTTTCAATCCTCTGTTGCACATTTTCTTCATTACCAGTCTTTTGGTCAACCTCCAATTTAGGTTTGTCTTCTGAGCTATTATCCTGAATGTTTACCAAATCCTTTTTAATTTTTTGAATCTTGTCATCCAAATTCTCCTCAGTTTCCTTCATTTTAGACTCTAATAATTTAGTCTTTGCATCCACCCGAATCAGAAAGTCTGATAAACCATTAGCTGTTTTTAAAATCTTTCGATTCAAAAAGTCAAACTTTGATTTCACCAGTTCACCAATTTCTTTAATTTCCTGCTTAAATTTTTCGAGTTGCTGGTTCACAATCTCATCCCTTCTTACAATCTCTTCAAGAAGAAATTCTATTATATTAAAATCAGGTTTCTGACACTGGAGAGTTAAAACTTGTTGGTGTAATTTATTAATGGGGGAGATCCCCCCCCCCCCGTTTGTCTAGCTCTGTGAGTCCCGGTGCCATTTCCCACACAGACAAGATTTAGTGGAAAAGAGAGAAAAAAAAAGCTTGTTTCCAACCAAGATCAATATCAGATCCCCAAGAAAAAAAAAAGGAAAAAAAAGCAAGAGTGAGAGTGAGGTTTTGCCTCAATTACGGCCAGAAGTATTCATTCCGCTACTTTGTAATAGAAAACGGAAGGACTTTCCCTTTCAGCCTCTCTCCAAGCCGCAGCAGTCGCAGCAGCAATCGCCATTTTAAAAATCTTTTTTCCTTTCACTTCTTAAACAACTTCAATAACTTTTCCAATAAAAAGAATACTTGCGCTTCCGGATCAGAGGTCCAACTGACGTCTTCTTGAGTTAATTTAACAAATTTACAGGCTTGCTTTTGCCCCTTAGCTCTGCATGTAGCAGAGATCTCCCAGAGCCCGGAGCATCGGCTGGGGATACGGGGAGTCTCTTCCGCTCCGTCCCAAAAGTAAAAAAAAAAACTTTTGGGATTAGGCAGAGGACTCAACCCACCCCAGCCTGCTCTATCTCCGTTTCCTCATGGAAACGGAGTTTTTTCGAGCCGCCATTCCGCTATAAAGGCGGCTCTTTACAGGCAGTGGGTGGGACGATCCCAAAGGAGCGTCCAGCGGGGACAAACAGCAAACCGGAAGTCCGATGCCGTGGAGTCTTATCCAATCATGGCAGAAGCATATGATTCATCAGGAATGATGACCCTTCCATCACCCAACCTCGACACAATTCCAGAAGTGAATGTCCAAAATTCCAAAGAGGCTGAAGCTCATCAGAGAACCTATGACCTCAGGCAGCACAGGAAGCTCACTAGTGTTATGCAGTCAAGCCTGAAGGAAGATTGGGACAAGCATTATCATCGCAACAAAAGGTATTGGGAGAAGTTGCAACAGATCTGCAACAGGCCCGTGGATGAGCTTTCACACGGCTGCATCCGCACGTTGGTGAATGAAATGGATGAACTTTATAAGCAATGGAAGAATTCTGAAAGCCATCCTGTCAACATCCAGCAGCAGCTAGAAGACCCAGAACTCGTGGGGGACATGCAATGCTTAGAAATGTTGAGTGCGGAATGTGGGAAAATATTTCAAAGTTGTAAGAACTCCTTCCACACGGCGTTCCAGGCGAAAGGCACATCAAGGGAGAAAGCCTCCTCACCCCAACGCTCACATGCATCTATCACTCATTCTTCCAAGAAAGCTGCGAGTGAGAAGGCCCAATCCAAAGCAACCCATCACTCACACACATCATCTCAATGGTCACAAGCGGTCCCCTCTTACAAGTCATCCCGTGCTCGGCAGGGTAGCAGTGTCTCACAACAATCTTCTGCCTCAGGTTCCTTCCATCCTTCCAAAGCATCTTCCCATCACAGCCAGTCATCCAGAGCCTCCACAGCGAGGAGTTTCGCTGCCTGGGCCGCAGAGGCACGAGCCGAAGCTGCAGTGGCCAAAGCAACCTTGAGCGTGGCAAAGGAAGAACAATTGCTGAAGGAAGAATTGGCCAAAGTTCAGGCCAGACTAGACTATTTGAAGTATGAAAAAGAGACACTGGAAAAAGTAACACTGGCTGAAGCTTTAGAGGCAGCGGCTGAACACGCTTCACTCAACTTCAACCCTGGACAGTTTCAGTTTCAGTTTCAGTTTCAGTTTCAGTTTCAGTTTTATTTGATTTGTATACTGCCCTACTCCCGAAGGACTCAGTTAGAGGAGGAGGACTCAGATGAGCATGTCAAAGCCTATGTTGAGGACCAGAACTCCCCACAGCAGGGACAAAGAGGAGAACCTCACCCACCGGCTCTACGAATTACTCAGACAGCAGATATCGTAAGATCTAGACCACGAGACTCCTCCTTTGAAAATGCACGACCTACCCCGGCAAATGAAGACATTCGGGGCAACCAGAGTACTCCTTCAGCAGCAATGAAGGCGTCTCTGGAGCCAAGCACGCAAACAACCATGAGACACCAACTCAGAGTGGAGGCTAAGGAGTTCCAGCCAAACCTGCCAGGCTTTCCGAGTGCCGACGTCCAGCCCAATGGAGGTACTCCACTTGCCTGCCAGGAAAAGGACCTATCATCACCTGTGGCATGGAAAGACGAAATTGTCCATAAACACTCTGTAGGGAACTACGAGCCAGCGTTGGCACTTAATCCTGCCCTAGCCAACGCAGTAGGGCGAACCTTGCCACCACCCCCATCGTATAACTCTCCTGAAGTCCAAAAAGATACTGCAACATCCTGGAGAAGGATGGACCTGGCACATAGGGGAGTACACAAGTTCTCCGACAAATCAGGCATAGATTACATGCTATGGAAGCTTCTTTTTGTAAATGCCATTAAAGGCGAACGATTGGAGCCAGCCGAGGAACTCGGTCATATGTTCACATGGCTAGGCCCACAATCAGTACAAGCAGTAAAGGGGGTCTACGCAGCAAAAATGTATGAGCCAGTCGAAGCCCTCAAGCTATCATGGGAAATACTTGATGAGCGGTATGGGGCAGCTACGATGACAGAATCCTCATTCCTAGAGCGGGTCGACAACTTCCCTGCCATGGATCTCAGTAACCCTGAAGAACTATGGAATTTCTCCGATCTCCTTACACAACTACGGTCAGCACAAATGGATCCCACCTTGCCAGGACTTAGCTGTCTCGACCTGTATAAGACACAAAGGTCTATCGTTGAAAAACTACCAATGAAACTGATTGATGCATGGATCGACCTAGCTGATAATTACAGGGCAAAGAACCTTGGCAGAGAACCACCCTTCGCCGCCCTTCAAGAATTTGTTGCCCACATGTCGAAGAAGTACAATGATCCACGAAATAAAGGTTTTACAATACAAAGAACCTATGCCAGCAGAAAAACCAATCAAAGCCTTGGTCCGATCAAGAGCCCAGTGCAGGCCGCAAGAGGAACAGCCTCTGTGTCAGTGCATAGCACAGAGGTTGTTCCCCTGTCAACAAGGAACTCCGATGTAAAGCCGTCTAAGAGTGCTCTACATCGACCTCAGAAAGTGAAGGAAGAACCCGTTTGTCCACTGCACAAGACCTCGCATTCTCTGAATAAGTGCAGAGAATTCCGAAAGAAGCCCCTGGGCGAAAGAAAGGCACTGCTCAGGGAGTACAAAGTCTGCTTCAAATGCTGTGAGTCTGCAGACCACATGGCCAAAACTTGCACAGTTAAGGTGCTATGTTATCTATGCAAAAGTGATCAGCACCCAACCGCCTTGCATCTAGACCGCGAGTTGACGCCACAACCAGTTCCTTGTCCACGTTCGGCTCTTACTCTACGGCGGACTCCTAACCCCACTCCGACTAAGGAGCCTCAGCACGACATCAAAGCGCACCCAAATACAGCAACAAATGTCAACTGCACCTCAGTATGCGGAGACTCACCATCACCTCGTTCATGCCATCTGATCTGCCTAGCTAAAGTCTACCCAACTGGGCACCCGGAAGAAGCTGTGAAAATGTATGTGATAATGGACACACAGAGCAATCAATCGTTAGCCAGATCAGAATTCTTCGACAACTTTGATGCCTATACCGAGAACAGCACTTCACAATTACAACATGCACTGGGGCACAGCGCACAGCAGGGAGAAAGGTCATGGGACTCTGCATAGAATCGTTAGACGGAAGTGCAAAATTTGCATTGCCGCCACTGCTAGAATGGGACGTTTTACCAGACAACCGCAGTCAAATCGCGACACCAGAAGTAGTAAACAATATACCTCACCTGAGACACATGACTAATCTCTTCCCTGCCCTAGATCCTGAAGCCGAAATCCTGCTCTTGTTGGGCATGCATGCCCCCGCAGCCTTTTCTCCCCAGGCAGTGGTCAATGGCCCAGCAGGCTCTCCATTTGCCCTCAAGACAGGACTCGGGTGGGCCATCTTGGGAACAGTCTGTGTCGACCAGCTGCAGGCCCCGAATCAGGCGAGTATCTTCACAACCTCCATTCTAAGCAATGGGAGAACATCACACTTGAAACCATGTCAAGAACACTTCACGATTTCGACAAATAACCCTGACTTAGGTACGACAGTGTTCCAGACCAGCAAAGAGGACAATGACCTAGCCTTGTCAATAGAAGACAAAGAATTTCTGCAGCTCATGGGAAAGGAATTTCAGGAAGATGTTAGCGGAAGCTGGGTAGCCCCACTGCCCTTTCGTATGCCCAGACAGCGCCTGCCGAACAATCGTGAGCAGGCCCTCTCTCGCCTCTTCAGCTTGAGACAACTCATGAACAGGAAGCCCACTTTGAAAGCCCACCTGGTGGAATTCATGGTCAAGATGGTCCAGAACGGGCATGCCGAGCTTGCCCCTGCCCTGGAGAAGGAGGAGGAATGCTGGTACCTACCATTCTTTGGAGTATACCACCCACAAAAACCAGATCAAATAAGACTGGTTTTCGATGCCAGTGCACAGTTCCACAACCTCTCCCTGAACAAAGTTCTTCTCACAGGACCTGACCTTACCAACAGCTTGTTAGGCGTGCTCATCCATTTCAGAAAGGAAGCTGTAGCCATCATGGCTGACATTCAGCAGATGTTTTACTCATTCCTCGTCAGGGAAGATCATCACAACTATCTGCACTTCCTGTGGTTCAGCGACAAACAGCACAACCAACAGGTCACAGAATACAGAATGCGAGTGCACGTCTTTGGGAATGGTTCTTCCCCTGCAAATGCCAACTATGGTCTGCAACACACCGCTCGCATAGGAGAGACCAGGTATGGTTCAGATGCCAGGCGCTTTGTGGAGCGAGACTTCTATGTTGATGACGGCTTGAAATCTGTACCCACTCCAGCAGTAGCCATAGACTTGCTAGGCAGAACACGTCAGATGCTAGGCGCACACCACCTCAAGCTGCACAAGATTGCATCCAACAGCGAAGAAGTGCTAGCAGCCTTCGATCCTGAGGACCACGCCAAGGGATTGCATGACCTCGATTTTAGCACCGACACTCCCCTTATCCAACGGAGCCTCGGTCTGTGTTGGGACTTGAAGAAAGACGTCTTCACCTTTAGAGTTCCAGCCCAGAAAAGCACCTTCACAAGGAGAGGAGTTCTGTCAGCAGTGAACAGTCTGTTTGACCCTCTAGGATTTGCTGCACCGATAACGATTCAAGGGAGGCTCCTTCTGCGTACGCTGTCGGAAAGCACCAATGACTGGGACGAACCGCTTCCACAAGAACAGAAAGACAATTGGGAAATATGGCGTACCTCCCTGAGCTGCCTCCAGAACGTCCACATACAGTGCATGTATGTTGCCTATTCACCAACCACCGCACCGAAAAGAGAACTGCATATCTTCTCAGATGCGTCAGTGACGACTATAGCAGCCGTGACATACATCAGGGTCTACGGCGGGGAGAGCAACATTCATGTAGGCTTTGTCATGGGAAAAGCGAAACTAGCCCCATGACAAGGTCACACCATACCAAGACTGGAACTCTGCGGTGCCACAGAACATCTGGTAAACTAATTTATTCTTCCCATCGCACAGAGCACTTTTTAAAGAGACAAGTGTGAATGCATTCAGACCAGGGGTGAAATCCAGCAGGTTCTGACAGGTTCTGGAGAACCGGTAGTGGAAATTTTGAGTAGTTCGGAGAACTGGTAGCGGAAATTTTGAGTAGTTTGGAGAATCGGCAAATAACTCCTCTGGATGGTCCTAGAGTGGGATGGAAATGAAGATTTTGCAGTATCCTTCCCCTGGAGTGGAGTGGAAATGGAGATTTTGCAGTATCCTTCCCCTGCTATGCCCACCAAGCCACACCACGCCCACCAACTCACGCCCACAGAACCGGTAGTAAAAAGATTTGAATTTCACCACTGATTCAGACATGCATCAATCCTAATATCAACATAAGATCTTACTTATATTAATTATACTGTTGACACTTAAATGATTCTCAGATTTCAAGAGTATTATTAGTACTTCCTAAAAAGAACCACCTGGATAAATCCTGCCTGTTTTAAAAAAAAATAATTGTTATCATTAGTTTGGAAAAGTTTTGTAAAATGTTATGGATCACAATTGTGGCAAACAAGCATAACGAAAACCAAAAACTTTTCTAGCCTACATCAGTTGACCAAACATAAATGAACTGGTTTCAGATAGACTGATTGATATTAAGTTTGAATTCTGTGAAGGAAAAAAGAAGACGCAAGTCAGTTTATCTCTAACAGTGCTTTCCAACTGTGTCTTTTCAAGTGCATGCTAAAAATAGCCCTTGTTTAGAAGCAAGATCATATATTCATTATTTACCAATTGTATGCTTTTTAAGAAACTTGCTTCTTACTTTACCATTTCTCTACTGGCATCACCCTAAATCTAATTGCTGATTTAAGTATCAAAATGACAACCCTGTTAGTAACATTCCATTCAATCCTCTGTGCATTTACAAAGGCTTTCAGTAGACTCTATATCTTAGTTTGCATTCTTAATATGAAAACAAATCCTACTGAATTTTTGAGAAAACATATGGTAAATTGGGTTGCCCTATCAGAATCCCAACTTTTGGAGATTCTGGTGATATGGATTTACGTGGTACCTAACACCACGTAAATTAAATCAAATAGATGGTAAATATACAAATATTTGTTGGAGGTGCAAGAAAGAGGTTGAAACATATAAACATATGTGGTGGGATTGTGATAGTGCACAAAAAATATGGGGCATGGTGTTCAGAGAAATTAGAGCACTTTTGATTGTAAATTTAGACATGTCACGGAGAATTGCATTACTGTTGCTGGTGGAAAAACGGGATATAAATGAAACAAAAAAGGAATTGATTGTAAATTTGATAATGGCAGCTAGATTAGTGATGGCTAAATATTGGGGACGAAATTGGGATATTCAAAGAAATGAGTGGTATTATGAAATTTGGAGTATGGCAACAAATGATAAATTAACAACAGAAATTAAATTTTAAAAAGGGATGATCAAAGCAAACAATTATAATGAAATATGGGTGGATTTTATAAAATCACTGTTGGTGGAAGGCAAAGGGAATAAACCTACTCAAGAATATATGTTGTTTTGGAGGGGATAAGGGCACAATTGGAATATATTGTATATCTTTTAGTTGTTATAGACAAAGAAATATAAGGGGGAGGGAATTGTCTCCAGGGGGTGGGGGTGCACTGTAATATTATTTTTTCCTTTTCCTTTTTTTTTTCATTTGTTTGTGTTTAGATGTATATGTAATATGTTTGTATTATTTGTATTTAAAAAATTAAAAAAACAAAAATAAAAAAAAAGAATCCCAGCTTTTGGGCCAATTACGAATTATCCCAGCCATCTTTTCATGCTCCAAGTGTTATTGTTTGGTATTTTTTCCTTATAAGGCTGCCTATGAATATTACAAAGTACAACAAATGGATATGTGACAATTTGGGGAAAGGAAATGAAGTTGAAATGAAGAGAACATTTTTAACAGAGGCAATTTCTCAAGTCTTTATTTTTATTAAAATTGCAAACTGATTTGCATTAACTAGTCTACAAAGAAATTTAATTCAGTACAGATAGTAGATAATAATTTACTTGATTATTATACCCCTCCAGCTTTAATTGCAATACTTTCAGTTTGGGTAACTTAGCTGAATAAGCAGGTGGCATTTACTAAGCAAGGTGTGTGTCATTTGTCACTGTCTCAGCTGCTTGTATCACATAAAATTCGTTCCATCATCCATCACCTCTCTTAAGAAAAATGGTAATATTGTCTCTGGTCCATGTAGGATATTCTCTTTCCTGCGCCTTGCTTCCATTTCCTGCAATGCATTAGCAGGATGGCATTAAACGCTTCCAAGCTCTCCATCTCTTCCAAGGAAAGCGACAGAATATCAAACATCTCTCTTTAGCAAGACTATATGAGAGTTCTTTTTATGAAAGATACCAGTTGTTCACAATTTGAAACTTCACCGATGATTGAGAAAACTTCACCGATGATTGAGAATAAAATAATCAGAGAATAAATGAGCATCGCAGCAAGCTTCCACAGCACACAACTTAAAATCTAGATTTGAAGGTTACTTCTCTCTCTCCCTCTCTCTCCCCCACTCTCTCTTGTTCTCCCTCCCTCTCGCTCTCCCTCCCTCCCTCTCTCTCCACATGAATTAACAGATTATACCTAAAGTTCTAGCTAATGTTTGGTTGACAAATTGATACTACGATAAATATTGTCTCCTGATTTCTGATCATCATGTTAGGATTTTTTTTTTTAAAAAAAGTGTTTTACTCGAATGGATCTATTTCTCCTTTAACATCATGCTTTCTTTCTTTTTTAACAGAGTTAAGAAATATTGTTGATTATCCTGCTGGAGACTCTTTTGCATAATACCTCATTCCATCCTGCATGCTATTTAAGGGCGGCTTTGTGTATCATATCTGGCGTGTCAGATTGGAGGAATGTGCCAATGTGTTGAAATGTAAAAAGAGCTGCTTGGGAGGGCGGGGCGGGTGTGCTATTCCAATGTATTTTAAAAGGAAAAACAGCTGATTCTCTCTCTCCTGCATTCTTCATAACTGAGAATGAAAAGTGTATTTTGGGTTTAGGTACAATAAGTGGCCCTCGGAAGAGAAAGACTGGCTGAAATGACTACCACCCACTGCCTAAAATTACGTTCTGCAGCTACAATTAATACTATTTCAATACACTGTTCAACTTATAAAGAAACTTTCCTGTGTGACATCAAGGCTGAATTTACTGTAAAGTGCTTGCTAAGCCCAAACTAAGCAAATTACATTATGGCTTAGCTGTTCTGTGGATCTACCCATTGACTTACTCACAGTGCATGACTGCAACCAATTGTTGCTTGTTTAACAAATTATGACTTAGCGCAAAGTGTGGAAACGAGGCCAAACTAAGCAGTTCGAATTGATCTGATTTATTGCTAGGGACGAGGATATGCACTTCATCATCTGTGAACGCTGTGAATATGGGATAGGCTGTTCATAAGCTAATATTTGATTGAATTGTGGAAATTCAAAAATAGATTCAAATGGCACTTTGCATTAGACAAGCGATATAATTGTTTTCAGCAGTTATTATAGAGCCGACATAGGTCTCTGGGCTGATTTGCTGTCAAGATTCCATAGCTTGACCTAAACTTTCAAATTGCATGCTGTCACTTCCACTGCTCTAGCCACTGAATTGCAGCTAATTACCCTGAGCTAGCCCTGATTAGCTGATACTGTTTCCTCTAAAATAAGACATCCCCTGATAATAAGCCCAGTCAGGCTTTTGAGCGCATGCGCTGAAACAAGCCTTCCCCACCCCTCAAAAAAATAAGCTCTCCCTGAAAATATTTAAATGCAGAGCTGGAAATCAGGTAAAACAACAAGAGGAGCTCCATCTTGCTCCACGCGCCCCAAAATAAGACCTCCCCGAAAATAAGGCCAAGCGTTTATTTTGGGGTTCAAAAAAGTGTAAGACGGGGTCTTATTTTTGGGAAAACACGGTAGAATCTAACCAATCTTTACAGATATTGAAAAAGTAAGCAGGGTCATATGGGAGATTGCTAGGAAGCAATTTCCATTCCTCACTATCCTGTCAGAGCTGAAGAAGCTTCTTGGATGAGAAATGAAACATTTTCAAAAGAAAAAAACAAGGAAGTCCAGTTGCCTCCTGAAAAAGCACCTTTGGGACAACCGTGACCTGGATGACTGAGAATCTCTACAGATTTCTTGCTAGGAAGCACCTTCCAGGAGTGAATGGAAGTTGAAAAAAATGTCACACTACCTCCATAAATGGATGTTTCTTCCAAGTACCTTTTTAGCTGCAACTAGGTATGTTTAAGCAATGCCAAAATCAAAGAAATGCAGCACAGAATTCTAGTAGTTTTAATGGGACTTAATCATAGATTGGAACTGTGTTCAAGAGGAACTTAGTTCATTTCTTCTATCTGCTGCTGTTACTGATTTTAGGGACTAAAAGGAGTCTCACAGGTAAACTGAACTGTTGTTCTTCCCAAAACAACAGTTCAGTTTAAGAACACATACAATAAAATAAATAAAAAAATAAAGTTTAATCCAATCTCAAATAATATAATGAACAGTGGGGTCTAAACATTTTTAATCAATTACATCTCTCACTACAGTATATTGAGACATTCTAAAATATGTTTGCCTCAGATTATAATCTAAGATTTTTACATCCACATATTTTATATGAGTAACATTCATCCAAAGCATGGGACATGATTCTAAACTGAAAATTATGGGCTATAGATATGCAGTCCTATGTATTTACAGGATTTTCTACAGAGTTACTGCTTGGAATGTGTTGTCAACACATAAAAATCCTCAAAATTTAGTTCATATTCATTTTGGCTATCTATTTGAATATGTTTTGGATTTGGTTATGTTTAACTCTGAATAGCCCATATACAGTCATATACTAGGGGACTATGCTGAATGAATGAATGAATGAATGATGAATGAATGTAAAAATATTAGTCAAAAGTTGTAGTACTAAATAAATTGCCATTACATTCAATAAATCCTGTTTACATAAGCAACAACTGCAAGAAACCACAAAATAGAGCACAATAGCACTGTGATTAATTTATATTAAAATCAACTTAAATTCAATGTATATATATTATTTAGCCATAAATTCACTGATTTTCCCTCTACAACTATTATGGCAATAATGACTTCATTAGTAAAGAATTCATAACTGCTTTTGACTATGCACAGGGTGAGATATATTGGTAATTAATCAGGGCAATTTTCATTGTTGGTGTTTCAATTACGTTATTCCCCATTGTTGGCAGATCTTCTACTAAAAATACCTGAGAACCCTATGTCAAAACAATACTGTGCAAACTCAGCAGAAGTAAGGATTCCTGGTAGGCAATTAGTCTACATATGGAACTAATTTTTTTGCTCATCCATGCAGTATGGAATTGGATGGTAGGAATAGTTTTAACACAGAATAATGTAAAAATCCCCAATAGTAACATCTTCTGTCAATGTTTTGGGTTTTACAGCATCTTTTTCTCTGCATCTCCAAAATTCTATTTTCAAAATAGAAAAGTCTTATTTTAATAATGATAGAAATATTACACATGCAAACCAAATGAACCATATCAATATTCCTTTACAGAAAACAAAGCTTCAATCACCTGGGTTTTAAACAATATAATTCAACCTATTCAAATTTAAACAGACCTAATCATTTGCCTATTTATTTAGCATTGAGCATGAATATTTAAGGTAGCAACCTCATGATCTATTTTAAAATGGAAACTTTTTTCAGGTACATCCAAAATTGGTTTTAAAGTTACATAACACAGTATAATACAATAGAATTTCAGTGTGAAAATGTTTAATATACATTACAAAGGCAACAGATATTTCCAATATTAAATGCTTTTAATAAATTTTGATATTTTTTTTCTTCTTTTCTCTTGTAATTATATTGCTTGTTTCCCATTCATGACAAAAAAAAAAATATCAGGCAAGAAAATTATATCTCAAGCAGATGAGCAATTCTTGCAATTCTACAGAGTAACTTCATTTATCAAATGCTTGTGAATTCAGAAAATGTAGTGTGCATATATTTGCAGAGATAAAATTATAGGTTTTCATGTACTTAAATCAATCCTCTATTATTATTTTTTTTAAAAAGTGGAAAATACACTACAGAAAAATAAGTAACTTAAGAATTCATTAGTCACATCTATATAAACTTGGGATAAACCAACTTTTCTAAACATATTTTTCTATGATTTGAAAAGATAATTGAACGAAATACAGCTGAAATAATTGTAAAACCTGCCATAGGCAGCATTTATAAATATTTACATTGAAAATATTTTAAATGGTTCAAAATTTTTCTAGTTCCTTTCAGACAATACAAATATTTTAATTGTTAATCCTATCCTATCAGGTATTAAAAAAAGAAAAAGCATCTCTACTCTGAACATATTTTTTTTCAATTTAGATGTTTTCATTAAAAATTAGTCCATTGAAAATTATTTTTTATTGTAGCCATAAAAGTGCCTTTATGCTTTATTCATTTTTTTCCCTATTGATGAAGCGAAGAGCTGATCTTCGCATAATATCTAAGGTAAATTCCATTTACCGGTAGTTTATATTTCTTCAGAAGCCTATCCCATTGAGTTCTGTAAAATATACTTCCAGGAAACCATGTGTAGGTTTAGAGTATCAAATGTATCAATACTCCCATGGAGAGTAGTATTTTTTCTTCCCTCTCTCTCTCTCTCTCTCTCTGAATCTACCTGGAATATTATATGAAGTACAATATTGGTTTATTCTTGAATCCTATATTGACAAACCATATTTCTTACTTCAAAAAGAAATATTTTCCCTTTTACAGTAGTGGTATAAAACCTGAGATGTGGTATTATTTCAATGAAGATTTCAATGCAATAATATTGTAATCACATGTAATGTGATTAAAATTGTAACCATTCTATTATTTGGCAGGTATTTAAGTTAAAAAGAAAAAATATATAAATGTATCTCTATTAATTGTAGTTTAGAATATCAATATTACAGATACAAATTTGAAATTATTTCAAAAAAATATTTCAAAAATAATTTGACTTTTCATCCAAAACATAACATTTAAAAAGTACTACTACAATTCATATCAAAAATTAGTTATATAATAGTAGTTTGAACAAATTGCTTAAGATTTCAACTGTATTGTTACTTAGTTTGTGTATATGCATATATGTTTATATATTAATAATAGTAATTAGTATTTTATTTATTAGTCTTATGACCATATCAAAAGATGAAATAAAAATAAAATTCAGGATCTAATTCCAAGGTAAAATAGATAAAATAAAATAGAGTAATAAAATATGTATGTGGTAAATATAAGGAATCAAGTTCAGATAAGTATTCATATATTTATTTAATATGTAGGCTACCTTTATTTTTAGAAGTTACTCTAGACAGAAAACACACTTAATCCTCCTTCCTCTTCCTATGTCCTCACAACAACCCTGTGAGGTGAATTGGGCTGAGAGTGATTGGCTGGCTTTCATGGCAAGACTTGAACTCGTGGTCTCCTGTTTCTTTTACAGTAAATAATAGATCGACTAAACAAATTTAAGAAAACTTAAAATACCTTAAAAGTATAGAAGGAAGTAGTAATAAAACTATTACTTCATTATTCCCCTTTTTATATATTTGTGTATTTGTAACTTTCTTAAAAGCCATACTGTCAATGGTTATATTTACCATATGTTGTATGTATCTGGACCATTTCAGAAAGTTGTGAGGTTATCTCATTTAGTTACATTAGTTCTCTTATAGATGAGCAATATTTCCATTTAGAAATTCTTGAATACTTACTTTGGAGCAGCCTAAATATCAAAAGTGATTTTTCTTTTTATCTTGATTAAATTTCTGGTACTAATATGGGTAAATGTAGTGGGGACAAGAGAACCGATTGACCTAATTTTAAAAAAAGATAAAAATGTTGAATTATGCATCCTAACACTGGTCTAGGAAGATTGTGATTTCTAGCTGTTGTGTTTCTGATTTCAGAAATTTTTAACAGCATGGGGATTTTAGATATATCTGAAGGAGGATTGCAGAAAACTCCATCTGCTAGTGGAGAAAAAGAGATTAACTTCCAAGTTTATAAATTGTTTGGTCTACGATTTTTTCAAGTTGCTTCAAGTGAGCTATCAGCTTTGAATCAGACCAATATTCTTTAGAGCTAATCTCTAATTTAAAGCCTACTTCAAATATCTTTCAGACAGATTTTGCTTCTGTTTTCCTGTCATAGAACTGTGGACAGAAATTTTTCCTGAGAGATTTCTTAGGATATTTAATAGCCTTTTAAAGAGATGGAGAAATATCTACCTAACATCTAGTTAAAATATTGCAAAATTTAAAGATTTGAATTCTGCATGTATTTAGGGTTGCCAGGTCTGCTTCCAAAAAATAGCGGACAAGCAGGGGGAGGGGGTGTTAAGTAGTAAAAAAATAAAAAAAATTACAGTTAAATTATATATTTTCTTACAAACATTTTAACACGTATTAAAATAATCACTTCAAAACTTTACTTAAAATTCAAAACATCAAATATATTATAATATGTAAAATATTAAATTACATTTTAATTTCATCATAAAGCTTTTGAATAAAAAAAAAGTCCACTATTTTGTGAAAAAAAAATAGTGAACATAATGTGAAAAAAGCAGACTGTCCGCTCAAATAGTGGACACCTGGCAACATTACATGTATTTGTTGCTACATAAACAACTTTGAGGCCTTCCAGGTAACTTCCATAAGAATTTAAATTATATAGAAGGAAAACAGACAAAGAAAGATTTTATAGATTCTGTTACAGCTAACAACCAAGCTGTTTGCATAGTTTATTTTTATAATTATGCAAGTTCCATTTCACTAATAGAGAAAATGGCAAAAGTCTGATTGTGGGTATTTGAAGAGGGTCATACAATACAGTATATGTGTATTTTTAAGAATGGATAGTGTGGCTCACCCCAAGAGTCACACAAGGCCAAAATAGTTCAGAGGATACTTTTTGATAAAAAAAAATGAAATAAGATTTTAGAATGTTTATTAAACCTGAAGTGAGAAAATACAAGTTTCAAGCACTCATAAGCACTCTTAACAAGTCACTTTCTACCCAATAACCTTAGCCTTCTCTGAAAGGTAGGCCTTGCTAGTGCTTATTGACTAACAAATTTGTTATGCATCAGGTTATGTAGACACAGACTATCAAATCAGTGAATTGATTAATTTTATCAATATTGTGTAAGGAATAAATGAAGACCACCAGAATGCAAACTTTAACTTCCTTAGAAACAGGAATCTAAAATGATTAGAGCAAAGACAACAGTTATCTTACATTATCTCCATTTATTACATTCCAAAATTCCTTTGTAAGGCGCTACCTGTGCAAAAAAAAATTAAATATTTAGCTAACTTAGAGGCCCAGTAGAAACGGCACAAATAAATATGCATGGAGCCTCAAAGTTAATTGCAATTTATTTCTATGCTATAATTTCCAAATACATTCATTCCAAAATCAGGGCATCAACTACTATTTACACTGTCAAAAGCTTATAAAGGTCATTAGTTTCAAGTTTTGAAACTAGTTTTTTAATTTTTAAAAAAATAGAATTTGAGTGTGCAAAACCAGATCTCAGCTGCACTTTATATTGTAAACTGGGTTAATATTTTCTGGGGGGGGGGAATTCTGGGCACATAAACTCTGTGTAAAAATAATCTGGTTACTCTTCTTCTGCCCAGGTTAATTTTACGTTGCAACTTTTATTTTATGAATAATACAATAATCCAATTCTCAACCTTCGTCCTTCATCCTAACTGGCATATACCAGGTAAGGTTTAAGTCAAATTGCAGCAAGAAAGGAGAGGCCAAATCTCTGCTACTGTTCACCCTGTAAAAGTACCTATTTGGCATGGCTTGGATAGGGAGGTCAGTGAAAATAGCTAGTGCTAATGACCTTACCACCCATGCTCTCCTGGAAATGTGACCTCTGTTAAAAATTGCTAGTTGTCATCCCCTGGTCTAAGTAGAGGTGACATAAAATAAGAATTATTTTGGTTTCCCAACCACTTACTCAACTCTGTATACATAAGCTAAAACTTTTACAACCCATTTGTATGAATGTTTACTCCGAGATAAGCAGCACCACCATAGAGCCCAGTGGGATTTGATTCTTAATGCAGTTGCTGTCTTTTCAATGTTCCATTGAATTCAGTAAAAACTTACTTTTCAGCAAGTGTGCCATGCATGTTTCCTCAAAAGTCCTAATATACTTATTCCCAGCCTTACTTGGACTTAAGGGTAATTATATTAATTATTTTTCTATTTCCTTTATAACTTGTACGTCAACCAGTCACCTTATAGAGATAGGGAGCATAAAAATTTTATAAACAAATAAGCTTGTTAATATTTGTGGGATTTATTTTTCAGTAAGTATGGTGTATTTTTGCAGTTTAAAATTCAGTTCAACAGAACCTACCATAACTGAACTGAAGCAACCTTTACTTTGATTTGTTTTGTGTGTGCACATTATCAAAACTGATATGAAAATGTGAAAGGCTGAAAATCTTTTATTGCTCAGTCTGCAATGTCTGCTATAAATGTCCATTAATATGCCTTAGAATGCTTTTTTTTTAAAAAAAAAGTCAAAATATGTCGTGTGTGTATACTCGCTATAAATGTTATTTATAAGTGTAGATTAAATAATTATGAATCATCTCTCTGGATCCCATCCTGTTTCCCCCCACCAATCTGGTTCAAGATGATATATGAAATCAACTTTGGAACATCAGGGGAAGCAGTTTCTAATTATTACTCAAACATCCTCTTCTTGGATAGGTCATTAGGCTTTATTAGAAAAAAAAAACCAAAATTAGCCTGCATATATATCCCTTATAAAAAGTTATGAGTATATTTAAAAACTGTAAGTACAATATAATTCAGAAGCATTTGTTCAGAAACTACTTCATCAGGTAGCAAAGGCCTGGCAAAGTACTTTAAATTTCAATTTTGCTTATCAAAGACAGGGGAGGGTTGCATATAAAAAGTAGAATTTGCCTGATTATATCATAATATAAAGCAAGTTACATTCATCAGATTTAAATGACTGAAGCACAATGAACAAACTGAAACATTAAACAAAATTCACAACAGCCACTTTTGTTTTAGAATATTATGATTCTTTCTTTGTCCATCCCCCCTTGACGAAACTGGTGAATCCTGAATGTCATTTCCTTTGGCACCGGTTCTGGCACCTTCAAAATAAAATTCTCGAATTTAAAATCGGCCAGTTTATTGTCGCACGACTAAGTTTCTCCTCCATCGAAAGCGCGGCGTTTGAAGAGGGTGAAGATCTTTGCAAGAGGAACTTCCCCAAAATTGCACGTTGAAGGTCCGCTGGAGAGGCTCGCCTGCTTGCTCGCTTTTTAAACGTTGACAGTGCTAACTGCTGGTCAAAGGCTCGCCGCCTGAACAGCTTTCACGTGTTTTGGAAACACTTCGCCTCCCTGCACAATTAAAGCGAGAGGGGGAAGGGGCGGCAGAAAGAGAGAGGAGGGGGGAGGGACTTTTCTTTCCAGCCGGCGGCGGGGATTGCATTCCTGCCCGCCAGAAGACACCGCGGGGAAGCAGAGCTCCCGCATCTCGCACGGAGCCCACAGTCCGGTACTAGGGACCGGCTGTTACGCGTCGCTATTAAAAAAAAAAAAGAAGTACATTAACAATAGCTTCGGCTTCCTTCTGCAACGGTTATCGATCTGCAAAATGCCTTTCCCCTCCGCCGCTTCCCCGCGTTGCATTTCAATCGGGAAAGAGAAGTTGAGGCGGTTGGGGAGGAACAATTACTTTCTTCGACGGGGATGGAGGGAAGAGACGGAACTGGTTTTTTGTTTTGCGCGCTCGGCTCCTCTTTGTAAGGCTCCCACTTTACACGCGATCTCTGCAAAGGTAGCAGAAAGGATTGCGGGTTTGGGGGGGGGAGAGGAAGGAAGGAAAGCAAGCGGCAAATCGTTGCAACCAGGCGAGGGGGCTGCGCGAGCGTCCAGCTCAAAGGAGGGAGGGGGCGCGCACCGAGGCTCCTCCTCATCCCTGGCGAATCTAACAAAAACAACCCGCCGCCAGCGAATGAGCCGCTAACGGGAGTGAGCAAACACAACAGGAAGGGGAGAGGAGGGGGGGGCGAGATGCCGAAGAGCCACCCCGGGCATCCCCCTCCCCTCTCTTCTCTTCTCCTTCCCCCCTCTCCTCCCCCGCCCTTCTCGCAGGAGCGACTGCAAAGCTTCGCATGGATGGCCGGGTGCGAGGCTAGCGCGCAAGGAACTTGCTTCGGAGAACCGCCAGCCGCTCGAGTTCTTTTTTCTCGGTTGTTTCAGAGTTTTCCTCACGCCCCCGGTTTTTTTTTTTGGGGGGGGGGACTTCAGGTGAAACTTTGGTTGGCCGCTTGAGGCTCACGTCGAGAGGCGGAGGAGGCCGGCAGGAGAAAGGCTGCTGCTTCCTTCGGAGGAGGTAAGAGCAAACCCTTCGCGATTCGCCTTGCGATTCCGGCGGCCCGCTTGAACCGTCTTCGACGAGGGGAGTTTCGAGGGCGCCTTCGTCGGGGGACACGTGCGCGGCTGAAGTCCCCGCTCGTGGGTGGGGGACTTCGCTCCGCCCGGGTTTGCGGGTTGCTTTGCACAGCCGGTTTCTTCGGGAAACTCTTTCGGGCTCCTCCGAGGAGTCATTTGCAGCGGATAGGGGTTTTTGCCAGGCTCCCTTCCTCCGGCGTGAGGGAAAAAAAACCCTTTTCCCACGCTTCGGAGGCCTTCTGTCCGGGAAACCGGAGCGACTAAAGGCCATTCAGCCTAAGAAGGGGAGGTCGGAGACGGGGTGGGGGGGGAGACCCTCACAGGCTGCGTCGCAGCCGGGTGGGCAAGCCGGCGCTTTCGTCGAAGGCAGCGCCGAGGGCGGCCTCGAGGCCGAGCTCTCTTGAAAGCCCCGCCTCCCTCCCCCTCCCCCCTTTCCACCCCGTCCGGGGAGAATCCCTCGAGCCAGCCAAGGGGATGCGGCTATCGACGCGCCAGGGGGATGAATCAGGCTCCCGCCGCGCGCGCGGGAGAAGAAGCGGATCCGAACAAGCAGTAGTAAGGGGGCGGGGCCTCGCCGTTTGGTGCGGGGGCGGGGCCGTCTCTGATTGGGCCGCGCGGCCTCTCGAAAGCACTTTGTTTTCTATGCTAATGAGGGCGGGGCAGAGGAGTGTGGATATTTACGTGGAGGCGGGAGCCACCGCCCTTCATTTTTTTTTAATCCACATGGTGTTTTTTTTTTCCTCTTCCCCCCTCCCCTTTCCTCCTCCTCCTCTTGATGCCGCCGCCATCATCCTCGTCGCCGCGGTCTCCTCCCCCCCTCCTGCTTCCCGCCCCTTCCGTGCTTTCTAAGAAGAGCGGGAGAAGGGGGTGGGGCAGGCGACGGTCGCGGCGGTTGGTTGCGGGTGAGTTACGGGCTCTTGCCGACCTCGGGGGCTCGGTGGCGGGAGCGGGCCGGGGCTCGGCGGCGGACGCGGCCAGGCGCCGGGAAGGAGAAAGAGAGTATATGGGGAGTGGGGGGGGGTGTGTGTTTGTGGGGGGGGGGGGTTGGCCGGGGCGCATGGCCGGCGAGGGAGCCCGCTGTCCGTCCCTCCGTGTGTGTGTGTGCGCGCGCGCAAGCCGAACGGCGGCGGCGCCTCCCGCACGACGAGAGGTCGGCCGCGCGCACGGGGGCGGGCGGGGCCGGAATGAGGGAGATTTGAAAAGGCCGCGCGGCGGGCCGCGGCAACCGCCGCCGCCGCCTCACTCGGGCTGGGAGAAGGCGGCGGGGCGGCCCAGGGCCTGAGGTAAATCCGACGCGGTTTGGCGGGGAGGCGGCCCACGGCTTCGGCTTGCCTCCCTCAGAACAAAAGCGGCGCTGGCGGGCAGGCACATGGGGCACGGGGCGAGGGAGCTTTTCTCCACGCGGGCGAAGGGAAGCGGGGCGGACGGGGACCGCTCCCCGTGGGGGTAGAGTGGCCGAGCCGCGTTGAGAACCGGGGCTCTGGCCGGACCGGGAAAAAGAGAAGCGGGAGGTCATCCGGCCCTCTCCGCGTGGGCTTTTGTTCTGGGAGGGGCGGGGGCGGTCTTCGTTCCCTGGGCCCGGCGGGTCGAGCGCCGGACCTTTCGCCGTCCCCGGGGCCCTAGCCCTCTCCCGGCCTTCGGTGCCAGGCGCTGAGCCGCGTAGGGAGTCGGGGCTGCGAGAGAAGTGCGAAGTCGCCGGCGGTTGCGGGGCCGCGGCGGCGGCGGCGCCATGTTGCCGAGGGGGGCGGGGCCGGGACATGGCGGCGGCTGCGCGTGCTGAGGCCGATTGTTCCTCACTAGGCCTCGGCCATGTGGGAGCCTCGGACGCCGCCGGTGCCGGAGCGGGAGTCGGCGGACGGGAACGGGGCAAGGGGCCTCCCCCCGGGCGAGCCAAGACGAACCGAGGAGGCGTGTGAGGGTCCGGCGGCCTGCGGGACGCGAAAAGGAAGTACAAGCTCGGGCCTGGCCGGCGGGGGTGGAGGGAAAAGCAGCGGGGCGAAGGAAGCGAAGTGCGACGCGCTGGTTGCCGTGCTCTGACCTGCCGCCGCAGCGCCCCCTGGCGCCCATGCCGGCCTGGTCCGGTCCGGCGCGCAGCACGTGCTGCTCCGGAGAAGCCGCGAGCCCGGCTCGGGGGGCGCCATTGTGTTTTCCCGGCTGCTTCCCGCCAGCTCCAGTTAGCCGGTCGTTGCTCGGGGCCGCCTTGGCCGAATTACCCCGTTGGTGAAACGCCGTGAATAACTTACTTACTTGTTTGTCTTGTCTTTAGGTGTGGCGCTTTCGAAGTTCAAAGGCGGAGAAGCCGGGCGAGGCGGGGGGGGAGAAAAACCCCGATTTTCCCTCCCTCCACGAGAAGCCTTTTTTTTTTATTTTTATTTTTTAAAAAGGTCGATTGGTTTTATCATCTCTTGGCGGCGGCGGAGCAACCGGGAGTCGGATGTTTTGCCCTGCAGTTCAAGCCAACGGAGTAAGTTTTCATGGCATCGTTTTGGAATACTTGGGTGAAGAGAACTTGTTCGCCTTGGGGAAACTGTCACTGGAAGAAGGCAGCATCGCTGCAAAAAGAAATAGAAATGTAGTATATAGGGGGGCATCTGCTCTTTCTTTGCCCCTTAAGTCACTAGCCTTAGATTTCAAGTATAAGCATGCCTGAAAACTGCTTTCATTTTTACTTGGAAGTCTTAAATGTTGAGTTCATGAGCTGGACATTTTTTTTATTGATGGGTTAATCTGAAATCTTTCAATATTCACTGGAAAGAATTGCTAATTTAGAAGCAACAGGTGTTGATAAATGTTCAGTTATACGTGATAACTATTGTTGAGAATAGAGTAAAATAACTTATCAAGACTGGTGGAAACTTACTGGCTTAGGCCCATAAACGTATTAATTTTATTAAAATACAAAATGCAGTATTGAGCACTAGTTTATAAATAGGTTTTGATAAAGGATATTCATTTTGGTCGATAGCTTTCATCGTATTTGTTATGAACTACAGTATGGTTTAAAAAACCCTCATAGTTTGACCATGTAATAGTTAGATACCCAGTTCAATGAATTATTCAGGCTCTGCTAGTTAGATCTATAAAACGTTTTGATACTTCTGCTGAAGATGTTCGATATTAGATTTTTTTTTACAATAAGTGAGTTTTATGTTTCTATTTGCTTATACTGAAAATTAATGGAAACTTTGATTTTCTTTTTGTCAGGTGAAAAAATGTTTGAAATAAGAAGATCCTGGTCATGTTAGAATAATGTCAAAGTGCTTACAGTGCAGGTAGTGATTTATGGAACCTACTGCAGTGAAGGCACTTGTAGCATTATGCTGGCAAGCGCCACAAAGCATTTGAGAATTTACTCCACAGTGACTACCGCACAATAACTGCTTTTTGTTCTAAGGTGCATCTAGTGCAGATAGTGAAATAGATTAGCATCTACTGCCCTAAGTGCTCCTTCTGGCATAAGAAGTTGTATTTTCTTCCAGTCACTTAACACAGAAAGTAAAATTTAATAATGTGTTGCAGTCTTCTGTTAGTTTTGCATAGTTGCACTACAGGAAGAATGTAGTTGTGCAAATCTATGCAAAACTGATTGTGGCCTGTTATTATCTTCATGTCTACATTGTGAGTTAATATACACTATCCTCCACAGTACAAGTGATCCTAAATGGCTCCTGTAGCACTAAAGTGCTTATAGTGCAGGTAGTGTTTCATAATCTACTGCATTAGGAGCACTTAAAGTACTACTAGCTGAAGAACTTCATATCTATCCCGTTTTTCCTTGTTTCTACTTTTAATGGCTGTTAAACACTGTTCTCTGGTTAGTTTTGCAGGTTTGCATCCAGCTGTGTGATACTCTGCTGTGCAAATCCATGCAAAACTGACTGTGGCAGTGAAAAGGCAAGAAAGTATACTAAGTTTGTACCCCTTTCTACACAGGTTGGGATCGGTTGCAATGCTGTGTTAAATTTGTGGTATTGCACTTGTCCCGGCCTGTTGAGGTTGGTGGGGCAAGAATCTGCAGCAACTTAAGGTCCCTTCTCAGTTAATTGTTTGGGAGCAGCAATTGGACTGGTGTAGTGATCAATGTAATTCTTTGAATCTAAAATAATTTTTATTAAATGGTGTAATGATACTGTTGAGTACTTTTTCTTCCACTGTTGGCAAAATGAGCTTTAAACACATAAAGCAACCATGTATAACTTAGTATTTTCAATAAATCACAAGCTTTAATATTAATAAAAAGGTGGTGTTTTGTGATTTCCTGAATTTAAAGTAATGTGTCACTTGCCCCAAAAGTAGTTGAAATAATCTGCCCAGCTGTTTTTCGAGGTCCATCACGGCATTCTCACCCACATTATCTCTAACATTTAAACATTGTGAATAATGCCATCTCTTTAGGTCCTTTTAGAATAAAATGTAAGATAGAAATTAGCATCTCAGTATATGAAAATTAGAAATGGTACACTAGAAAAATATTAATTTGAGGAAAAATTGTTTATTAAATTTAGAAGGTCACACAACTCCATAAAGATGCTGACTGATATAAGAACTATAAAACAGAAAAAATTAACTTCAGAACAGAAAATACTCGGATTTATTTTTGAAACTGGGAAGGACATCCAGCCTGACCCAAGACCTGGGAGAAAAGCCAGGTTTCCAGAAACTGCAAACAACAAGCCACATGGATGTTGATGGGGTAGTGCAAGAGAAGATTGCTTCTTATGGGTCCTGTCAGATTGCTGAAGGTACTTTGAGTCAATTATCCTAATATGAACAGACTTGGAGTGTAATTTTAATTCCACAAAAGAAAGTGATGCCTGTTAAAAACATTTCCCCCCTCCAAAATGATATGTAGAGAAATTCAAAATCTTTTTCAGATACCTTTTCGTGGGAGCCTTTTATTAATTATAAATGAAATTTGATAGGGGTTGGGTTAATACTTCAGATTTAATAAAATATACTTTTACTACACACGGTTTAACTTTGAATCATTGTAACTTAAAAGAGTTAAATTGTAAGTCAAGTCTGGTTCTTAAACCAGTTTGTATTACACGTCATTGTCCTAAAATTCAACTCTGGAATAGTTTGCTTGATTTTAGAATTTGGACAAATGCTAGATGGCAGGATGGAATTGGTGATGCCAAGCAGGGTTGGGCCTCATTAGTCCCTGGATTGGAGATAATGAGGAAATTCCAAGGCTGGAAGTAGAATTGGAGTAAAAGTCCAATATACAGGGAATAGAGTGGAATTCTGGCATGTCAAAAATTTCAATGAAGTTGATATAAAAGCATTGGGAAATACAACGTTGTTTTGACACATTAATAAGTAAAGGTAGATTCAGTTAAGTCACAGGCAATTACACTTGCTTTGGATAAGTATCATGATGCAATAATTGTCAATTGAAGTGGCAGGTAATTTACCAGGGGGATCAAAGATTGCCTGCAAAACTTAACATTTCTTAGCAAGAACTACAGCTTTGTGATGAGTGTCCAGATCTGAAGCTAATTTGCTCACAGGTCAAGTTGTTTCCAAAAGAGATCCAATCCAAATATTTGTAAAAATAGAAACCTGGCATAATTTGGTAATAGATAAAAAACTTGGTGGGTAAATTTGATGTCACCTGGGTTGTACTATATGAATCGAGTCTAGCCAGTTTTTGGAAAACAGGTAATTGTAGCTGAGGAAAAAGGGCTAGTATGGCAGCCACAATATAAAATAAATTTTAGAAATTCTCTCAGGAGCTTGGAAGCTCAATTGAGAATTTTAGGGCATCAGAAGGTGAAACGAGGATTTTCAGAGAAGATGAACGTGGGGTTTGGTGTTTTTGAGTAGTAAATCATATTTGGACAAAATTCCACAGATGCTAAGTTACTGTCAGTTATCTCCCATGAAGATGGGAAACAAGATGAACCTAGTTATTTAGAACTGTTTTGTTTTCTTTCAAGATCTTAATAGATTTTTAAAGAAGTAAAATATTTCATAGGATTCCAATGAGGTAGAGAGCATCTGCAATTTAAAAATACTCTAGAAAAAGTTCTAACTATAGGAAAAAGGGAATTGGAAGATATTTTTGAGCAAGGCTGATGATTCTCTCATAGAGATGTCATGGTTACTGCACCTATAGAATATTTCAAGTGAGTAGCCAATGGGACAGCAAAAAATATTGGGATAGGTAATTAGATATATTAACAGGCCACGAGACCAAATTAGTGTAAACTAGGAGAGAGGTGAATGGTTGATTTGAAATGGATTACTGGGTTCAGATAAATCAAGGCAAAGATTACTGTATGTGATCACTTTTTGATTACTATCTTTACAGTAAAAAAGATTGTACTAATACATAGCACATAGAATAATAGGGTTGGAAGAGACCTTGGAGGTCTAGTCCAACACTTTGCTCGAACAGACCCTACACCATTCCAGAAAATGGCTGTCCAGTCTACTTGAAAGTCTCCAGTGATGAAGCACCCCCACAACTTCCAGAGGTAAGATGTTCCATTGATTAATTGTTCTCACTGTTGGGAAATTTCTCCTTAGTTCTCGGTTGGATCTCTTCTGTCCATTGCTGCTTGTTCTGTACTGGGTGCTTTGCTCTTGTCTCTGGCAAGTACTGAAACACTGCTATATCACCCCTAGCCCTTCATTAGAGTAGATGAATCTAGCCACCTTATTTTTGTTGCTCTTCTCTGCACTCCTAGGGTCTCAATATCTATAGTGACCAGAACTGTACAGAGTATTCTAAGTGTGTGCTCACCAGTACAGTCCTATCATTTCATATCTTGAAACTGTCTTTCGATGCAACATAAGATTGCATTGGCTTTTTTGGCATTTGTCAATGAAATTTCATTGCCCATCCAGGACATCACTTTCACACTTTGCCCTCAGTAACTGCCAATATACATTGCATAGCCCACCAATCTTTCCACCCTTTATCCTCACATGATTTAGATCTCAATCCCAGCCTTTTCTTAGCTACCACCACAACCACCATCTGCCGTTATCTCCACTTCTCAGAACAATTGTATTTCTGTCCATAACCCAAATAAACACCTCATGCATCCATTTTATTTTATTTTATTTTTTTGTTTCTGGCATGGAAGCAAGATACTCTACATGAGACATACTGTCAATAGAGAGGGTAGCGCATCTGTACTACTTACTATGTTATTTAAGAAAAAAAATTGTCAAGGTCATTTTTAATTGAAATAAATTTCCATAGTAATGGAAACAATAGTTAAGCATGCTCTGAAACTGGTCTACAGATTGTTCAATAAACCATCCACTTGGCCAATTAATTTGTTAATTAGCTCTAGCAAGCACTGAGCAGGGGCTATCCTATTTTTGTAGCAAAGATAAATTAAGCAGTTTTTTTTCAAGTTCCATTGTCCTCAGTAATGGCACAAATTGTTCTGATAATGTATGAATTTTATTCTGACAGAATAACTTCAGTATTTTTCAAGTTTGAAACAATTAGCATACTATTGCATGCACATATCTAGTGTAATATTTAATATAATAGTTTAAAACAAACATTAAGGGGCAGATTAACTGTTCGTTCTAGGAATGATGCTGAAACAAATATCACCAGCTTTGACAATAGCCAAAGTACTAGCAGAATAAGTTTCTTCTGCTTAAATGATAAGGTATCCTAGATAGAAAATTACCAGAATTAATTTTGAACATTTACTGAATAGCCTTTTGCTCACTACAAAGCAGTCTTTCTTTGTTTTTGGCCTACAACAACTTCGTTGTAAAGTATGTAACAAATACAAATATTAATAGCTAGGATTTTCCACCTATATAGGGTTAATGCAGGAATCCTCCTGGTTAATTTTGCCTCATATTTGTTTCCAGTGAATTCTGAGACATTCAACTTCTGTAATATTTTTGTAATTGCCATAGAAAAGGATTTTGGTTCCAATGACCAGCATATTACTTCCAAAGTAACTGAATTTTCAGGGAGGTCTTTTTTTTTTTTTTTTTTTTGTGCAGGAGGTGGCAAATGTGGGGGGCCGACGGGAATGGGAGTGCAGCTACCGCTGGGCCTGCCCCTTCCGTCCCACTGTGCTTCTCTGCGGCTGTAACAGGGCAAGTTCTCGGCATGCCCTGGCCTTCACCCACCCTGCCTGCTGGCTCTGCTGCTGCCGGGACACTTCTTGGCCACAGCAGGTGCCATGCTGGCCACCAAGCTGCTGTCCATGCTGTTGCTAGCCTTGTGGGGGCTGTTTGCCCACCTGGTAGGGTGGATGGAGGCTGGGTTATGCTGAGAGCTTGGCCCCAATTGAGGCCACAGGCAAGCAGACGGGGACGGAAAGGGCGGGGACGGTGGTACCTTACCAAACACTTTTCGCCCAGAGGGAGATGAAGCTTTGTGTGCTTGCAAAGGGAAAGCTTTGAAACAGAGCTAATCACTCCGTTTCAAACCGTCCCCTTTGCAAGCACATAAAGCTTTGAGTCTCCATCATTTCTCCGTCTGGGCAAAAAGTGTTCAGTCGCCTATGGGGTGTTTGGGAATGGAGCAATTTGCTCCATTCCGAAACATCCCATACCCACACCTCACTTTGTGTGCTTGCAAAAGGAACAATTTGAAACAGAGTGATTAGCTTTGTTTCAAAGCATCCCCTTTGCAAACAGACAAAGCTTCGTCTCTCTCTGGGCAAAAAGTGCGCAGCAGAGCCAGGTGGAAGCAGAGACGATCCCAAAGCGCCGCCCACTCCGTCTCACCATCTCTCAGCTTGCCTGCGGCTGCACCAAACAAGCACCCACATGGGGCATTAGGATCACCTGCCTCCCCCATGCCTCTGCTTGCTGCCAGTGCCACCATGCAAGCCTCATGTGAGTCAGGCAGCCGAGCAGCACCTCCAGATCACCTGTCTTCTTCCCCCCGCTTTTGCCTCCACACTCGGATTTATTGGCATTTGAACTGCGCCAAGAGGCTGGTGGACTGTGACTGCTGCTGGGCCCCATTGGCCCCCATGCGCTCGCTGTCTTTCGTGCTAGCCACACCCATCCCCCCAGCCTTATTTTCGCCATAGGGCTTTTATTGGGCCCACCCAAAAAAAATCAGACTAGGGCTTGTTTTTGGCATGGGTCTTATTTTTGGGGAAACACAGTAGTATGACAAATTATTCTTTTTCATTTAGAAATCCTGAAATGGTAAGGGCCAGTTGACCATCTGGGGTGCTACAGATCAGTTAATCTGAGTAATACTAGGATGATTCTGGAGCAAATCAAAGTAATTTATAACACCTTGGAAACTATACAGTAATTACAGATATCAAATTTAATGGCTGATCTCAGAAGCTAAATAGAGTTTGATTAAACCTTGAATAACAGGCTGCTTTAAATTTCAAGGGCTATAAATGAGAAGTCAAGCTTCATTTGAAGGAGACTTTAATCACGACTGTAAAACAGCCAAGAAAACTACATCTAAGCACTAGAAACTGAGCTCAACCAGACTGTTTTGTCTTGTAGTGGAAGCCAGCATAGGCTTCTTGAAAAAGGCTTCCTTTACACTTCAAAAATGTGGCTATTAATGTGATGATTAAATAGAAAAATTGGAGACGTAGATTGCTGGAAAAAGGATCATTTATTTATAGAAGATGTGATTGAGGATTTGATGTATGGTTTAAAGATTCCCAGTCATCTTAACTGTGTGCAATAGGAATCAGAAAAGCAATGAGAATGGTCTCATGGAAGCAGATGAAAGGTTAGACTGACCTAGTAATAAGAATAATTCAGCAATGTACCTAACATTTTATTGTTTTGGACACTGGTGGCGAACCTTTTACTCACCGAGTAAACACTAATGCACAGCTCCTCCCGTGCACTGTGCGCACAATTTCACCACCTGCGCATGCACTTGGCTTTCACACGTGCCCGTACACTGTGTACGCAACCACACCATCTATGCATGCACGCGACTTTTGTGCAGCTTTTGTGCACTGCGCGCACAAGCACACCACGTGTACAACTTTCACGTGGCTCCCCCTTGTGCAATCGCACCATCTGTGCATGCGTGCATGTTTCGCACGGCTCCTCCCATGCACTGCATGTGCAATCGCACCATCTGTATGTGCAGTTTTAGCGCATGCAATGCATGCACACAAACACCATCTGTGCATGTGCATACTGCGCACAAGTATTCACACACATGCACAAATGCACGTGCAATCGCAGGAGAGCTCCGAAGACCAGCTGGGTCCCCTGAATTGTGTGCATGCGCACTGGAGGCCCAAACACCAGCTGGGGCACGCGCGCATGCTCAGCTGGAAGGGAGTTGGGCAACAGCTCGCGTGCCCGGAAAGATGGCTCTGTGTGCCATAAGTTCGCCATCACGGGTTTAGGACATGATTTCTTCATCACAGTATTTTTTGTAGTGAAAGTTAAACATACATTTGTTGATAAAATAGACTAAGCAGATGATTAACTTACCTGAATGGTCCCTTTCAATTAATCATATCATACTGCCATGCAAAAGAATAGAGATTTTATTTCACAATTTTGACATACAGCTCCAAACTGTATTTATTTTTATTTATAATCCAATACATGGTAATTCTGAAATTAATGTATTTGGCATGTTCCGCTCGACATTAATTTTAAAAAATGAGTATGTTCCATTATTAAACATGAATACATTTATCAATCATAAAATAAAGGATTAGCAAATAACTCTCCAATTCTAGAATTACTTTGTACTATACTCATGCTTTGAAATAGAAAATAATACTTTTTATCCATAATGGAAGGAAACTGCTTTATAATATTAGTTCACCAACAAAGTACTTTCATCTGTGGCAGTTCTCATTATGTTAGAAATTAGTTTTCCTCTGTTTTGTTCCAGGAGATCTCTAAATTGAACATTTTATTTATTTATTTATTTATTTATTTATTTATTTATTTATTTATTTATTAAATTTATATACCGCCCTATTCCTAAGGGACTCAGGGCGGTGAACAGCGAACGATAAAAATACATGTAATACAAAC
Organism: Arizona elegans; assembly: GCA_022577455.1. Taxonomy (NCBI): domain Eukaryota; kingdom Metazoa; phylum Chordata; class Lepidosauria; order Squamata; family Colubridae; genus Arizona; species Arizona elegans. Next base: position 5,644,129 of record JAKOOJ010000006.1, read on the forward strand.
GTTAATAAAAAACCAATTAAATTATACTAAACACTCTGGTCCTAGATAATTCAAGACATCCCAGTTTAAAATAAAATCAAAAAGCAATATAAAGGGAAAGTTTGGCCAGGCCAGCCTGCTGAAACAGGAATGTTTTGAGGGCACGGCGGAAAGTGCGCAGATCCGGAATCTTCTGTATCTCTGGGGGGAGCTCGTTCCAGATGGTGGGTGCCCTCACAGAAAAGGCTCTCCCCCTGGGGGCCGCCAGTCGACACTGTTTGGCTGACGGCACCCTGAGAAGCCACTCTGTATGGGAGCGTACTGGGCTCTAATATTAACTATTAAAGTATGCCTTTTCTGTCTTTAATTCATTTTATTTTGGTTAATATTCTATCTTGATTATGATATTTTGAATCTGATTTGGATTGATATTGAAATGTTAAAAAGGCTAATACTTACAATCAAGTCCAGAATGAGTCTACTCAAGATTCTGATCCTTTAAGAATGAAGAATAGCTGGGCCAGAGTATAATATGTCTTCTCTGTGGTTGGCGTAACATTGTGAAACATGCTGCTACCCTCTTTCTTTGAGCACACAGAAACCCAAACTTTTCTAACAGGTCTTAACATGCTTTGATACCTTGGCACTAATGACTGGATGATGATGATGATAAATTCTATCTACTTCGAAGAATATTACATTGCCTCAGGTACATAGTCTATTCTGCCACAATATTTTCAAATAGCCATACCAAAATGCACCCAGTCGCAGATTAGAGATGGGCAGCTATACAAATTGAATGAAGAAATAAATCACATGCTCTTTGTAGTATTAGAATTTATGAAATACATATTTCTATATATCCTTGTAGCCTTTGAATCTTGTAAATCTTAAATACTGCATGTATACTCTATTTAAAATATTTATACTCTTTGGTCAATGAAGAGTTACAAAATCATTTTTTTAAAGAATGCAAAGGCATTTATTTTATTTTATTGGCCATCCAACTGGACTTTTGGCAGCATACAAAACTAGGTAAAATATCAAAACAGCTAAAACTGAATCTCACAGAGACCCCAAACTAAAATAATCTAATAACAAAAATAACACAAAAAGGTACCGTAATAGAGTAAATAAACATCAATCCTAAGCCTGGAACTGCTGGAACATATTGGACAGTTGGGTGGTAAGAAGTCTTTCTGATAGTCAGTTTTTATAGGTAATAACCAGCATCTTGAATTGCATTCAGAAGTCAACTGGCAGTCAATGTAGCTTGCGCAGTAGTAGATGTTCTGGACAAAGTATCAAGGTGCAAAATGCCCCATCCACAGAAGTTACATTATCATCTTGCATTACATTAATAAGAGTTCCCAGACCTATACACAGCCTAGCCTGAAGGCAATCTCATCCCTCAAAGAGTGTTTGGTACTCAAAGGTTATTAAAGGAAAGACCTATTACTAGGATATGCAACAGGGCTTCTAATAAATAGAAATAATTGGTAAAATTGTAAGCAATAAGTGGTACTTCATCTACAGTATGAATTTTTTAAATTCATATTCGTATTTTTACACTGTCAATGACACATTGAAAATAAGTTGTTTTAAAAAAACCATAGTAAAACAAATAGCATTGAATGATGAAGAAAACCACACATCTAATACACTTGAAGGATTCATATTACAACCTGGAAACATCTTCATAATTAAGATATCTTACATACATTGGAACCAAACTTCATTTTTTTAAAGTCCAAACCACAAACGTGAATGAATTTCAAAATGAATGGGGAAACCATTGTAGTTTGTTCAACATAGATGACAATCTGTAAAAATGCTTGTTGGCAACAACCTGGGTGCTGCAGTTTTCCCTTTGATTTTCAAATTGCAGAGCTATAAAGTGGATCTTGGTCATGGTCAACAAAGCAGTTTTTAATGAAACACCAATTAAAATACCTTGATAAAAACTGGGCATACATTAGAATTTCAATTAACAGATCCACACTTTATATGGATTAACACTAAGCATGCTTTCCTTTTATTTGTTAACACTTTAGGGATTTAGGGCAACTTTTAAAAAACAGCATATTTAGTGCTGGATAGTAATAACTACTATGCCTGGATCTGTTTTGAGTATCAAAAAGTCTTCTAGGGTATTTTGCACTGGGTGCATGTACACACACCCAATGCAAAATACCTGGAAGACTTTTTGATACCAAGTAGTTACTGATATATACAGTATGTAGTCAGAAAGTTGGACAATCTTCACCAATCGCAATACAATAAATGCCTTGCAAGCCTACTATTAAAATGGTTTAAATTCATAAACTGCTGGAATTGCATAAACCCATAGGGCTTTTTTTTTAGGTTACTAACATGATTCCAAATCCATATTACTTGTATAACCTGCTTATTGAAATGAGGATTTAATCTCTAGACATTTAGTAATACAGCAATAAAGACAGCTAATTCATTTCAGGAATCAAAATGACTTTGTCACAATTTTTTTCCTTTTAGATATTCTGTTAGCAACTTCTGAGGGAATTTGGGTCTATAAAACTGGATGTACTAGAAAGTTAGAGATACACTAAGAGATTACAACTGCAATACTTTCCACATTGTATTTTACTTGAGAAGTACTGTAAAATAGGCTTAAAGAAAAGGAAAGTTAATGTTATTTAAAATATGAATGTTATCACTTTCTGTATGTGAACAGAACAACCCTGGCCTCAGACAACCATTACATCTTTTAAGAAAAGCACAAAAATGAAGTTTGTAGAAATAAAGAAGAATATCCCCAAACAGCTCACAAAGTATTGCAAAGTAAAGCAAAATGCAGAGTGGCTAGGATGAGAAGGTACAGATAATCCTCAATTTACAATCATAACTCTGACCAGAATTTCCATCTGAAATTTTACAACTGAACAATGCAGTTGTAAACTGATGTGACTGCATTGCTTAGCAATGGCAAATCCGGCAGTTGCCATTGCTGTCATTAATCAAGAATCACAGTACTTACTCCAAGCCAAGCCATTCTGGTCTTAATCTCTCCCACCCATGAACCATAGTAAGACTGCCTAGTCTTTAACTCTGTCCTCCAGTTTATTTCCCCACTCCCCTGGAGAAGGTTAACACTTGAGTTGTGGAAAGTATCTCATTTGCGAGCCGGTTTCTAACTAATAAAAATGAATGTATGCTGCATCAAAAGTAATAAATATCTCAGACATGTTTTAAAAAATGGAGCTAAGTAGTTACTGATTTATTTTCAGTTGACAGAAAAGTGGTATACCAATCTCATAAAAACTATCTTGTGTCAAGTTAAACCAATCCACCAAAAAAAAAAAAAAAAAACCCTACAGGCATAAATCTATACAAGTATATGTCTTTCATTGAACTACAGATCTCCCTTTATGTTAATTCATTTTATGGAAATTTGCTATTATGCAATTGATCATTTTAATCCAAGAATGTACTTTATCTGAAAAGAAAAACATCACATTTGTGCAGTTTGAATCAGCATAATAAACGAGTCTAAAAACATACCAAGGCTTTTTCCCACCAAAATATCTTCAACATTTTCTTGTCAAACCCACTTTCTGCCGTCACTCATACATTTACCATCATGTTGTACAGTTGTTCTAGTGGTGTGTCTTGTCTCTTCCATACCTATAAAACCTACTGCTGTTTATGGGGTCAAATCAGCCATCAACATCTTGTCCACTTAAAGTGAGCATGAAAAGGACTTCTCTAACACTAGAAACAAAAGTTGGACATACACATTGCACAAAAGCTGGTGAAGGGCCCTCAGCCCTAGGATGAGCTTTTAACCTGGAAAAATATACCGTGATCCATATAATGAATACTAATGAAAAATATAATGCTATGATGCATTGTACCTCTATCTGTTATGATAAGTATGTGCATTGGAAATCTAAGTTTAGAAAAAAGTGGAGAAGATGCTTTTATAGTACATAGACAAGACAAGGGAAAACATGTTTGAGTAATGTAATACTTAAAAATAAAGCACTAAAATTTATGAGCACATTTGTCAATATTACAATATTTGACCCATATTCCACAACCCTGCATTTTCCACTGGTAACTGTCCTCCTTTATGAGTAATAGAATAACAGAGTTGAAGGGACTTTGGAGTCGCTCAAGCAGAAGACATTACCATTGGCTGTCCAGTGTAGTCTTAAAAATCTCCAGCGATGGAGTATCCACAACTTTTGGAGGCAAGCCATTCCACTGTTCTGTCAGGAAATTTTTTCTTAGTTCTAGATTGGTTCTCTCCTTGATTAATTTCCATCCATTGCTTCTTTTCCTGCCTTCTGGTTTGGAGAATAGGTTAACCTCTTCTTTGTGGCAGCCCCTCAAATATTGGAACACTTATTGTGTCACCCCAGTCCTTCTTTTCACTAGACTTGCATACCCCAATTCCTGTAACCATTCTTTATATGCTTTAGGCCCAGCCCCTAATCATCTTTGTTGTTCTGCTTTGCACTTTTTCTAGAGTTTCACATCTTTTAATATGATGACAAAAACTGGATGCAATATTCCAAGTGTGGTTTTGCCAAAGTACTATAATGTGACATTATCACTTCACGTGATCTTGATTTTATTCTGTATTTGGGGGTGGGGGGTTGGCAGCTGCAGTACATTGCTGGCTCATATTTGATTGTACATTTGGATTCCTAGATCCCTCTCACAGTTACTGCTATTGATCCAGGTACCTCTTCTGTACCTGTGCATTTCATTTTTCTTCCTAAGTGTAACCTTTCTTACCATTTAATTTCATTTTGTTAGATAGGGCCCAGAGTGTTCGTCTGTTGAGATCCTTCTGGATCTTAAGCCTATCTTCTGAGATGTTGGCTGTTCCCACCAGCTTGGTTTCATCTATCCCCTCATCTAAATTATTTATGAAGATGCTGAAGAGTACTTTGCCCAATACAGAACATTGTGGTACCTCACTGCACACTTTCCTGAATGTAGATGTAGTTCTATTAAGGACTACATGTTGAGTGTGTTTTGTCAGCCAGTTACGAATCCATCTGGTGGTGATGCTGTCTATCCCTCATTTTTCTATCTTATTAAGAAGTAGGTTGTAGTCTACTTTGTCAAATGCTTTACTGACGTCCAAGTATACTATGTCCACAGCATTTTGCTGCTCCACAAATTTAGTCACTTTGTCAAAGAATGAAATAAGATTTGTTTGGCATGATCTGATTTTGGCAAACCCATGTTGGCTTCTTTTTATAACTTTGCTTGCTTCTTGTAATCTGTTGCTAGGTTATCATTTTCAGGATCTTCCCAGATATTGATGTCAAGCTGATTGATCTATAGTTTCCAGGATCCATTCCCCGCCCCCCTTTTTGAAGATGGGAACCATGTCATCTCTTTTCCAGTTCTTTGGTAGGTCCCTGGTGCTCCAGGATCTTTGAAAGATATGACTCAGTGGTTCCAAAATCACATCTGCCACTCCTTCAGAAAAGTATATTTTTGGGAGACTATGAACCTTCCATAATGTAAGGGACTTGACACTGATTAGTGTTTTATTTAAAAAAAAATCAGTCAAGGTCTTTTACAGAAGCGAGATCAATCAAAAATAATACTCCCAATAAAATAAAATCCAATCATCAGCAGGAATATTTGTATGGTTTTTAGGACACAAATGCCATTGTTTACATGAATTTTCTTAAACCTGGCATCACTACCACTCATTTCACTACATTGCAGCATTCAGAATTTTGAAGTAAGTAGAGGTTATAGAAGATGAAAACGTGTTGCAACATGACATTACACCTCACACTCTGGTAATTATGAAGTTGGACTTCTTTCACTGAACAGTCTAGACCAGTGTTTCTCAATCTTGGCAGCTTTAAGATGTGTGGACTTTGACTCCCAGAATTTCTCAGCCACCTAGTGATTGTGAACATATTACTCAGGAATAAAAATTCAGCTGGATGAATCCAGAATAACTGGAAACATACTACTACAATATATGGGACTCACCCAAGGGCTCCTTAGCAATTGTGGCTAGTCCAAGTAACACCTTTCAAAAGGTATATGGTCTTCCCTTGAAGAAATATGGGTATACCATCAATTAAAAACTATTATACATCTTGTTTCTCAATTAAGCATGATAGTCATATTGGATTCTCTCAGATTGGATGGGCATCTTGTGTAGGACAACATATTGTAAACACTCTTCGTTGAACATTCAGCAAAGAGTAAAATAACCAGTTAGGGTATATTTTGTATATTTACCACTTTTCACCCATTGAGTTTCGCTACATTACTTGAGGGCTTCCTTTCCATGTCTTAATATCATTACAATTAATTCCTTTAAGAGATATTAGAATATTATAGATTGATTGGGATTGAGGCTGTCAAGGTCTGGTAAATTATAAGATATACACACACATATAATCAGACCATTTAGAATACATAGCAGAAAAAAAGTTTGAGAGTTAACAAAGTTGATACTATATGGTACAAAGCTATTACAAAATCTAGTTGTTCTGCTTCGGATACTGCAAAGCCTCCTTCCAGAAGTTAATGAAGAAAACTGGTCATGGAGAGTATGTGTAGCATCCCAGACAGTACTGTGGACCCTAGTTAAGCATTGCTTATATATGCTATGTCCTGTGTGAACTTCCAATAATCTTTTCTGCCATCCTCACTACTCTCTGAACAAACTTCCTGTTCGAAACAGTAATACCTCCAATAACTAATTATTCCAAGAACCTAGAATGTTGTAACACATCAGCATACTACTGTACATGTATGGATCCAACCAGTGTGACCTTTTTTAATTGACAAATGGAATTTTTGTCAATATGCAGCTTTTCTAAATGCTATCCAAGATTTTGGATTGTGTGCCCATAACCACTGAGACCATCACAGCCAATCAATCAATTCAATTTTGGTCTTCCGTTTTTACATTTTTTCTGAATCTTCCATTCTGCATTCCTGTATATTTTATATGTAATTGATCTCCTTTTATCTGCTAATCATGTCTGGGTCCAGATACATTCCTTTTCACAGTTCAAACATTTGTTTTAAGTAGCCCTGCTTTGTTGGTTCAAATTTATAACAGAAGGGCATAGTGGTGTACTTTTGAAACACAGTATATTTTTGTCTTATCTGTGATGGCTATTCTTCCTGTAAGCCTACAAGGCTAGGCCCTGGTTGTCCAGCCATAGGTCCCAACTCCTGTTGCCCACTTGTCAACAGAAGCTCACTCTAACATTTGACATGGTCCCTGTTGACCTAGGCAACAACCAATCTGTAGGAGTCTTCTTCTGTTTCCTTACTATAATAAATAGGTTTATAGATATATTTAATTTAGCTCTTCTGCTGAGATCTGTTTGACTTGGGTTAACCTAGTAGAATATATTGTCACCAATATAGCTCATAGCATACAGAGTATTTACAAGCCCTCCCCCATGACAAGGAGGTATTTATCATCATCATCACCACTGTTATTGCCTTATAAGACTCTCAAATTTATATGCTGTTCAATTCTGCATATAAGGGCATCAGCATGGCAGTTCGGAGGTTGGAATCCCTAGTACAGGTCTGCGGGAGCAAGGGGTTGGACTAGATGACCTCCAAGGTCCCTTCCAACTCTGCTACTGTTATTTCATCAGTTGTCTTCTGTTCTCACCAGGAGAACACACTTGGTTGTTAACTATATTCAGTCAGAAGACAGTGGGGTAATTTCTTGTATGTGTAGAAGCAAGTCACACACCGATTTCTTGTGGTGCCAGCATGAACTCGATCTACATAAGTAAGGTGACAAATATCCACCCTACAAGTCACTTGGGACACATGTTTTAAAGTTTCTGTTGCTAGAGATTAATACAGCCTCCCTCCAGATTGTTCCTTCAAGGGTGCTTTTCACCTGCAGCGCCTAACATTTGCTCTCCCTCATCCCTAAAAGCCTTTTCAAAGTAACGGGTTGAGTCTCCTTGTACAACCTACTTAATATAAGGGCTGATTATCTTTGACTAATGAAAACTCTAATGGCCCTAATAAATTGCAGAGGTTATGGAAAGCGGCGACGGTGTAATGACCTCAGCCACCCAGCTCCAGTAATCAAGGTGGAGCTTCTCCGCGCTGTTTTCGCCTCCTTCACCGTCACGCTGCATTGCTGGCTCTTGCAGAAAACGGGGAAAGAGGCGCCGTAGAGAAGAGCTGGAAAGGGAGACTTCCAAGTACGGTGAAGTCACTCCTGGAGGCGGGACTGATCGCGCCGTAAAATCGCTGCCGGCCCTCACAACCAGCGTTCTCTGGGGGAACGAAGGTGCTTTCTCCTGATCCCAAGAAGTAAAGTGCCGAGGGCCAACGCTGGCTTTCGCTCGCTTCCATCTGTCGGGATCCCCTCCAGGCAGGCGAGGCTAATTCGGAGGGTTTGGAAGAGACGTCGCAAAATGGAGCTGGCACGAAACCCCTTTGAAGCAACCCCGCTTATCCCCCGCGAGCGCGAAAAGGAAAGTTCTGCAACTTTTCCAAGCGGTGCGATTCAGGACTCCGCCGCGAAGGGGAAGGAAGGACGGAAGGGAGGGAGGGAGAAAGGAAAGGTTTCGCAAAGACGGATTTAAACCGCCGAGGCTTCCCGAAGCCTTCTTTTCAATGGCGTTTGTTTCAGCTCTAAAGTAACAGTTTATTTTTAAATAGTTCTGAGTAGCTCCTGAGTTCGGGGCTGCATCTGCGCTAGATTTGCCTTTTGATTTGATTCTACAGCGCACGAATCTTTTTTTTTTTTTCCCCTTTAAACGCCGGTGCGCAAAGATGGATCTCTCCTCGCATCTTTTGCCTCTCTCCTGGTCTATAGCAGTGGAGAACAGCCCTGATTGATATTGGTTCTTACTCCCTCTACGCCCCCTTCCCTTTCCTCCGAGAGCTTAAGAGCTGCGCAGGGCTGTCTCCTCTAATTTGTATTGGTTCCCCTTCCTTTTTCTGCCCTCTCTCCGAATGTCTCCCGCCCGCTGATCCTTCGAGGAAGAGAGCGGGGTCACAGCCGGCGCAAACTCGAGCCAGGCGCACGTGGTTTTCAGCCGAAACGCGTCCAGACCAATCCTGCCCTGGTGCTTCCTTAAACCAACATTTGAGGTTTAGCGCACGCCCCAAACCCCCAACCCCAGTTACAATTGGCCTACAGAAATGTTTCCGGCAAGAATCGATTAGCCACCAGCACTAGTTGGGGGGGGGGGGAAAGATCCCAGGAAGTTTTTTTTTTTTTTTTTTTTTTTGCTTTTGAAAACAGGTTGACGGCGTTTTAATTTTAATGTAATTTTCATTGGCAACTCGTTGCTATGGGTTGTAAATCGCCGGGAAGGGTGGGGGGGAGTTAAAGGCCGGTTGATAACGAGGACCGCTCCCGCGTCTGCCTGACTGGCCATTAAACCCAGCCGGGGTTTGGGCTCTCTCTCCACCAGAGTCCCTACCGGCTGCCGCCTGTTTCTCTGCCAGCCGGGACTCGCCGGCTACCTTTGCGGCGCCGATCCCGCAGCGGTCAGTTCCGGCGGGGAAACAGCTGGAGGCGCATCGGTGTTTTTTGTTATTGTTGTTTTTTGCGAAATGCGCCCCCAGAGAAGCCCTTTTGCCTGTCGCCCAGCCGCTCCTCCACCTCTTCTCCCCGACGCCAGAAGTTCCTTTTGCTCTTCTCAGACGAGAAAGATGCTTGAACGGTTTTATGGGAACCGACCTTCGCTGCTTAGAAGTGAAGGCTGGTATTGGAGTTTTACCGTCTCTTCACATTCCTGCCGAATGAATTTTAGACGAAATGCTTAGGTGGGCTCTTGCGGTCTTTGAATAAAACAACGCTGGCAGGAAAAACAAAAAAAAACAAAAAACGACGCGCCAAAAAACGACTTGACAATTCAAATTGTAATTTCACTGGATAGTTGAAGGGAAATTTGAGAGCCCACAGCTCCCCTTCGGATTTTGAGATATCTTTATAATTTGTCCCCGTGTCCCCGGAATTTGTGGGGTTCTTTGTGCTAATATTTGGGGTGAATACCACTACTTTGTTCCCCCCGGTAAGATGTTAACAATAATCAACAGTGAGTAATTTCAGACTATTAGAAATTGGATGTTTTAACTGCATGATCTGTCTGCCTCATTCATGGAATTTTATGATAAAACGATAACAGTTTTACCATAACACTTCCCAGTGTTCTAGTGCTGTTCCTGCCTGGTTTTTAAATCAGAGAAAATGTGTTAAGGAAGAAAAAAAAATGCAGTATGTTTTATGATTGCTAGAAATGACCAGAACAAGGTCAAATTACTTTTTGCCTCATGCAAAAACTGGAATCAAGGAAGGAAAATTTAAGGAAAGAAGGGAAAACATAAGCATTTCCTACACAGAAGTTACTTATTGATATGGAAATAATAGAGATCATTGTTGGAAGAAAGATTTTTTTTTTCATTTCTGGTTTTTGGTACACCTATTTAATGGTAAATATGAAAAAAATGGTTTTTTTAAATATTTTATGTTAGCAATCTATAATTTGTTCGGTTGGAGTTTTGTCTTTGTAGTAGTTTTCGTGATTTACGTTAATTTATTGGATATATTTAATAGCCAATTGATTTTCATTCAATTATCTTTCCAAACAAATTAGCATTAGCTCCTGGAATACTTTGTTTTAAATCTGAAGTCTTTCATTTTTTTAAAAAAAACCAACATATGGCTTTCTATCTTAGACAGTTTTGAAAACCATCTGTTATAAAAAGGCAGAGGAGTCAAAGTGGTTTGGGCAAAAAAGTCAGAATGGCAGAAGTGATGATGCAATTGAAACTTCACCTGCAACACACACAAAAAAGGCCAAGCTTCTTCTTTGTGGCTGCTGTCTTGACTTTTCTGACATCCTGTGAATATTTTTGGGAAAAAGGCAGAATAATTTAAAGCTTTGACTAAGCATTCTGCTGTGTTTTTCTTTGCCCATTCCTTGTTTTCATTACAAGAGTTCCAACTTGCATTGCCGTCAGAAAAAGTGAGCAAGTTTTCCAGAATTCTACTTAGAATAGAATTTTTTATTGGCCACGGGTGATTGGACACACAAGGAATTTGTCTTGGTGCATACGCTCTCGGAGTACATAAAAGAAAAGAGACATTCCTCAAGAATTATAAGGTACAACACTTAAGGATAGTCATAGGGAACAAATAAGCAATCAAATCATATTAGGAAACAGTCAATATAAATCTTAAGGATACCAGCAATAAGGTCATAGTCATACAGTCATAAATGGGAACAGATGGGTGATAGGAACGATGAGAAGATTAATAGTACTACAGACTTAGTAGATAGTTTGACAGTGTTGAGGGAATTATTTGTTTAGCAGAGTGATGGCGTTTGGGAAAAAAATTGTTCTTGTGTCTAGTTGTTCTGATGTGCAGTGCTCTATAGCGTCGTTTTGAAGGTAGGAGTTGAAACAGTTTATGTCCAGGCAGGATGTAGCAAATTGGAAGAAACTGAATGTCCAAATATTTGGTCAGTCTGCACTGCTGCTCATGGAAAGGGGTTCAGCAGCAGAGATGCCCCTGGCATTTCCTCATTGAGAAAGGAAGCAGTTGTTTGCATGTCGTCACTAACTTACATCTTCATCCTAAAACCTCAGTGGTAACCTTTTTGATCAACTGGCCTTACAGCTGAAATATCTGGCCTAATATGGGGACTTCCTAATTTCTCTGCCAATCTTTGCTTGTAAATTTGTATGGTTAATTGCACAAAATAAATTCGCATTAATAAAGGTATTAACAACTTTAATAAAGGCAATAGCAAAAGCATGAGCTTTTGGCTTCTTTTTCAAGAACATTTTGATCCCTCCTTAAATGTCAAGAGGAAGATGCATTGGGGGGGTGGGGCGCAGGTGGTTCCTGCTGGTATCAGTTACACTTAGCATTTAGGAACAAAGAATCCTGCTTGATTCTCTCCCCTCCCCAGTTCAGAAAAGCCAAAGGTCATCCGTCTCCAATCTGTTTCCTGTCATGTAACATCTGTATCTTCAGGACATAAGTATTTGGCAGGGAGGGAGAAGAAGAGGTTATATTTATGTAATATAGGAACGTTAGAATTAGTTTTGGTAATAGAATAGAATAGAATTCTTTATTGGCCAAGTTTGATTGGACACACAAGGAATTTGTCTTTGGTGCATACGGTCTCGGAGTACATAAAAGAAAACATACATTTGTCAAGAATCATAAGGTACAACACTTAATGATAGTCATAGGGAAACAGTCAATATAAATCTTAAGAATACCAGCAACAAAGTTAGTCATACAGTCATAAGTCGGAGGAGATGGGTGAGAGGAACAATAGAAGATTAATAGTAATGCAGACTTAGACTTAGCCACCTAGAGTCACTGAAAGGGAGAGTGACAGGCAAATAAATTAAATAAATTAGTATTTGAAGCATTGAAAAAGCTACTTAATGCAGTGAGGACAACCTCCTGCTCAATACAGGAATCCAATTTAAAACATCCCTGACAGATGAATGGATGCATAGCCTTCATCTGAACATCATCCAACCTCTCTGCTGTCAAAACAGTTCCTGCTATTAAGAAGCTTGTCCTCTCCTATAATTCCATTAGAGAGCTGGCCTTTCCATAATGTCAGTCCATTATGCCCTTTCCTGCATTCTAGAATGATAGAGAACCAGCCTACATGATCTATATAATAATGTCCCAGATATTTGATATCCCTGTGATATCCCTGTTCCCCAAGGCTAAAGGCAGGGGTGAAATTCAGCAGGTTCTGACAGGTTCTGGAGAATTGGTAGCGGAAATTTTGAGCAGTTCGGAGTACCGGCAAATACCACCTCTGATTGGCTGCAGAGTGGGGTAGGAATGGAGATTTTGCAGTATCCTTCCCCTGGAGTGGGGTGGGAATGGAGATTTTGCAATATCCTTCCCCCGCCATGGCCACCTAGCCACGCCCACAAAACCGGTAGTAAAAAAATTTGGATGTCACCACTGGCTAAAAGTATAAAAAACCTTCAATAGCTCTTTCTAGGGTTTGTTTTTAGGGGTGGGGAGTAGCCTCCTTATTGACCTTTTCTTCAGTTTTTATGATTCTTTCCCAAATGGCAATGTGAAGAAATTGTCAGCCGCAAAAGACTAGGACCACATGTAGAATCATAAAATCATTGGGAACTTGGAGGTCTTCCTATCCAACCCTCTATCCAAGGCAGAAGACTCTATTGCATCTCCAAGAAATGGCTGTCCAATCTTTTCTTGAAGACGTCCAATTATGGAGCACTCACAATTCCAAGAGGCAAGCTGTCAACTCATTAATTGCTCTTACAGGATGGTTCAATTAAGCTGATTTATTGCTAAAAGTCTATGCACAGGGAGCTGATCAATTAATGGTCAGCACCTGGCTAAAGTTAGATAAGGTTCAAGGTCGTTTGGACTTATTTAGTTTCTGGCTACATAGGGATTCTAGACTGATCTCCCTTTTTACTCCATCCCGAGGTTCTGCCATTCCTTCTGCTACAGAACTAGACTCAGTACTTGGGACAGTTCTGATCAATTGCAGAATAAAATAAAACAAGGGTTTCCATGATTTGAAAACTACCTAAACTTCCTTTTGATGCAACCTAAAATTGTATTTCCCTTTTTCCAACAACAACACAATGCTGATGGATATTCAGGATACAATTCCGAGAACAGCTCTTCTTCTGCAGCAGCTGAAACGTTACATATAGTAAACTTTAACCAAAAAAATTGGCAAACAATAAATATTAATTTAAACAGAATATTCCCAAGCAAAATTAATCTTTACACAAGTATTTGGCCATTCATGAAAATAATCTATTTTGGGAATAAAAAGAGCAAATACACTTGATAACAAGCAATCTAATTCAAACCTTTCTCGGCTGGGGTTTGGACTTGGCAGAATTCACAGCAAGCAATCCCACAAAAAATGATTTTATATATTTATTTACTAAAGCTGAGATTCTAGAAAGACTGCAGAGAAAAGCAACAAAGATGATTAGGGGGCTGGAGGCTAAAACATACAAAGAACGGTTGCAGGAATTGGGTTTGTCTAGTCTAGTGAAACGAACGACTAGGGGTGACGTGATAGCAGCGTTGGAAATATTTTAGGGGCTGCCACAAAGAAGAGATTTGTGAGAGAGACCTATTCTCCAAAGTATGAGAAGGCAAGACAAGAACCAATGGATGGTAACTAATCAAAGAGAGATCCAACCTAGAACTAAGGAGAAGTTTCCTGACAGAACAATTAACCAGTGGAATGACTCACCTTCAGAAGTTCTGGGTGCTCCATCACTGGAGATTTTTAAGAAGAGACTGGACAGCCATTTGTCTGAAATGGTACAGTTCCGTGATGGCAAACTTATGGCACATGTGCCAGAGGTCACATGCAGAGCCCTTTCTGTGGGCACGCATGCCGTTGCCAGCTTCTCTTCTGGTTTCCAGTGCACATGCTGGTCTTCGCAGGCACCGGAGTGTGGGAAAACAGTCTGAAAAACGGCCAAAAACCAGGCCATTTTCCGGACCAAAAACAGTCCAAAAAACAGCCTGAAAACGGCCCAAATAAATAGCCAAAAAAACTAAAAAGGCAGTACTAAAAACACTTGAGAATAACAATGCTGTTCACATATGGGAGCATATTATACTTGTCCTGCGGTCATAATTTGCCATTCCTACTGGGTCTACCAGTTGCTTCTAAACACAATTCCAAGAGATGTCAATAATTTTTCGCACCTTAAAATCTTAAAACCAGGATAGGTTTTAATAAGACACTCGCAACACTGATATAGCTTGATGGGGAAAACTTTTCTTGTGTTGTATACCAACGGTAACAAATTCTAAATTGATGAAAATCAAAGAAGGGACTTCCTTGTTCACCGTGATATAAAATTTCTTGCTTTGTTCGATAGAATTGTACATTTTTCTGATTAACTTCTGTGCTTGATTAAGACTTCTGTATGAAGGCATTTGTTTCTTAGAAGCGTATGCTTTATTAGAAGTTTTCTTTTTGTGTATCTATCTGCTTTTATACAGTTTTTTTAATGAGATTCTTCTTGATTTTAGTTCCTCTGAAGAAGAAATAAAAATGAGTCAGGAAGAAGTGCAGCCAGTGGAATGGCATGCCTTCAGAAATTGTGGGTGCTCCATCCCTAGAAGCTTTATGAAAGACTGGGCAGCCATTTGTCTGAAATGGAATAGGGTATCCTTCTTGGGAGGCGGGGGCTGGAATAGAAGACCTCCGAGGTCCCTTTCAACTCTTCTGTTATTCCGTTAAATAGAGTTCTGAGGCCAGAGAGCTTATAAAAGATTTGACAATGCATGGTTAATGCTTTCACAAAAAACAATACTGTAATAAGTTTTGCCATGTAATACAGTGGTAATACATGATGGGTATAGGGTGAGATAAAATGCCCATGTGCTAGAAGGAAAACTTGTAATTTATACAATCTGAAGAGAAATCAACGTATGTGTAATGGCCTTATCCTTATTTCATTATTACCGTATATACCGAACATTCACTGGTATCTAGCTTAAACAATTCTGCCTTCCATCCTGCTTTACCAGCCAACAGGTATATTAGTGTATTATTGCGTGCCATGCTTGATACAGTAATTTTGTCCTTGACCCTTATTGATCTTAGAAGAATTTTGGAATTACTCATTAATTCCTGCAATGAGGAGACATTAACTATAAACTTTGCCTAGATCAAGATTCCTTACCTTCCCCAAATGTTCAAAACAACGAATCTAGAAGTTAAGTGGACACACTATTGGGCAGATTAAGACCTATAAATATTTAGGAGTAGTTTTCAAGCTTCTAAATCCAAAACCCACTCATTCCAGTGGTGGGATTCATTTTATTTTTACTACCAATTCTGTGGGCGTGGCTTGGTGGGCTGTAAAATGTCCATTTCCTCCCCAATCCAGGGGAAGGTTACTGCAAAATCCCCATTTCCTCCCGATCAGCTGGGACTCGAAAGGCAGAGAATAAATGGGGGTGGGGCCAGTCAGAGGTGGCATTTACTGGTTCTCCGAACTACTCAAAATTTCCGCTACCAGTTCTCCAGAACTGGTCAGAACCTGCTGAAACCCACCTCTGCTTCATACCTACCCTTCTCCTCAAGGAAAGAGCTCCTAAATCCTCTGCTGTCTGTTCTAGTGGTTTTCTGCTGAATAAGGTTCGTGCAGTACCTTGAGGAATTATTTGGTTTCTCTGGCCTTGCAGCCCTCCCTCTGCAGTGAGGTGGAAAAAACGTTAAGCAGCCATAATGCTTTGTAGAGATTTTCAGTCATCCATGTCATGGTTGTCCCAAAGGTGCTTTTTCAGGAGGCAACTGGACGTTCTTGTTTTTTTCTTTGAAGACGTTTCGCTTCTCATCCAAGAAGCTTCTTCAGCTCTGACAGGGTAGTGGGGAATGGAAGGATTTATATGGCTTGCAGACATTTGCATCCTTTTAGAGGGTTATTGAAGCACTTGGAGGTTTATCTGTGTCACCTGTGTAGTGCTCCTGGTTCTTGCAGTCTGCAATTTTTCTCTGGAAATCCATTCATATTCCCAGACCATTCGAATGAAGTTCATCCCAAATTGCATAGCTAAAAGTCTATGGAGATACTCAGTCATCCAGGTTATAGTTGTCCCAAAGGTGCTTTTTAGGAGGCCACTGGACTTTCTTGTTTTTTTCTTTGAAATTAAAAAAAAAAAAAAAAAAAGGCTACAGGAACCAGGAACACTACTCAGGTGACCCTGAGGACACAGATAAACCTCCAAGTGCTTCAATGACCCTCAAAAAGGATGCAAATGTCTGCAAGGAATATAAATCCTTACATTCCTCACCATTCAGGCAGAGCTGAAGAAGCTTCTTGGATGAGAAGTGAAACATCTTCAAAAAAAAAAAACAAGAAAGTCCAGTTGCCTCCTGAAAAAGCACCTTTGGGATAACCATAATGGTGCATCAGCAATGAGGTAGGATTGATGGCAGGATATTGCGCTTCATCTGCCATCTTCCTACAACTTCTAACTTTAAAAAAAAAAAAAAACTATAGAAAACTTATACTTGCAACTGAACTCTAAACTCTTTACAAAAAAAAAAAAAAAGATTAGAGCTGAGTCGCAAGTATGAATTTTCTATAGGGTTGTTCTCCCTTTCCTTTTTGATATCTCTATAGCTACAAATGGTGACTTCCGGATCACATTATTTTCAGAGATTAATGGGGTTGTGAGGTTAGTCCCCTAATTGTTGCATTTCAATAATAGAGCAATATTATATTTCAGCCTCACGCTGTTTACCTCACAGTCTGTTTAATGCTATTTTAAGCTCTGGCAAGTGGTTTTTATGACTTTTCTTCCAGCTACATCCAGCTGTTTAGGGAGGCAAAATTAAACTGGCTGCCAGTAAGGCTGACCAGGGACTGGAGGGAGTGAAAGGCTGACACCATCACCAAAAAGGGCCAACAAACCCCTTTGATACTGACTCTTTTGTAACGCAGACAGATGTACCAACTGAAACCTGTCCCAGGTCAGTGATGATACAACCTAATTGCTTTCCTACACTGTCCAATCACCGTTGGATGCTGTTTACTTGAGGGAGGAAAGGTTTCAATGCTGATAGAGTCTCGGGGAATTAAGCCTCCTTATGGGATGAGGTGACATGGTGGCTCAGTGGCTAAAATGCTGAACTTGTCGATCGAAAGGTCTGCAGTTCAGCAGTTCGAATCCCTAGCGCCGCGTAACAGAGTGAGCTCCCATTACTTGTCCCAGCTTCTGCCAACCTAGCAGTTCGAAAGCATGTAAAAAATGCAAGTAGAAAAATAGGAACCACCTTTGGTGGGAAGGTAACAGCATTCCGTGCGCCTTTGGCGTTTAGTCATGCCGGCCACATGACCACAGGGACTTCTTTGGACAGCGCTGGCTCTTCGATTTTGAAACGGAGATGAGCACCGCCCCCTAGAGTCAGGAACGAATAGCACATATGTGCGAGGAGAACCTTTACCCTTACCTATCTGATGAGGTGAAGGCCATGTCATGGGAAGTCGGCAGAAAGCAGAAGTTGTCAAGGCATGGTTGTGCTGTGGCAGAGAGGACCAACCATATCTGGGATAATCTTAGAAAACACTGGTGCTTTTCTGGTATAAAACTCAGCAAGGAAACAAGCTTAGATATACTGGAGCGCTGTAATGGCGCTGCTCCTATACATTGCAGTGTGTTATCACACCTTGCAACCAGAGGTGGGTTTCATTAGCTACACTGGATGGCTTGGCATAGTGGTGACTAAGATTCTGGGCTAAAGAGCTGGAGCCCTGACACAGGGGTGGGTTCTACTTACTTTACTACCAGTTCACAACAGGGCTGCGTGTGTGTCCTTGCTTTGCTTGCACACGGGCGTGTGCTTCTGCGCATGCGCAGAAGCTTCTTGATGACATCGGTGTCGGTGGGCAGAGCCTCCCACCGGTTTTACTACCAGAACTGGTTCGAACCAGGGGCAAGCCACCACTGCCCTGTCAGTTCTAATTCTCTCTTGGGACTCAAAGCATTGTGGGAAAAATAGGAGGTGGATGATCTTGAGTTGACCAGAAATAAAGGTGGGATTAAAAATACACAAATCAATATTGTCAGGAAAAAGTATCGGAATATAACCAGGTGGTCTCCAGCTGAACTCAATTTAGAGTAGTCCTTCCTTATTTAACATCATTTCCATTTTGTTTTACATCTTCTCTTTCTGACTCTGTCTCTGTCTCTCTCTCTCTCACATCCCCACACAGACACAGACACAAATGCACACAGAACCACAAACATACATACAAGTCAGTGGTGGGTTGCCCCCAGTCTGGACCGATTCGCAAGAACCGGTAGTAAAACTGGTGCAAGGCCCCGCCCATCACCCCGGATGTTGTCATTAGCGATCTGCGCATGCACAGAAGCAAGGCGCGCGTGCTTGCTTCGCTCGCGCTCACGCGCAATCCCGTTGCAAACCGGTAGTAAAGGTAAGTAGAACCCACTCCTGATATATATGTAGTGAAAAAAATCCAGTATATATATGCAGAATACGGTATATCTTTTTGTTTAGATTGTTTCTTTCTACATTTGTTACCAGCTCACAAACAATTGAAATCAATACAATAAAATCAACGATTTTATTATTTGTGTTTGGCTTTCATATCTAATCCTGCCTTCTCAAGTAGTTGGAAGTGCTGGAAGGAAATACTTCAAGGCAGCAGAAACTGCTCTATTGGGTAACAAGGCAGTTTAAATAGCGGGCTTTCCTTTGAAGCGTCCTGTAAGAAACAATTCCTTTCTCAGTGGTGAGTAGATGTTTCAGCAAAGTTTTTCCAAATGCATTTGCTGACGATGTTAGTTGTTTAGCTCCTTGCAGTCAGCCAAGGACAGGTGCTCTTAAAGCAGCCTAGAAAATCCAGTGCCTGTTATTTTGGGTTGGTTTTTTTTTTTTTTTTTTTTTGAAAAGTATAAAAGTAGCATTTGGCTGCCATCTAGTGGCCAGTGTATGCATTGTGTTATTTTTAGAAATTCAACTCGAATTTAAATGGTATTTTATACATTCTGTCACCCGATTTGCTTGCTCTGCCAAATTCATCGTATTGATATTTTAAAGTAACTTACTTCATTGCACACCTGAATGAATGCTAGGTATGGGTAGAAATTCTTTCTGATTTGGTTATGTGTTGGCATCAAAGGTGGGTTTCACATAATTTTATCTAATTATGCCACCTCGCAATGAGATTCCCTCTAAGATCATTCCTGGAATGCCCGAGGCATTTGCTTAGAAAAAAACACAAATCTTTACAGTATATTAATGCAGTGTTTATTCTATAATGCTATCTTGAAACCATTCCAGTTTCGTTCAGGAACCCCAACTATCTGCTCGATTAATAATATTACTCCATCAAATTATGGATTGATATTAATAATCTTAATTTTAATTAATTAAATTTCAATTAATTAAATTCATTTTGGGATTAATAATATGGTTAGAGTGCAGTACTGCAGGCTACTTCCGCTGACTGCCGATTACCAGCAGTTTGGCAGTTCGGATTTCACCAGGCTGAAGGTTGACTCAGCCTTCCATCCTTCTGAGGTGGGTAAAATGAGGACCCAGATTGTTGGGGACAAGATGCTAACTCTGTAAACTGCTTAGAGAGGGCTGTAAAGCACTGTGAAGCGGTATATAGGTCTAAGTGCTATTGCTATTTATTTAAGTTATTCATTTATTTAGAGAATTTATATGGCCACCCACTTACTCTCAGTGACTCTGGGTGGCTTACAAAAAATAAAAACCCAATATGAAACAGTAAAAACAATACCACCGCCCCCCCTCCCCTCTGGTGACAGCTGTTCTAATCTAGGCTTCCCCAACAGCACGAAGCAGAGTCCTCACCCCGATAAACCCCTTTTATTTAATTTACAGTGAATTCCTCTGCAGCAAAGTCTTTCCTCTCCCACAGTCTTTCAAGATAGTTCGCAATTACTGACCTTTATTAGTCTTGGAGAGTGGCCAGGCCGATATCTTTCATAATTCTGCAAGAATGCAGAAATGAACTAATTGTCTCCTGTAAACACCTTTCGCTCCCCTTTTATTCTTTATGGGAGGGGCCCTTCATCATCCACCTGTAGCCTTACTCCCAAGTCGATCCTTGTTCCTTAGCTGTTTCCTTCCTCCGGGAACAGGCTCCAGCTGTTCATCTGCCTCACTGATGTCTGAGTCTGAAGGCAGCTGATACCTGTCATATGGCCCTGACCCACTCTCTGCCTCTGATGCAGAGCACTCGTCAGATTCTTCCCCAGACCCCAGGACTGGCCCATGTTCCTCCCCAACCTCCTGACTGTCCAAATTTGCTGCCAGCTCCGCTGGCCACTGGCAGGCCACAACAACAGCAATCGATCAAATGAGCCACTTGATGGGCTCCATCCCACTCTGGGTTCCCCAGGCCTGTTGCCAAAACCAGGTCTTCAGGGCCTTGATGTTCCAAAGAGAGGGAGCTACCACAGAGAAGGTACTTCTTCTGGGTTCCACCAGATGTATCTCCTTAGGAGAGGGGAAGGATCTGCAACATTCCCTGCCTCCCTGCTTTGCTAGGTCAGGTGGATGAAACTGACCCGCCTGAATAATATTATTATTAATAAATCTCCTAGCAAGAAGGGAAATCTGTTTAAACAGACCTTCACAAGCCATAGTTTTGCAAAGATTTATCTTTTGTCATGTCTTTTATGCTGCATTATTATTGTTGTTATTTTTACATTTCTGATGTTTTGGTATCTGTTATCATTTCACAGCTTTGACTGTAAATGTAGAATGTACATCAGAGTTAACGAAGCTGTGACACACCTCTTAACTGGGTTTCAACTTGAAAGATTGTTTAGTTGTCTCTTACAGAAGAATTGTTGAAAGAAGCTGGCTTGTGCAGTGTTCATATCCTGCATCACATCCAGCTTCCTGATATTGTTGTTTCTGGTGCTGAACATCCTCTTTGGTTTTAGATTCAGGGGAAAGAGTAATCGTTTTTCTTAACCAAATAATATAAAATATGTTCATAAAGTGCAAAGTATGAACTTGAGACACTTTAGGTTAATTAACATGCCAGAAGGTGAATTAAATTTGTAATAACACACCATGGACATATTCTAAGCAGTGGTGGGTTTCAAAATTTTTTACTACTGGTTCTGTGGGCGTGGCTTGGTAGGCATGGCAGGGGAAGGATACTATAAAATCTCCATTCCCACCCCACTCCAGGAGAAGGTTACTGCAAAATCCCCATTTCCTCCTGATCAGCTGGGACTTGGGAGGCAGAAAATAGATGGGGGCGGAGGCAGTCAGAGGTGGTATTTACCAGTTCTCCGAACTACTCAAAATTTCCGCTACTGGTTCTCCAGAACTGGTCAGAACCTGCTGAAACCCACCTCTGATTCTAAGTATCTAATAAGAGCTGAGATTTACAAGAATAAAATATTCAGAAAAGGCATAAGTAATATGCCTTCAGAATTGAATGAATCTAAAGCACTTTCTTAATCCAAAAAAAAGCATTAAAAGCTCAAAATAAATTAAGTACACTCCTATCAGTGTTTGTAGCATCTTTAAGACATCTCTTTGTGAGCATCTTCACAATATCGTTAATATCATGAAACAACGAAACCTGCCTATTCCATGTCTTTGGGAAGGACTTAATCATTGATTTAAAATGCCAATTCCACTCTAAACATTTGGCTGACTGTATATAATTAGTTCCAGTTGAGTTTTCAAATTTATTTTTATCTTTTTCTTTCGTTAATTTTTTTTTTTTGTTAATTGTTATTTTACAAGATGACTTGTTAAAATTGGTATTCAAGGCGAATGGATCGTTTATCTTGAATTATCACGTTTATATAGTCATGTTTTAAATTAAATGTCAAAGGTTAAAATACAAAATTACAACAAAAAAGGAAAAGTGGGGGGGGGGGGGGCGCAGTCAATAGGGACAGTTTTCAAAAGGGCACAAAATCCCCAAAGGAAGATTTTTAAAAAGTTACTTCTGATTTTCTTTGATACCAACATAATTATAAGATAAAATAAGCTCTTGTTTTAGTTTAATAAAAAAGCAGATAAAAAGATAAATTATAAAAGATATACATACCTAACAATAAAATAACATCAATATATAATATGTAGTCGGGCAGCATAATGGCCTAGAGGTGTAGTTCCCACCTCCCAATCAGGAGGCTGTGAGTTTGATCCTAGGTAATGGCAGATATTTCTCTCTTCAGGTGTAATGAGTAATTGTCTGCTGTGAACTCCCTGTAGGTGTCAGGAAGGGCATCTGGCCAGTAAATGCTCAACTCCATTCAGTCGCTCCAACTCCACCCCAATAAAAGGAATTACAGGTCATTAAAAGAATAAAATATAATATCATAGTCTCTTACTCCAAATAAAACATATAAGTCACAAATGTATCATAATAACAATTTCACTAGCACACATAATAGTACTAGATATTTCTATAATCAAAGATCTGTAATATGATATCCTCTACTTTAAGCAAATACACATAAATATAAAATAAAATGTATATCTATTACACTCCAACAATGCACAATATTTCTCTAGTCATAACAGAACTCCATGTTTTATCTTTATCAAGCAAAAAGTCTAAAAGGGGTCTCTATCTAGAAAGCAAAGTAGTCAAAATTTTTATCTTTAATCAAAACAGTCAGTTTTGCCATCTGTGTCAGTTCCATCCACTTCACAATCCATCAAAGTCCATCCTTCTGTTGTGGGAATTCGTATCTCTTTCCAGCTCTGTGCATACAAAAGCCTTGCAGCAATTATCATATATGAAAACAACGTACCGTATTTTCCGATGTATAAGACGACTGGGCGTATAAGACGACCCCCGACTTTTCCTGTTAAAATATAGGGTTTGGGCTATACTCGCCATATAAGACTGCCCCTCTTCCAATGCACACCAAATAAAAATTAAAAAACATCAACTGGCTCAACACAATGTAAAAGCAGCTGTGCTAGACCCAAAATGGCCCCTGCAACTAGCAGGAACCTCACACAGCCACAAAAAGCCCAAAAAAACAACTTTCACACTTTACACACATACACACAACACAACACAACTGGCTCACCCACAATGTAAAAGCAGCTGTGCTAGACCCCAAATGGCCCCTGCAACAAGCAGGAACCTCACACGGCCACAAAAAGCCCAAAAAAATCAACCTTCACACTTTACACACACAAAATTCCACATACAGCTTTGTGAGATTTTGTGTGTTTGTGTAGTTAGAGTGAAACACTACAGAAACACACTAAATCTCAGAAAGCTGCACAAATATTATTTTATTTTTATTTTTATATGAAAACTAAATTTAAAACTTCCTAAACTTTAAATGGCTAGGTCTAAAAAAGAACAACTAAAAAAAACCCAATTAACTATTTTTTTAAAGCTCCCAAAGGGGAAAAAAACTTACCCAATAGAACAGGGGTCTCCAACCTTGGCAACTTTAAGACTTGTAGACTTCAACTCCCAGAATTCCTCAGCCAGCTTTGTTAATGGCTGAGGAATTCTGGGAGTTGAAGTCCACAACTCCTGCCTGCATGATTGCAGGCAGGGAGTGGCTTGCTGATGGAATGGATTCAGGCAAGGGAAGCAAGGCAAGCGTTGCGATTACCTAAGATAAGGTAAGCAAGCTGGAGGGGGAAAACTTTTTTCTTTTTACAGGGCTCTGGGCTCTGGCGATCCCAGCTGAGTTGCCTGATTGGCAGGCAACGCAGCTGGGATCGTCAGAGCTTGCAGAGTCATGTAAAAGGAAAAAAGTTTTTTCCTTTAACATGGCTCTGGCATCCCAGCTGAGTTGCCTGATTAGCAGGCAAAGCTGGGATCGTCAGAGCTTCGATCGCCAGAGCCATTTAAGGCTCGTTAGAGTCTTTTGGGCTGGTCTGCCTGGTTACAGGAGAACGACACCCGGCGTATAAGACGACCCCCGACTTTTGAGAAGATTTTCATGTGTTAAAAAGTCGTCTTATACGCTGGAAAATACGGTACCGTGTTTTCTTTCAGTCTGTTTATCCACCAACCCTAAAAGGAAAACTTGTGGTTTTTCAACTGTATGTCAATTTGAAGAATCTTCTGGATCACTAAGCCTAACTGATCCCAATATTTCTTGGCACTTTTATAGGCCCACCATAAGTGATAAAAGTGCGCAACCTTATTGGTTACACTTCCAACATTTTAGAATAGAGTAGAGTAGAGTAGAGTAGAGTAGAGTAGAGTAGAGTAGAGTAGAGTACAGTAGAGTACAGTAGAGTACAGTAGAGTACAGTAGAGTAGAGTACAGTAGAATAGAACAGAACAGAACAGAACAGAATTTGGAAGGGACCTTGGAGATCTTCTATCCAGCCCCCTACTCAAGCAGGAGACCCTATACTATTTCAGATAAGTGGCTATCTAGTTTCTTCTTAAAAACCTCCAGTGATGGAGCGCCACACGATTTCTAAATTTGACATTCCAGTACACAACTTTGACAATTTATCGGGCATTAAACACCAATGATATATCGCTTTATAAAAACATTCTCTTAAGTTATAATTCAGTGTAAACTTCAATCCGTTTATGCATATATTTTCCCATTGGTCAAGCATAAATTTCCTGACAATGAGAATAATTCATCAGTGGAATGGCTTACCCCTGGATGCTCCATCACTGGAGGCTTTCAAAAAGAGACTGGACTATACCACTTGTCTGGAATGGTATAGTGCAGTGATGGCTAACCTTTTTGCCATCACGTGCCAAAAGCGGAGGGGCCATGGTGGGGTCGCACTCGTGTGTGCCCACTCACATAATTCTATGCGCCCCGCCCTCTGCGTGCTTCCCCCTGTGTTCCCCCCACTTTTGGCACGTGATGGCACGGTAGGCCTGGTAGGCTGGTTTTTTGCCCTCCCCAGGCTCCAGAGGCTTTAGGTCCCACCAGAAGTTGGCAAATGGGCTGTTTCCTGCCTCCGGAGGGCCTCCAGGGGGTGGGGGTGGGGAAGGCCATTTTTGCCCTCCCCAGGCTCTAGAAAGGCTCTGGAGCCTGGGGGGAGTGAAAAACTTAATTTAATTTAATTTAATTTAATTTAATTTAATTTAATTTAATTTAATTTAATTTAATTTAATTTAATAATTTAATTTAATTTAATAATTTAATAATTTAATTTAATTTAATTTAATTTAATTTAATTTTTAATTTAATTTAATTTAATTTAATTTAATTTAATTTAATTTAATTTAATTTAATTTAATTTAATTTAATTTAATTTAATTTAATTTCATTAATTCAATTTATATGCCGCCCCTCTCCGAAGACTCAGGGCGGCTAAACGTCCTTCCCCACCACCCTGAGGCCCTCCGGAGGCAGGAAACAGCCTTTGTCCCTACTTCCGGTGGGCCCAGAAGGCCCAAAAATCAGCTGACCTCATGTGCCCACCGATATGGCTCCACATGCCATCTGTGGCACACGTGCCATAGGTTCGACATCACGGGTATAGTGTCTCCTGCTTGAACAGGGGATTGGACTAGAAGACCTCCAAGGTCCCTTCCAACCTGTTCTGAATCCCCAAATTTTTGCTCCCATTTAACCATGCAATCTTTAACATAGTCATCTCCTTGATTCATTGTCAATTATACTTTACACCACCTTAACAATAAGACGATCATCATTCGTACATAAATATTTTTCAAAGTCAGTTTTTTCATCTGTAGAAATAAAGTTCTTTGTGACCGATTTAAATCTTTCAAACAGTTGAGCATCAGTAAACCATTGACAAGTAAAGCCCTCCTTCTCCAAGTCTTCTCTTGTTTTAACAGACATTAATAAAGCATAGATCAATTAAGTGAGTTTGTATCATTTCTACTCACACTTTTGCCAAAACTAGTCTTTCCTAGTAAAAATAATTTCTTTTAATACGTAACTCTTTTTTTGTATACACAGCTTAATGTCCTAGGACAGTGATGGCTAATCTTTTTGCCATCATGTGCCAAAAGGAGGGGGAGTGCAGGGGGTTGCGCCCGTGTGTGCCTACAGCCATAATATAATGCGCCCTGCCCCCATGCTTGTGCATGTGACCCCTCCGCACTCCCCCCGCTTTTGGCATATGATGGCACAGTGGGCACAGTAGGCCAATTTTTCCCCCTCCCCAGGCTCCAGAGGCTTTCTTGGAGCCTGGGGAGGATGAAAACAGTCTTCCCCACGCCCCCGGAGGCCAGAAACAGCATATTTCCTGATTCATGGTGGGCCCGGAAGGCTTGAAGATCGGCTGGCCAGCGCGTGCATGCATGCTGGAGCTGAGCTAGGGCAATACTCACGTGCCCACCAATATGGCTCCGCGTGCCACCTGTGGCACGCATGCCAAAGGTTCGCCATCACGGTCCTAGGAGATCTTTTTTTGGCAATCTATGATTACTTTTTACCAGCCCATGAATAGGAGAGACATTGTAGGATCAGAAAGCATTCACAGTCGTGAAAGTTTAAAGGTTTATTTCTTTCACCTATTAATTACCATTTAAAACTGTCTAGAATTCACCAACTTTCCAAGTCTCACTGAGAGACTGATCAAATCTCCATAGCAACCAGGTTGACCTGGAATAACATCTTCTACCTTTGATGTCAAGGTAAAGATTTCTCCTGTCCAGTTGTGTCTGACTTTAGGGGGTGATGCTCATCTCCGTTTCTTAGCTGAGGGAGCCAGGATTGTCCAAAGACATTTCCGTGGTTATGTGGCCAGCATGACTATACACCGAGGTGCATGGAGCTCTGTTACCTTCCCACTAAAGTGGGACCTATTTATCTACTCACACTTGCATGCTTTCAAATTGCTAGGTGGGCATGTATGGGAGTTCACCCCAACATGTGGTGCTCGGATCTCAAACCCAGGCTGACAACTTTTCAGATGACAAGCTCAGCATCTTTAACCACTGAGCCATTGTGCCCTTCGATGTCTATTTGTCCCAAATTGAGGATTTATGGAATTTATCTCCCATGATTACTTTTTATAAATTGATCCTGAAACATGTTTATATAATTATATGATTTCCCTCAATTTATCAAGGGTGGCAAGGACATGATGAAGGTGTGATGGTTAAAGATACATGAGTGTTATACTAGAACCATGTTCTAGGGAACTTTTGTCTAATGATGGGCATATGGGTGTGAAACTTGTAAGGTTGTCCACCCCAGAAACTAGTGGACTGGATGGATTCTTCAGCATACTGGAGGACTTTCTGGCACACTAGAGGAGTTTCCTGGTTGAATTATGGAAGGATTAGACCAAATGGGGCACTGATAGTTTCCTTCAAGGTGATTTCTAGAACAATGGAACACAAACTTCTCCCTAGCATTCTGATGAGTTCTAAGCAATAAAATTGGTGAGGAGGAATCTATTAAAAAAATGGTTTTACATGTAAAACTGAACATACATAGGAATATATCAATTATGCTCTTTACTTAGTCATAATTGCTTCACAGAAAGCTACCTTGCCCCTCGTGTTCACAACTGTCCTTTTAACTGAGGGTTTTTTTTTAAAGGTAACTGAGGACTTGCAGGACATGCCTGATATAATCCCATACTGGAGCCCTTGAAGTGTACTGGGCAAATTTGCAATTGAGGATCAATTTGTATATTGAGGGTAAAATCCCTCAATAGCTCTGGTGGCTCAGCAAACTAAAGCACTGTTATTAACATCCACTTACATCTGCTGCCTGCAATTACTGCAAGTTCAAATCTCACCAGGCTCAAGGTTGACTCAGCCTTCCATCCTTTCTAAAGTAGATAAAATGAGGACCCAGATTATGGGGGCAATAAACTGACTTTGTATAAAATATACAAAAGTATGAAAGCTATTGCTTAACGCATTGTAAGTCACCCTGAGTCTCCGGAGAAGGGCGGCATATACATCAATTTTTTTAAAAAAAATGTTTTAAAACTTTATTGCAATCCCTTGAGATATATTGGTGAAGGGGGGATTATACCCGTTTTAAATAAATAAGGTAAAAGGTAAAGGTTCCCCTCGCACATATGTGCTAGTTGTTCCCAACTCTAGGAGGCAGTTCTCATCTCCATTTCAAAGCTTAAAAGCCAGTGCTGTCCGAAGACGTCTCTGTGGTCATGTGGCCAGCATGACTAAATGCCAAAGGCACATGGAACGCTGTTACCTTCCCACCAAAGGTGGTCCCTATTTTTCTATTTTCATTTTTTTTTTACATGCTTTCGAACTGCTAGGTTGTCAGAAGCTGGGACAAGTAATGGGAGCTCACCCCATTACGTGGCACTAGGGATTCGAACCGCTGAACTGCCGACCTTTTGATCAACAAGCTTAGCATCTTAGCCACTGAGCCACCACGTCCCCATTTTAAATAAATAATACATAGTAAGTTATACTATGTAAATTATACAATGTCAGTCATCTTGCAGGTTTTGAAGGCTTTTTAATAAAAGATATAAATATTTAAAATTTAATATAAATGATTTTAAATTAAAAAGTTATCTGACAAAGATTTAGCATTAGAAGCTAAAGCCATATTAAACTTTAAAAGAGTAAATATAGCTTATTTTCTCACTTTCAAAAATAGCCACTTGTCTTGTTAGATTAAAGAATGGTGGAGGGGGGGAACAACCCAGAAGATCTGAACTTGCAAAACATAAATAATTGAACTGAATAGGATTTGTTTATTCAACTTGGCACACAATTTATTTTACCTGTCAGATGCAATTCCTTTGTTCAACCATGGAGTGGAGCTACATTCTAAGTGATATTTCATCTCATCTAAGAACACTATTTACATTCATGAGCTCTGTATAGAAGAAAGCATAGGAAGCACACTTCTGTAGATTTTCCCCCGTCTCTTTAATTCCACTGTGAACAGAATGGATTTATTCTATATTATAAACGAGCATCATACTAGAATCAGAATAAACATCATTCTGCATCCTCTGACGTTGATGTTTTTGAGTTATTAACAGGTTAACAGTTTTAGAAGGGACCTTTTAAAAGGAGACCTGTACTGGGGATTCGAACCACCGAACTGCTGACCTTTCTGATCAACAAGCTCAGTGTCTTAGCCACTGAGCCACCTAGCCACTACTCACCTAGTGAGCCATTCAGTCAGGCTCACCTAGTCATTAACCCAGGGGTGTCAAACTCATGGTGTCACGTCATCATGTGACGTATCACGACTTTTTCCCCCTTTGCTAAAATGGGGGTGGGCATGAACAGGACATGACGCATCCATCCCACGGGCCGCAAGTTTGACACCCCTGATCTAACCCATTTCACAGAATTTGTGGTGCGTTTAAATAATATATGAGAAGGAAACTGAAATCTTCCTTGGAAAGGAATGCATTTTCTTTTTGTGGACAGATAAAGTTAATAAAGAACGATTGCAGGTCAAGGAGAAGGAAATAACTGTGGGCCTTTTGTAGTTTATAGTGGAATAATTAACAATATTGAAGGTAAGTTTATTCTTCTGAGCCATTGATCAGGAAAGATAAGTGACAGATGATTTGTCAGTAAGCCTCAACTTGCTTGGACTAGTGATCCTGAAGTCCTTCTGGCAACCTTTATTCTCAGATTTATCTGCAGTGCAGCATCTCTCCTTAATTTGGCGTGGAGTTTACTTATCCATACTGAATCATCACCAACTTTATTTGGGGAGCTGCCAGGAATTAAGTGACAAAACACTCCACAACAATGACAAATTAATGAGCCATTTAGGCTGGTGAAACAGGCAGAAGTTAAAATATTCTTGGACTTGACCTGAAGGGAAATGAGGAAGCTTCTGACCTTGCACTGTCTTGATCACCAGCATCACGGAATTGCCATCACTGAAAATAATGTTTGTAATCCTGATGCAGCTCAGTATTTTTAAAACCTAAAGTTAATATCCTGAGTAGGAGGTTGTGGTAGTGGGTGGAATACCTTAAATCATTGGATCTGTTCCCCATCATAGCTACTTAATTCTTGAGCAGAGGGTTGGACTAGAATATCTCCAAGATCCCTTCCAACTCTGTTACACGTCTGTTATACTTATCAACTGTTTGTACCTTGCCATTTTTAAATGGCGATCCTAGCTATGAAAGAAAGAAAGAAGGAAGGAAGGAAGGAAGGAAGGAAGGACCATTTCTAAGTAATGATGCTACTTTAAAACATACAACATTATTTTGAACAGAAAATAAAACTGGTTAGGATCGCTGTAATCTTTTTAGGGTGTGCAGACTATTATTCGTTGATTCTGTTTTGTTAGCCTCTAGCATTCACACAAACATGCACCAATTTCTAACTCAAAGAAGCTGCTGGTTATACTGTTTGTCCAATTAACACCCATCAAATCTGGTCATCTTGTCAATATGTCCGTAAGAGTCTTTTGCAGGTTCTGTAAAGTCTGAAATCAGCAGAACCAACCAAAACGATTTGTCCCTTTATGATACACGATGTCACACCAATTTTTGTAGAGGTGGAAACAGCAGCTAAGGAGTCGACTGGTCTTCATTCCAGGCAAGTGTAGTCAATGTTCTACACAACTAAGTATTGAAGTATTTGTCACGCAAGACATTATGATTTAACTCATAATTGCAGAATTGTATAAAAATCTTCCTTGTACTGAGTCTCACTTATGTCTCGCTCTCTCTTTCTTTCTTTCTTTCCTGCCGAAAACATGGACATCCTGTTCAATACCAGTTTCTACACCAGGGACTAGATCTCTTAAATATATCAAAGATTTAATTCCAATAAAGAATTAGCAGAGATTTGGGAGGAGTGTAAAAAAAAAGTCAAGGCTTGACTGTGTAATTGAAGCGTTTCCCCCCTGTGTGTGTGTGTGTGCACCACATACTCCACGCAAAGAAGGGCCTGGGATTTGATTCCACACTTGCAGCTGCCATCTTGAATCTTTCGACTTCCCTCCTGTGGATGCCCCTGAGGGTTACTAAAGGCTGTGGCATTTTGGAGCAATGCTTCAAAGCAGAAGCCCAAATGCCTTGCTCTTGTTGTTGTTAATGTGAATTTAATGTTTAAAAGACCTTCACATCTGCGGGATTAAAATTTAGCTTCCCACCTGTTCTGGAGACCAGTTGATATGAGTAAATGTCTCCAACTTAGAAGTGTTTACACAGCATGACACAAAATGCCATCTCTCTGTGTTTGTTTTTTTCAAAGTCTCTTAGACTTTTAAATCTTTAATGTGAAAGGCTTTTCTTCTGACCTTCAGCAAGTTTTTCACTTTGCTGAATATGCCATTTCTTCTCTCAAACAGACTCTTTCTGACTGCTAGAGAAGACTGTTTTTGTTTTTAAAAAAACCAGATGGCTTTACAAACCTGTGAAAAATTATTCACCCTCTTCTGAATATCCTGAATTCTCCTTATCTTTGCATCTGAAAGTTACCAAAACTTCACACAGGCCCTACTGAAGTGAGTGAGCAAATAACACTGCAAATTGCTTTTTTTTTTTTTTTTACCTAATCCATAAACCGAGTAATTGGTTGAAGAAAGTACTTTAACTACAAATGATGTTAATTTAGTCTCACATAACTAGAAGTTTTGGAGCTCATTGGCATGGCGAACCGCCTCAAATCACTAACATTTGGAGCTGCTTGGTTCAGCTCCTGCTATGTTTTTATGGGATTTAAGTTTGGACTTGGATTTGGTCATTCTAAAACATTAAATCAGTTCATATTCATCCAGTCTCTTAGAGACTTGTGTGTATGTTTGAGGTTGTGGTTAGGCTCCAATACTTACACATGCAATTGCAGATAGTTGGTATTCTCCACTGGAATACTCTGATCCAAAGCAGAATTCATGTTTTCTTCATCAGTGGCGAGTCATCCAGATATTGAAGCAGCAACGTGTGACACCGATACCTTCATGTTTAATACTTGTAAATCAGGGCTGTCAAACTTATAGCCTGCGGGCTGGATGTGTCACACACTGGCCACGCCCATGTCTGGTCTAGCGAAGGGGGGAAAGTTGTGATATGTCACGTGACACTGCTGTGACAATGCAAGTTTGATACCCCTGTTGTAAGAGATTCTTATTTTGGAAGGCAGTACTTAGTTTCCTCTAGACCTAGCAACCTCCAGCACTTTTCCCTTACTTTCCAGAGACATTCCTTTAGGAGTCTTAATGGTCAGCCAGGTGGCATTTTGGAAAACCTATTCCTCCATGGATCCCATTCTTCCCAACATTTTTCTGATGATGGTGAAGTCACTATAGTCAAGATGAGAGTGGCCTACGGATTCCTGGCCATTGTTTGAGGATTTGTGTGTGTGACTTTCTGATTTATTTTATGTTGCAGTCTTGGAGTGGTTTTGACAGGACAGCCATTTTTAGGAAGATTTATTATTGCCCCAACAGCCTCCATTTTAAAACTGTCTGTGGATTGGTGAAGCCACAGAGCTGTAGAAATAGCTTTTTAAGTCTTTCCAGATAAGAGGCATTGGTGATTTTTTTTAAAAAAAGAGATTTTCAGAAATGTCTTTGAGCAAGCATAATGTGCTTATAGAATCTTCTGTCTCATGCAAACCTCACTGTGATGGGTTTATAAACCAGAGTTTGTAAAATTTATATTGGGTGGGATTGGCCCAAATCAGCCCTGATTTTTAATGAAGTACTCAAATAATTTCCACTTATCGTTTTAATTGAATTGATTGAATTATGATATGCTTTTTCATGCTTGCATACTATAAGCTTGATAACGCTATTTATCAAAGAAATGAAACAAACACACTTGGTATTTGTTCATTCAGATGTGTTTTATTTTTCGGTATGACCCACTTGGAAGTGTTGATTACATCCAGTGGCAAAGAGGCAAAACTTCAGAAAACTTAAGTGGATGGTGAATACTTTTTCACAGAACCATTGTGATTTACCAGCAGACTGAAACACTTTTGTTTTCTAGTATGTTTTCATATATATATATATATATATATATATATATATATATATATATATATATATATATATATATATATATATATATATATATATATATACTTTTTATAATCTAGTTGACAGTGCTGTCACGTTTTACACAGAATAGAATTTTATAGCTTTTAAAATTTTCATGAGCCCTTGTCGCATTAAAATCATGGGAACTCTATAGTCAAAAAGCCTGTTCCTCTTCTGTTAAAAAAAGATAATATACAGTAAAACAGAATTACCACTGTGATGTTGAACACAGAACTATCCATGAGTTCATCCAGCCGTAGAAGGTGCTGCAGAAAAAGTTACAAAACTGGCTACATTTTTCTTTCCTCTGGTTTTTTTTTAATCGCTTTGTCTGATAGAGTATGCAAAAAAATCACCTAAAGCAGGAGTGTGAAACTCGTTTTCATTGAGGGCCGCATCAGTGGCCCTCAAAGGGCCAGGGTGGGTGTGGTCAGGATAGGTGTGGCCAGGGTGGGCGTGGCTGCACCCCCCCCACCCCATGTGGTGGCCTGAAGTGCTCTGCCAGAGAAAACAGACTTCGGGAGAGTCATGTGCAGCCAGGGGTGAAATCCAGCAGTGAGACTATAATCTGCTGAACAAAGCTCCACATTGGTGACAGGAAGGGCATCCGGCCATTAAACGTTCTGCTAGCTCCATTCAGTAGCCTGCAAGGGATTATGGGGTCATTAAATGATGATGATGATGATGATGATGATGATGATGATGATGATGATGATGATCATGGGACATATGGATGGGTGGGACTAGAATAAATAGGTCTGTCATCCTATATAGTTGAACTCAAATACATTTACCTGAAATAGCATGGCCTTTCATCTAACATGTACATCTAAGATGGCCCTGGATTTAATATGAGCTAATTTTCAAGCTAGTCTTTGAAGTCAAACCACGATTCCCAGTAACAGTTTTCAGTATCTGTGCCTCATGTATGATTATTTTCAATAGCTTCCATTTTTTATTCCGTTTGTATTATTATTATGTATTCACAGATAACATGGAAGAAAAGTCTGGTCTTCTTGATGACTAAATATGACACTTGAATAATCAGTATTTCATTAACCATATCTGGCAAATGTTCTTTGCAGTCATAAGAGCTACAGATGGTACCTACAGATTGCATGTTGTCATCCCCTGCCAAGCAGTCTAACAAATATCTGATTTAAAATGTGTTTATTTCAAACATGGGAAATACTCCATGTTTAAATATAAACAAATGGACTGATATATAATTATTCGAAGCCTCTTGGGGAAAACAAATTTACCAATGACATTTGAAAGCAACGCTGAATAGTAAATACCATTTTCAATAAAAAAATATTCCACATTGAAGCATGTCTGAGATATGAACATTGTGTTGTTTAATAACGCTGTTATCTATTTTTAGAGCACAAGAATAAGCCTCAAGACATAAAGTAGCAGCTCATACCAGAAATAACTGAGTACACCATATCAGGTTTAATGCTGTAGAAAAAGTCCCCCCCCACCCCAAAATCTGCCGTCTTTAAGATGTATAGATTTGAACTCCCAGAATTTCCCACTCTCAGAAGAGTCCTGACCAGGGAATTCTGGGATTGGAAGTCAAGTCCGCACATTTTTAGTTTAGTTTAGTTTAGTTTTAGTTGTTTATTTGTCAAATACATATAAGATAACAGATATAATTGTTTTCTGAGGTTTTCGGGGCTATTTGTATGTAGGTCTTCGGTTATTCAGGTTTTCTCCCGCGTAAAATTGGAAGTACCTTGGTGACATTTCGACGAAGTCTCATTCGTCATCTTCAGGCTGGTGTCTTCAGCCTTGTGCTTCTAGGAGCAATGTGTGATTGTGGTTGTTTCTTCTTTTCAACTGCCAGTGGGGGTATGAACTGATTGGGTGGGAGATAACAGATATAAGTATAAACATGATTATGAATACAAATAAATATGATATGGATACAAGTAAAAGGGGACATTAGGACAGGGATGGTAGGCATGTTGGTGCGCTTATGCACGCACCTCTTACAGACCTTTTAGAAATGGGGTGAGGTCAACAGTAGACAGTCTAAGGTTAAAGTTTTCGGGGTTTGGGGAAGGAACCACAGAGTCAGGTAGTGCATTCCAGGCATTGACCACTCTGTTGCTGAAGTCATATTTTCTGCAATCAAGTTTGGTGCGATTAACCTTAAGTTTGTATCTATTGTGTGCTTGTGTATTATTGCAATTGAAGCTGAAGTAGTCATTGACAGGTAGGAGGTTGTAGCAGATAATTTTGTGTACTACGCTTAGGTCAGGCTGAAGGCAGCATAGTTCTAAATTGTCTAATCCCAAAATTTTAGTCATCATCAGTCAATTGCAGAAGGTAGTTTTACTTGGAGTAGCTTAAATCCTGCCATGATATTTTTAACACCATCAAACAACATCTGCCTATCTCAGGTCTTTGGGACTGAATCAATATGACTGTGGCAAAAGCAAGCAAAAGAGTACCAATAGAAATAAGTGCCTTGGGTCCAATCTGAAAACATTTGGAGCCTCACTTGAACACCATCAGGAATGACAAATTCACCATCAATCAAGTGTAAAGTGTCATCAAATATCCATATCTATCTATCCCAGGTGCTTTGGATAAACCTCGATAGGAGGACAAAAATGCCAATTCCAGTCTGAACATCTGGCCAATTATGCAATGAACCATAATAAGTCTGTATGTTGCAAGTATCTGAAGGCAACAGAATAGAATAAAATGGAAGGGAAGGGAAGGGAAGGGAAGGGAAGGGAAGGGAAGGGAAGGGAAGGGAAGGGAAGAGAAGAGAAGAGAAGAGAAGAGAGAGAACTGGATCACAAAATACTTAGATCTACAAATAGAAATAGAATGACTGTGGCAAAAGAAAACAAACATAGTATCAATAGTGATACATGCCTCAGGTACAATCCCAACATTGCCTAAATGTAGAGGACCTAAAGGTGGGGAGAAGATCTTGCTCCCATCAGAGCATCAACCTCTAGTCACCTAGCTTCTGTGTGTTCAGATGAAGGTCTAAAGAGGATCTGTTGTTATCTTTACTTAAAGGCAGGTATAGCCAATGGTGGGATTCAAATAATTTAACAACCAGTTCTCTGCCCTAATGACTGTCTGGTTGGTCATGTGACTGGGTGGGTGTGGTCAACTTGACATCACTCACATCAAGGGGTGCCTCACCTCGCCCAGCCTCTCATCACCACACCTGGCCATGCTTCACTCCTCCCCTCCCAGCCACTCCTTCTCAAGCCCAGCTACTGGCCCTGCTGCCCAGCCGGCCGAGCAGCCGGGTGGCTGGGTGAGCAGCTGGACAGTGAGGCAAGGAGTGGCTGGGAGGGGAAAGGCGAGGTGGGGCCAGGCATGGGGAAGCATGCTATTCAGCCAGTTCACCAAACTGCACAAAAAGTTAGCTACCGGTTCTACCAAACCTGTGCGAACCGGCTGAATCCCACCACTGGGTATAGCACCTGGCATAATCTCTTACCATAAAGTTATCTGAATGTGCAACAACCAAAATGGGCAGAGGCTTTCCTGTCATCTATCAATTTTCAATTCTTCCCCATTCAGGGAACCCTAAAGACTTATAAAAATCAAGGTTCACTTGCTTTGTCTTTGAGAGCTGTGCCTGCCTAAGTCATTGCATGAAGACCCCAAGAAACTCTGGGATTGTGTTTAATGATGAAGATATGAGATTTTATACATATTTCTATTTTTTTCTGAATATCAAGAATTATTATATTACTTTTTGAACCTAATCAAAATGTGGGCAGTGGTGGACACTCTCCCTCTGAAACATTTTCAGGCTGCCTACACATTTTACTCTTCTTTTATTTTCTGTGTCCAATTTTTTTAATCCATATTTTCTGACATTTATCATTTATATATTCATTGTATTTATATACCACATTTCTCCTGGAACTCAAGATGGCTCTAATTTTACTCCACAAGAACAAAACTTTGGGAAGTAGGTTGTGCTGAAAGAGAATGACTGACTCAAATTCATCTGGGGAGCTCAACAACCAAGGGGTTGTTTGGACATAATCACTATATTACACTGGGTTTGAAGGCAAGAATTGATAACATGACCAGAGTGTTCTAATTTCTCCTAGAATATCTCAGTATATCTTCTTATCTTTTCTATTACCTTCTCCTATTGGTATCTTATGATTATATTACTTGTTGTTTATATGTACACTGAGAGTTTATGCACTGGAGACAAATTCCTTGTGTTTCCGATCACACTTGGCCAATAAAGAATTCTATTCTATTCTATTCTATTCTATTCTATTCTATTCTATTCTATTCTATTCTATTCTATTCTATTCTATTCTATTCTACTCTACTCTACTCTACTCTACTCTACTCTATTCTTTGCATGTGAGTATTTGTAGTCACAACATCTTGCACAATTGCCAAAGTTTGCTAGATTTAAGTATTCCTTATATCAATTCATCTTATATGAGGATACTGAAAATCTGTTTGGTTTTGGCATTTTCATTTAAGGTCATGCAAGATTTTAGCATTCTCACAGTGAAATGTACAGCAGTTAATTGGAGGGAGGGTTTATGCCATCACATAAAATCATGGAATTGGATCTTGAAAAGGTTACTAACTTCTGCTCTTTCCTTTATCTGATTTTCATTAAAACTGTTGGCAGAATGGGTGGAACTGGAAGCAGCAGTTTTGTTCTGCTTTGGTAGCATTGCCTGTGATTTCTTAACAGCCCAGCATCAAATTATTCTTGAGATGAGAGGAATTTACTGTGAATTCTCTGCTAACAGAGTATCAAAGACTCTGGAGAGAGTAGAAATGTGCATTTTGCTGGTAACGTACAGGCATGCAACTTTTTTCAGAGTCTGGACTATGCCTATCTGTTAACATACAGAGTCCAAAAGGGTTTGGTGCAATTGCAGTAAATTTTTAATCGAATTAGATAAAACTTATTGTAAATAATAAAACAGTATCTCCAACTATTATACTCAAAAATTACAATTTGATGCAAACATACAGATGAGTTCCAGGGCAGCAATGTTGGGATGTCTTGGCCATCATAGATGACTTAATATCTATGTTGTTAGGTAAATGTCCAAGTCAACCTTCAAAGGATTCTGAATATCCTGAATTTAGAGGGGAAGTACAGTTAGAAGGCACTCATGATGGCAGCCACTTTAGAAAATAATATCTAAATGCTTTGAGAAGCCTGCCTCTTTTCATAAGGTATAAAAAGAGAAGTTCACCAGGAATGATAAATAAAACTTATATTTAGTAATATACTTTATACTTTAATAAACCTATATTTCAGAATAAACTTATCATTCCTGGTGAACTTCTGTTCTTATACCTCACCAATTTAGAACTCTATGTATTCTGACCCAAATATAGAGAAAAAAAAGTTGGTGGATACCCAGAAAATGATCCATGGGCCCATCCTTTCTAAGTCTAGATACAAGCAGATGATATTCTATTTCATGATATCTTAAATTGCAATAGCACTTAGACTTTATACCACTTCACAGTACTTTATAGCCCACTTCAAGCAGTTTACAGAGTCAGCATATTTTCCCCAACAATCTGGGTCCTCATTTTACTGATCTTGGAAGGATGGAAGGCTGAGTCAACCATGAGCCAGTCAGAATTGAGAGAATCAAACTCCTGGCAAAGTAAGCAGAGTTGGCTTGCAATACTGCATTCTCTAAATAGCCTAATATGCACTGTTTTTATAATGTGAATTTTGCAGACCAAAAGATAACTGGAAGCTACACTACCTCATATTTTCCTATTTTAAATATTCCTTTTCCATTGTTGTTTTTCAAGAAATAAATAGGCATCGTAGGTGTTGTGACCAAGGCCCAAGTAGTTATTACCAGACACAATCAGTCCTAAACAAACATATTTTATTAGAACAGCTGAGAATTACTTCATTCTCAGCTTAGTCCAAATTAATTCCAAAACAAATTCTTCATAGACAGTCTTTCTGCCTTATCACCAACCTTTGTCTTCTTTGGCACCCTGCCAAAGGCTTTTCTTGGCAAAACCCCACAAAGTTCAGAAGCAAGAGACGCCGACAAGAAACAAATGTAGCAATGTTGCTTTCCTACAAAGATCCCAAGAGCCATTGCTGCTCTTTTAAACTTTTTGGGAGGGGCAATCATCTCCTGGCCTTACTCCCGAGTCATCCTTTTTGTTTTAGCTGCTCTTGCCTTCTGGCAGCTCTTCGCATGCGTGCACTAGGAACAGGCTCTTCCTGTTCCTCTGACTCTCTGCTATCCACCTCTGGAGGCTCCGGAGTCCGTGAATCACTCCCAGATGGCCCTGGCCCCATCTCTGCCTCTGACACAGAGCCCTCGTCCGGACCTCCCCCTGACTCCAGGACTGGCCCATTGTCCTCCCCAGCCTCCTCACTGTCCAACTTCGCTGCCAGCTCCACAGGCTGCTGGCAGACCACAACATTAGGCATTATACATTACAGTGCACTGCAGCTACAAAAATGGGCTAATGGAGTCCTAGGTTGCATCAATAGAGAGATAGTTTCAAGCTCCTGCAAAATGATAGTACTAATTTATACTGGTCTGTGAGCCCACACTTTGAATGCTGGGTCCAATTCTGGTTAATACAAAAAAGATGTTGAGAGTCTAAAAAGAGTGCAGAGAAGAGCAACAAAGACAGGTCCTGACAGTTAGAACAATTAATCAGTGGAATGACTTGCCTTCAGAAGTTGTGAGTACTCCAACACTGGAATTTATTAGGAAGAGATTGAGCTTGAGCAGAAGGTTGAAGTAGAAGACCTCCAAGGTCCATCCCAACTTTGTTATTTTGTTAAAGATGATTAAGCAACTGGAGCTAAAGCATGCAACTAATGGTTGTGAGAATTAGGTAAAACTAGTGTAATGATTGGGGTGATATGATAGCAGTCTTACAGTATGTGAGTAGCTGTTACAGAGAAGTGGGGGTCGACCTGTTCTCCAAAGCATCTGAGGGCAGGGCAAGAAGTAACTTGTGGAAGATTATTAAAGAAAGATCTAACCTAGCACTAAGGGGAAATTTCCTGACAGGGAGAACAATGAATCAGCAGAACCTCTTACTTCCCAATGTTGTGGATGCTCCATCACTGGAGGTTTTCAAAAAGAGACTGGACAGCCATTTGGAATGGTATAAGGTCTCCTGCTTGAGCAGGTGGGCTGGACTAGAAGACCTCCAGGTCCTTCCAACTTTATTATTCTATGTTCTACATTCTAGGGCTTTTCATGTCCTACGTGAACTTCAGGTAAAAGAAAAGCTGGAGTTCAGATTCTGAGATCAGTCTGGATTTGCAGTTAGTAGAGAAGAAGTTACCTATGTACTTCCTTTAGGTAAAGGTTCCCCTCGCACATATGTGCTAATCGTTCCTGACTCTAGGTGGCGGTGCTCATCTCCATTTCAAAGCCAAAGAGCCAGTGCTGTCCGAAGATGTCTCCGTGGTCATGTGGCTGGCATGACTAAACACCAAAGGCACACAGAACGCTGTTGCCTTCCCACCAAAGGTGGGTCCTATTTTTCTACTTGCATTTTTTACGTGCTTTCGAACTGCTAGGTTAGCAGAAGCTGAGACAAGTGACGGGAGCTCACCCCGTTACGCGGCACTAGGGATTCGAACCGCCGAACTGCCGACCTTTCGATCGACAAGCTCAGTGTCTTAGCCACTGAGTCACCGCATCCCTGCACTTCCTTTAGTTCCATCGAAATTAGGTTACCTTGGATCCTACACAAGGTTGGGAAGATTTTCTCTATCTTTGGAGTAGATTAAGTGAGACTAAATTTTCCCGACATGTTAGGAAACAATTTTAATGAGTTGCAAACTTTTATTCCTTTTATTTTGACAGTTCTCAAGAACGTCTCTTTGTAACAACAAGTGAAATTCAATTTACTTCTTTAGTGACGTTTAGCCCACAGCACAGAACTAAGCGCTTGCATTATTCACTTAAGGAAATCAACTTTTTTTTAATCTAAAATGTCAGTGAAGGGCAGCTGACTCTGTCTTTATATTTATAAAAAAAAATCTTCTCGAGTATTGCAAAACATTCTTTATTTTTGCATGTTATTTAGAGCTGCTTGATTTTAAACAACAGTTCGTTGAACGAGCCCACTGATTCCTAACTTGAAACATGGATGTCAAAATGCACATATGGCTCTTATCTGCAGATGGCATCAGTGCACTGTGCATTGCATTAGTTAGTAATT
Organism: Arizona elegans; assembly: GCA_022577455.1. Lineage (NCBI taxonomy): Eukaryota > Metazoa > Chordata > Lepidosauria > Squamata > Colubridae > Arizona > Arizona elegans. Next base: position 5,685,779 of record JAKOOJ010000006.1, read on the forward strand.
AGTTACGTGCGTAACGTTTATTTCTTTGAATAATGCTGCACACTGTCTTAAGAATGCTGCCATGGTATTCGTGGGATCGGTTTTCTGAAATAAAAGAGGAGGTCATCAGAAGAAAGGAAATACTGCTTAGATATCATTCCCCCCCCCACCCTCACCCCTGTCTTCCAAAATAAACCACAGCCTATTCTTTATCGACACTATCAGCAGTTTTCATAACCAACCTCCAGCAGCACGCAAAGAAAGTATGAAAGAAGTTGAAAACCTATTGATCGCTTGGATTTGTTAACCCTGCTTTACTTTTTATGCACTTTGATTTCCTAAAAGCTGAATAATGGCTTGCTGCGATTAGAGGGGAGGGATACTTCAGGAGAGTAATGTGCTGGAATATGTTCTGCCGCTGGTTACAATCATGCGTGTGCGGGGAAAGCAGAGTTTCTTAATAGGAAATGGATTGCTGATCTGCTTCCCCATTCTTTGATGTCTTCTTCTACAATTTCCAATGATACGTTTAAGAATGATGTCATGGTATTAAAGCCTCCAGAGGGAAAAATCAGCTACAAGTAGTCCTCAGCTTATATTCATACATTTAGTGACTGCACAAAGTTTAAAAAACACTGAAAAAAGTGATATTCGTATTTATGACTGTTGCAGCACACCCATGGTCAGGAGATCAGATAGTTGGACTCTTAGCAACTGGCATGTATTTATGACGGTTGCAGTGTCCCGGGGTCATGTGATCATCTTTTACGACCTTCTGACACGCAAAGTCAATGGGGAAGCCAGATTCACTTCACAACCGTGATACTAACTTAACAATTGCAATGATTCACTTAGCAACTTGCAGGACTATCTCCTACCGGCCTTCCACTGCCCAGTGCACTCACATTGGACTGCCCTCCTTCGGGTCCCATCGGCCAGACAGTGTCGGCTGGCGGCCCCCAGGATGAGGGCATTCTCTGTGATCGCACTGACCCTCTGGAATGGTTTACACACTGGGCTCTGGACGGCCCCCGACCTCCGCACCTTCCGCTAAAGACATGGCTCTTTCAGCAAACTCCCTGATCTGCCGTGCATTTTAATTTGGGGATTTGGGGTTTTTAAATCGGATTTTAACATTTTAATTCTATTTATTGTTGGGTTGTTTTAGTCTGTGAACCGCCCCGAGTCCCTTGGGAGAAGGGCGGCATATAAATATGACAATAAATAAATAAATAAACAACTGAGTCAAGGAAGCATTGTAAAATGAAGCGAATCTCATTTAACAACTATCCTGCTTAGCAATGTGGACGTTAAGTCAAGGACCACCAACAGTATACTTGTTTCTTCAACAATTTCAAATTAAGTCAGTTGTCCCTTTAACGTGGTCTGCTACAGGTTTGTGGTCCACCAAACCTATATTAACAAATACTTTGACCCAGTGGTGAAATCCAATATTTTTTTACTACTGGCGTGGCTTGGTGGGCATGGCAGGGGAAGGATACTGCAAAATCTCCATTCCCACCCCACTCCAGGGGAAGGATACTGCAAAATCCCCATTCTCTCCCCACTCCTGGGGGAAGGATGTTGCAGAATCTCCATTCCCTCCCTACTCCTGGGGCCAGCCAGAGGTGGTATTTGCCGGTTTTCCAAACTACTGAAAATTTCCGCTACCAGTTTTCCAGAACCTGCTGATTTCACCCCTGCTTTGACCCACAGCATAAAAGCGCCATTCTAATTTTGAATATGAAATACTGAGCGTAAGCTTTGCAAGTATTTAAAATGTATGCATAATTGCATTTTAGTGCTTCATTTGCAAAAATGCTCAGAAGTAAGACAATGGCAAGCTGAGGGCTTATAGAGCATGTTCTATGAGGTTAAGCACGATGGCAGGAACAACCTCAATAGTTTGACTTATAGTACATTGGTGTTTGGTGAAGGGCCACTCAAAATGGAATGGATATTTTGTTTAAAGCCTTTGCACTATAACAGTAATTTCCTTTGATCATCTACCATATTGTTTTCTGAATGTGCTCTCTGCCCAGAATGCTTGACAACCTAGGGTTAACATATTGGCCTAGCATTGAACAAAATACAGTATCTTTTTGAGCAGCCATTTGTCTGGAATAGTATAGGGTGCCCTACCTGGGCAGGAGGTTGGACTAGAATTTTTTATTTATTTATTTATTTTTAATTTGATTTATATGCCGCTGTTCTCTGGAGACTCAGGGCGGCTTACAATGCGTTAAGCAATAGCCTTCATACTTTTGGATATTTATACAAAGTCAGCTTATTGTCCCCACAATCTGGGTCCTCATTTCACCTACCTTTGAAAGGATGGAAGGCTGAGTCAACCTTGAGCCTGGTGAGATTCGAACTTGCAGTAATTGCAGACAGCTGGTGTTAATCACAATGCTTAGTCTGCTGAGGCACCAGGCTCTTAGAAGACCTCCAAGTTCCCTTCCAACTCTGTAATTCTGTATTTTGTGCTCATGGCAGATTCTGATCCAAAGAATTTCCTCCCATCTCTTCCTCTTGGATATTTGTCCCCTTAGTTTGTTTCATTACTGTCTTGTGTAAAATTATTAAACAACCATCCCTGTGAAAATTACATTAATTGTAAAGCTCATATTAATCATTCAGAATAAAGTTGCTGTTCAGGGCAACCACTGTCAACTCTCACATATTGTTCCTATGATTTACTTATCTAGTTAGCTAGCTAATCTCTTCGCCATAAATCAATATTAATTCCTTTGCTTCCTAAATGCGTAGTGATGCTATTTTATCATTTGATTAGTCCTTTATGGTTGCTTCTGTTTGATTTAGAATCCCACTTCTCAATGTAATTCAACTGCATCCTACCAGTTTCACTCCACCGAGTAGGAAAAAAAAGTATACTTTTTCCTATATTTTGTAGTTTGCTGATGATAAGGGATATTGATGGACTGATCTAATCAGTGGAGGTAATTTGGAGATTAAAGCCCAAATAAATGAACACAGGATTTCAACCTTAGTGTAATAATTATCCAGAAGTGTTCAGTAAAAGGGTAAATCATTTTATAATGTTTTGTCATTGATGCATTGATCCTTGTGGCTCTGAAAAATATTGCTGAGACCATTAGCATGGCTTAGAATAAATTGTAGCCTCAACATTTCATTCTGGGCTTTCCCATTTCTTGACCAGTGGGGTGGAGTGTGCAGATGTAGACATATGAAAAGACAATAAGTTTACAGTTACAACCATGAGGTTGAAGCTGTGTCCTGTTCATACATATGCCAAAATCAGATGCAGGTACAAGGATGGGACATCAATCACATGGTTACAAATGCCATCTTGCCTTTTCTGACCTTCACAGTGGACACTACTATTCTTTGCTGAACATATTGTTCAATAATATTATTTTTATTTAATTCTATTATTTTTTTTAAAAAAAGACCCTTTCCCCTTCATCATCTTTCAAGGGTTGGAAGCTAGCCTTTAACATTGAAGAAAAATGTCTGCTCATGTCTGTAGAGATTCTCTTATGGGGACATGGTGGCTCAGTGGCTAAGATGCTGAGCTTGTTGATCAAAAGGTCGACAGTTCAGCGGTTTGAATCCCTAGTGCCGTGTAACGGGGGTGAGCTCCCGTTACTTGTCCCAGCTTCTGCCAACCTAGCAGTTCAAAAGCATGTAAAAAATGCAAGTAGGAAAATCGGAACCACCTTTGGTGGGAAGGTAACAGCGTTCTGTGCGCTTTCGGTGTTTAGTCATGCTGGCCACATGATCATGGAGATGTCTTTGAACAGCGCTGGTTCTTCGGCTTTGAAACGGAGATGGGCACCACCCCCTAGAGTCAGGAATGACTAGCACATATGTGCGAGGGGAACTTTTACCTTTACCTTTATTTTTTATTATTATTTTTTTATTTTTTTAAATTTATATACCGCCCTTCCCCCTGAGGACTCAGGGCGGTGTACAGCCAGAATTAAAAAACATGAAATACAAATATTAAAAACAATTAAAATATATATAAATTTGGCCCAAAATTAAAAATACAAACCAATTAAAACATTTAAAATTTCTTCTTAAGCCAGCCCGGCTTGCTGGAAAAAGTGGGTTTTAAGGGCACGGCGGAAGGCACTAAGGTCTTGGATTCTCCTTATCTCTGGGGGCAACTGATTCCAGAGGGTAGGTGCCCCCACAGAGAAAGCCCTCCCCCTGGGAGTCATCAGCCTACATACATCTGTGGGAGCGCACGGGACGATGGGAGGTCATCGGTAGCAGCAGGCGGTCTCAAAGATAGCTAGGCCCGATGCCATGGAGCGCTTTAAAGGTGATAACCAACACCTTGAAGCGCACCCAGAAGACCACTGGGAGCCAGTGCAGCTCGTGCAGGAGCGGTGTTACATGGGAGCGCCATGCTGCTCCCATCACTACCCGCGCTGCTGCATTCTGGACCAGTTGGAGCCTCCGGGTGCTCTTCAATGGGAGCCCCATGAAGAGAGTGTTGAAGTAGTCAAGGCGAGAGGTGACGAGGGCATGAGTGACTGTGCACAGGGAATCCCGATCAAGAAAGGGCCGCAACTGGCGAATCAGGCGAACCTGACAAAAGGTCCCCCTAGTTACAGCTGTCAGATGTTCCTCCAAGGACAGCTGCATATCCAGGAGGACTCCCAGATTGCGAGCCATTTCTGTGGGGGCCAAAGACTCACCCCCAATAGTCAGTGATGGAGTCAACTGACTATATCGGGATGCCGGGAGCCACAGCCACTTAGTCTTGGAAGGGTTGAGCTTGAGCCTGTTCCTCCCCATCCAGATCCACACAGCCTCCAGGCACTGGGACATCACTTCAAGGGCATCATTGGGGTGGCCTGGGGTGGAGATGTACAGCTGGGTGTCATCAGCGTACTGGTGGTATCTCACCCCGAAGCCACGGATGATCTCGCCCAGCGGCTTTACATAAATGTTAAACAGAAGGGGCGAGAGGACTGATCCCTGTGGCACTCCACAGATGAGAGGCCTCGAGGTCGACCTCTGCCCCCCTGCCAACACAAACTGCAACCGGTCGGAGAGAAAGGAGGAGAACCACCGCAACACGGTGCCTCCCACCCCCAACTCTTCCAGCTGGTGCAGCATGATACCATGGTCGATGGTATCAAAAGCCGCTGAGAGATCTAACAGGACCAGAACAGAGGAGCAGCCCCTGTCCCGAGCCCTCCAGAGATCATCAACCAACGTGACCAATGCCGTTTCTGTGCTGTGCCCAGACCTGAAACCCAACTGGAACGGATCTAGATAAGATGTTTCCTCCAGGAATTGTGGGAACTGTTGCGCGACCACACTCTCAATAACCTTCGCCATGAAGCGAAGGTTGGAGACAGGATGGTAGTTGGCCAATATTGCCGGATCCAGGGACGGCTTCTTGAGGAGGCAGCGGGGGAGCGGCCCTCACTCAACGAAGCGTTGATAACACCCTGGAGCCAGCCTCGTGTAACCCCCCAGGAAGCCAGTACCAACCAGGAGGGACACGGGTCCAGTAAACATGTGGCCACACTAAGTCTCCCCAAAATCCTGTCCACATCATCAGGAGTCACAGTGTCAAACTCCTCCCAGATAACATTCTCAAGACTATTCCTCATCACTCTGCCCTGATCTACCGAGTCAGAGTCCAAATCCCCCTGGATCTGAGCAATTTTGTCATACAGGTATTGTCCAAAATCCTCTGCCCTGCCTTCCAAGGGATCCTCCCGCACTCCCAGATGGAGCAGGGAGCGGGTCACCCTAAACAGGGCAGCCGGACGATTCCCTGATGATGCAATAGAGGCGGAAAAGTAATTAAACTTTGCTGTCTTTATCGCCACTAGGTAGGCCTTAATATGCGACCTTACCAGTGTTCGATCAGATTCAGCAAGACTGGCCCCCCAACCGCTCTCCAGGCGTCTTTTCCGGTGCTTCATTTCCCTCAGCTCAGTGAACCAAGGAGCCGCATGGGATCGGCACTGGGTCAGAGGCCGCAAAGGCACAACTCGGTCCAAGGCCCTACCAGCCGTCCGATCCCCGGCGGCTACCAGGTCCTCGACCGAGTCATGTGCTAGAACCTCAGGAAATGGCCCAAGCTCCATCTGGAACCTCTCAGGATCCATCAGGCACCTGGGGCGGATCCATCTAATTGGATCCGCCTCCCTGCAGCGGGGGGCAGCGGTTCGAAGATCCAGGCGAAGGAGTGAGTGGTCTGTCCATGACAAGGGTTCCATGTCTATATCCCCAATAACAAGACCACTCAACCACTGGCCAGAGACAAAAATCAGGTCCAGAGTGTGACCTCCCCTGTGAGTAGGGCCATGAACTAACTGGGTCAGGTCCATGGCCGTCATGGAAGCCATGAACTCCCGAGCCACTTCAGACGTTTCACCAGCGGATGGCAAGTTGAAATCACCCGTGACTAAAAGCCTGGGTGTATCTACTGCCACTGTGGCTATCATGTCGAGTAGCTCAGGTAGGGCTGTTGCCATGCGGCAGGGAGCCAGGTATGTAAGCAACAAGCCCATCTGAACCCTATGACCCCACGTCACAAGGAGGGACTCACATCCGGCTATCTGAGGCACAGTGGTCTCCCTTGGACCCAGATCCTCGTTAATAATAACCGCCACCCCCCCTCCCCTCCCCTGGGCCCTCAGCTGATGGAATGCTCTGAAGCCTGGTGGGCACATTTCGACCAGAGGGACGCTGCCCTCCGAGCCCAACCAGGTCTCCGTAATACCCACCAGGTCCTCTCCTCCCTCTTGAATAAGATCGTGAATGAGGGGGGCCTTATTTACCACGGACCTGGCATTGCACAGCATCAGCCGAAGGCCCAGATCCTGAGTATCTAAGCCACCTAGTGTCCAAGCGGAGCCTTGGGGACCGGGGCAAGCAATTGCTCTCAGATAGCAAGTGCGAGCCCCCAACACATGATATGGTCCCCTGCTCCCGCCATATCTGCCCCTCCCATTCACCGTGCTGATGGAAAATTCCTCCTCCGGATAGTCCTCCAGCCCCTCCCCAATCCCTCAACCTGCACCCTCCAAACCGTCCCCCTGTGCCGGGCTCGGCTCTGACCCTAGTGGTTCATCCCCCCAAACCCCTTGTCTTCCTCCCGGTTCCCCTTAAAAAATCATTATTCCCACCCCTTAAAAATTTCATTAAAAATTTACATAGAAAACCCCTCAACCCCTTCTTCGCTGCATGCCATCTCTTGGGGTTCCAAGACCCGTCATCAAGATAGGCCCTCGATAACATGGAGGGCCAGGCCTGCGAGAGGGGGGAGTCTCGCAGTGCGAAGAGGTCAGCGGATGAATACATCTTAAGGTTCCAAAAGTCTGTCTTATAGAGATTCTCAGTCATCCAGGTCATGGTTATCCCTTCTTTAGCTGAAGAAACCTCTTGGAGGAGAAGCGAAATGACTTCAAATTAAAAACCAGAAAGTCCAGTTGCCTCTTGAAAAAGCACCTTTGGGATATCTGCACATGAGTGCTAAACTGTCAGTTGTCTCTTCTTGAGGAAAAAAGTTGATCTGTGGCAGAACTTTCCATTTATTTTTTTTAAGGCAGCTTTTAAAAATAGAAATATTTCATAGACTTAAGACATCTGAATTACTAAATTTAATCTGGCTGTTCCTTTACCTGACAGTGAAGAAAAATGACTGTGTTCTAGCAAGGGCACCTGAGACAGAAAATTAATTCCTAATGGTGGTCCTTTACTGATTGAATTAATGTGTGGTGCACTCCTCCATAGCCCCTACTCCTCCTTCATCCAGCCAATGTTTGTGAACTCATGTGCCATGCTTCTCACTGTGGAGGAGCAAAAATACTCACAGCAATTCCCAATGGTGGATACAGAACACGAGTTAAGCCATATAAATTTGTAGCAAGCATATGTTGGCATCAGGGTTCCAGAAACAAACATCCTACACATCTGCCTAGTGACATATTGGCAGAAGGTAGTTGAATGTAAGTAATGTCCCCTTGCAAATTCATAACAGCATTAAACAATAGGATGTCAACAACACTCTGTTCTAAATTGGTCATTTGCTCCAGCCATTTGCAACTTGACGTCCATTTGTTGTCAGCACTTCAACCTGCATTTACTCTAGTGCTGACATAAGAAGGAGAAGCGAAGGCATCTGGAAAGGGACGGCTGACTTTTCACCTACTTATTTTCCCTGGAGATAATGTTTCCGAGGAGATGAGATGGGAGGGGGGAATTCCTTTGAGCTAGAGTAGATTAGGGGTAGAATACTTGGAAGATGGCCAATGAGTGCAGGGGAGTGGGTAACGGAAAGGGAGGGTTTTGGGGCTGGAAGTCCATGTTGGCTTCATTTGGAGTCAGGTTAGAATGTCGTGCTCAATAAATAGGAGTTTTTTCTTCAAAGATTTTCTTTGAAATGCATTTTATTCAAGATGACCTCGAAATTTGACATTTGTATTTTTGAATCGATACCCAATAATCCACTAGAATTTTGAAACAAGTTATGAAGCTGCCTTGGGTTTGCCATTTCAATCAGTCACACAGCAAATGAGCAATAAGGATAGTAAACCGTCTCCAATTTATCAATTAACCCTGCAATGCAGTAGTTGGGCCCTTTTGAAGATGCTCTTCCATTCAGTAGCAAACTGTTCATTTGAACACAATTTTCCCTTCCTTTCTTCTTTCATGTGACATCTGTGTTGTTGTTCTTGTTCTTGTTTCTTGTATACTGAGGTCATGGCCAGATAATTGCAAGTGTGTGGAAAAAGCAGTTTAATATAAAGTAACTCCCACTGTTAGATTTTAACTTATTAGTTTTGCTGCCTTGAATGGAAAATATTGATCCAGCTGGTCATTCCAGATATTAAGTTATACTTTGGATGTAGCAGTTCCTTGGCCGTAATTTCTCAAATTATAGTCCGTGTGGCCTGAATTATTCCTTTTGCGCATACAGAGTAACCTCTGGGCAAATTACTGTATCTATGATTTTTACCAGTTTGATAAAAAAATATATCAAGAAATTAACAGTGAAACAATCCACATTGATGAAAATGAAGCAGAGTGCACTAATAGTTTGCATGTTATTATTTCATCTGGCAATAATTCTCGGTTGCACATAAATCATACATAATATGAATTGAACACTGTAAAGGTCAGGGAAAACACTTCAGTGTTGCTTCTTGTAAAGGACATTAACATTCACTTTAAATGGGATCATTTCAAAGAAGCCTTCAAAGAAGCCTGATCATAAAAAAAAAAGTGACTGATAGACAGATCTGTTTAATGAATCATAATGCTCATAAAATTGAACTAATAAATAAGATGATAAATGCTTAGACACGAGAGCAATGCTTCTGATTGGAAGTAAGTGCAGATCCCATGAAGATGCAATATTTGTAATTAAAACCACTGGAGATTTAAACAATTTAGAAATATACCACTGAGTTTGTTGATCGAAAGATCGGCAGTTAAGCAGTTCAAATCCCGAGTCCTGCATAACAGGGTGAGCTCCTGATACTTGTCCCAGCCTCTACCAACCTAGCAGTTCGAAAGCACATAAAAAATTCAAATAGAAAAAATGGGACCACCTTTTATCTGTAAGGGGTGTGCATAAGCGCACCAGTGTGCCTACCGTCCCTGTCCTACTATCCCCATTTATTCGTATCCATTTCCTGTATTCATAATCATGTTTATACTTATATCTATTATTTGTTTTCATACATTTTCACGGGTACAGGTATGCAAATCTTGGCATATTCAGGTCTTTTCCCATGTAAGATTGAGAGTATCTTGGTGATGTTTCGACAAGGCCCCACTCGTCATCTTCAGGCTGGTGTCTTCAGCTTCGTGCTTCTGTGAGCAAAGCGTGATCGAAGATGCCGTCTCTATAAATACTGGTGGGGAGGTGGGGAGTGCTGGCTTTGTTGTTGTAAGCGGGTTGGTTGGCTGTGTTGTTACATCTTGATTAGCAGATGGAGTTGATGTTTGCAGATTAGTCGGCTGCTTCATAACATCCTGTGTGGACGAGATCCTAGCTGTGTGCCCATTAGCCTTTTGTGTTGTAACGACCTGGGTAATGGGTTGTGTGGTAGCATTCTGAGCTCTAGTGTTGTGACATCCTGAGTCCTGTGCTGCAACATCCTGGGTAGTTGGCTGTGTTGTAACATCCTGAGCTTTAGTGTTTTAACATCCTGAGTTCTGTGATGTATTGTCTTGAGCAGATGGTTGTGATGCAACATCCTGGGCTTTGGTTTGACTCCAAGTCTGAGGTCTTGTCATGTGTTCATGGCGTGTGCCTTATATCTGTTATCTTATACAAGCTTGACAAATAAATAAATAAATAATAAATAATATTTGGTACTTTTCACTGCTCCCAATATATTTTTCTTTCTTAGCTCATTTATGCTTCATTAATTTAGATCAAACTGTACATACACAATCTAAATTAATGACAGTTCAGCGGTTCAAATCCCTAGTGTCACATAACGGGATGAGGTCCCATTACTTGTCTCAGCTTCTGCCAACCTGGCAGTTCAAAAGTATGTAAAAAAATGCAAGTAGCAAAATAGAGACCACCTTTGGTGGGAAGATAACAGCATTCTGTGCACCTTTGGTGTTTAGTCATGCCGGCCACATGATCACGGAGATATCTTCAGACAGTGCTGGCTCTTTGGCTTTGAAATGGAGATGAACACCACCCCCTAGAGTCAGGAACGACTAGCACATATGCATGAGGGGAACTTTTACCTTTATACATACATGAGAACAAGTTTTATGAAGTAGGTAGGCAGCAGGCTAGAAACTGAGAGACCATGAGTTGTAGCCTCACCAGAGGCATGAAGCCAACTTTGTGATTTTGACCCAGCCACTCTCTCTCGGAGAAGAAGAAGGAAGAAGGCAATGGCAAATCATTTCTTGAAAACCTTGCCAAGAAAACTGCAAGGACCCATCCAGGCAGTCAGCATGAGTCAACACTAACTTGAAGGCACACAACAATTTAACACATATTTAAAATACATTGACATCAGTGGATAGAAGCAGAACTAAGTTTGAATTGATTACCTTTTTTTGTGTGCTATTTTTGGTAAAGATGAATACAATGAACATCTTTCGGGACAACGTAGAATCGAGCAATGTTGAGTTTATAATCAGGTTTGTCCTTGAATGGGAAATCATCAGAAAATCTCCGGGTTATAGGCTAGACTGGGTATTAAAAGCAAATTGGTAGACAATGGTAACACATTCGAAAACAGAATAGCTATGTCCATATAGTCACAGGAATCAAGGTTGACAAGAGAAATGTTATCTCTCCTTGATTAGTCTCTACCCATTGCTTCTTGTTCTATCCTCAGGTGCTTTGAAGAATAGTTTGAGTCCCTTTTCTTTGTGGCAACCTCTGAGATATTGGAACACTGCTATCACGTCTCCCCTACTCCTTCTTTTCATTAAACTAGACATACCCAGTTCCTGCAACCGTTCTTCATATGTTTTAGCCTCCAGTCCCCTAACCATCTTTGTTGCTCTTCTCTGACCCATTCTATAGTCTCTACATCTTTTTTACATCGTGAATGCAATATTCCAAGTGTAACCTTACCAAGGCATTATAAAGTGGTATTAACACTTCACGTGATCTTGATTCTATCCCTCTGTTTATGCAGCCTAGAACTGTGTTGGCTTTTTTGGCAGCTGCTGCACACTGCTGGCTCATATTTAAATGGTTGTCCACTAGGACTCCAAGATCCCTCTCACAGTTACTACTATTGAGCAAGGTACCACATATACGGTACCTGTGCATTTTGTTTTTCTTCCCTAAATGTAGAACCTTACTTTTTTCACTGTTGAATTTCATTTTGTTAGATAGTGCCCAGTGTTCAAGTTTGTCAAGATCTTTCTGTATCTTGAGCCTATCTTCTGGAGTGTTGGCTATACCTGCCAGCTTGGTGTCATATCTGTCAACACTTTCCATAATGTCTCAACATAGCAGAGACAGCTCCATATAATGTGCCATCCATAGCTTCACTGTCCTCCCAGATAATGAGGTTATTGAATATGCAATGCCATATTCTTTAACATTCATATACCCCCGGGAAGGGTAACAACAGCACCCTATTGTGCTCTTCATTGACCTTGCTCCAAAGCAATGAGTTTTACATTTCATTCATCAGTTGAATTAAGTGGGTGTTATTCATTTTAAAATTAAGCCTTGTAAATACAGCACCTTGGTTTCCCTGACTTTTTGAGGATAAATAATTCTTTTCTTGGTTACTGTAATGGTGCTTACTTCTGATTTCTCAAAAACTACAGTCAATGAAACAAGTGTTTTCTTTTTTAAAAAGATGTATTTAATATAATTCTGGACCGGGATGCCTTGCGCACGGTCACTCATGCCCTTGTCACCTCCCGGCTGGACTATTGTAATGCTCTCTACATGGGGCTCCCCTTGAAGAGCACTCGGAGGCTCCAACTGGTCCAGAATGCGGCCGCGCGGGTGGTTATGGGCGCAACCCGTTGTGCCCGCGTGACACCCCTCCTGCGCAAGCTGCACTGGCTCCCAGTGGTCTTCCAGGTGCGATTCAAGGTGTTGGTTACCACCTTTAAAGCGCTCCATGGCATAGGACCCGGGTACCTTCGAGACTGTCTTCTGCCACCAATAGCCTCCCACCGACCAGTCCGCTCCCACAGAGAGGGTCTCCTCAGGGTGCCATCAGCCAAGTTATGTTGGCTGGCGACACCCAGGGGTAGGGCCTTCTCTGTGGGAGCCCCAGCCCTGTGGAATGAACTGCCCCCGGAAATACGTAAGATCTCCGACCTCCGGGTGTTTCGTTGCGCATTGAAGACCCTGTTGTTCCGCCAGGCCGGGCTATCAACATAATAATTTTAATTGGGGTATTTTAAATTTTTGGGGTTTTAATCCGGCCAAATTTATTTAATTATTTTAATTTTTAATCATTGTTGTGTCTTGTGTTTTTAAATTGGCTGTACACCGCCCTGAGTCCTTCGGGAGAAGGGTGGTATAGAAATAAAATTATTTGTTTGTTTGTTTGTTTGTTTGTTTGTTTGTTTGTTTGTTTATTTATTTATTTATTTATTTATTTATTTATTTATTTATTTATTTATAAATATTGCTAATGATTCCTTTAATTTATAAAACCACCAGAAAGATTATCCGAATAGGCAGCGGACGAGACTTATTCATCTTATTAATGGTCAGTTCCAAGATGCAATAACATAAATAATCTTACTGGGTAGAACAGTCACACATGTCTGCATTTTTTCACCTGAAATTAAATATAATACCCTGTTAATTATGTGAAGTCAGAATCTGACTTATATGTATTTTAGAAAACTATAGTTTTATTATGTCGTGGATATGGAGGAGCCATGGTAATGTAGTAGCTAAAATGCAGTATTGCTGGCTAACTCACTGCTCACTCCAATGACCGTCTCAAGATGGACTCAACCTTCCAGCCTTCCAAAGTTGGTAAAACGAGAGCCCAGATTGCTGGAGACAATATGCGGACTCTGGAAACTGGAGAGGGCTGTAAAGCACTGTGAAGCGGTATGTAAATCCAAGTGCTGTTGGTAAGTGCTGTTTTAAATATAGAGCAATCCGATTTATGTTGAAATAAGGAATATTTATTGAACAGCACTTAACAAAGGCTTGCTGAGAATTTATCTATCATGATCTGTCACTATTTTGGTCTTCACTTGCTGCGGTTGGAGCATCTTGCAGGCTAGAGGCATAGAGTCTCTACAACGGGTTGAGCCCATGCACAAGCACACTCTAGCACAGCAATGGCTAACCTTTTTGCCATCATGTGCCAAAAGCAGGGGGAGCGGGTGGGGTTGCACGTGTGTGTGCCTACAGCCATAATTCTATGTGCGCGTCCCTGTGCATGCATGGGCAACCCCACAGGATGGCACAGTGGGCCTGGAAACCCGTTTTCTGTTCTCCCCAGGTTCCAGAGCCTTTCTAGGAGCATGGGGACGGCAAAAAACAGCCTTCCCCACTCCCCCGGAGGTCTTCTGGATGCCGGAAACAGCCTGTTTCTCAACTTCCGGTGGGCCCAGAAGGCCCAAAAATCAGCTGGCTGGCACGTACCAGAGCTGAGCTCATGTGCCCACCGATATGTCTCCGCGTGCCACCTGTGGCATACGTGCCATAGGTTCGCCATCATGCCTCTAGCAGGATGTTCCAAGTCAATAGCCTGATCTGCAAACATCACATGTAACAGTTCCAACTCTGCCCGTGCTGTCTTCCTGGATTAGATCTCCTCTATCGAATCCAGTCCATTTTTCCATTTCTTGTTGGTCTCCTTGATCTTTGAAGTACAGTTACTCCTCGATCTACAACAGTTCATTTGGTGACTGTTCAAAGTTACAAAGGCACTGAAAAAAGTGACTGATGATCATTTCGCACACTTATGACCCTTGCAGCATCCCCGAGGTCATGTGATCAAAATTCATAAGCTTGGCAACTGACTCGTATTTATGATGGTTTCAATGTCCAGGGGTGATGTGATCACCTTTTGAGCAAACTCAATGGAGAAACCAGATTCACTTAAGAACCACGTTACTAACTTAACAACTGCAGTGCTTCACTTAACAACCATGGCAAGAAAGGTCATAAAATGGGGAAAATTCACTTGACAAATGTTTCATCTAGCAACAGAAATGTTGAGTTTAATTTTGGTCATAAGTCAGGGACTACCTGTACAATCTCATTCCCTAGCCGGTGCGATGGGCAAGTCATTGTTTGTATATTCCCCCAATTTTCTCAAACACGTAGGCATGCTTGGTTGTCTCCTCCAGGACTGGGCCTCTGCTGCTTCCAAATTCTTTGTTGACTCAATACTGCCACCCGAGATTCCCATGCATTTCTAGGCTGCTCCTTCTCCCAGTTTCACTAAAGGGGGAATTCATACCCTCCCCTTTGCAGCGGTGAAAAACCTATTTATTTCTTCTTTTTACCTCTTGGCTCGCTCATGGGTATTTTTGCTCCTTTGGTTTCAGAAAGAGAAAACATTTTCCATTTTTTGCTCCTTATCTCTTTAGGTTACTTCCCTTAGGCTACTTCTCTATTTTCTTGCCATGACATCATTTGGCCTTCTGCTCCATATCTTTCCCTGCCCACTGTATCTTCCTGTGCATAGGCAACACACTCCCTTTGAGAGCTCCTAAGTTGTGTTTCTGCAGTTTTGCTCTTCTAAAAAAGAGATCTTATTTCTTCACTCAATTCAAAAAACTTAACATGTTTTTTGCTAACTAGTTATTTGCTCTGTATTTCTAAGTTTCTTATTTCTCTTGAATACTTCACAACAAGAGTAGCCTTTTAACTAACATATAAGTTGTGCCCTTATTTGGACCGAGATGCCCTACACATGGTCACTCATGCTCTCATCACCTCCCGTATTGACTACTGCAATGCTCTCTACATGGGGCTGCCCTTGAAGACCACTCGGAGGCTTCAGCTGGTGCAGAATGCGGCTGCGGGGGTAGTGATGGGAGTGTCCCGACACTCCCATGTTACACGTCTCCTGCGTGACCTGCATTGGTTGCCGGTTGCCCTCCGGGTGAGATTCAAGGTGTGGTGATCACCTATAAAGCCCTACATGGCTTAGGCTGGGATATTTGGTGGACCATCTGCAGCCAGCAACAGCTTCCCATCACCCGGTGCGCTCTCACAGGGAGGGCCTACTCAGGATGCCATTGGCCAGACAATGTCAGCTGGCGACCCCCAGGGAGAGAGCTTTCTCTGTAGGCGCACCCACCCTTTGGAATCAACTCCCTCTGGAGCTCCGGGTGGCCCCTGACCTTCGCTCCTTATGCCGTGGGCTGAAAACATGGCTATTCCATCTAGCTGCCCTAGACTGAGGGGTTTTTTAATAGAATTTAATGGGGTTTTATTGGATTTTTTATCAATTTTATCATGGACTTTGTTTTTAATGGTCTGTTTGTTTTTGTTTATTGTTGTTAGCTGACCTGTGGAGATAGGGCGGCATATAAGTCCAATTAAATAAATAAATAAATAAAATAAATAAATAAGTAAAGTCAGATTAGTTTACATCAAACTTTAATGCCATAAATTATTCCCAAATTCTGTTGCAACCCAGAGGTTTTGAGGGAAGACTTAAGGCTATCTTTGCCTTGATCCTTTCAGCTCATTCTCACTTATATAGTCTCTCTCTCTCCCCTCCCTCCTCCCCCCCCTCTCTCACACACATCATGTAGAACTCCCATGTTTAATCTTTTTCCCAATCATTCTAGATATCGGAATGTATTTGAGGTAGAAAAAATGTTTTATTTTGAATCGAAAGAAAAACAATAATGTTCTGTCAGAATATTCAGAATTAGCAGCCTTCCAAAACTAAGAAACTCACCAACATTCAGGGTTCTGTACAAAATAAAACCCAATACTTTTGAGGTTCTGCATGGGGAACTATGTACATGTTGTATAGGAGACCACACCTTCTCTTTGCACCACAGAAAAACACATTCAGCGTTGCAAAGTAAGAGAAATAAATTTTGTGTTCAGAACATTTGGTCCCAGTGATCTGTTTTCCCCCCTAGTTATAACTTTTATGTATAATGGGGAAATACACACATTATCTAAATTCTCCCAGTAATGGGATGGGCCAAAAAAAAAAAAAAGTGAGTACAATCAGGCTTAAATTCCCTTTTAGTAGGGAAGAAAATCTTTAAAACTTCCTGTACTAGAAAGCTTGCAAATTGAACCCCCATTTTAGTGCAAGTATATAAAATTGGATTCAAAGAAAAATTGTGCATCAGATGCAAAAACAAAAGAAAAGAAAGAAAAGAAAGAAACCCAGCTACTGAAGTTATTTTAGAACAGAAAATATATTATTTAGTTTGTCACCTGTTTCTTAAGAGTAAAATTAAGAAAGAGAGAGAGAGAGAGAGAGAGAGAGGGAGAGAGAGCGCTTTTTAAGATGACCATATTTTGCTGTGGCATGTGCTATAACTTAAAACTTTTCAGTTTATGAAGATTAAAGTAACTACAGAAGAAAAGCTTAAGTATGGAAATATGGCCAAATATTTAGCAACATTTGACTAAACATTTCTGCCAAACAGGAATATTTGTGAGAGGATAATAGTTAGTAAACCCTTTTATTACATAAAGAAGGAATGCAACCACTCCTTGCTTGCAGTGTCTTCTAGCCAGCATAATTAAGCCAAGATATCCAGAACTCAAGAGTTCATGTACGTAATCCATGTTGACAGATCTCACTACCAAATGGATCCAAATCAGGCCAAAATGTGGAGTAAACACCTAAGTATGAACTGCACCAAATGCAACATTCAAGTCAATAAAAAACAAGTACATTTATTTTGAAAAATCTGACACACTAGATCTCTGTGGATCCAGAATTATATTTTCTTAAGCCAATGACAATAGAGTCATCCCTTAACCTGCTAAAGAGTTTTGCTAGACAGATATCACAAGGTTAAATTTCTTTGCAGCTTTCACAACCACACAGTACTTATGACTGCATACTGTACATGCTCTGGTCTTGTCCAAATACTCTGAATTATCTAAATCAGATACCTGTGGCTCAGTGGTGGGTTGCCCCCAGTTCAGACCGGTTCTATAGAACCAGTAGTAAAACTGGCAGGAGGCTCCGCCCACCGACTCTGACATCATCAGGAAGCTTCTGCACATCCATTTGCGGCCCCGTTGCGAACCAGTAATAAAGGTAAGTAGAACCTACCCCTGCTGTGGCTGCTCCAGGAGCAATAAGCCTGAGTTAGTTATTTAGCTAAGGAGTCCCTAGCTCAGGAACATACCAGACATGGCAAAGAGAGAATCAGCACATCTCCTTGAGAAGGGGAGCAACCCTTCTAACCAAGCCAACAACTGGACTATATATGAGAACAGCCTCTTAGTCCTAACCCTTCTATTGAAAACAACTCTCTAATTCTGGCCCTGAATTCCTGTCATTCTTGCCCTTTGCCCTCTTATTTGGTCCGACAACAGGCTCGACAATTGAGCTAGCTCAACCTTGGAATGTTACAGAGAGTTCTTATGGGCATTTCTGCTTGCAGTTCTTCACAACTCAAGTTACAAGGCAAGCTGGACTTTCCAAGCCTTTGCTAATTACTTGCATGACTGCTAGTGGGAAGTTTATGACATGGCAATAATGCCTTTCAAACTGGTAATTGCCTGCTTTCTATTTTGTGTTGACTTGTACATGACATTGCACTAAAATATGGACAAAGTCTTGCATCTTTAGCTTTAAGCCATTCCCTATTTTAACTGTAGAAAGTTAGCACCCACCCCTCTCCTAGAAGAATGAAATACTTTAGGAAATATTAAAAAGGCAGAATATTTCCCATAAAAGAGAAATAGAAATCTTAAGGGAGACAGAAACTCAAAGCTGCAGCTCCCTGCCCCCAGAAAATATCCATTGAGCAGGACTGGGCGGCCAGCCTATTTACAAGGCAATTAGACCTTCAGCTCCAGGGTGATGGGATTAAGACATGACCCCCCAGGACATTATAGGATTATCTAGCAGCAGGGCAAAATCACCTGGGCACATTTCATCAGCCCAAGATTCAACCAAACTTGATTCAGACAAATATGACTTCACAAGGGAGTGTGACAGCAACCAATAGAATACATGCCCTTGCCACAGGAACAGGAAGCTCAAGGGCAAGGCCCAAGTGAGGGTATAACTACCTCTCACTGTCCACTCCATGTGGTCAGCTGCCTAGGACCTCAAACACATGTGATCCTGTTCATCAATAAATCATCTTTCCAATCAGCCTCCATGTTTCCAGTGTTTTTCTCCCCACTTGAATCAGAACCAGATGGATATTTCTTCCAACACTACCTCACCTGGAGTTCCCCAGGAAGAAACTCAGTCTCTAAAAAAGAAATTGACTCATGGCTTCCTCTCTCTTGCCAATCGTTAAGTCAGTTTAATAGAATCACAGGTTATGGTTTCTGGAGCATCACCTAGAATATTGAAAAATCTATCAGCTTTCAGTAATGGTCCAGAGCTTGGGTCATCTTAATAAATCATTCTACCCTATGGGAGGAATGAAACCATAAGACCAAATTTTGCAATCTTATAGGTTGACTTATTATTAATGCAATTTTGAGGCCCTTTCAATCTGCTTCTCTTGTTAGCCTGGTCTTCATGCTTTCTTGCTGGTGATGGAATCATTATGCTTGTGGGAATTTTAGATAAGTAAAAAGTCATGCAATGATGCAGCTAAGGAAAGTTTGTGTGATGTTGGTATAGATATTCCCATTTTAACTGTCAGGGCTGTGTTAAATAAGTTAAACTGTCAAGTCATTGTGCATTAAGGAGGAATCTTTTCAGACCTTGAAGAGATGAAATGGGACAATGTGATGTGATCACTATGGTACAGAAAAAATAATCTAGTCTTTGGAGGTTGTTTGTGTTAGGATAAGGACAGAGATCTACTGTTGCAGGAATTTTCTGACTTTTGTAACAAGGATAATGCATTAAGTCATTGAGACTTAAAGATTTGCAAATCATGTGGGCATTTTTGTAGAATCCTAAGGACTACAATGTACTATAACTAACTTGAATGTACTCATAAGGCCTTTACTGACCTTGTTTTGCCATTATTAAGCAGTCTAAGGGGAGCAGTGGATGAATGACAGTCAGCAACTCCATGCTGCCAGCTAGTCATAGGAACTGGCAATGAGTGCTCTCCTCCTCCTCCTCCTCCTCCTCCTCCTCCTCCTCCTCCTCTTCACCAACTTGAAGCAATGGAAAATGGAACAGGTAGAGGTTCTATTTGTACAGATATTTCAGGCCTGTCTTTTCAGCTCAGTTGCTAACACAGTTCTCTCTGGATGCCTAACTTCAAGGAACCTGTCCAGGGGTGAAATCCAGCAGGTTCTGACAAGTTCTGGAGAACTGGACGCGGAAATTTTGAGTAGTTCAGAGAACCAGTAAATACCACATCTGGCTGGCTCCAGAGTGGGGTGGGAATGGGGATTTTGCAGTATCTTTCCCCTGGAGTGGGGTGGGAATGGAAATTTTGCAGTATTCTTTGCCTGCCATGCCCACCAAGCCGTGCCCACCAAGCCACACCACACCCACCAAACCACGCCCACAGAACCGGTAGCAAAAAAAATTGAATTTTACCACTGGACCTGTCAACCTTCATTTCATGCTGCTATTCATACAACCAATTAATTGCAGGACTGCAGCCAAAAACCCTTGGAAACAATTTGGTTCATTCACCTCAAAATCTGAAGGGTTGGGGATTGGGTAATACTGGAAGACTTTCGTTGACAGCTGAAGAGATATATCCAGTTGGGAACTGGAAGGTAACAGGTTGTCACCATTCAATGGCCAAGTATGAGTTGCCCTAAATCTACATAATTTTAGTTCCTATTGTTGTGTACGAGTTAATCTTATTTAAGGCTAGTTATTACTATCCTGTTTGTAGCTCAATTACAGTTATAATAAAACCATGGATCTAATTTTCTCCAGTGATCTGTGTCTTTTTATTTTCAGCTGCGAGCACAAATGGCACACAAAATCTCTCTCGCCCCCCCTTCTCTCTCTCTCTCTCTCTCTCTCTCTCTCTCTCTCTCTGTGTGTGTGTGTGTGTGTGTGTGTGTGTGTGTGATAATCTCTATCTCTTACTAGCAATTCTCCAAAATGTGGTAATACAGAGTTATTTAGGAACCACTGGCTATCATATTGGGAATTTATAAGAATATTTTTTTTAAGAAACCCACTTTGTTAAAATGAGGGATTATTAAGGCTTCTATTTTTCAGGGGGACAATTATCCTAGTCAATGAGATGATAGGGGTTTGTTTGTTTGGAGGAGTTTTACTTCTTGAATTGGACTAACTCCTAGAGTACTTTGGAAAGTGAACAGAAAGCAATAAAAACAGAGAAATTGGACTTTGTGACTTTGTTTCATTATCTCAAGCTAGCAAATCAATTATCTCCCCTCCCCTCCCCTTTACTATTTTCCTTGCCTTTTTCTTCAGCATATAAAACACCACATTTTTTTTTTTGTTTTAATTCATTGTTTCTTCTTCAGGAGAGTCTAGACAAGGGAGTATATGAAAGAAGGAGCTTTATGGAGTTGTAGAACCATTGACCATATAGTTAGGGACAGGGAGATAAGTACTATAATGATCTGCAAGATATATGTCATGTTTGTATTCTTGCCTGAGGAGGATTCCAACTGTACCTGCACTAAGTGCATATTCATTACACTGTTGGAGGAAAAAGTAGATGGTCTAAAGGGCTAAGTGTCACATTGAGACACATTAGGGAAATAAAGGAGTTTCTAGATTAGACAAATGGGATGTCTGGAAAAAGAACACAGAAATGAAAAGACTATTATCATTCCTCCCTCAAAAAATAGGCCTATGGAGGACTTCCGGTTTGACGTTGCAGCAGATTGGATGCATGAAGTGGGGCTCCGTGAACTTGCTCCGAATCCTTCTCGTTGGAGGGCCCCCCAAGGGGCTAAAGTCACTCTCTAGGGGTGACAAAGAAAGGAGGAGCACCCTGCAGGTCGTGGAGAGTGGCAGTTCTCCAGCTGGACCCAGGGATTCCCTTCCATTCAACAACAAAAAGGAGAGGCAGCCATTATGGCTGCCATGAAGCTGGGGCAGCTGAAGAATCAAAGAATGTGCTGGAGTGGTGTATATGAACAGTGATTGGAACTGGGTGAGGTGATTCTCTTTTTACCTAGAACCTAACCCCAAAGAAAATAAACCATGGAAAAGAGACTCTTTGAAATGCTTGCGAATAATAAAATGTGAATAATTACAGAGAGAAAAATTACAGACCCAAAAGAAAAGGAATTAAAGGGCCTTGATAGTACAGTGGTTTAGAGCACCCTGTTATTAACACAGCTGCCTGCAATTACTGCAGGTTCGAATCTTACCAGGCTCAAGGTTGACTCAGCCTTCCATCCTTTCTAAGGTAGGTTAAATGAGGACCCAGTTTGTGGGGGCAATAAGCTGACTTTGTATAAATATACAAAAGTATGAAGGCTATTGCTTAACGCATTGTAAGCCGCCCTGAGTCTCCGAAGAAGGGCGGCATATAAATCAAATTAAAAAAAAAAAAAAGGGAGAGCGCAAAATCTTTAAAATGTAGAAAGATTGGAGTTTCAAATTTTATTGGCAATATTTTGATAGGCATTTTAAAATGCTGGAATTATTTGTCTGAATATTGACTGTTTGCAAAAACTGAAATAAATATTTGCTAGATTTTGTGCAATGTTGAAATTTAAGCTGAAGGCACCATCTACTGGTTTTTAATGGAATATATGCTAAACTCCTACAACCTTGGCAAGTACTGATAAGACAAAAGAAAAAAAGTGGAAATAAATAATATCTGGAGGATTGCTGTTCTACCTACTGTTCTATATCTGTCTACTTCATGGTTATTGTAGGTTTAACTATGGGATTATGGAAGACATCTAAAGAAAGTGACTTTTAAATGCCAGGATCTATGACTGAATTTACAGAGTGGATTTAAAGAGACATTTGGAAATCTTCTTGGATTACCTAAATGCAAAAATTGGAGTTAGCAGAGATGCCTAAATTGACTGTTTTGATCTAAGAAAAAAAATTGCAAATACTTTTATTTCTACTTGGAAAACGCTTCTGGACTTTGTGCTTGAGGTGGAAAAAAATGAAACTTTGATTTTGGGTTTTACCCATTAGATAGATTTGTTGTTATAGAAATGGCTAGTTTATACTACCGGTATTACGTAAAAGTAAATAGTTGAGATTTGATGTTAATGCCATATTCTACTGCCCCAAAAGGAGTCGGAAGTCAATGCCTTTTTTCTTTTCTTTTTCCCCTTTTCTTTCTCTCACATTTTCCTTCCCCTTTCCCTTCCCTATTTTTCCTACTGTTTACTTTTGTATTTTATTTTTAGGCTATATTACAAACTATATAACCATATAAATTCTAATGTACACCCCTCCATGGTCATATGATTGTATTTTGGGCACTTGTCAACTTATCATTAACAATTGGCTCAATTTATGACTGCAATTCAAGACTCAATTATGATGATAAGTCGAGGTGTACTTTTACAGCCTTAGTCATTGAAATGATTGATAATTTAATACATATAACAATACAGAGAATTCAAAAGTTTAATATTCAATTTAAAACAGAACTTTTCTTGGTGTGACTAATGAACCAGAAAAGCATTGTTGAAGATTGTTTTCGTACACAGCAACTGCATTAAGGTTATTATATGCACAATGAGGAAAGACTTGCAAATGTCCACAATGAAAGAATAGATGGGGAAGATAATAGACTTTGCAGAGATGGCAACATTGATTGGTCTGATTAGACAAAGGACAACAATTACATTTGTCAGAGACAGGAATGTCTTTATGGACATTTTGTTGAAAATGTAAATGAATCAACTTCTATTACACACACACACACATACACACACACACACATACACACACATAATTTATAACTGCTATAATGGTCAGAAGGAGGGGTGAAATGCTACCAGTTCAGACTGGTTCGGGAGAACTGGTAATAAAAAATGCTACCGGTTTGGGCGAACCAGTATTTCCAACGATCAGCTGGGCGACGATCAGCTGTGACGCGCGATTTACATTAGCTAGAATCATCAGATTTCCTGTTTTCTAACTAATCTAAATCGCGTGGCACAGCGGATTCCTCCCCCCTCACTGTTCTACTTACTTTTGCAGAGTCGCAAGGCTTCAAAATGTTCCTTTTTTAGCGCTACATAGGCACACCTCAGGCACACATGCACGCTCAATAGCAGACTCACAGAACCAGTAGCAGACTTCAGAGGATTTCACCCCTGGTCAGAAGCAACTCCTTAATCTTTTTCTTTCTTTTCTCTCTCTCTTTTTAATGCATCTCTTATTTACTTATTACTGTTACTTTCCTTTTTAAATGTGTATTGCTCTTATTCTGTAAAACATTCTGTAATAAAAACTAATTTTAAGAAAGAAAAAAATTGACAATTTAAGAAGAATTGCTTTCTGTTTTAATAGTAATTCTAATTTAAACTATATTTACCAAATAATAACAAACTATATTTCTATCTCTACCTCTACCTCTATTTCTGTCTATTTGATTGAAATATATATATATACTGCAGCATGAAATGGAGAGACATTTCAACAAGAATAGTTTAGAATAGGCTTTCCCATTAGGTGTTGGACTTACAATTCCCATAATTCCAGAGGTGTCTGCCTTCTTGACTTTTTTTTAATCTTTACAAGAATGTTTGTGCATTCTGGAAATCAACAATTGATGAAAACAACCCACTGCAGAAAGCTGTGTAGAAAATTCACCTAGAACCATAGAAAAATCATTCTAACAGATAATAAATGAGATAATAAATGCTAATTTTCTCTTTCTCAGAAAAGTTCTCACTAGCTAGATCTTTTAATCACAGCTTGTTATTAAAAGTACATTACTCATCTATTGTTCTAATGATGATAACTTTTCATTTTCACATAATGTGTGAGGAAACTTAGAAGATAAACAAAGAGGCTCATAAAATTTTGATGAATTTCTGCAAGATGAAGTATGCTCCAGATGTTTTGAAAATCAGTTTCCATCACCCACAGGCAGAAGAGCCAATGGGTTTATGGGAACTGTATACAAAATACATGGAAGATGCAGACTTGATTCACAGTGATTCATAGGAGAAAAGGAGAGGATTTTAGCTCTCTTTAAGCATAGCCTGCAGCCTTTTAAAAGCTTGAATGCAGTCCTTAGAGGCTCTGTTTATTAGTGCGAAAAAGGATCTTTGAAAAACATTTAAGGAGTAATCACTATTGAACTATATTTAATGTGATTTTAATTAATTGTACATTAATTAAATCAATTTGCACCAAAAATACCCTTCAATAATTATATGCAGCCCTTAGCTGTATAGAATTAAAGAATAACAGAGTTAGGCCTTGGAGGTCTTCTATTCCAACCTTCTTCTCAAGCAGAAGACCATATATGGTTCCAGACAAATGACTGTCCAATCTCCTTTCATCATATTCTTTAGCCTGCAGTTCCCCAATATTTTTGCTCTTCTCTGCACTCTTTTTAGAATCTCAGTGTCAGGTATGCTTCTTTCAATATCCAGGAAAGAATGACCCAAACTCCATATTTTTAAAGAGATTAGTACTTTTACTGAATATGAAATGATCGCAGCCGACTTCCGGTTTGCTGCTGGCCGCCGCCAGACGTTCCTCTGGGATCGTCAGCTCCCTCTGCCTGTATAGAGCCGCCGTTACAGCGGATGGCGGCTCGAAAAAACTCCGTTTCCAAGAGGAAACGGAGAGAGAGCCGGCAGGGGTGGGTAGAACTCCCTGCAGAGTCCCAAAAGTTTTTTTTTTAACTTTTGGGACGGAGCGGATGAGAAGCCCCATATCCCCTGCCGCTGCTCCGGGCTTTGGGAGACCTCTGCCTATGCAGAGCTAGGCGTCAAGAGCAAGCCTGTGAATCTAAAAGAATAATTAAAGAAATGAAGAACTGGACCCTTAATACTGAACCGCAAGTATCTCACCCTTTCAAAAACTATTTAAAAGAAAAGAGCAGAGGAAAAGAGGGAAAAAGAGCCTTCTAAAATGGCGTCTGCTGTGGCTGGAGAAGGGCTAAAAGGGAAAGTCCTTCCGTTTTTCATTATTACAATGTAGCGGAATAAATATCATTGGCTACATTTCTAGAGAAACCTCGCTCCTGTGCTGCTCAGAAGTTTTTTTTAATGAGGGAAAGTCTTTTTGTTTTCTATTTCTTCTCTTATTTTTGCTAAATCTTGTCTGTGTGGGAAATGGCATCAGGACTTATACAGCTGGACAAACAGGGGGGGGAATTTCCCCCCTTAAGAAATTGCGCCAACAAATTTCAACTCTCCAGCGTCAGAAACCCGATTTTAATATATTAGAATTTATCCTTGAAGAGATTGTAAGAAGGGATGAGATTGTGAATCAGCAACTTGAAAAATTTAAGCAGGAAATTAAAGAAATTGGTGAATTGGTGAAATCAGAGTCTGACTTCTTGAATAAAAAGATTTCAAAAGTTGCTAATGGTTTATCAGGCTTTCTGATTCGGATGGAGGCAAAGACTGAATTATTAGAGACTAAAATGAAGGAAGTCGAGGAGAATTTGGATGACATGACTCAAAAAATTAAAAAGGATTTGATAAACATTCAGGATAATAGCTTGGAAGACAAATCTAAAATGGAGACTGACCAAAAGATTGGTAATGAGGAAAATGTACAACAGAGGATTGAAAGAGAAGTTTTAATGATTCAATATAATTTTACAGAATATGCAATTAGATTGAGAGGTCTGCAGGAAAATAATAGAGATGATTTAAGGAAAGTATCTTCTGAAATTCTGGCTGGGATCTTAAAGGTTCAACCTGATGAAGTGTATTGCAGGATTGATAGAATTTATAGAATAAACTCCTGGTGGGCAAAGCAAAGGCAACTGCCTAGAGATGTGGTGATCTATTTTACAGATAAAGAAATTAGGAATAATATTGTGCAGAACTCTTTTAATTCCAATTTGCAATTTCATGGAAGAAAGATTTGGATTTTCAAGGAGCTCCCGCCCAAGATGTTAATGGAGAGGAAGAAATTTGGCTTTTTAGTGACTGAATTAAAAAAAAGAAATATCCTATTCAGGTGGGACATCCCAGCTGGTTTAATATTGAGATATCAAGGCGTAAGATATCAATTGCACACTGTTGAAAAAGCGGAAGATTTTTATCAAAAAATTCTAAAAATGAATTTAACACCTTTAGGCATAATACAGGATAAGCAAAAGGAGTTGGAAATAAAAGGAAAACATCAAATTACAGAGGCTGTGATGGATAAATTGTCTTTGGACTCCTTGGAGATCCCAGCTGGACTGTTTATAAATAAGAGAGCAGTGTCATCCGAACCCAAGGTGATGAATCATCAAGTCACAGACAAGTGCGCAAATCAATCAGTTGATATACAAGTGATGGAGAAGAAAGATGAGATGATAAAATTAACCCAACAAGAACAATCCACAAAGCAGAATGAAAATCAACCAGCAGATATACAATTGGTAAGCAAGAAAAGAGGATGGAAATTCAACCCGAAAAAGAAAAAGAAAAGAAACAGATCTTATAGAAACAGCAATTTCCAAACTAAGCAACAGTGAAGCCAGGCGCTTTAAAAAATGAATGAATATTAGAAAAGACAGTGGTGGCGAACAATTGTCTGATACTATCCTGAGGATTGTGGCAGATCTCTGCAAGGCCATGATTTTGGGAAGTGGAAAGAGCCTCACTTTGTTGGATTTGAATCATCTAATTTTTTCTTATTTACTTTTTTTTTCTCTTGGAAATATATTATAACTACTTTGAGTTATAAGGCAGGAGAGTTTTGCTGGGGCATGCAGAAGATCTGGATGTTACTCAGTAGGATGACGGGAATTTACAATCCTGATGAATACCACAACTATAACCATACGGATATATTCATAATTATAATGTCACTCGGGTGGTTGTTTTTACTTTTATACAGGTGTGAGGATATCTACTACTGATGGGGGCAGAAGATGACTGAAGATTTTGAACAAACTGTTGCACCAGCATGTTATTTTACCCTATTATGGGTGATGGATTTAACAATCTAGTGGAAAGACATCAAAGAAGATATTATATGGATCATAAACTTAAAGTTATTGTCTTTTCTCTTTTTACATAATGAAATGCATATATAGATATGTGTATATCTTAGTAAAGTGGGCAGTTGATTATATTTAGAATCGTATTGCATGATTTTGTAGGAATTGAAGGGCTGAAATAGGTTAGTTTACTGATTGTTATAAAATGGGATGCATATATAGATATGTGTATATTCTAGTAAAGTGGGTAGTGGATTATATTTAGAATTGTATTGTCTGATTTCAAGTCATATATTTAGAGGAGTGGAGGAAGTGGACAGAATTGAACAAATTTGGTTGCAGGGAGAAGGCCGATTTAAAATGTTATATTAATATATATAAAAGATTAAAGGTTAATTTGTAATAATACTCAATAAGTTTAGGGGAGGAGAAAAAGGGCAGATTACCGTAAAAATGGGAGTTATAAGATTAACAAGTTAAGGGTCAGTATTCCGAGAAGGGATTAAGGGAAAGGGAAGATATTATGTATGTAACTAGTTATGAAATAGCCTATTGTTGTGAAGAAGTCACAGGGGGGGTTGGGTGGAAAGGATGGGTTAGGGAAGAGGGGGGGGGAAAAAGGGGGAAAAACTTGTATTTGAAAACTTTTTCAATAAAAAAAAAAATGATCGCAGCCCAGGTAAAGCTGGAAGTGAGCAAAATGCACGAAATAGCATCTAGTAAGCTTCTCCACCCCCAACCCCCCGTGTCCATTGACCATCAGCCAATCCAAAGGTCTCCCAAAGGTCAGGTGGAATCACGTCTGGCAACGTCATTCATCAGGAATGTAGGGCAGTTGGTCAGCCGGCCCCTTTGGAGATTCAGTTTCGTTTCTTGGAAAGACACCTCCTGCATTGGAAAGACACCGCCTGCAATCTCCCCCCCCTTGCCCCCTTAACTGGTCCCCCCCGTTTCTTATGGCAGCTGAAGCAGGCAAAGCTGAGGCTGACATTCAGCCCCTCTTGCAAAAGAGACCTTATTCCTAGATAAGAGGAAAGAAAAGGAGAGAGAGAAACAGAATATATACAAGAATTATGGTTTATCATCCCCCTCTTTTATTCTCACCAAACGAAAGGATTCATCTTTCTTTTCACGGAACATTACTGGCACCGCCACCTTGGGTTTGGCTCATTCGATGAATCCCCGTTCCAGGTTCTTGTCAATAAAATTTCGCAATTCCCCTAATTCTCGAGGGGTCATGGGGTAAATTTTTGGTTTGGGAAGCTTCACCCCAGGGAGAATTTCAATGGTGCAGTCGGTAGCCCTGTGGGGAGGCAGAGCATCCGATGCCTTTTCGCTAAAGACTTCCTTGAGATCCCAATATTCCTTTGGAATCTTCTCTTCTCCCACAATATAGTCAATGGCTACTGCCGCCCTTTCTGGTTTTATGTCGTCCCTCAAGGGGGAGCCTTCCTTCTCCGGATTCGGTTCTGCCGTGCGGATGCGCAGGACCCCCGTCTTCTGAGATCTGAGATTCTCTACATGATTTCCCAACTGCAATTCAAGGGGTTCGGTCATAAAACTAGCTGGGCCCCCTCCTGCAATCGACCCGTCTAATTGACAGAATGCAATGGGTCTTTTTAAGGTTTTTAGTCTTAGACCCATTTCCTCCACCACCTTGGGGCTAATTATGCACCTAGTGCACCCCGAGTCCAATAGGGCTAACATTTGCGCATGGGCCCCTGTGGATGGCACCCTTACTTCTACGGGGATGAGCAAGGGTTCTTCCGTGTGACTCACCCGATCGTCGGTGTCGGAGTCGGAGTCCGTCTCGCTGTCATCATTGTGGGTCGGAGTTCCCAACTCACCCTGGTGTCGGGGAGCGAACTCAATGACTTCTCCTTTCAGGGTGGTGCTGCAGGTCTTGGCGGGGATTTTGTCGCTTTTCTTTGGCCCGGCCCCGGCAGCTTTTGGCAATGGCTTGGAGAAGCATTCGGCAGCCCGGTGTCCTTCCTTCCCACATTTGAAACAGGTGAAGGGCTTTGACTTGGGTTTGAATTCAGCCTTCCCCCCAGCCATCTTTGGTGCTCCCTTACGGTGGAAGGAAGATGACTGGTCCCCCATACGCCCTCCTCGGAGTTGGCTCCGTCTCAGTTCGATCTCCACATCCTCAGCTACTATGTACCATCTCTGCAAATCTTCGGGGACCCCCATACTTCTACAGTCTCAATATATCTCTTCATTCAGCCCATCTTTGAAACTTTCCAACAGAGCCATTTCTGACCAGCCTGTCATATAGGGTGCCAGTTCACGAAACTCTTGGATATACTCTGTCACCGGTCTCTGACCCTGCTGGATGCCCTTCATCCTGAATCTCGCCTTTCGTTCAGCTAAGTGGTCTTCAAAACGCCTCCTAAGGGCCCCCATGAACTGGTTGTAATTTCTCAGCAAAGGGGAGTTGTTATTGTGGAGAATCACCATCCGTTCAGCGGCTAATCCCTCTAAGGCGTTCGTGACACTTCTCACTTTGGCAGCATCTGATACGTAGTCCTCCCCCCAATCCTGCATGTGGTTCCATACTTGGGTCAGGAAAAATCCCAAAGTTTTTGGATTCCCATCATACTTCCCAGGTAGGGAGGGGGATTTTTGGCTTTTTACGTCTGCGAGGGAGGCCTGCAAGGCTGGGGTTCTCTGGCCTGCTGCATCTCTCCCTTGAGCTGCCAAAGCCTGGGATGTTTCTTCCTCAAATTCTTCCTCTCCCCCACAGGCTGTCTCTTCTGGCTCCCCCGGGGCCTTCTCCCCCCTTCTCCACAGGAATCCCAAAAGATTCACGGTTTTTCCTGCTTTCTCCCACATCACAGATAAGTTGCAAGTCTTGTTCCATCATGAGACGTTCCTTTTGCTCCTGCATCCACACTGTCTCTTTATTACGGGGTCTGGAAGTGGTCACTCCCCGGGGGTTCTCCCCCCAGTCCGGTAGCCTCCCCACTCCTTTCGACCATCTGGCTTCTTCAGGATCTAATCGGAGTTTTTCCAACCATTCCGCATTCTCTTTCTCTGCTTGGAGGGCGGCTGCAGTTGAACTCGCTGCCCCCATCTGTTCTCCATCACTCTCTTGATCTGACATAATTTGGATTTACAGTCCCCTCGGTTTTGTCCAGGATGACTGGAGTGACTTTCAGCTTAATGTCAGGTATGCTTCCTTCAATATCCAGGAAAGAATGACCCAAACTCCATATTTTTAAAGAGATTAGTACTTTTACTGAATATGAAATGATCACAACCCAGGTAAAGCTGGAAGTGAGCAAAACGCACGAAATAGCATCTAGTAAGCTTCTCCCCCCCGCCGTGTCCATTGACCATCAACCAATCCAAAGGTCTCCCAAAGGTCAGGTGGAATCACGTCTGGCAACGTCATTCATCAGGAATGTAGGGCAGTTGGTCAGCCGGCCCCTTTGGAGATTCAGTTTTGTTTCTTGGAAAGACACCTCCTGCATTGGAAAGACACCGCCTGCAATCTTCCCCCCCTCGCCCCCTTAACTGGTCCCTCCCCCCGTTTCTTATGGCAGCTGAAGCAGGCAAAGCTGAGGCTGACATTCAGCATCTTTTTTGTATTGTGTTGGCCAAAATTGCAAGCAGTATTTCAAGTGTGATCTTACCAGCGCGATATAAAGTGGTACTATCAATTCACGTGATCTTGATACTATTCCTCTGTTGATGCAGCCTAGGATTATGTTGGTTTTTTGGCACCTGCAACACTACTGGCTCATACTTTTTTTTTTTTAATTAGATTTATATGCCACCCTTTTCCGGAGACTCAGGGCGGCTTACAATGCGTTAAGCAATAGCCTTCATATTTTATGTATATTTTATACAAAGTCAGCTTATTGCCCCCACAATTGGGTCCTCAATTTACCTACCTTAGAAAGGATGGAAGACTGAGTCAACCTTGAGCCTGCGGGGATTCTAACATGCAATAATTGCAGACAGCTGAATGTTAATAACAGGCTTTTAGTCTGTTGAGCTATCCAGGCTCCTATACTTAAGTGATTGTCAACTAGGACTCCAAGATCCCTCTCACAGTTACTGAAGTCGAGCCAGGTACCATCCATGCTTATACCTGTGCATTTGGTTTTTCTTACTTAAGTGTAAAATGCTACTTAAAAAAAACTTTTTTATTTATCAAGTGTAAAACACTACAGAGAAAGAGCTAATTCCTCAAAGATTTTCTTAGAATTATTTTCCCTAGCAAAATATAAAATTAGCTACCAAAAAAAGCCACACTTGTTTAGTGTGTTTCCAATCGTCCTATTTTTCTTGTTTTTTCTAGAAACAAAAGTTGTAATGAAACAATAAAAAGTTTATGTTTTTTCATTAGTGAGTCATCACAAACGTCATTACAATCTGCCAGAGAGGCTGACTGAGTCAGAAGCATATTTTATTTTACTGTTTGTTCTATGTGGGATTATCAGAAGACTATAATTAGCCCCTTATACAATAAGCCCCTTATATAAAGCTACTTTTATATAGCAGATTTAGTCATCTTAGATTATTAAAAATTTGCACATTGATTCTCCTAAGAATGTTTTTTTCCCATTCATGAAGGACTTTGCCATCCCAGGTAATTAGAACAACATTTCTGTAAAACCTTGTACGGTCTTTGTTTTGCTTCATTATTTCCAACTTAATCCAGATCTTTTTTTAAAAAAAAGAGTTTTACAAAAAGGTAAATATCTAATACCAAATCAAGTCTTTTATATAGTCAAAGACCAGAGTAAGAAGTGTGGGATACAAGAAATCATCAAGCATAAAAATGAAACAAAATAAAATTATACAAAAAGCTAAAACATATAATAGCAAAAACCTAAAATAATGATGAAATAAATGTCTCTATAGTGCAAAGTGAACGAAAAACAGATGTTCTACGGTTTCTCTATAGCTAGAGTGGCAGGGGCATTGTCTTTATTGGTAGGGGATCTTCCTGTATTGATATTCAAAGGCAACTGAGGGGAGGGTGTGACATCCTGCCAGATTAAAGACCCTCGGATGATCAGGTCCTTCAAGATTTGTTAAATAAACCATAAGGAAGGCAGAGTACCTGTTGAATTCACTGGCAATAAAGATTGGGGACCTGGATAGGTCCAACTGGTGCTCTGTGCCTGCTACATGCTGTTTAATGACTAATTTGACCTGATCATATCCCACCCTAAGTAAAAGACCCGGAAGCCCAAGGATGAAGGCAGGGCCACTACCTTTTCCCGTGCGGACTGAAAATCATCCCTCATGATTAGTGGGTCAAAGCTAAGGGAAAAAAGAACTACTGGTTCTGACCAAAAAGTCAGAACCAGTAGTTGGGTATGATTTTCCACACTCTAGCCTCTACTGTCATGAGGCCAGCTTCTAACCTCAAGATGGCATTAGAGATGCATTTTGGGGCTTGAAAGGCTGATCTTAGGTATTTGAACTAACAAGTTCTAACAGTGTAAAACTGGAGAAAGGGCTCAGCTGGGCATCATAGAAAAGATGCATTATTGACTTAACTTAAAATAATTTAAGTGCTGCAGAAATATAATGGCTATCTGTTGTCTTGAAGAATGGGATGGGAGTTGAGCTCCAATGCACTTTAAGGGTTTGTTTGCTTACTTCATGGAATGATTGTCAACTAATAAACAGTAATTTAATTTCTAAGGCATATATAGCATTGCAATAAGAGCATTATTTCCCTGCTTTGTTTGAAATGCGCAATTTAGCCTTTTCTTTCCAGAGTTCTATAATAATAATCACCTGATGCTCTAACCCTGTTTATCACAGCCCTGATTAATAGATTCCCTGTTTCTTGACTCTTCCTAGCCTGGAAGGAGAACAAAGTTTTGTCATTTTCGGACAACTTGAGCTAGAAGGGCAGTGACAGAATTATTGATACTTGTTTCATTTTTGGGGGCTGGGTATCAGAGGTGGGTTTCAGCAGATTCTGATCAGTTCTGGAGAACCGGTAGCGGAAATTTTGAGTAGTTCGGGGAACCGGTAAATACCACCTCTGACTGGCCCCGTCCCCATCTATTCTCTGACTCCCGAGTCCCAGCTGATCAGAGGAAACGTGGATTTTGCAGTAACCTTCCCCTGGAGTGGGGTGGGAATGGAGATTTTATAGTATCCTTCCCCTGCCACACCCACCATGCCACACCCACCAAGCCACGCCCACAGAAACAGTAGTAAAACAATTTGAATCCCACCTCTGAGGGGTATGTATCCTTTTGTCTTCCTTCAATGAATGTATATTGTAAAAAATGGGGGATTGGCAGGAGGTCCATCTTTTCAGCGTTCCCATCAATGAACTTGTAAAACAAAAAAGGACTTTGGAGTGAGGACACAGAGATTAAATGGGAAGTGCAGTCATAGGGAAATCTGAATAGCCAATTGAAGTCTGTCTATAGTGGAATGAAATACAGCAGGTAAGTTTTGCTCCTTGATAAGGAGACACTGGTCAGAAAAGACTACTTTTGAGGTTAGCAGAAAAATACAGGCCGTGGTAGCCTTCCTTGGGTGAGGCTGGGCATGGGTAGAAGACGTGAGGGCAAGTTGGTCTTGCAGATCAGCCAACTAAGATCTGCTGGGCAAGAGAGAGAAACCTGTGGCTGGAGGGCTAAGCAGACTGTTCGTAGAAGCTGAACTGAAGACGCTTCTTGGATGAGAAGCGAAAGGTCTTCAAAGAAATACCAGAAAGCCCAGTTGCCTCTTGAAAAAGCACCTTGCGACAACCATGACTGAGAATATCCATAGACATCTGAAACTAGACTAAGGGCCACCACATAGAGGAACACATCGCAGCCCTGAGGAAAATTGAGTGACCCGCAGAATAAATGCAGGAGATGACTAGGCTGAGCATAAGGGAAGGGTCAAATGTGTCATAAACCATGAGTCCTTGAAGGCCCTCAAGAGATCAAAATCCAGTTCACCTTGAATGCCTCTCTTTCACTCATTTCCTTTGGCCATTAGTTGGCCAGATTCTTGTAGAGGGCTTAAAGCTTGCAATAAATCTTTATACTCATTTGAACTGCCTGAACCTCCTGATTTCCCTGGCACTTGAAAATAAATGCATATTATCTCTTCACAAGGATGAAAATAGTCGGCCATTCAGCAACATTTTCCCATTGTAGGGAATTGCAATATATAATCCATTACACCAGGGCAGAACTTTGACATTTTAAGTTGATTGTATCCCCATAAATGTTTTTGTGAATTATTTTCCCAGCCAAGTACCTTCATTAGAGTTTGGTGTTTAGTGGATTCCAAAACATCTGATTAACTTACTACAGAATGTTGCAATAAATGTGGAAGAGAGAGAGAGAGAAATGGAGGGAGGGAGGGAGGGAGGGAGGGAGAATTGTCGTTTAAATTCTATGGGTTTTATATGGGCATTTTGAGAGCCATAACAATTTTACATTTCATTTTATTGATGCAGAGATAGTTAAAGCAGAGCTCATCAAAGATCCTGTAGTGCAGTTAAATTGGCCAGTTCTGCTGATCTATTTGTCCCTGCACTGTTTAAGAAAATTAATTAGGCTGTAATCCTATGTAAACCAACATGAGTGATAAGCTCCATTGAACACATTTCTTTGTGCAGATGGAAAAAAGCCGATTGTAAATGCTGTCTGATGCTTTTGTACTTTGTACTTTTACACGACAGGTTTACCTTAGTCTTTGTTTTGTTGTAGAGCTTTTTCGGTCTAGATAATAAAAGTAGTACAGTTATTTCCCTTAACAATTGGAAATAGTTATTAGGGGTTATTCATGATAAAATTACCAGCAAAAATATGACTAGGTACTTTGAACTGCTTCGATATTTATAATTCAATTATATGCAAAGGGGTTTAATTAATAATTTAATTATTTGCAGTTTAATCGCTGCCCGCCAGATTTTAGACCAGGGGTCTGCAACCTTAAATACTCAAAGAGCCATTTGGACCCATTTCCCACAGAAAAGAAAATACCGGGAGCCACAAAACCTGGGTGGGCGTGGTCAACTTAATGTCACTCACTTCCACCAGTCACATGAACCCCTAGCCACGCCTACCCAGCTGGTCATTAGGGCAGAGAACCAGTTGTTAAAAAACACCAGGAACCACAAAATCCTTTTAGTTTAGTTAGTTTAGTTTATTGAATTTATATACCGCCCTACTCCCGAAGGACTCAGGGCAGTGACATATCTCTCTCTCCCCTCCCTCCCACTCTCCCTCTCTCCCCTCCTCTCTCCCTCTTTCTCTGTATCTCTCTATGTCTGTCTCTCTTCCCCTCTCTCTGTATCTCTCTGTCTCTGCCCTGGCTGCTTTTCCATTCCCTGCCGTCGCCCTTACCTTCTCAGGTCAGGCAAGGAGTGACTGGGAGGGGAGGGTGAGGGGCAGGGCCAGCCAGTGGTGGGATCACCTGACAGGGAGCCACAGCAGAGGGCCCAAAGAATCACATGTGGCTCCAGAGCCACAGGTTGCTGACCCCTGTTTTAGACTGTTCTGCACCAGCATTGTTCTAATCCGATGAAATGGTGGGAACAGAGATGCTTAACTTGTTTTGTCTAACATTCATAATACACCTTCCTATCAGGATCTTACAAATCATTTTTATTCACAATGCAAAACATGTATGTTTGTTTTGGACAACAACTGTCTGGCTGTGAGTTGCTCCCTATGTACCTGCCTTTTTTTATTTCACCGTAAAATATACGTTGCAAAATACAGTAGACTAGGAGATCTACTTTCAGTTAGAGAAATATTCTAAGTAATTTAATGCATAACAACAGTGCCAGTATCATTCTAGCAGACCTTGCTGATACTGAAAAAGTCAGTTATGGTTTAATTGGGTGAGTAATGACTAGGAAGCTGAAAAAAGAAAGCCTTAAAAAAAATAGGAATAGCAAATTACTTCTATATTGGCATGAGAAAAACAATATGGATGTGTCCAGGCAGACAACCCTCAAGCTTAACAATCTACTTTTTATCTGCCTCCGTTGAAATGCTTTACAACTTCCACAACCTGCAAAGAAGATGGCAATGCTGAGAGAACTGTTTAATTCTAAGCACCATTTATGGAACTGAGTTCCTGTTTATAAGAGTATGGTAGTGTGGTAAGCCCCACCCACCCACCCCAGAAGAATGAAATATTTTGGGAAATATTAAAAAAAACAACAACAGCAGCAGGATAGAATATTTCCCCTAAAGGAGAAATGGGAAAAACATCTTAAGCAAATGTAATCAATAAAGCCTATGTTTTCTGGTGTTATCCATTCCTGCATAAGATTTTAATTCAAATCTGTAACACAGTGTTGCATTTCCTGTGTTTTATTTTTTCCATCAAAGGAATAATTGGATTTCTCCCTTGTGGCAAAAGGAAAAGTTGCAAACTTGATAGGGAGAATTCAATGCAGTAAATTTTTTCATTCCTTTTTTTTTTTTTTTTTTTTTGCTAGTTTCCCATGTCTAGAAGAGAGGAAAATATATGCAGTAAGAATTTGGCAGAGGGACTTCCGGTTGGTGATTTGAGGCGACAGGGTGTTGAGTGAGTGATCGCTGCTCCCCTACACCCTTTATCACCGCGTTTTGGGGACCCTTTAGGGGCGCAGGTCCCGGAGAGACCTGCGGACAAGAGAGAGAGCTGGGCGAGCGAGAGTGTGGGATGCAACCACCCCCCGCCGGACCCGGCAGCTCTGTCAAACCAACGCGGCGAGCCGGCCTTTTCATGGCGGGCCTGAAGCCGCAATAGCCAGCAAAAAAGACGGGAGCTAAGAGGAAGATCTGAGGTGACGTGCTAGATCGGTTACCACTTTTTCATACTTGGAGGCGTTTGGCGTGGAGAGAGAGGCCGGCGGAGTCGGGTGAGGAGAGATCGATCGTGTGAGGCGGCGACGAGAGTGGGAGTGGATTGTATTGGCGGAGACCCGGCAAGCCGACCAGGAATACGCAAAGAGCAGTTTTACCGATATAAAGAGCTCTGGAGGTCGTGGAGAGAGGGAGAGGAGGGCGAGTGCTGATGTGGCTGGCGCTGTGATTGGAAGCGGAGCGGAAAGCAAATAAAAGTTTGTGACACGATTCTTCTAAATTTTTTATTCCTGTGAGCATCGCAAAGAAACAGGAAGTGCAGCCATTACTGAGTCGAAGGAGGGAGTTGGCAGAAGATTGACAGGAGGACGATCTAGCAGAAGGATCCACCATAGAGAACTGCTGGAACGCATTGGAAACAGGGGGAGAGCGGAGAGAAGAAGATTGAATTGGCTGTCACCACTCCTGTACAACTAAAGATATATACAATTGGTGATATCCTGACTTCCACTGTCTACGTCTTTTGATTAATTGATTATTTATTTCCAATATTGGAACTTTGATTTTGTCCTGAATAATAGTATTAACGAGAATTAATGATAAATGGTTAAGGAATATAGAGTATAGAATTTAAACACTGATTTTACCTTATTGCTATTGAATATATTTCCATGTCTATATATGTATATATAAGGGTTTAGACTTAAAATTAACAAATTAATTATATAACTACAATTATTATATTTATATCTCCATATATAGTTATTTAAATCTATTTAGATATATTTATTTACATTTACTTATTATACAGTATTTATTTCTATAGACAATATTTATTAATTTATTTATATTAACGTCATATATTAGCTTTGAACATTGATATTTAAGACTTATATTAACTTTTATATTAAGATCTGAACTTAGCTATATAAATTACAATATCTATATCTATAAGATTTGATTTAAGGAAGATAGTTTACTGAAGTGAGGAATTGATCCTAATTAATTAAGATAGCAAACTTCTTAATAGACTTAAGAAGAGGAATTGATAAAGCAAGCAAGGTACAATTATTGAATGGTCATTTGGAAAAACATTGAGAAAATTATAAAAGAACAAAAGATAACGCTGAAAGAAATGGCAACAATGACTTCGACAATCCTGAAATCAGTTAAAAAAACTCCATCTAACCCTGCTTTAACAACACTGTCCCCGGTAATTCAGAAACCCTTAGAAGGCATACAAAAGTCAGATAAACCACCGCAAACTCCAACCCTTCAAACAGTACAATCCTCTCTATTCCTGATTCAAGAGACCATGCTTGCAATGCAGGAGAAATTGCTAAATAGTCACTCCGAACTTAAAACAGATATTCATGTTTTGGACGCAAAAATGACTGAGATTCAGGCCTCTATCGCAAATAATGAAAGGAGAATCCAAGATGTAGAACAGAGGATGGATCAAAGCGAGAAAAAATTAGATATGGTAGACCGGACATATGCGCTACAACATAAAGAAATTGAAGAGTCCCTGCTACAGCTGGAAATGGATAAGGCCTCATACTATATTCGCCTCCAAAACATTTCTGAAGAGAAGGAGGAGGACTTAAGTGATAAAATAGCCGGGTTGATAGCTGATGTCCTCCAGCAGGACAAACAAGATATTATCAAAGAACTTGATGAGGTCTACAGGGTTCAAACGAACTATGTTAGAAGAAACAGATTACCCAGGGAGGTCCATGTGAAGTTCGCCAGGAAGAAAGTGAGGGATATTCTCCTCAACATAGCGAGAGAAGAAAAGATTGAATTTCAAGGAAAGGAGGTGAATATCCTAAAACAGGTACCTAGAAGAGTGAGGGAAGTGAGGAAAAACTATAGGTTCCTGGCGAGCTACTTAAACAGAAGAAATCTCGTATTCCGATGGATTCTACCAGAGGGGATGATTGTATCATGGCAAGGAAGAAAAGTTAAAATCGATAGTCTATCCGAAGCACAAGATTTCCCAGATCAAATAAGAGGAGGAGAAGAAGAACAGACCAGCAAAGGAGAGCTCGATACAGTAAATACGGAAGAAGAGACTTCACAAGAGCAAACTACAAAAGAAGATATAGAGGAGGAGAAGAAAAAAGAAGAAGCGGAAGGACAAGGAAAAAAGACCAGACCAGTAAGAGCGGTTACCCTAAAGACAAACAAGAACTAGAACCCGGACACGAAATAAGAAATGGATGGCCTAAAAATCCTATCCTTAAATGTCAATGGCTTGAATGACCATAAAAAAAGAAAGATAATTCTATCAAAACTGGCAAAACAGAATCCAGATATAATTTGTTTACAGGAGGTCCATATAAAAGAAAATGAGGCAAACTCCTTAGAATTTATTAAATTTGGTAAACTATTTGTGTCATTAGCGGAGAAAAAGAAAAGGGGTGTGGCGATTTATGTGAAAAAGGGAATCGAGGCAGAATTAAAGCATAAGGATACTAAAGGGAGAATCTTAATGGTAGAAATTAGGAGGGCTAATGCAAAAATGTTGTTGGTGGGAGTATACGCTCCAAACGAGAAACAGGGACAATTTTATAAAAAACTGCACGAACAATTAGGGAATTGGGCCCATGTGGAAATATGTATGCTAGGCGATTTTAATGGAATTGTTAATCCATTGAAAGATTACAAAAGTGGAGAGAGAAAAAGGAATAAAAGGCTACCCCTGCCAAAAAGTTTCTTTGATCTTGTCGATGAAATCAATTTAATTGATATATGGCGTACTGTACATCCCCATGACTCTCAATACACTTTCTTCTCAAACCCACAGAATTCTTGGTCCAGAATTGACATGGTATGGACTACTAGAAAATTAGGTTTAGAAATTAAGAAAGCAGACATAAGTATAAATACGTGGACTGACC
The DNA here is from genome assembly GCA_022577455.1 of Arizona elegans. Lineage (NCBI taxonomy): Eukaryota > Metazoa > Chordata > Lepidosauria > Squamata > Colubridae > Arizona > Arizona elegans. The sequence goes on from JAKOOJ010000006.1 coordinate 5,726,082, forward strand.
ATAAACTTCTGGAAATACATTGGCATTACGCTAACAAGAGGAGACAACAAAGATGTCTAAGATCCAATCTCTTGTATGAAAAAGAATTTATAACAAAATTAAATGAAGAAATTAAACACTTTTTCATTGAGAACGGCAGGCAAGATACGGCGAAGGAAATTGTTTGGGACACCATGAAGGCGTATTTGAGAGGAGTAGCGATTTCGTATATGGCGTTTAAAAATAAGGAAGAAAGAAAAGTTAGAGACGACTATATTAAGAACTTAGAGGAAGCAGATAGTAAACTACAACAAAACCCGGGTGATGAGATGGCCAAACAAAAATGGATGATGGCAAGACATAACCTTAACGTTCTGGACCAGAAAGAGTTGGCACAAAAAATTAAGAGGATAAAACACTATCACTTTGAAAATGCCAACAAGTCGGGAAGATGGCTAGCTTATAGATTAAAAAAAGAACAGGAAAAAAATCAGATTCTTATATTAGAAGATATCAATGGGGACATTCTGACAAAAGAAATAGATAAGCTAGAAAGAGCGAGAAAATTTTACGAAGCCTTATATAAAGAGGAAGTGATTGATCCAGACAAAATTGCACAATATTTGATGGAAGCTAAATTGCCACAGATAGCAGAAGAAGAGAGAGAAATGTTAAATAATAAAATCACAATGGAAGAACTCAAATCCGCGCTCGCCAAAATAAAGAAAAATAAAACACCAGGCCCAGATGGCCTCCCGGGGGAAATTTATGTGAAATTTGAGGAAGAACTACTATTAGAATTGTTGGACATATTTAATGAGGTGCTAGTGGGTACAAGAATCCCAGACTCCTGGAAGGAAACCTATATTACCCTCATTTTGAAAGAAGATGCTGACCCAAAACAGATAGCAAACTACAGGCCGATTTCTCTGTTAAACTCAGATTATAAATTATTTACTAGTATAATTGCGGAGAGTTTAAAAATTTTTTTAAATGGCTGGATTCATAGTGATCAGAAAGGATTCCTCCCTGGGAGGCAAATGAGGGATAATGTGAGGACAATAATAGACGTCATAGAATATTATGAACAACACCCGGAAAAACAGCTGGCGCTAGCGTTTTTGGACGCCCCAAAGGCGTTTGATAATCTAAATTGGAAATTCATGATTAATCAAATTGATTTGATGGGATTTAGCACAAATTTTAGAAAGATGATCGAAAATATATATAACAAACAGAGAGCAAGTATATTAATAAATGGGGATAAGACACGGACATTCTGGATACAAAAGGGAGTTAGACAGGGATGCCCCCTGTCCCCCTTACCCTTTATAATGGTGCTGGAAATCCTATTAAGAAAGATTAGAGACAACAAAGAAATTAAAGGATTACAAATTAAGAAAGAAATTTTTAAAATACAAGCCTTTGCGGATGACGTGGCCTTAATAATGGAAGATCCCTTAAAATCTGGTCCCAAGGTACTCCAGGAAATACAATAGTATGGTGAAGTCGCTGGCTTTAAAATTAACAAAACTAAAACCAAAATCTTAGCAAGAAATATGGCGGAGATGGACAAGAAGCAATTAGAAAAGTCCTTGGAACTCCAAATAGTAAAGAAGATAAAGTATTTGGGAATTTGGATCACTGTAAGGTATTCCTCCTTAAAAGAGGACAATTATAGTCCATTACTACAAAAAATAAAACAGGACATAGATAGATGGAAGAAATTAAAACTATCCCTTACAGGTAAGATTTCAGCAATTAAAATGAATATTCTTCCCAAAATCATATTTCTGTTTCAGACTATCCCGGTGAAACTGGATAAAAAATATTTTCTAGAGCTGGAAAGGAAGGTGCGAGATTTTTTGTGGGAAGGGAAGAAGGCAAGAATTGCTTATAAAACGCTGCAAGGGAAAAGAAACATGGGTGGCTTCGGATTACCAGATTGGCAATTATACCAGAAAGCGGCCAAATTAGTATGGATCAAAGATTGGGTCACACTACAAAATAAGAGAATTCTGACATTAGAAGGCCACTCTACAGGCAGGCTGGCACGCTTATTTATGGGGCCCAAAGAATAAAAAGAAACTACATTTTCACAGACACAAATTAAGGGAGACTCTGATCCAAACATGGGAGGAAATTAGACAAAGATTTTATACCAAAATTCCGATTTGGCTCTCAATTATGGAGGCGCTGATTGCTACTAACAAAAGAGATATTGGAAAATTTGGCATGTACAAAGACATACTAGATGGAAATGGTACCCTTAGACCTCGAGAACTACTAAACAATCAAGGCTTTAATTTGGACTGGTGGAGTTACATGCAGATAAGCTCTAGATATCAAAAAGATAGGGACCAATTTGGGATAGAGATGAAGTATAACAATTTAGATAAAATTATGTTGGGGATTGAAAAGAAAATGCTAGCCAGATTCTATAACCTTCTATTAGGCGAAGACAGAGCAGAAGGGATAGCTAGGAACCAACTAAGCATTTGGGAAAAAAATATTGGCCACAGATTAAACTTCAATGATTGGGAGGAGGCTTGGAATAGAAATTATAATTTTACTAAATCAGCAACCTATAGGGAGAACCACTATAAAATATTTCACAGATGGTATCTAGCCCCAGCTAGATTAGCAAAAATATTTCCTAATGCCTCAGGAATTTGTTGGAAGTGTGGAAAGGAGATTGGCACCTTCTTTCATATGTGGTGGTCCTGCTCAGAGACAAAGAAGTTCTGGACAAAAATACAAACTTGGCTACAGGAAATAGTGGAAGAAGATATAAAATTATCTCCAGAAATCTTCTTACTGGGAATGATGGGAGATGGGCTCTCTAAGGACAAAATACAACTAATAATACACATCATAACAGCGGCCAGATTAACCTTCGCAAAATATTGGAAGGATAAACAAATACCTCCAGAGATGATAATAATAAATAAAATTTTGGAATGTGCAGAAATGGTGAAATTAACCAGTATGCTTAAAGATGAGGAGAACTCAAAATTTAAGGCAGTATGGCAAAGGTGGTATATATGGTGGAATAATAGAACATGACTATAAGGATATACCTATTTCTAATAGTGATAGATCTGAAGATACTTGTTGTATATGCACTGTACATATGTAATTACACGACACCTCAGATGTTACCTGAGATCTGATATTCTCTCTCTTTTTTTTTGTAAAAAACTTTTTAAAAAACCAATAAAGTATATTCAAAAAAAAAAAGAATTTGGCAGAGGGCTTTTCAGAATCATGAAGAAGAGGAGAATGAGATACAAAAGAACAGGAGGCGAGAAATTGATGCAAACTTCTCGTTGCCAACTTGTCTATTGCCAGCATGACATTAGATTTTTCTAAGACTCTAACATTTGAACTCTCCAAGGGATAGTTACAATTTTATTATCCTAGCCAAGAATGCTTGCTTAAAAATACTTCAATAACATTTATAGGACCCCTGAGGTTTATTCTGACCATCTATCAGATAAAGTTGCTCAGAGCTGGACACGTCTAATTGATGTTCTGAAGATATGGACTTCCTTCAATAGCTGAGAAGTGTTTGAAATTGTTAGTCCAGATGAAGTGAACAGAGTCTTTCGAGGTGGGAGTTTGGATACCTGTATCCTTGTCCTTCCTTCCTAATTCTTCCTTATAGGTTAAAATGTGATGGCCCCATTGGACCCCAATTTAGAGGAGCTGGAACCAGGACCAACTGACGAGGATGGCATGGTTCCCCTGGAATGCCCAGAGTCCAAAGCTCAGGAAAAGCTGCCTGCAGGAAAGGATCAGCTGCAGAGGACCAGTAGCAATAACAGGCTACACATCACCTCTGATGAAGGACAGTTGCCTCCTCTGCCCGATCTGTGGGCATGGAGAGTGGACAGAGGCACAGAGGTCATTGAGGTTGCTTGCAAGGAAGTAGCTCAGTCTCTCCTCACAAAGAACATCTGGTGTTGGGTGATTCAGCTGGATGTTGAGGGAAGGTGCATTTGTTGGTAACACCTGTTTGCTTTGGCACACACTTTCCCGGCTTTTGTGGACCTTGTCTTGTTGAACTTTGGATTGTATTTTTTGGCTCTAAACCAGGGGTCTGCAACCTTAAATACTCAAAGAGCCATTTGGACCTGTTTCCCACAGAAAAGAAAACACCGGGAGCCACAGAACCTGGGTGGGCGTGGCCAACGATGTCACTCACTTCCACCAGTCACATGACCCCCCCCCAGCTACGCCTACTCAGCCGGTCATTAGGGCAGAGAACCAGTTGTTAAAAAACACCACAAAATCCTTTTGACATCTCTCTCTCTCTCTCTCTCCTCCCTCCTTCCCTCCCTCCCTCTCCCCTTCTCTCTGTATTTCTCTGTTTCTGCCCTGGCCGCTTCTCCATCCCCCGCCGTCGGCCTTACCTTTTCAGGCCAGGTAAGGAGTGACTGGGAGGGGAGGGCAAGGGGCGGGGCCAGCCAGTGGTGGGATCACCTGATAAGGAGCCACAGCAGAGGGCCAAAAGAGCCGCATACAGCTCCGGAGCTGCAGGTTGCTGACCTCTGCTCTAAACCTTGGACTTTGCTTGAGGACTTCAGACTTGGCTTTCTGCCTTTGGAATGTTGGACTGTGTTTTGGTTCCTGGAACCTTGGACTTTGCTTTGGGGACTCAAAATTTGTGGGCGTTGTGACTTCCCTCTTCGCCTTGTGAGCTATCTTGGATCTAGTTTGTGGTTCTGACTGAGGGGGACTGCGGGCAGCGAAATTGCGATAGATCCTTACTAGTATCATTGGTGGGTCATTTGACGCTGTGTAAGTTGCACAATAAACTGATTTTAATTGGCATCTTCCCTTGCCAGCATGATTTGATTCAGAACATAAAGCTTCCAGAGACATTGTATGTAGTTGGGTCCACAAGGTGGTTAATTGCTTTTTTGTGGGGTGAGCTACATACTTTGAAAGAGGAGGTCCTTCAACTTCTCCTTAAGAGGTCTTTGCAGGACCCAGCAACACTTCCATACTGTCTCCAATCTTCCTTTTGGAAGAGGATTGTGGCTCTGAATATCCCCAATACGTTGCCAGCTTAAATGACACCACAATTGCCCACCACAATTGCTTAAATGGCCCATCACAATTGCTTACATAAATGTCATGCAACATTGACAAGCATCTTTCAAAGTTTTTTCATGCATTAAGGAGAACAAAATCCTGTGGGCTCTGACTAACAAAAGTTTCACACTTCTATGGACAAATTATTATTAATGAGATTTAGAAGAGCTCCCTGTGTCTATAATATCGCATGAACAGCTGTATAAAAAAAGAAATTGGATACTAAATTAGAAGTGAACTAATAACCGATTTAAAATATTTTTCTGGAATACAAATATATTTGTGCTTACAGCTTTTTCTCAAGTACGGATGGAAATAGTTAGTAACTGGGGACCAATTATGCTATTAAAATGATTTGTCACATTACCATTCTTACACTGAGATAATAAACACAGATGGTGGATTTGCTGCTTCTTCAGAGAATTTCTTCCCCTCCTAGATCTAACACCTAAGCATTAATTTTTCAAGTTAAACTATCTTCATAGGAATCTAATTATTTTCATTATTTATATATTATGGTAAAAACATGCAAGTTTATTTTAAATTAACAGGCTTCATATTTTGCAGAAAACTGAAAGTCAACTGAGAGGTAATTTTGCATTCCCTGGAAGATTCTCAGTAGACTTATTCATTACCCAAACATCATTTAAAATATGAGTATGGAATTGTCACAAAATTATTAATTGGGTAGTACCATGAATGTAAATTGTACATAATTAAAGCCATAGTAATTAAATGTTTTGCATTTGAACAAATAAATATTTACAATGTGATATTCACTGTACAGGACATTACACATATTTCAGTAATCAAATTTCTTACATACTGTTCCATATCAGGGCAAGATTTTAGGCTGATACATATTGAGTTTATAATTTAATTCAGTGTTCTATCACTGAACCTGATGGGGGGAGGGTCAATGAAATTGAGGGTGTCAAACTCAATTTCATTGAGGGCTGCATCAGCGTTGTGTCTGACCTTGGGGGGCTGGGGTGGGGGTGGCTGGGGTAGGCATGGCCAGCTTGATGTCATTCATGTCGGGGGTGCCTGAGGCGGCCTGAGTGCTCTGCCAGTTTTTGCTGGCAGAGGCACCGCAGCCCGGTCCTTTGGTGTTTCCAGGGCGGCCCTGCAGGCCAGATCTAAGCATCTCCCCGGGTGGGATTTGGCCCCCTGGCTTTGAGTTTGACACCCCTGGTCTATTGTAGCTTGACAGGTGAATGGACAGGGTTGAAACCATTAGCTTTTCCCCCTGGAATAGGAAGAATAATATCTTGATATTTTCCTCTGATTTTAGTAGATATGACTAGAGCAGGGGTCAGCAACCTGCGGCTCTAGAGCTGCATGTGGCTCTTTCACCCCTCTGCTGTGGCTCCCTGTCACTCAAAATATGCTTCACAACCGTCAATGTGCGACACCCACCGACACACGATTTATTGAGCTTTTCAACCCCCAGTAGGCCAGCCATGGATAAATCCAAGAAAAGAAAAGTTTCAGAAGAAAACAGAAAGTTTAATTCAACTACATTTGCTAGTTTTGTGGCCGCTCAAGAAATAATCAGGCACGGGAAGGGTTTTGTGGCTCCCAGTGTTTTCTTTTCTGTCGGAAACGGGTCCAAATGGTTCTTTGAATGTTTAAGGTTGCCGACCCCTGGACTAGAGCATCAATATCAGTTATTGACCAAGTCATCTTTTAATCAAACCGGGGTGCAAAATTCCTAATCACACTGATTGTGAGAAAATGATTCTCTAACTTTAAAAATGTTTTCTTACTATCTCTTCTTCTCTTAGAGGTCAACCTCTCAGTTCTTGGGATAGTCTAACTCTCTTGCCTTTTATGTAAAACAAAGATAAGGGCAAGGAATGTTGCACATATACCAAACAAAGATATTTTTGATTTTTTTTAATAATATATGCTTTAAATAAATTTCTGCCATTTTATGACAGAGATTGGTTTGTTTGAAATGATTAGTCTTAATTCAGAGAGAGTTATTCACCCTCTTGTTAAAGCAAGGAATATTAATCTCCTGTGTGCTGCATTTCTGGATGAGATTAGTTATTTACACTTACATGAAGAAAAGCCAGTCATTCTGGTAGCCATTGAATCTGCTTGCTAAACAGTAGAATGCACCTTAATTAATGACAATTTAGCACAATAGAAGGGTAAATTGTTTGACCCGAGCTGCTATTAATCTTGTAAGTGTTATTTCTCTTCTAAATGATTTTCCCCCACCCAGCTTTATGGATCTTTTTGGTTCAATGTGATGCTACTGTTTGCTTCATACCTGCATTGTCAGCAAATTCAGTTGCCAGTTCTCCTGTGCTTATATATATGGAGTCCTCCTCCCCCCATTGCAGAGATTCTGTGGCTGACACAAAAATGTTTTCCATTGTCTAACACATCAAAGATTATTAAAATAAAACAAATCATTTCACTCCACTAGAGAAGAATCAACTGTGATATTAATTGCTTAAACTGGCATTAAGCTCATTGTCATTTTGCAGAATAATGCATTAGTTCCCCTCAGCAGGAACTTTGAAAATGAAAAATTGAGACATCATAATAAAAAATTCCCACCTTCTAAACAGAGCAGGGGAGATCTAGAAGGTAAAGCCTCCTTCCATTCTCTCCCCATCATGTTGATTGACTGACTGACGTGGGTCCATATCTGAGCACAATTAAAATTAAAACAATTAAAAACTACAAAATGCTCAGTCCCATATACTAATTAAAATTAATCAACTGAGAAAGAACAAAAGAAATTAAATATGTAGACCAAGTTCTAAATCTCTGTGCAAACAGGACTTCCATTGATAAAATGCTAGTACAAATAATTGTACAATTTTCAGACATTGTATAATTGATTAAAGGTAAAGGTTCCCCTTGCACATATGTGCTAGCTGTTCCTGACTCTAGAGGGCGGTGCTCATCTCCATTTCAAAGCCGAAGAGCCAGTGCTGTCCGAAGACATCTCCATGATCATGTGGCCAGCATGACTAAATGCCAAGGGTGCACGGAACGCTGTCACTTTCCCACCAAAGGTGGTCCCTATTTTTCTACTTGCATTTTTTACATGCTTTCGAACTTCTAGGTTGGCAGAAGCTGGGACAAGTAACTAGCGCTCACTCCATTACACGGCACTAGGGATTCGAACCGCTGAACTGTTATGTGTGTATGTGTGTGTGATTACACACACACATATAACACAATACAATTTCATATGAACTACATATCAATCTACCCTGTTTCCCCCAAAATAAGACATCCTCTGATAATAAGCCCAATCGGGCTTTTGAGCACATGGCAATAAGACCCAGTTCTTATTTCAGGGTTCAAAAAAATATAAGTTAGGGTCTTATTTTCAGGGAAATATGGTACCAATGATCTGAACCTATAAATGTCTTACTTGCATTAAGGATAATTTTGCATCAATAAAATTGTGATATATTGGTACGATAATGGCCTTCAACTGATGTTGATGTACCACACATACTAATTCCTTATTCCATCACCACCAAGGTCCTTGCATATCTAATATAGTGCTTAAATTTATTATAGTCATGAACCAGCATGTCTATTATTCAATAGTACTCTAAGTACCATTTATAAATAAATGTTATAGGATAATTATTTTGAGAAGGAAGTTTAGATCCTCTTACCCTGCAGGTTAGAAAGAAAAATTTAAGGCTGCACTCAATAACTTAACATAATGAAGATCATTATATCTTCATTGTAATCAGTGTTGAAAAAATTGGTCATAGGTCCTCAAGATGTAAGAACAATGGATAATTTGGTTATCCACTTGTGTCTTATATTCTTCTTCCTGCTACATAATGATTAAAATAATCAGAGAACATTCCCTTCACATTTCTTTGCTAGCTAATATATATCCTATCCACACCATATTCAATTTTGCAAAAATATTTTATACAACCCCAGCAAAAAAATAAAAAAAAAGAGATCACTGGTAAATAAGGCAGCTGTTTATTTAATTTTTATATGAATTTTCTGTTCCATATGCCACTTTATTTTGCTTTCAAAAGCATCAGTTTTAAAACCTGTCCAAATTAATACCATGGTGCATTTCATGAAATCTTCTCCAAATAGCTGAGCTATTTAATCTATTTATGGATGTGCCCACTGAAATGTGGTATTTAAGTTATGTTTCATTAGTAGGTTCAGACTAGCTGTTCGTAATTCTGGATGAAATTGAAAAAGTACCTTCATTTGATGCTGTTTTCAGTTTTGAACCAATTCTAAATGAAGAAAGGACTTTGGAAGCAGTACAAATAAAATATTTTATTGTGTGTATTATTTCTAAAACTATCAGACTAATAAATTCTTCTCTAGAAATGAAAGTAATGATGTTGTTTGTCAAATCTCAACATGCTGGGTTTAAGAACTGTTGCAACCCGATGCAAATTCCACTGTTACAAGGAGAGATGAATAAGTTACAATACACCGCTTGGGTCTTGCTGATATCGTAATCCTGATATGATTCAGCACCACATTATTCTTAATTCGTCAGATTTAATTTCACAGATTCAGGCAGTTTCTCTGCAGGCGTGCTCAAATTCCCATGTTTCAATTGCAGCCCTATACTATTAACCTTGGTCAGTCAAGAATATATATATATATATATATATATATATATATATATATATATATATATATATATATGTATATGTATATGTATATGTATATGTATATGTATATGTATATGTATATATATATAGTATATGAATATAAGAATATGAATTTATATGCTGCCCGACTCCTAGCAAGTTTCATAACGTAGAAATAGCCTGTAATGAGTTATAAGAAAAAGACAGTTAAGAAAATAAAGCTTCCCTTCTATCATCAAATGGGGCAATATTTAGAAAGAATGTTCATTATTGTCCAAGAATTTAACAGATCCATTTATAGTAAATCATTTTCAGGACGATTTGCAGAGCTTACGCAATTACAGTATGCACTACTGGTACTTGACTGTTATCGGAAAGAAATCTATTAAAACTGTCGTATTGCCTTTTTTTGAGAGAGACAGAGACGGAGAAATACTCAGTAGTATTAAAATGCTTAAAAATTGAAATCATGGAATGAATATTCATTAATAAGGCTGTATGGAGCTTCAAAGAAGCACTCAATTCAACAAACTTCAATTGAAACATCCCTTCAAAGTAAAGAATTGAATCAAAGTGGTGCCCTACAGTTAAGTATTGGATTGGAGTGGTTCTACCACATTCGGTTGAGATAATAAAGATGCCTTTTACATATATGCACACATGCACAAAACACAATTTCCTCATTTTCAAAGCAGCTGATCAAAGCAAATTGATCCCTTTTTATGCTGTCATTTGAAGCATCAAAGCAGTCTCCCTCTTTTTCAAATTGAAGAGATGTTGGGAATCAGATTGCAACTGATCTGCATAACCCCATTTATTGATCAAATTGATAGCAACATATCAGTTGCATCCACCCTGTACAGAAGTTCAGAAGCCCAACTTCAAAGGAAGAGCAATGGAAGCAGGGAACCTGTGTCACTTAAGGAAACTAAGAGGGAGAGACAAAAAAAAAAAAAAAAGCCACTTTTTGTGATTAAAAAAAAAGAAGAAGAAGAAGAAAGACAACAGGATACCCAGACTAGAGATATGTTTCAAAATAGGATCCCTTCCCCACTGCCCCCTCTCCAAAAACAAACTGAGATGATAGGAAGAACAGACAGAATGACTGGAGCAGTTTCACCAACTTTCTTCTGGTTAGTGAATGTGTGGTAAAGGTAAAGGTTCCCCTCGCAGATATGTGCTAGTCGTTCCCGACTCTAGGGGGTGGTGCTCATCTCCGTTTCAAAGCTGAAGAGCCAACGCTGTCTGAAGACATCTCCGTGGTCATGTGGCCGGCATGACTAAATGGCAAAGGTGCATGGAATGCTGTTATCTTCCCACCAAAGGTGGTCCCTATTTTTCTACTGGCATTTTTTACCTGCTTTTGAACTTCTAGGTTGGCAGAAGCTGGGACAAGTAACGGGAGCTCACCCCATTATGCGGCGCTAGGGATTCGAACCACCGGACTCCCGACCTTTCGATCAACAAGTTCAGCATCTTAGCCACTGAGCCACCACATGTGCAGTAAGTGGACACAAATGGGTAACAAGTAAGGTAGCCATTTTTGAAGACACTGATGACAAAAATTGATGTGGAATAGGGAAATTTTGTTTCTTCTTTCCATCTTCTGATTCAGAATTTTGTAGCAGAAGACTGAGTTAGGAGGAAAGATCAAAGTTAGTCCTCATTTGAGGAGAACAGGAAAGCAAAGGAAGGCAGCAGGAAAGGGGAACTTGGGCAGTTCATGTGAGCTCATTTCTCCTGTATTAGAATAGCATATGTCATAATAAAAATGATAAACATTATATGGCATACCTGCCTTTCAGGGATAACTCAATACAAGTAAGGGACATCATTACAGATAAGTTTGCATATTCAAATGTTCTTCTGTATTTTACAATTTAATCCTGTTTCTGGATCCTTTTATATCCACACCTCAACATGTGTATAATAATTAAAATAATGTAGAGAAATCAGGGTAGATTAGTGCAGAACTACCTACATTAGGGAAAACTGCAGTAAAATGAATATATGTAGATATTAAAATAGCTACAAAAGTATTCAAAAATTGGGCAGAACAAAATTGTAAACGAGAAGTTCAAACTAACAGGTTTGCATATTCCCTTCCTAAGTAAACTTTAAATTGTAGTTTTCTAATTAAACTTTCACTATTTGAAGAATTGGGGAAGAAGGAGAAGGAGAGGAAGTAGCAATGCAGGGAAAAAACCAATTACAATTTGGTAAAACTCAACATAAGAATGATTAGCAGGGTGAGAAAATCAATGATAACTATTTTTAAAATGATTGTAATGATACCTGCCTTCCTTCAAGCAATTTTAAGTAAGATGCCACTGCTAATTTAATTCTGGAAGATAATGCAGTGTGTTGTCAGAATCAATATTTTTTACACAGAATTTGTACTGACGTTTCATGGCAAAATTGAATATATAATATTAAAAACTGAGATCTGAACCACATCAACAAGCAAATACTTTTTTTTAATGTGGCACATTTGTCACATATAATTTTATGCCGATTCATACTTTTCAAAATACCATACAATAGACCAAATAACACTTGTGAGGTGATACATTTATAACATAATGTGTTTACTGTGTTGTTTTCCTGGGAGAAACTATTCAAGTCAGATATATCCCATATAAAAACAAAACCAAATAAAATAAGAAAACTAAACATTATATTTTAAAAAATCTCAAGGCACAAGGAAAATATAGTTAATTTGATTGAAAGCCATATTTTTTTATTAATCCTGTATTTTAATTACAATAATCACAATAAATATATTATGGATAATAATATATTTGTACAACTTAGTTTTATATTATACTGGGACTGGAGGGTAAAACATATAAAGAACAGTTGCTGGAATTGGGTATGTCTAGTTTAATGAAAAGAAGGACTAGGGGAGACATGATAGCAGTGTTCCAATATCTCAGGGGCTGCTACAAAGAAGAGGGAATCAAGCTATTCTCCAAAGCACCTGAGGGTAGGACAAGAAGCAATGGGTAGAAACTAATCAAGGAGAGAAGCAACCTAGAACTAAGGAGAAATTTTCTGACAGTTAGAACAATTAATTAGTGGAACAACTTGCCTGCAGAAGTTGTGAATGCTCCAACACTGGAAGTTTTTAAGAAGAGATTGGACAACCATTTATCTGAAATGGTGTAGGGTTTCCTGCCTGGGCAAGAGGTTGGACTAGAATACCTCCAAGGTCCCTTCCAACTCTGTTATTCTATTCTATTCTATACATGACATAATTTTGCAATTTCATTTTTTTCCTATCATTATTTTTACAAATAACTCAAGGTGGCAAAAACACCCAACTTACCTTCCTCCTCCTATTTTTCCCCACAATAACAACTCTGGGTTGGGTTGAAAGAGAGCAACTGGCTCAAAGCCACTCAGCTGGCTTGTATGGCTAAGGTGGGACTAGAACTCACAGTCTCCTGGTTTCTAGCCTGGTGCCTTAACCACTAGACCAGATTGACTCTGTGTGCAGAGGTAGGTTACAACCAAGAATGATGATAATAATATCGCAAGAAATTTAAAAAAGAATTAAGAGTTTAATAACCAAGGCAAACAATAACTCATTTTAGTGTGCAAGAGTTAAAGATATGTTAATACCTCTACTGAAATACAGCACAGCCTTTTCAATAGTTCCAAGAAGGCTCCACACCAATTTGCACCACTCAGCTGACCCTGATGACACAGATAAACCTTGAAGTGTTCTCAACTCTCTAAAAAGGATGCAAATGACAAGCTGTCTGCAAGGAGTATAAATCCTTCTATTCCCCACCACTCCATCAGAGCTGAAGAAGCTTCTTGGATGAGAAGTGAAACATCTTCAAAGAAAAACCAGAAAGTCCAGTTGCCTCTTGGGGAAAAAAAGGACCTTGACCTCTACTGAAACAAATATTTTCAGTCCATTGCTAAATTGTGTCATTTAAGTTGTTCATCTGAAAGGTATTGTTCATGGGTTAACTCCTGTGTAAAAGGAGAGATCCAATTTCACCAACTGCCATCAGAGGCAATGCAAATTTGATTAACCCTAATTGTGTTCAGACTTTACCACTGCAAATTTAATGTACTTTTAATTAACTAGCATTATTTTAGCTGAATTCAACTCTTTTGTGTCAATAGAATAGAATAACAGAGTTGGAAGGGACTTTGGAGGTCTTCCAGTGTTGGAGCATTCACAATCTATTCTATTCTATTCTATTCTATTCTATTCTATTCTATTCTATTCTATTCTATTCTATTCTATTCTATTCTATTCTATTCTATTCCAACCCCCTGCTTAAGCAGGAAACCCTATACCACTTCAGACAAATGGTTAAAACTTCCAGTGTTGGAGCATTTACAACTTCTGGAGGCAAGTTGTTCCACTGATTAATTGTTCTAACTGTCAAGAAATTTTTCCTTAATTCTAAGTTGCTTCTCTCCTTGATTAGTTTCCACCCATTGCTTCTTGTCCTACCCTCAGATGCTTCGGAGAATAGCTTGACTCCCTCTTCTTTGTGGCAATCCCTGAGATATTGGAACACTGCTATCATGTCTCCCCTAGTCCTTCTTTTCATTAAAGTAGACATACCCAGTTCCGGCAACCGTTCTTTATATGTTTTAGCCTCTAGTCCCCTAACTGTGGAAGAAAGGTGGTAAAATGGGGCAAAACTCACTTAACAATTTTCCACTTGCTTAGCAGTGGAAAATTTGGGCTCAATTGTGGTCATAGGTTGAGGACTACCTGTATACACTTGACTAATAATGTTTTTTCCCAAGCATCATTTACACAGGATTGTTGTTTTCCTTGAGAATGTATGTATTTGCATTCTCCCCTCCCCCTTTTTCCTGTTCTATAATTCAATTTAAATTAAAATAAAATAAAAGATATATTGAAACAGCAAATGTAGTTTTCCAGCTCAGAAGGCAAAGAATCATCTCTGCTGGGATGCTATTCAGCCTCTGGCCCTTCTGCTTTTAACGTGGAGAGAGTTAAGAGTACAAACTTGGAAATCCTACAGTGTCTGCAGCAGTACAGTTGTGAGCCATCATTATGCAAGATTTTCTTGAGCTAAGCAAAATTTGGAATGGCCATTATTTATTTTTATTGCTGACAACAACAATAACACATTTAGCGTTATTAGTTATGTGTCAGAAAAAAAAATAACACATTTTTCATCTTGATAGCATTTTAGTGACATTAACCTCTGTGTGTCATGGAGGAAGTTAAGAAGCATTTGAAGGAGAAAGCTATACAGGTCACATTAAATAGGTTGAACAAAAGGGTGAGTCAGATTTGAGTTCATGGAGAGGTCCTAGAAGTCAGTTAAAAACTTACATAAACATAGGAAGCTTCATGTAGAATTGTTATAAAAAATATACTTCAGGTATTTTATAGAGGTCTGCTAAATGCAGATGAGAAAAAATGATTTGCCGATAAGAACAAATGGCAAT
The DNA here is from genome assembly GCA_022577455.1 of Arizona elegans. Lineage (NCBI taxonomy): Eukaryota > Metazoa > Chordata > Lepidosauria > Squamata > Colubridae > Arizona > Arizona elegans. Next base: position 5,741,237 of record JAKOOJ010000006.1, read on the forward strand.
CTTGTCTGAAGCAGTATGTAATTGATCAATGCTTCAACACTAAGGGCAAAATTGCAGATCCGTTGCCTTATTCCTCACGCAAGAAAGTTCCCCAGTTTCATATTTATATTACACTATATTTTAAAGGAAAAACTGAACCAAAAAAAGGAGAACAGAAAGGAGCAAAAAGTGCAAGGAAAAAGAAAAAGAAGAAGAAAGAGAAAAGCAATAATATAATATAAATAGAAAAGAAATAATAATGATTTCCAACCATCATCATAACTATAAACAAATAAAACTTAGTGACGTTTCACCCCATTGTAAGATAACAAACAATTATCTCTTCACCCCATATCTCATCTCTATAAAACATCATCGTGTGGTATAAGCAGAAATTTCATAAAGAGATGCCTGTAGTAACAACCTACTGTATTTTTCGGTCTATAAGACACACTTCCCCCCCCCTCAAAAGTGGGTGGAAATGTCTGTGCGTCTTATAGAGCGAATGTTGGGAGAGCTCTGCCCACCCGCTAGCCCCTACCCTTTGGCCTCTGCCTCACAGCAATTTATCTCCTTGCAGCAAACAGCAAACAGCAAGCAGCCTGGTCAGATTCAGCATGAAGCAGCTGATGGGCGGTTGGATCAACCTCCAGGAATACCTCCCATCAGTTGTTCCAGGCTACCGCCCATCTGCCACTGCTGCCCATCACCGCTGCTGCTCATTTCCACCTCTGCATGCCCCATTTTTTCCCTCTGTGCATCCCATTTTCGGCCTCCGTGTACCCCATTTTTGGACTCTGCGCATCCCGCTTTCAGCCCATTCCATGTGGTGGGGATCGCTGCCACTGCCTATCACCAATGAATGGGCACGCAGAGGCAGCGATGAGTGGTGGCGATCCCCACAGCCTGGAACAGCTGTTGGGAGGTATTCCAAGAGGCTGATCCAACCGCCAATCAGCTGCTCATGCTAAATCAGGCTGTGCTGAAGCTGATCAGGTTGTTTGCTGTTTGCTGCAAGGAGGCAAATTGCTAGGAAGTAGAGGCAGATTTTTTTTGTTTTTGTTTTCCTCCTCTAAAGCTAATGTGCATCTTATAGTCCAGAGCATCTTATAGTCCGAAAAATACGGTATCTGTTTTAACCTCGATCAAATAAACCAACTTTTACTTCTAACAGTCTTAATCTTTAGTTAATTCAGTTATTAGATTTGTCTTTTTCAAGGTCCTTAACAAAAACCTCTTTTGTAAATCCAACAGAAAAGTAAATTGTCTTGTGGCTTGTCATTTGTATTTCTCTTCCGAATTTTAAAACTTCAGCAGTGTCTTTCTTGGATCTAGTGAAACATCCTTTTCTAAGTCATTCTTTTGGCTTGTCAGTTGTAAATCCAGTGAAAGTTCCCCAGCTTCTGTAATGGAATCCAATCTTGCTTTGGCTATTTTTTCCCTTCTTCTTTTATTTTTCTGAAACAATAACATTTTATTATTATTCTAGAAAGAATGGGCTATGAGGTCAGGGAAAGCAGCAATCTTGGAAGGATAATAGATAAGAGTGGAACCCTTTTTTAAAACTGGCACAAGAACTGGAGCGATGTGGTTCAAAACATACTGAAAATATCCGTATCCACTTTGAATATAGTTGTCATTGGCAGTGTGCTATGCAGGACTATACTTTCTGCAGTTAATTAACAATTAACACAAGAGTTCATCCGCAGTTAATATGCTGTAAGAAGTGTCCTATTGAATCAGGGACAATTGTAATCAGACATTTGTTTCAAGTGTTTTGTTTCAATCAGGTGCATCCTGAGATTTTACAAGCAGACAAGAGGATAATAGATAAAGATGGTCACTATATGGAATTTTCTTTGCAATAATATGTAAATGTTATGCTGCTGAAATTTCTGAAGCATTTTACTTTATTTTCAGTATACTCATTCTTAGTAATCCATTCAACTTTTTCTGTCAAACAATAACATACAGTGATACTTCCTGTCACTCAGGAGATAACATTCAGACCTCAAACCTTGTAATAATTGATAGCCCTATCCTCCATGAATTCTCTTTTAAAACCGTCTAAATTGGTCATTTCTTTCAGCTGATACTTGTGAATTTCGTAACTTAATTATGAATCGCACACACATATGTTTATTTTGTTGATTCCGAAACTCCCCACATTTGATTTCATATTTGGATGGAGGCAAATATGAATGCCTTTCCCAGCTAAAGAATATATAAAACAAATAGATACGCCTACGCATTTTATATAAACCAAATTCTGATACTAATGAAAATTCAGTAACAATTTGCATGTATCACTGGGCAATGTTTAATATTTTAATCAGGGGACATGGTGGCTCAGTGGCTAAGATGCTGAGTTTGTCGATTGAAAAGGTCGGCAGTTCGAATCCCTAATGCCGCATAACGGGGTGAGCTCGTGTTACTTGTCCCAGCTTCTGCCAACCTAGCAGTTTAAAAGCACATAAAAAATGCAAGTAGAAAAATAGGGACCACCTTTGGTGGGAAGGTAAGAGTGTTCCATGTGCCTTTGGCATTTAGTCATACCGGCCTCATGACCACGGAGACATCTTCAGACAGTGCTGGCTCTTCGGCTTTGAAACAGAGATGAGCACCACCCCCTAGAGTCGGGAACGACTAGCACATATGTCGAAGGGGAACCTTTACCTTTACCTAATGTTTAATTTGTGATGGATTAATGATGGAGGTCTTTGCAGCATTGAATATTGATATTGATTGATATTGTGAAAATGATGAAAGCAGCATCATTCCATTGTAGGACAAGCTCCACCCCTTTTATAGGTGTACTTTACAATGAACATACAAAAGGGACGGATTTTGTATTGTGATGGCATCATGCTGCTTTCATCACTTGGTCTATTGCTCAACATCTTTCTCCACCCGACCCCTCAAGCTAATAAAAAAGTTAACCACCACTAGATGGCTGGAGAAGCAAAATATGTTTGTAAACATACCGCGGGACAATTCAACAAATCAATTTAATTATTTAAAATAATTTTGTAAAAATTTTTTTTTTGTCATTCACATTTCATTTTGTCCCTCCTTTGGCATCTTTTCTTTAATGATTCCATTCCACCATTTTTTTTGATATTAGTGTAACTCATGGTGAGTTGTCCTATGGCCATAGCGCAGTAGTTCTCAACCTTCTTAATGCCGCGACCCATTAATACAGTTCCGCATGTTGTGGTGACCCCAAACCAGGGGTGGGTTCTAAAATTTTTTACTATTGGTTCTGTGGGCATGGCTTATGTGGGTGTGGCTTGGAGGTCATGTGACTGGGGTGGGCCTGGCTAGCAGGTCATGTTACCGGGTGGCCATGGCTATGTGTATAGGGACTACTCAGAGGGCTGAAAAAAGTCATTTCTGACAGATCCTCACACTTTTGACTGGTCCTCACACTTATGACCATCCTCACATTTATGCCCGTGCAGCATTCTTAATAACCATATCACTCATTTCACAACTGCTTCTCTTCACCATGGTGATAAGATAGGGCAAAAAACGTAAAATGTGAGAATAGTCATAAATTCGAGGACTGGTCAAAAGTGCAAGGACTAGTCAAAAATAATTTTTTCAGCCCTCTGAGTAGTCCATGTGCACAAAAGGACTACCCAGAGGGCTGAAAAAAGTGATTTCTGACAGGTCCTCGCACTTTTGACCGGTCTTCGCACTTCTGACTGGTCATCATGCCCATTGTAGCATTCTTAACAACCGTGTCACTCACTTCATAACTGCTTCTCTTCACCATGGTGACAAGATAGGGCAAAAACGTAAAATGTGAGGACAGTCGTAAGTTTGAGGACTGGTCAAAAGTGTGAGGACCAGTCAAAAATAACTTTTTCAGCCCTCTGAGTAGTCCATATGCATAAAAGGATACAGCAATAGAGAGGGATGAAGGAAGGGAAAGGAAATTAGAGTACGAGTGAGGGTAAGAGAGGGAGGAAGAGAGGAGGAGAAGGAGAAAGGAAGAGGAAGTAGGAAGGAGAAGAAGAGGGGGAAGAGAAAGTAAGAAGGAAAGAAAAGAGAGAGGTGGTAGGAGAAAGATTGCTGTACAATAAAAAAGATGAAAGGGAAGAAAACCAACCCCAAACAAATATAAAGATATTAAGATAAAGAATGAATTGTTAAACTTTAAAGAATAAAAGAGAACAAATATGAATAAATAGCAATAATTAGAAACACACATACAAACATATAATGTATTTTCTTTGAACAGAGTTTTTGGCCGGTTCACAAATTTAACCAGTGTTTAGTCATTTCAATTAAATTTACAATTTCTATATTTTCTTTTTGCCATATTTATTCCTCATCTATTTTTTTAAAAAACCAGTATTACCCTTCATCGTCATCTCTAATCTTAATCAAATTCAATTTTTCCCTTCTATTCTATATTATACCCCTTCTCATTGTCATCTATTTTTATATCGATCCTCACATTGGTTAATTATGTAATTATGTAATACAGTTGTTTAATACAAATTCAACATTTTAATATAAATCAATTAGTTATATAACTATCTTTTTTGTATATCAATCAATATGAACATGAATATTCTTTTAATACTGATCAGCTGCAGGGCGGCCCTTTGAAGCCCCGCGGCAAGAATTTAAACGGTTTGTTTCCCTCTAGCCATCAGCTGGGACTCAGGAGGCAGCAATAGATTGGGAGTGGGCGGGATAAGTGACCGGCGACCGGCGATCCAACGGAGGCAAAGAGTGAGTGAAGGCATGGGGGGGCGAGAGAGGGCTTTGGAGACCCCTGTGAAATGGCCGTTCGACCCCCAAAGGGGTCGCGACCCCCAGGTTAAGAACCGCTGCCATAGCGAGTTGTCCTAGATCCATAAAAGATACAGATTCTGACGTATGTGGTGTGCAAATGTTTCTGTAAGTAAAGAATTACTTTTCAAGGTGAAGCAATTGGTTTATCTTTAAAGTGAGGGGATCAAATCAGATTGTGTTGAAAATATGAAATGGAATCTTTCTTTGAGGGGAGGCTCATTGTTAATTAAAGACCTTTATTTGGGTAAATAAATCCCATCAAAATCAACAGCTCTTCTAAGAAAAGAAAAGAAAAAACCCAACATAATCTGCTATCAATTTTACTCCTTACAATAGCTTGCCATTATCCAATGCCAGAAGGAGATGAAAGTGAAACATATTAACTGTCCAAAGATCTTAGATCTTGGTTTTAAATCCTAGTTGGAGATTATGTGCTAAAGTGGACTGGAAATTGTCTTTAATAATGGTGTCAAACAATTAAATCTTCACTACAGACCAGTGAGTCTGACAAATCGTCTGACTCTGACAATTTTTAAAAATACATACAACCTAATTATCTCTTCCAATGGAAAACTGATCAAAGTCTTGGGTGTCTCTTTAAGACAATGTTGAGATTAGATTGGTTTAACTTCAGGCAGGATTCATTACTTGAAGAAGTTCTTCACTTTTTCACCTTTGACTTCCAATCTTTTAATCCTTTCTTTCCATGTGAATACTTCAGCCCATCTTTAACAAGAGAACAATGACACAATGGAAATCCATAGTGTAAAAGTGGTTCTAAATCAGTCCTAACTGATTAATTCCACTTTTATTCACCAAACTTAACTTGTGCTGACTGAATCAATCAAAAAGCTATTACTTTCATACTTGCAAGTGTTGCCTTCAAAATCAATAAAACCAGAGTTCATTTTTAAGATACAATATATTACCAAAATAAAAATTCCCATTTACTTGAGTGATAAATTTATTAAAAAAGCTTTGTAGTCAGCAGGAATCTGTTTGTTGACCCTACTTCCGTTCCATTGTTTGCAATCTTCCTACTTTTCCGCTCTCACATTTATTTCAGAAACAAGAACATTATTAGTTCTATAGTTTCTTTCTATGTCTTTCAAGAAGCAGCTTAGTTTATGATCAATGACTTCCCTGGAGGTCTTTCTTCCTCATAACCTTGAATATGTATTATATTTTTACAAACTCCGTTTCCAGCAGACAGATAATTCATGGCACACTCAATGTTTTATCTATCAAACTTAGTAGGTATAATAAGTTCCTTCACCAAAGACTATGTGGCAGCAACAAATATGTCTTCCACAACTTACAAATCCTTCTTTTGTTCCTGCAGCAGAGGGGAAAAAATGTAACTGTTTGCAAGATAATGTCTCTTTAAAATATTTAACGTTCACCGGTAATTCATTGCATATTTGCTCTTCTGCAAAATAACTTCTGCCAAATAACAAACAATGACTGTTATTGATTGCTCATTAGGCTTGTGCAGATCTTTGAAAGTTTTGCTTTGTCAAGACTTTAATTGCAAGGAAACCATGTCATGTGAAACAGTTCCTTACTTCTGTTTCTCAAAATAGAAGGATTGTCTTTCTTTGCTAGGTCATAGTGACCTCTGGCATATGCATACAGTAACATGCAAACCAGTTTTAACAATCAGAGGTGGTATTCAGCTGGTTCGTACAGGTTCAGGCGAACCGGTAGTGGGAATCGCGGGCGGGTGGGGGTGGCCACTCCCCGCCCTGGCTCTATGCCGTCCTATTTAGGCATGTTTTCGAAGGCGTGCACATGCACAAAGCAAGTGTACGCGTGGCAAACTGGTGGTAAGAATATTGGAAACCCACCACTGTGTGAGATCGCTGACTGAGATATTTTGAGCTCACCATAACTCTTTGTTGTGATAAAGTGAAGTGTCTCTATCAAATTTTAATTACAGTGATATTCACAGATCTTAGAGATCATCTAATTTGTAAATAACATGATTACATTAGATACATTACAAAGGATTATTTTCATAGAGGCCTTCAGATGGAGCTCTTTATGCCTTTAGGTAGGTAGAGAGTGGGACTGGGCTACAATAGTTATAAGCAATCTCCTATAAAAATAAACTTCTTTACCTGCAGTATTCTTACACAGTATTTTTCCTTTTCACTAGTCAGAATCCCATGAGTGATGAGGTGGCCTAGAGGTGGAGCTCTCACCTCACAATCAGGAGGCTGTGCATTCAATCCTAGACTGAGGCAGATATTTCTCTCTCTGGGCACGATAAGAATATATATGCTGAATATAACTTTGCATTGGTGACAGGTAGGGCATCCGGCCAGTAAACACTCAGCTCCATTCAGTTGCCCAGACTCTACCTCACAAGGGATTATGGGCTTCATTAACAGATGATGATGACTAGTTAGAATCCCATAGTCTTCCATTTTTTTGTAGAACTATAACTTCTACCAGCCTTTGCTACAGTGGCCAATAGTGAGGATGCTGAGAGCTGCAGTTTAGAAAATCTCAAAGCACTATTTCTTTGTATTAATACTGTCGCCAAGCATATTACATGGATGTGTTCATGCAATACCCAAATTTTTTCTTGGGTTAGAGGATCTAACTGATCTATGCTGAAATAAGTAATGATGGCATTCAAATAAAAAAACCTTGTCCAAAATGTTGATGGCCTGAAGGCTCTTTACAAAGTAGTGAATAGTAGCAATAGGTCGTGATTCTGCACTTGGTTTTCTCCAGAAGGGTCAGACTGAAATCAACATGGTATTTGTAGTCTGGAGAGATGAGATTTAGGAAATCTGATAGACTTGAATAGTAAAATAATAATAATAATCTCTGAGATATGTGCCTCAGAGCTCCTGTTTGCATTCCAGAAACACACACACACACGTATTTTTCGGAGTATAAGTCGCACGGGTGATTAAGACGCACCTACCTTTTTTGGTGGGGAAAAGAAGAAAAAGAAATCTCCCTTTGCATCTGCCTCTGAGCAATTTGGCCTCATTGCAGCAATCAGCAAACAGCCTGCTTTACTTTCATTTTCATTTTCAGCATAGCTTGACTGGCACAAGGGGGAAAAAAAATCTGCTCCAGCAATTTACCTCTTTGCAGCAAGCAGCAGAGCCTTGCGCAAAACAGCTGACAGCAAATCAGTTGAGAGTCGGGAGGCTGATCCAATCAACTTGAGCTAATTAGGCTGTGCTGAAGCTGAAAGGAGCTGTTTTTTCTTGCTGTTTGCTTGCAAGGAGATAACTGCTGCAAGGGAGAGGACAAAGGTGGGGGCCAGTAGGTGGGCGGGCTACATTTGGTCTATAAGACGCGCCTAAATTTTCACCCCCTTTTAGGGGGGAAAAAGGTGCGTCTTATACTCCAAAAAATATTGTGTGTGTGTGTGTGTGTGTGTGTGTGTGTGTGTGTGTGTAATAATGCAATATATCCAAGAAATGACTTCAATATCTGCTTAGAAGAATTTTGAGGGAATGAAGATTCAGTCAGAACAGTTGGCAGGGCAAGAGGCTTCTCTTGTTAGTGGGGTAATGGACCTGAGATTGATAGATGTAACTTTCATTTCTTTCATTCCTTTTCATGAAAAAGATGTCATGCCGTCTGATGAAACCTGAATGAAGAAAATAACTTGTAACCCACCAAATAAAATTCTATGTTGGTTCCCCCCACTCCCCCAAGCTCGATAAGCAGGTAGAACAGGAAAAGGCAGAGTTATTGTAATCTATTTCTCCATTACAATACCATCTTTGGTATAGGACCCTGCCAAAGCATCTCTTTAAAGACACACCATGACATATGCTTGTTATAAGAAGAAGCAACAATTGCCTAAAGTTAAATTCTTGCAGCACAAGAATAATTAATTTTTATGAATACTGTTCAACTGATGTAGATTTTTAGTCCTTGTTAAACATGAATTGAACATCTTTCCAAATCAACTAACTTCCAAACCAAAATATTTATTACAACATTATTACAATTTATTAAAATTCTGGATGCAATGTGATATTGTGCCATATATTTAGAAGAAATACCCAGGGCATGTACATAGATTCCAGATTTACTAATCAACAGTTTTCTTTTTCTTTCTTTTTTTTTTCTTTTAAACTGTACACCTTCCTTCATCTACAGAAGAAGGGAGACACTGATGGTACCATTATAGCAGTAGGTCTAAGCCCAAAGGCTGATCTTTTCTACTCTCTATGACCTTGTTTCCCTGCCTTGGTGTAGCTGTAAGATAGATGATAGATAGATGATAGATAGATAGATAGATAGATAGATAGATAGATAGATAGATAGATAGATAGATAGATGATGGAAAATATCCTGTACACATTGCTGGCAAGAAACCAAACTAAACCAACAAAAGCAAAAATGAGAGGGAGGGGTAGGGAAAGAACTTCTATAGCTGTCTCTAGCTTTGAAACACTAAAGCATTTTACTAAGAAAGTAGACTATTTCCACACTTGGTTAATTGTTCTGTTAGGAAATTTCTCCTTAATTCTAGGTTGGTTCTCTCCTTGATTAGTTTTCATCCATTGCTTCTTGACTGCCTTCTGGTGTTTTGGAGAATAGGTTGATCACCTCTTTGTGGCAGCACCCACAAGTACTAGAAGACTGCTATAATGTTACCCCAGTCCTCCTTTTCCTAGACTAGACACACTCAATTCCTGTTCTTCATATGTTTCAGCCTCCAGCCCCCTAAACATTTTTGCTGCTCTTCTCTGTACTCTTTCCAGAGTTTCAACATTATTTTAATATTGTGATGACCAAAACTGGATGCACTATTCCAAGAGTGGTCTTACCAGGGCTTTATAAATCAGTACAAACATTTCATATGATCTTTATACTATCAGTCTGTTTAATGCAGCCTAGGATGAGAATCATGATATACCGGTACATGAATCTCATCCTATACTTTTTTTTTAATTTGATTTATATGCCGCCCTTCTCCGGAGACTCAGGGTGGCTTACACTGCATTAAGGAGTAGCCTTCATACTTTTGTATATTTATACAAAGTCAGCTTATTGCCCCCACAAACTGGGTCCTCAATTTACCTACCTTAGAAAGGATGGAAGGCTGAGTCAACCTTGAGCCTGGTGAGATTCGAACTTACAGTAATTGCAGACAGCTGGTGTTAATCACAATGCTATCAGTCTGCTGAGCCACCAGGCCCGTACTTTATCCTTTATACATGAGAAAATATAAATTGCCTTTTGGTACTCACGTGCAAAAGTCATCAATGGTTGAGGGATTAAAGATAAATGCTATTGAAATCATTGATAGTATCTTAAAAAAATCTCCCTCCCATCATATATTTCTTTGATTAGGTAAGTCAAGAAGTTGACATCCCTCTTCAAGGTGGATGCAAAGTTCATTAGATGATCTCTAGTACTTACACAGATCAGAGCACTTCCCTTTTCCCCGAAGAGTCCACCAAATACAGCCGTTACTACTGCTGCTGCCATGGATCATCCAGCTGGTTCCATGGCTGCTATATTAGGTGGCAGGGGAGAGGAATTCAAAAAGAAACAAGTCTCCCAGGGCAGAAGAGACAGCTGGGAATACCTGATTCATTGCAAGGCATACCTAGACTTACAAAAAGACAGCAGATGGCATCTATGTCCCTTTGCCTGTCTCCATATTTCAATCCTGATGCCACAACAGGCCTCTGTGGGTGCCAGTCAACTGGAAATAGCTGTTGATAAAGAAGAAGTAGAGGAGATGGAATTTCCCCCACTTGAAGTTGTGTGGTCGTGTGTGTGTGTGTGTGTGTGTGTATGTGTGTGTGAAAATCCAGAAAGGCAGGAAAACTCTCCAACTTCAGCCACAGAAGAACTATGCATGGTGCAGAAGGTGATATCCTGTTTAGATCTGAATCAAAAGCTTGCACTAAAATGTAGATCTAGCTGCTGAATTCCTGAAGTTTCTGCTATTAGCTACCATATTTTTTGGAGTATAAGATTCACCTTTCCCACCCAAAAAAGAGAGTGAAGATCTGGGTGCATCTTATACTCCGAATGTAGCCCCGCCCAGCTTCTCAAACAGAGGTTTCAGAGGCTGAAAAAAGCATCAGAAACGAAGCTTCAGAAAAGAAGCCCCCAAACAGAGCTTCAGAGGCTTTTTTTCTGAAGCTCTGTTTCAGAGGCTTTCAGAGGCAGGAAAAAAAGTTTTTTCTGAAACAGGGTTTCAGAAGTTTCAGAGGCAGAAAAAAAAAGCAAGGCACAGAGTTCACAACCAAGGAACCTGTGGCTAAAATTCACCTCTGGGAACAGCTGACTGGGGATATTCCGGGAGGCCGATCAATCTGTAAATCAGCTTTTTTCTTATTTTCCTCCCCAAAAACTAAGGTATGTCTTATACTCTGGTGCATCTTATACTCCAAAAAATACGGTAACTGTTGAATGGTATTTGGGCAGGACTGATTATCAGAAACATCATAAATCAAGCTTGATAGAAATGTTCTGAAAAGTCTGCTTTTCCTTCCTAGCACTTTCTGAAATGAATTTCTGAGATGCTGGAAACTGTTCACTTCACTTCATGAACACAGATCATTGTTACCATGAAATAAACAAGACAAAAAAAAAATCAAGAACCCCAGCAACTTCATATATCTTTAAAGCAGGGGTGAAATTCAGCAGGTTCTGACAGATTCTGGAGAACTGGTAACGGAAATTTTGAGTAGTTTGGAGAATCAAAAAATATCACCTCTGGCTGGCCCCAGAGTGGGGTGGAAATGGAGATTTTGCAGTATCCTTCCCCCAGGATTGGGGAGGGAATGGGGATTTTGTAGTATCCTTCCTGTGGAGTGGGGTGAGAATGGAGATTTTGCAGTATTCTTCCCTTGGAGTGGAGAGGGAATGGGGATTTTGCGGTATCCTTCCCATGGAGTGGGGTGGGAATGGAGATTTTGCAGCATCCTTCCCCTGCCACACCCACCAAGCCACACCATGCCCACCAAGCCACGCCCACAGAACCGATAGTAAAAAAAAATTGAATTCCGCCACTGCTTTAAAGTAACTCTTCCTTCCAGCCATCTTTCGTTCCTTCCACCAATAATAGATAGGCTACATTCCTGCTAGATCTCAGCGTGCCGTGATGGACCTGCTAGGAATAGTACCAAATCTACTTTCAGTTAAGATCTGTAGGTTAATTCTTTCTCTGTGGCTTTTATCCTAATGTGACCTCTTCTTGTTCTTCTTATGAAGTTAAACTAGATTTTAAATCTGTTTCAACAGGTCTACTTCAAAACTTCAGTTCCAAGATCATCAGTTCTATTCAGTCATAATGTTAAGCTCTCCTTTAGCTTTTACCCTGGAAGCAGCCCCCAATCTTTTGGGCACCAGGAACCGGTTCTGTGGAGAAAGATTTTTCTGTGGACTGGAGGGGGATGTGGTTTCATGTGCTGCCTGTTTCCCATAGATAGGGCTTTGCTGGTTTGCACGGCCCAGTTGCTCACATGCTGCAGACCAGTGCTTGTCCACAGATCTGGGGTTGGGGACCCCTGGTATAGGGCAGGGCTCAGCAACCTGCGGCTCCGGAGCTGCATGCGGCTCTTTGGGCCCTCTGCTCTGGCTCCCTGTCAGGTGATCCCACCACTGGCTGGCCCCGCCCCTCACCCTCCCCTCCCCGTCACTCCTCATCTGGCCTGAGAAGTAAATGGGCGACGATGGAGAATGGAGAAATGGCCAGGGCAGAGAGATACAGAGAGAGAGGGAGAGAGGGGGAGAGAGGGAGGGAGGGAGGGAGGGGAGAGAGAGATATGTTAAAAGGATTTTGTGGTTCCTGGTGTTTTTTAACAACTGGTTTTCTGCCCTAATGACTGGCTGGGTAGGCGTGGCTAGGGGGTGTCATGTGACTGGTGAAAGTGAGTGATGTTGAATTGGCCACGCCCACCCAGGTCTTGTGAAAACACCCTGTGTTTTCTTTTCTGTGGGAAACAGGTCTAAATGGCTCTTGGAATATTTAAGGTTGTAGACCCCTGGTATAGGGTCTCCTGCTTGAGCAAGGGGTGAGACTAGAAGACCTCTAAGGTCCCTTCTCTGACATTCTGTTCTTTTAGTTGCAATGTACAGAAGGGGAGTGCAAGAAACTGGAGTGTGTGACATGAGGGACAGGACTACTTTGTTCTAGCTTACTGTCTGCTTGCTTTATTGAGAAAAAAAATGCCTGGACAATATTAGGAGCAGGGCTCAGCTGGGAGCATGGCTTTAAAATTTATTGACTTTCAATGTCTCAGACAAATATGAATTTAGAATACCGTAGGGTTTTACAAACTTCTTATTACATGACTTTATTCCCTGACAATCAGTGTTGCTTTTCCTGCATTAATGTTTTCTACATAATTAGCAAACAAAAAAGTAACGTCTAGAAAGAGTTGTTCATTTCTTAGAATAAATTAATAGGAGAAAGAAGCAAAAAAAAAATAAATATTGAAGCCAAATCAACCCCAACCTTTCAAATTAAAACAAAACAAAACCCATTACCCCTCGCTCTTATATTTGATTTGAACATAAGGGTTTGTAGCCAAAGTAAATAAATCATAGGTTTTTAATTCACCAAGTTTCAAATTCGTTTAGGCCTGTCGTATCTCACAAAAGAAAATTATCAAGGATAAAGAAGCAGTCGGGCATGATATTAAATAGCTGAACTTGTCAAAAATAAACGCTATGCAGTTATGAAGTTCTGTTCCATATTGTAACATGAATTTGCTATTGTGTTGTCTCCCTGCCTTAGGAAAGCTGATTTGTTTTGTGATTCCCCTCCTCGTGGCACGCGATTCCTTGATTAGATGAAATTAAATCAATAAATGGCATTGTGTCTTTTATTTGATATCCCAAGAAGAATAGCTTAATGCTTAGGCGGCCATCTTCTTAGTGCATCTGTTTCATTGCTTTTAATTGCAAATCAATAGCAAAATTATTCAGTTGAAACCGTTCCTGTGGCACAGCTAAATGATGGGGAAAAAAAGAAGAATAAACACTATTAAAGCTAAAGGAGCTTGACAAATAAAAAAAGTCATAAGCGGTAATAGCAAGAGCAATTTTAGATCCTGTGAATAATGTCCTCTGACACCCTCTTCTTTGGAAAATAATAATGTATCACTTAGTTTAAGCATTAGATATGCCAGTTTTATTCTGTTTTGGGAGGCTTAGATCTCTGCTCCCAAGTTCTAATAGAACTACTTATTATTTTTATTATTTCCTTATTATAAATGATGGTGGTAAACACTTTAAAATGCTGTGTTCGCATATTCCCATTGCCTTACAAATCTCTCTTGCAAACATAATTCTTGTGCTGCAGATTTGAAGCATGACACCCATGCTTGCTGCCCTATTTAAAACCCATAGCAGATTTTTGTTTTCTTGACATTATTACTTTTCTCTATGTGACTCAAAGGGGGAAAAAAATGAAATTATGAAGATTTTCCTATGAGTGGCAAGATAGGGGATTACCGTACAGAAACAAGTGGAACAGTAAATTACTTCATGAACAGCAATAATATTCTGTCCTGTTTATGTCTATGATTGTTTTTTCCTGGATGTTGACAGCGTATTGAAGCTTCCCTAGGCAGAAGCAACAATAGAATACACAATAACAGAGTTGGGAGGGACCTTGGAGGTCTTCTAGTCCAACCCCATGTTCAGGCAGCATAAAGCAGAACTAACACGTCACATGATCTTGATACTATACCTCTGTGGAGGGAGCCTTGGATTGCATTGGCTTTTTTGGAAGCTGCAGCACATTGCTGGATCATATTTAAGTGGTTGTCCACTAGCACTCCTAGATTCTCCTCACAGTTACTGCTGTTGAGCCATGAAGTACCATATCAATATTATTAATAGCAAACCACCAATCATTTATATATAGAAAACCTGTGATTTGAGAACATTAATCAGCATTTTATTAAGTATCAGTGTAGGTATTCTTTCACAGAAGCATAAATTTAATATTTGTTTATGCACCACAAATTATTTATGTGCAGCTACTGTTGGGCTGCCTTTCTTATGTCTTTCTTTTTTACTTTTACTTTTGTTTGTAGGAAGAAATATTCTTCTGGGTTCAGCTCCATGTGGGGAAAAAGACACTGGAAACATGGAGACTGCTTGGAAAGATGGTTTAATGGTGGACAAGATCACATGGTTTGAGTTCCTGAACAGAAAAGGGGCCGAGATGCTGTGAGTCCCCGGTTTTTATGCCCTCTCTGGCTTTGAACTTCCTGGAGGCCTGAAAGAGTATCCTGATTGGTTGTCAGACTCCCAGGGGGTGGGGGTCTTAGCTAGCCTTGCTTCCCAGGTGCCATGTGGTGAGTTTCTGTTGCTAGATGGGTCCTATTGTGTTGCAGATGATGGTCCATTGACAAAGATGGGAGGGAATTGAGTTTCTGCCTCTGGCCCATTGACAAAGGGTGGGGGAGCAAGTAGGTGGGAGCTGCTTCATCTTTAAAACATGCTTCTTCATTTCTCATCCAGGGAAACATAATATTCTGCCTTTTTAATATTTCCTAAAATATTTCATTCTTCTAGGAAAGGGGTGGGTGCTAACTTCCTACATGTTGTAGGGGGGTTGGAGAGTTGTTGCCATCTAAATCATGGCTGTCAAACTCCCGGCCCATGTGCCAGATGCATCACGTGCTGGCCACGCCCACGCCCGGTTTAGCGAAGGTGGGGAAAGTCCCGATACGTCACATGATGCCGTGATGACGTGAGTTTGACACCCCTGATCTAAATTCTCTTTGCTTCTTGAGCTTGACGGGAAAGCACAGCAATGTTAGGCAGATGGCTGTGGCTGAGAGATTGTATTAATGTATGGACCATTAGTTGAACTGTTGTGTAAGTCATCAAAGACTTAAGTGGTTTAACAAATTGATATTTGTGCAGAGAGGGAAAAACCCAAAAGATCTATGAAGTGATGTGTTAGTTCTTACTGGCAGTTTTTAAAATCAAGAAGACAGGCTGCATCTAGTGAGGTATGAAGAGAATACCAAAGGGAAATGTGCTTAAAAACAAACAGAAACCTTAAAGCAAAGTCACTGAATGGCTTTGAAAATAGAATTATAAAACACATCAATATGTTCTGAAACTGTATTGTCCCTGCTCTGTCTTATATATATCCGTATTCCCTTTCTTCTCTTTAGCCCAGCGGCATTTAAAGTGACATAGATAAGCTTGTAAGTTATACCTTCCAGGTATACTATACTACCAAGAACCCACACAGATTTTGGTGGGTTTTTAAGACGCAAGAGAAGGGAATAATAAAGAAAGAATTCCGTAAATCTAGATTAGTTCCATCCCTTTTGATATTTCAAAAAACCCCATAAAATCTGATTATGTTCTGAGGGTGGAGGCTCCTAGGAAACCAAAAATTTGCTTAGATGACTCCATAGTTATCCTTCATTTGTCTATGGTTTGTATCTTTGGCTTTTATGTTATTTATTAATATGGATCTTTACATTTTATACTTGTTTTTACATGTGTTTTTCTATCTACGCTTTTGGTGAGATGGATGGCTTATATATATTTGATGGATAAATAAATATTGATAAATAAATGTCAGAATATTCATGATTGGAAAGACATGAATAGGCATAGCAACTAAGTCAGCCAATTGGGAGCTGAGACAAACTGGAGCCAGGGCATGTCTTAGTCTGCAGAACTGAGTCTGTGCTGAGAACTGAAACTGAAACCAAGCAATCTGAGCATGCTTGTCTGCTCTGCTAAAAATGAAACTAACTGTTCTTTCCTGCCTTGTATTGTAACTGCTACTACGTTGATATTGGTATTGTAAATACTTCATCTATTATTATGTATATAAAGAAATTAATGAATCCTGCTGAATCAGTTTATCTGTGTTATGCTTCTGGATTTGATTTTTGCAAGAAACTCTGACAATAAATATTGATAGAAACTACTTAAAGAGCAAGAGCAAATAGAAAACTGCTCCAAAGTTGTGCAATGGCTGCAAACATGAACTAAATATAAGTTGATTGGTGAGAAATCCTAGGTGTAAACAACAGAGGTCTCAACAGCAATGAGGCAGCTGCTTTAAAGAGTATGTAGAAGTAGCAATTGATTCAAAATGCAGCAGCTTTTCTCTTAATTCATGGCACCCTTGGAATCTAGAACCCTTCAAGAATTTCTTCAAAGATTCCTTTAGATCAGGGATGTCAAATTTGATTTCATTGAGGGCCACATCAGGGTTGTGTTTGACCTAGGAGGGCCAGGGGGGCATGGGGCATGGCTGGGGGTGGGCATGGCCATGGTGGGCGTAAAATGGGACTCATGTCAGGAGGCACCGGTGGTGGCCAAGTGCAAAACAGAACTTCCCTGAGATGCTCCCTCACTCTCATTATAATCCACTTCCTTCCTTTTCTTCTTTTTCCTTCCCTCTTCATTCTCCTTTCTTCTTCCTTCCCATCTGTCCTTATTTTTCTTTGCCTTCCCTCTTTCCCTTTCCTGTCCCTTCTTGCATCCTCGAATGCAAAAGGGGAAACATTTCTCCTTTTGTTTTGTTTTTAGTTGATTTTGAGAGCCCTCTGCCAGTGAAAATGGAACCTGGCCGGGGGGAGGGAGGCACACACTCCCCTATGCCCCGTTTTCAGCCGCAACAGCCTCCTGTATGCACCCCCCCCCAAGCTCCATTTCGGTGGCAGAGGCACCATGGGCCAGTCCTTTGCTGTTTCCAGGCTGGCCCCACGGGCCAGATCTAAGCACCTTTGAGTTTGACACCCCTGCTCTAGATAAATTTCTAAGTCAATTCAAACTGATGGCTTAGAAACCCCCACATTATAGTATTTTATTTTTTCCGATAGAGCCAAACATGCAGGCATCTGAAAACTTTCTGTAAATAGGGTTGCCAGGTCTGCTTCCAAAAAATAGCGGACAAGCGGGGGGGGGGGATGTTTAAGTAGTAAAAAAATTTTACAAATAAATTATATATTTTCTTACAAACATTTTAACACATATTAAAATAATCACTTCAAAACTTTACTTAAAATTCAAAACATCAAATATATTATAATAATATGTAAAATATTAAATTACATTTTACTTTGCTGTCGTGTGTATTTTTTATTTGACTGCACAGCTTTGATCAATTCTTTGTGTTTAAGGAATAATTCTTTAATTTCAGTACAACGTTGAGAAATATTAAAAAATATAAAAGTTCACTTCGAACTGATGGTACAAGCAGTCGGTTACGTTCGTCAGTCCACAAATTTCCCATGATGCTGAAAATTTGTTCAATGTTTGCATTTGATACCGGAATTGATGCACAATACTGGAACTGTTTCAGTAAACTCGGAGCTGGCTCTTTCTTGAAAAAGTACGTCCACTTATCAAGGGATGAATCGCCCTGCAGATGAACATAAACTTCTTCTAAGGCAGAAATTTCATCGAAGAGAGTGTTGGGTGGAAGTTCTTCTTGCCATGGTGATAATAACCAGATGTTCGTCATTTCTTCTAAAGTTGGAGGATTATTGCGATCAATTAGATTGAAACAACTTAGCGTCTCATATACTGAATTGGTGAAATTATACCACTTTTCTAGGTACGCAATGGCTCTTTGGTACATGTTGATGGCTTCTTTCTTGCACTTTTGCATGGCATTCTCAGGCAAATGTTTTTTACGTAATGTTTTTACTTAAGGCAAATAAAACTTTCATTCCAAAAAACTGCTCATCGTATTTTTTTTGCAAAGAATCATGCAGCTTACACATGATAATGTGAAGATCACATGCAAGAATTTTCTTGCTTTCCAGCTTCAGTAGGGTGTCTTGCATTATTGACATGAAGAAGTGCATGAAATATAAATACAATTCTGAAATTGTTGGTTCATCGTCCTTTGTGAGTTCATTTTCCTGATCCGAAATAAGGTTCAAGATAATCTTATGGCACTCATCAGATCCAAGAGAAATAAAATACAATTTTAGAGGTATCCAGTTTAAAAGAATCTTTCGACCGCTTTAAACTAACTTAACCAACGTGTTGGAACATGGCACAAAACTTCATGGAATTCTGACTCGCAAAACTTACGTACCATTTCATCATAAAGCTTTTGAATAAAAAAAAATGTCCACTATTTTGTGAAAAAAAATAGTGAACATAATGTGAAAAAAGCGGACTGTCCGCTCAAATAGTGGATACCTGGCAACCCTAAATGTGGCATGATAGCATTGCCAACATGTCATTATGGGTAGTCCTCAATTTACAATCTCAATTGGAACCATGATTTCTGTTGCTAAGCAAAGCAGTTATTAAGCGAGAGGCACCTGATTTTACAACCTTTCTTTTTTTTGCCATGACTGTTAAATGAATCACTTCAGTTGTTAAATAATTCATCTTCTCCCCCATTGATTTTGCTTGTTGGAAGTCAGGAAGGTGGCCAGTGGTGATCACATGGGTTTTCTCTAGGTAGGAGACTCTCCAACCCCAAACCTTCAGGTCTCCCAACCCTGTGAGGGAGTCCATCCTTCCCACTTCCCCTCGGTTCTCCTCCTTCTTTCTTTTCTTCCATCTTTCCCAGCATTATGGGCTTCTCAAAGAAGTCTGGTTTTAGCATTGACTGACTACATGCCAGCAAGTCACATAAGCTCAAGATCCAGATGGAATCTCGATAGACTTGAACCCTGGGTCCTATCCAACAAAATGAAATTCAGTGTAGAGAAACACTTAGGCATGAAGAACCAAACGTACAGGTACAGATTAGGCGAAACATGACTCAATAGTAGTAACTGCGAGAGGGATATTGGAGTCCTTCCAATATTTGAAGGATTGTCACAGAGAGGAGGGGGTCAACCTATTTTCTAAAGTACCTGAAGGTACCAGACAAGGAATAATGGATGGAAACTGATCAAGGAGAAATTCAACGTAGAAATAAGGAGAAATTTCTTGTCAATGAGAACAATCAATCAGTGGAACAGAAGTTGCCTTCAGAAGTTGTGGGAGCTTCATCACTGGAAACTTTCAAGAAGAGACTGGACTGCCATCTATCAGAAATGGTGTAGGGTTTCCTGCTTGGGCAGGGGGTTACAAAGTCCTTTATAACTCTGTTATTCTGTTACATAATTCCTGGATGCTGCAATTGTCATAAATACATGCCAGTTTCTAAGTACCCAGTCACTTGACTGGGAGATGCTTCAACAGTTGTATGTGTGAGGATCAGTTGCCATCATAACTTTGAATGGTCGCTAAACAAATGATAATAAGTCAAGGACTACCTCTATTCAGTGTCAAACTGGGGCCCAATTTATGGGAGTCACTGAGATAGTAAAGAAACACTCTGATTATTAACTGCTGAATTTCATCATATCAATCAAAACATTTCAGAATAGAAATAGGAAAAGAAAAGGCTTTGAAGCCCATCTTGTAATTGTAAAGTATGCAATAAAGTCTTCATTACACAGGTACTATAATTAATTAATGTAGTTTTTAACTCCAGACCTAATTGCTTAAACAATTCATTTTTTAAAAAAATCATAGAGCAAAATAAAGGAACGTGTCAGTATTCTCCAGTGTCCAGGAGAGGTGCAAAAAACGGTGTAAAACTTTTCCTTGCAGTGTTTGGCAGATTCACCAAGAGAAAATCTTCTGATTTCTCTTCATATTAGTTCATAGTGTAGATTGCTTTGGGTCTTATGGTAACTGAATCATACTATACGTATATGGTTCATTTTACAAAGCCAACGAGCTTTGCTTTCAATTACCAGCTCAAATATTCCATGCGGAATTTATGTTACACCTATTAAAAAAAATGGAAGAATTTCTCTGCCTGAAACTAATTGGTCAGCGAGGGACTAAATGACCTTCAAGAATTCATCAATTTCCTTTCTCAGTTTTTGCAGGTACGAATACCTCTCTGATGAGCTGATTTTTTTTTTAAAGTGGAAATGTCCAATAAGTACATTTTTACTGTGGTGACAACAAATAGTGTCACAAATATATAGATTTTTGGGAGAGAGAGGTCTTTTTCTCCATCAGGTATTGGTGGATGAGAAAATATATCAACAGTGATAGAAAATCTAAGTGGTAGACAGTGTAACAAAATGCCACCTATTTGCTCATTGAGAATGAATGATTTGCCATGATGAGATCAGAAAACTCCCATTGAAGATGGCAGAAAAATGTCTCATTTCCTTTGTATTAGTTTCAAGGAACAAGATGTCTCTATGAATTAAAATATCCACAGCAATTTCAGACATGTCAACTAGTAGCACGTATCTCTGGGAGAAGGGAAACATAATATTCCAAAATATTGTTTGTCTGGTAGGGTGAGAATTTAAATAATGAGTCAGATGTTCATATTTGGTATCTGAATAAGGTATAATATATTAAGCATGGACCCTGTGTGGAAGGGAGTCGGAGAAGGCAGACGTTATTGTTGTTAGTTGTGAAGTCATGTCCAACCCATCACAACTCCATGGGCAATGTTCCTCCAGGCCTTCCTGTCCTCTACCATTCTCTGGAGTCCATTTAAACTCATACCTACTGCTTCAGTGACTCCATCCAGCCACCTCATTCTTTGTCATACCCTTCTTTTTTTACCTGGAGTCTTTCCCAGCATTAGGTTCTTCTCCAGTGAGTCCTTCCTTCTCATTAAGTGGCCAAAGTATTTGAGTTTCATCTTCAGGATCTGGCCTACTAAAGAGCAGTCAGGGTTGATCTCCTCTAGGACTGACTGGTTTGATCACCTTGCAGTCCAAGGGACTCGCAGGAGTCTTCTCCAGCACCATAGTTCAAAGGCCACAATTCTTTGGAGCTTAGCCTTTCTTTATGGTCCAACTTTCACAACCATACACATCAGAAGTTATGACTATGCAATGACTATGAAGTCTTCCCTTTTTTACAGGACACACATAAAAAGGCACAGGATTTCAACTGCACAGTCTAACTGCCATCTTGTTTTTTTAATTTCTTTCTCTCTCCAGATCCTGCCAGCATTGACAAAGCTGACAGATTAATATAATTTTGATTCTATCTGAAGATGGATGCCTTTGGTGGGTTTTATATGTACAAATATACAAACAAAAAATGCTCACATTTCATGGGTGAAATTTCCTCAATTATTCCCTGCTTTTTTGGGGAGGAAAGAAAGTTTCGAAACCCATTCAAAATGACACAATTCCTATTTTCTTGAGTTTTACAAGCTATACCACATGTGTGACACAAAAAGAGGCAGAGCGTATAACGGGAACTTGTATTACCAGTCAGAAAAATGTAAATCTGAAATGATTTCAGTACAAAAATGCTTTTTATTTACAAGAGGCAACTGGACTTTCTGGTTTTTCCTTGAAGGTGTTTTGTTTCGCATCCAAGAAGCTTCTTCAGCTCTGACTGGATGGTGGGGAATGGAAGGATTTATACTCCTTACAAACAGCTGTACATTTGCATTCTTTTAATGGGTCGTTAAGGTCACCTGGAGATTTATCTGTGTCCTCAGAGTCACCTGAGTGGTGCAAATGCGTGTGGAGCCTTCTTGGAACTGTGGAAAGGACTATGTTGTAGATTGGAGATAGATGAAGTCGCATCCTCCCCCTCTGTTGAGAGAAGCAGTGGTGGGTTTCAAAATTTTTTACTACCAGTTCTGTGGGTGTGGCTTGGTGGGCATGGCATGGCTTGATGGGTGTGGCTTGGGTGTGGCTTGGTGGGCGTGGCAGGGGAAGGATACTGTAAAATATCCATTCCCACCCCACTCCAGGGGAAGGATACTGTAAAATCCCCATTTCCTCCTGATCAGCTGGGACTTGGGAGGCAGAGAATAGATTGGGGAGGGGCCAGTCAGAATTTTTACTATCGGTTCTCCGAACTACTCAAAATTTCTACTACCGGTTCTCCAGAACTGGTCAGAACCTGCTGAAACCCACCTCTGGAAAGAAGGCTGTTCAATTTTGACATAGATGGCCTCTTTGACCCCTCCTTCAAACCAGCGAGCCTCTCTGTCCAAAATATGGACTTTGTTGTCTTCAAAAAAGTAACTTGTGTCTTTTAAATCTGTGTTGTAGATCTCCAATCCACAACTCCAATCCTTTCACGAAGGCTCCACACCAATTTGCACCACTCAGGTGACCCTGATGACACAGATAAACCTCCAGGTGACCTTAATGCAGGGGTGAAATCCAGCAGGTTCTAACAGGTTCTAGAGAACTGGTAGCAGAAATTTTGAGTAGTTTGGAGAACCGGCAAATACCACCTCTGGCTGGCCCCAGAGTGGGGTGAGAATGGAGATTTTGCAATATCCTTCCCCTGCCACACCCATCAAGCCACATCCACAGAACTGGTAGGGAAAAATATTGAATTTCAGCCCTGCCTTAATGACCCGCTAAAAGAATGCAAATGACCTACTGTCTGTATAAATCCTTCCATTCCCTACCATCCAGTCAGAGCTGAAGAAGCTTCTTGGATGAGAAGTGAAACATCTTCAAAGAAAACCCAGAAAGTCCAGTTGCCTCTTGAAAAAAGAAGAAGAAGAAAGCACCTTTGGGACAACCATGACCTGGATGAGTGAGAATATCCATAGATATTGATTACAGTATAATTATTAAATACTAAAGTGATTACTGTACCATGTCTCATTTGTGTCCCATAACCTTCAGAATGG
The DNA here is from genome assembly GCA_022577455.1 of Arizona elegans. NCBI lineage: Eukaryota > Metazoa > Chordata > Lepidosauria > Squamata > Colubridae > Arizona > Arizona elegans. The sequence goes on from JAKOOJ010000006.1 coordinate 5,764,626, forward strand.
CAGTGACTAACTTTCAATCAATATTTAAACTTACTGTGGGCTTTTGTAAGTGACTCTGTGTAATTTCTCCAATGCTTTTCTGTGACTCTCCCTACCAGGAAATCCAAGGGTTATAGACTAGGTCAGTGTGTTTCAAACTTGATGATTTTAAGAAGTGTGGACCAGGGGTGAAATGCTCCTGGTTTGAACCAGATCACCCGATCTGGTAGCAATGGAGGTGGGTGATTCAGAGAACTGGTAGCAAAAATCCCTGCCCCCCACCATGCCCAGCTGAGCCGCGCGATCATCAGAAGCTTTTTTTCTTTTAAAAGCCTCTGCCGATCAGGCAACTCAGCTTGGATCGTCAGAGGCATTTAAAAGAAAAAAAGTCTCAGCTGGGATCAGTCAGAGCCTTTTGAAAGCATTTTTTACAACCTCTTTGCCGAAGAGGTTGTAGAAAAAATGGTTTTAAAAGTAAAAAAAAAAAAAAATGGCCACTTCCACCCAGTCACATTACCCCCACCCCACCAAGCCACGCCCACAGAACCGGTAGTAACAAATTTTAGATTTCACCACTGGTGTGGACTTCAAGTCCCAGAATTCCCCAGCCAGCATGCTGGTTGATGAAGTAAACATATCTTAAAGTTAGTAAATTTGAAAAACATGGAACTAAATTATAAAGTTGAAAAAACAATCTTGAAGAAGGCAATGGCAAGCAACTTCTATATTGTTTAGCAAGAAAACAAGATGGATGTGTTTATTTAGTGAAGTTTGCCTTGAGAGAGCTTTTGCTATAGAAAATGTCTAACCTCATTAATTGAGATTTCTTCCATCAGTCATGTAGTCTTACTTGCATGGAGAACCTCAGTAACAGCAACGGAGAGGAATATATAATTTTTGGTGGTGAAAAGCAAAAAAAGTAATTCCATGTTACATAATAAATATGCTCACAATATCATTAGTACAAATTTCCAGCTGAAATCCTGTGATATTTATTTTAATTGCCCAATTAACTAAAAGCAATATTTTTTAAAAAAAATAATACTTAATTTGATCATTAATTTACATTCTGATCAATTATGGTTGGCTCATATGTAATTTCATATTGAAAGATGGGTGAGCCTTGCTTATTTGCACTTGGCTGAAAAAAATATTGATTTTTGCTTGTAATAGCTTTTTACATTTATTTGTTAGATTGACTAGGCAGCATACATAGCACTCCCCTCTATTTTTTTTTTCCTCCCAACAATAACTCTGTGAGGTAATTTGGCTCAAAGAGTGATGGATCCAAAGTCCTCCATGGCTGAGGGTGGAGTTAAATCTGAGTCTCCTTAGTTCTAGTCCGTTTTAACCACTATAGTACAAATTAATTCATTGAGTTTCTAGAATATATTCAGAGGTAGTATTCAGTCAGTTCAGCCCGGTTTGAGCGAACTGGTAATTCTGACGATCAGCTGGCCCCGCCCACCTGCCCTCGCCCTATCCTGTCTTTTATTTCCTTCTTTCTGGCTCACCTGATTCGTGCAGCACAGCTGATTTCCGTGCCTCCGCTGTTCTACTTACTGGGCCTGCCTTAGAAGATAAGCAGCTGAGCTTCAAATTGCTGTATTTTGAACGCTGCACACAAGCGCTCAAAGCGTGCACTCAACCAAACCAGTTGTTAAACCAGTTGAATCCCACCACTGAATACATTGCCCTAAAAGCTAGTTCTATGCTCTGCTCTATGATCAGTATTCCCTTGCAACTTTTGTCCAAGAGGATATTATGAATAGTTGATTCAGAACAGATGAGAAAGATAGCTTCTGGGGGTAAGTTATGGAGTACCCACAACTTACCTCCAGAAGTCATGGGTGGTCCATCACTGGAGGTTTTCAAGAGGAGACTGAACAACCATTTGTCTGGAATGATGTAGGGTTTCCTGCTCAAGCAGAGTCTAGTCCAATTATAGTTGAGAACATCATTTGAATACATTTATGGCAACAGGGTGTCAAAGTAGGTGCACACAAGTTGGTGCTTATCAGTTGCATTTTTGAACTGAATTGAATGGAATAAACATTGCATCTAACATCAGGAAAGATCTCTGAATTCCAGCCAGTACTAATTTTTCTATTAAATCCACCCCACACACACACACACAGTAATGCTTGGACAGAAACCAAGCTGGATTTGTACATATATAGACATAAGTGACTGGCTCAAATAGTAGAAAAGAGTGTCTGCCCTAACAGTGTCTCTCCAAAATAGAGAGAATTTCAGCAAGAGAGAAATATGTAGAATTAAATAAAATGTGAATAACATAAGCTTAACTAGTTTAATCATCTTGTCACCTGATGTCCAGCTACTGTTCTTCAAGCTAATTTCTTTGAAGTTTTATTCATTGGGTCCTTCCAAATGAAGTTTTTGAGAGGGAATCATCATGCAAGCTTTGGAAGATGACAATGGTCAAGATCTCTGACTTCCCTTTCAACCTGTCCTTTAATTTCTTTGTGATTTTTCCCCTTATAAGATTCTGTCTGTTTGTTTGTTTGTCTGTCTGTCTAGTTTTTGATTGATTGTCTACCATCTATATCAGGACAGCCACAGTATAGTATTTTTTTTTTTAATTTGATTTATATGCCGCCCTTCCCCGAAGACTCAGGGCGGCTTACAATGCGTTAAGCAATAGCCTTCATTCTTTTGTATATTTTATACAAAGTCAGCTTATTGCCCCCACAAACTGGGTCCTCATTTCACCTACCTTAGAAAGGATGGAAGGCTGAGTCAACCTTGAGCCTTGGAGAGATTCGAACCAGCAGAAATTGCAGGCAGCTGTGTTAATGACAGGGTGCACCAAACCACTGTACTATCAAGGCTCTTGATAGTCATACGGTGCCCTGGGATGGTCCTTAAGGCTTCCTAAGATTAGTGTCAGAGTCTTTGAAGGGAAGGGAATTTTTGGTCTCATACATAGCTGAGGTCCCATCCAAGGCATAATTCAGTGTTCAGAACAGATCAGTATATTTCCTTCAGGGCATCACCCGTTAACAAATAATCCTGGATGTATTCCTATTTATAAAATGATTAACTTAAAAGGAGAAAATATCTTGCAAGAAAACTGTCTTATAAGATATAGACAGAAAAAAGAAATGATCAAGCATGTTGTTTTTTTTGTCAGCCCTCTGAGATAGGCCAATTCAAGGAACAGAAACCACAAAGACTCCAGTATATTGTTGTACATTTAATAACAGAATCTTGAAAGCCTGAATAGATTCCCCCTGTCTTCTCTTATTTATTTATTTATTTATTTATTTATTTATTTATTTATTTATTTACTTACTTACTTACTTACTTACTTACTTACTTACTTACTTACTTATTTATTTATTTATTTATTTGTCGCATTTCTATGCCGCCCAACACCCTAGGGACTCTGGGCGGCTTACAGCAAAAAACAATGCAAACAATATCCCGTATATTTTTTTTAAAAGAAAACATTAAAAACCCATACACTCCATTCCATGGCCGGGTCTCACAAGATCGCCGTAGTGAGATCAACGGCTCCAGGCCTGCCGGAAAAGCCAGGTCTTCACTGCTTTCCGGAAGGCCAATAGTGTGGGGGCAGTCCAGACCTCAGGAGGTAATTGGTTCCAGAGAGCCGGGGCAGCCACAGAGAAGGCCCTCCCCCGCGGGCCCGCCAACCGACATTGTTTAGCTGACGGGACCCGGAGGAGATCAGCTCTGTGGGATCTTACCGGTCACTGGGAGATATGCGGTAGAAGGCAGTCTTGAAGATAGCCTGGCCCTGAGCCATGTAGGGCTTTAAAGGTAATAACCAACACCTTGAATTGCATCTGGAGACCGATAGGGAGCCAGTGGAGCTTGCGGAGAATTGGTTTAATGTGGGTGTATCTAGGTGCACCCACAATAGCTCGCACGGCTGCATTCTGGACCAACTGTAGTCTCTGAACACTTTTCAAGGGTAGCCCCATGTAGAGCACGTTGCAATAATTCTTTATGCCATAAGGAATCAAGTTGAGTCTTTTTTTCACAATCCCTCTCTTCTTGAGAGAGTCTTTGTTGTTGTTAGTTGCAAAGTTGTGTCTGACCCATCATGACCCCATGGACAACGTTCCTCCAGGCCTTCCTGTCCTCTATCATCCTCTGGAGTCCATTTAAGATCACGCCTACTGCTTCAGTAACTCCATCCAGCTACTACGTTCTCTGTCGTCCCCTTCTTCTTTTGCCCTCAAACTTTCCCAGCATTAGGCTCTTCTCCAGTGAGTCCTTCCTTCTCATTAGGTGGCCAAAGTATTTGAGTTTCATCTTCAGGAGAGAGTCTTCACCATTTTTTTTTAAATCTGCTAATGGTTCCTGCATACTTTTTGTCACATACATTTGCCAACTTTATCTCCATTCTCTAGGTACCTTGGTGTGAATAAAAAGAGGCTTGGTTTGGAAAGATCCACTGGCTTTCCTTACGATCTCATTTCCTGTGTAGAAGTTGCAGTCCTTATATCGGTTTTGAGCTCATCAAAATCATGGGTTATAAAAGAAGCATTACAGCCTTTGGAAGGCATTCATTCGATATGGACATCCAGTTTTCTGAAGTACAAAAGTTATGCTCTGCAACTTTAGCTCTTTGGTAGTGCTCTTCTAGTTTTGGAGCTGCATATATTTATTTGAGAGATGTGCTGTTTTTGGAATATCACAAATATGACAGGCAGTTGTACTGAAGCTGCCTGAATATCTCTGGGCAGCTGTCCTATGTAGTTATTTGTCCTGTGCAGCTTTGCTGATTGCCTTATCACTATATACTGAGCATTAGATTTGACGTTATCTACCAGGGACCATGAGGTAAAGCTTCAGAGCCAAGTGGCTTTTGAGCATCTGTTGGCTGAAGTGATACAACTGTTCCAATCACATAAGTTTAAAAAAAAACCCCACCACAGATCCCCTTTGCTGTTTGATTGATTTGACAGAACCCCTTTTGAATTAAACCTTTGCACTGAAAATTTTCACAGCTCACATAATGACACATTTGGAGAAAATGTGGGGAAATATGATGGCTTTGCATATTTTCCAAATAAGCGTGCTTCAGCCTTTATAATGCCAAATGTTGCATACTGATAGATGTGCACATGGCAATTATATAGTCAACCTAAAGTAATCTAGGTTTTATCTTGCATACCCAAATTAATTTCACTTGAAATTGGTCTTATAACACCGATAAAAAAAAGTTACTGCTTTAATGAACCAAACACATCCATTAGCAATGTATCTTTTATTACAAAGTATTAAATGGGTTTAAAGTATAATTAACTCCAAATTAATGTGATGCTAGCGATAACTTAAATTCTGACTCAGATTTCTTTTGATCATTTGGTTTAATCTCATCAATTTCAGCCCTGGGAAACATTATGGATTTGCTTTATACAAATATAGAGAATATTCTATACAATAGCCTCTATCTAATTTTTGCATAACCATGGGCATTTATGGAAATAAATATAATAGAATGATTATTGTAATATTAAGATATGCAAAAATAATGATGTTGCCAGCTAGGGAAAAAACAGCAATGCTACCATTTAGGGAAACCTGAGATGATAGGTACAAAGTCAATCTAACTAAATAAAACATATTATCTCTGACAGTCTTTGATGAATTATTTATTTATTTATTTATTTATTTATTTATTTATTTATTTAATTTATATTGCCACCTATTCTCCCGTGGCAACTCAAGGCCACTTACAGAATATAAAACCACATTTAAAACAATAAAAACTAACAAAAATAATCAAATAAATTAATGTAGTTCAATATAACAAAATCACCCCCCACCTCCCACCCACCCCCATCCTGACAACAGCAGATCACACGAGCCATTTAATGGGCTCCATCCCACTCTCTAGGCCCACTGGCAGAATCAGGTCTTTAGCGCCTTCTGGAAGAGTATTAGATATAAGTATTAGATCACAAATCATGACACTATTTACAAGGGAGCACCTGATATTTCTAGTAAAATGTTTCATTCCACAACTGTGAAAAAAATGCTCACTTCAAAGCATACACAGAAGAACTAGTAAACAAATAGTTACATTGGTCTCTGGTTTGCTATTAAGCTGACCTCATACTACTTGTTATCGCTGCAAAGTCTTATATAGCTTAGGAATTGGATATCTGAAAGGGTCCCTGTTCCCTTAAGTTACAGCCTCTCAACTAAGTTCTAGTCACAAGTAAACATGGAGTCATGTATTTAGGTGCAACATTTAACTGTAATTTGATATATGGCAAACTGCGTGGAGGTATTCTTGATACATATGATTGGTTGGGAAATTCCCGTTCAGATCTAATTGAGTATAAGTACCCTGTTTCCCCGAAAATAACACATCCCCTGATAATAAGCCCAATTGGGTTTTTGAGCGCATGTGCTAAAATAAGCCCCCCCTGAAAATAAGCCCTCCCAGAAACTATTTAAATGCATGCACAGCTGGTCCCCACCATTTCCTCTGGTTAGAGGGAGACAGAGTGGGAAATCAGGTAAGATGGCAAAAGGAGCCCCGTCTTGCTCCACGAAATAATAAACCTCCCTAAAAATAAGGCCAAGCGCTTATTTTGGGGTTCCAAAAATATAAGACAGGGTCTTATTTTCAGGGAAACACAGCATCATAATTAAACATACTGCCTTGTCAACAGTTTTTGATCTTAGGGCTTAGGTTTGCTTTGTTTTATTGAATGTATTTTTATTGGTTAATGACCGAACTAAAATTTCTGTCAGCAAAACCTCCTCATTTCAGCATTTGTGACTTCTAATCTGCCTCGTCATTGGCCTTTATCTTGGTTTTCAGTATGCATTCAGTAAGATATTTTATTTTAATTAATTGTAATTTCTCCATAACATTTGTTTTAAACATTGAAAGGCAGATTAAAATGGAATGGTTTGATTATAGGATCACTCAACCAGTTAATCATCGATGTGAACTGCTCATTATAACTTCCATTCATGTAAAAAAGAAAGAATTCCCATGTATTTGACTTAGAATACTACAGTACTGCTGTCTGATTCCTCATTAGTATATGCATATTTCATGAAAATTATGTATGTACAACTATACACTTCCTAAAAGGGACATGGTAGCTCAGTGGCTGAGCTTATCGATCGAAAGGTCGGCAGTTCAGTGGTTCGAATCCCTAGTGCCGTGTAATGGGATGAGCTCCTGTTACTTGTCCCAGCTTCTGCCAACCTAGAAGTTCGAAAGCACATAAAAAAATTCAAATAGAGAAATAGGGACCACCTTTGGTGGGAAGGTAACAGCGTTCCGTGTGCCTTTGGTATTTAGTCATGGCAGCCACGTGATCTTGGAGACGTCTTTGAAAAGTGCTGGCTCTTCGGCTTTGAAACGGAGATGAACACCGCCCCCTAGAGTCAGGAATGACTAGCACATAGGTGCAAGGGGAACCTTTACTTATACACGTTCTGCACCAGTTTTTAAAAATTTGTATTACATACTTCTTTTCATTCTTAGAACATAAAATTCCCTGAAGGCATAGTCTTCACTGGGCCTTTGATTTGAAGCTTTGATTGAAAAGTGATTCACTGAATCACCTCCTTGAATCAAATTTTCAGGTTAAGCCTAGAATTGGTTTGTCATGTCAAATTGTACCAGGCACCTTCAAATTGTTTCAACAGTTCAATGCATTTTTGTCCATTCGTGCATGTACCTTTATCAAACTGAATTTCCAATCTGATTCAGCAATTCAAGGAGATGATTCGGCTCCACCACTCGACTTTTCCAATAACATCGACAGTTTGAACTGACTGAATCAATGATTTAATCCATAATGACAACCTGAATCAGATCTTGCCTGATTTACACCTCTTGTATCTGCCTTGATTGCCACACTAAAGTTCCAGGCTAACTTGATAAATATTCTCTATGATTATGAAAGGCATTAACTGCTAACCAGTACATACCTAGAATATAAGCTCCAAGATTCAACTAGAGATGGTTCTTGATATGGAAGAAAGTAGGATTTAAATCTACATAATTGCAAACAAGAGTTCTAAAAACACCAAGATTATGAATAAGGGTTTCATTTTGCTGGGGAGGAAAAATGAGAGAGGACTTGAAAAGGACAGTAAATTGTTATTGTTGTCTTGTAAATTCTGATTCAGAACTTCACCATTAAAACTGCGGAGGATAAATTACTTGCTGGATTATTAAAGAAACTTAAACCAACTGTGTGTTGATAGATAGATAGATAGATAGATAGATAGATAGATAGATAGATAGAGTGAGTTGTGGTCCGCCAGCAGCCTGAGGAACTGGCAGTGGAGTCAGACAGTGAGGAAGCTGAGGAAGAACATGGGCCAGTCTTGGAAGCTGGGGAAGGCCCGGATAAGGGCTCTGCATCAGAGGCAGAGATGAGGCCAGGGCCATCTGGGAGTGATGTGCGGACTCCGGAGCCTCCAGAGGCTGACAGCAGAGGAGGAACAGGAAGAGCCTGTTCCTAGTGCACGCATGAGAAGAGCTGCCAGAAGGCAAGAGCAGCTAAAGCAAAAAGGATGACCTGGGAGTAAGGCCAAAACATGATTGGCCCCTCCCATAAGGCTTAAAAGACCAGCAATGGCTCTTGGGCTCTTTGTCGGAAAACAACGTTAGATTTGTTTCTTGTCTTGCTGCATTTATTTCTTGTCGGCATCTTCTGCTCCTGAACTTTTGCTAAGAAAAGCCTTTGGCAGGTTGCCTAATTAGACCAAGGTTGGTGATAAGGCTGAATAATTGTGTTATGAAGAATTTGTTTTGAATTAGTTTGGACTACGCTGAGAATGAGTTAAAGTCTGTTTGTTTTGAACTGATTGTGTCTGATAATACCTACTTGGGCCTGGGTCACAACAGATGGATGGATGGATGGATGGATGGATGGATGGACGGACGGACAGACAGACAGACAGACAGATAGAGAATTGGTTATTTACTTACTCAAATCTATACAGAACTATTATTCCTTAAAAATAACTTGAAATCCTTCATTTAACTTGGAGAAATGAGGGGAGGAGTAGCATAAGAGACCAAAACCATTTAAAAAGTCCATGTAAATAACAGACATGACATCTGTGGAAGCTTTTATATTTAAACATTTTGTGTGTGTGTGTTTTTTTTTTCTTCATACTGATTGAGAAAGAATTCTGAAAGTTTATCTTCACTGAAAAATTCCAAGAGGAAAATTCAATTGATAAGAAAAATTCATATTTGCTACTGGAAAGCCCTGATTCCTAATTAAATGAATTTTTATGGGCCTCATTTGAATGTTAACACCAATCCCAATACTTGTTGAATTCTGTACCAGTGCCATCTTTTCCTACAGAGGGGGGAAAAATATATTAAAAAAAAATTGTTGGGAGTTATTTGAGCCTTTCAAGGTAGAAATTACATTCCCATACCCATTCCCTTCCGCATGTACAATTTTATATCCAGGGTTCCCTTTACCAGAATGACTTAACCTTCTGCTCTACGGCATGTGTGACTTATACGGTGCAATGAATTAAAAGTTACAGCTTTTATGTTCTGTGGGTGTAGGAAAAAAAAGTATAACTGCACACATTAGCATTTAATTTTCTTCAACTGCCTGTCAGAGGAACATCCCGTAGGAAAGGATTGTATTTAATTTGTATGTGAAAGTTGGAAGGCGTTCTGCTTTTGCATTGCTATATTGCACAGCTAGTTTTCAATTAAAAGTCTCCCCTATGGTATGCTTTACCTGCAGAACGCTAATAGAAAAGGGATTGGCTAAAGAATTAGACATGTGTGCCAGCTTTGTTGCTGTATCTTTAGGAAAGTAGTCAACTGTCGTTCATGTCGATTGCCCAACAGGAAAATATATTTTCCATCCATAGCTTTTCCACTTGAATTAGTTCGGCTGAATTAGCTAAAACTGACATGCATTTTTTTATATAATCTCCTTTTAGCGATAGCATGATTTTCTTTCAGTTGTGTTTTATCAAAAATACCTTTAAGCAGAAAGAAAAATAATAATAACTGAGCAATTTATTTGAGTTCATTTGTATGGACCATATATGTGAACATGTGTATGAATATACAGAAAACTACTGTTAATCAGGGGTTGTTGCGTTTTTTTGGGGGGGGGGTTTGGGGGGGAATAGTGAGAAGGAAAAAGAGATGAATGCCTAATATAGAAGAATGTTAGTTGTTACATTTATAGTGAATGGACACTGAAATTGGAGATTTGACTCTGGTCTGAATGTGATGCTTTCCAGATAGCTTGGGATACATTCAGGGGTGAAATCTAACAGGTTCTGACAGGTTCTGGAGAACCGGTAGCAGAAATTTTGAGCAGTTCTGAGAACCGGTAGCGGAAAGTTTGAGTAGTTCGGAGAACTGGCAAATACCACCTCTGGCTGGTCCCAGAGTGGGGTGGGAATGGGGATTTTGCAGTATCCTTCCCTTGGAGTGGGGTGGGAATGGAGATTTTGCAATATCCTTTCCCAGGAGTGGGGAGGGAATGGGGATTTTGCAGTATCCTTCCCCTGGGGTGGGGTGGGAATGGAGATTTTGCAGTATCCTTCCCCTGGAGTGGGGTGGGAATGGAGATTTTGCAGTATCCTTCTCCTGCCATGCTCACCAAGCCACACCATGCCCACCAAGCCACACCCACAGAATTGGTAGTAAAAAAAATTGGATATCACCACTGGATACATTGGCTCAATTTTCTGGGAGTTGCAGTTAGAATACATCTGAATCAGGATGGGTTCTACCTACCTTTACGAGCGGTTCGCATCAGGGTCAGTGGACGGAGCCTCCTGCCGGTTTTACTACCAGTTCTATAGAACGGTGTGAATCGGGGGCAACTGACCACTGATCTGAATGACATCAGAAATAATGGCCTCAGTAAGTGAATGCAATGGCAAAAAAGAAGTACTATAGTCATTATCTCTTGCTTGTTATATAATTATTTTCAGTTTTTTTTGAAAAATCCATACTTCATAAATTTTCTGATTTCTCCTAAGGGAAAAATGTCTGAAGTTCCCAAACTTTGAAGAATAAGTTATATTGCAATCAATCAGTAAGCCTGTTTGTAGAAAACATGCCCATCTATTATTTAAAGCACTTTAATATTCTCAATCATTTGCCTTCTACTTTGGCAGTTTCCCGGTCAAAACATACTCAAGAAAAAAAACGAACAGATCCTCAAATACAGGTAGTCCTCGACTTACGACTATAATTAGGACTGGAAAGCTAATTGTAAATCATTGTAATCTTAAATCAAGTAGCTCACATGATCAGACATGGGTTTTTTTATACATATTTTCATGGCAATCATTAAGTGAATTATTATGGTTGTCAAGCAAATGCTACATGGAAAATTAAACATTCTTCTGAATTGGTGTTTTTTCAAGCAACCAGCAAAAAATTCTAAAAATTTTTTCCACTCTTTCTGCTCTTTCCGCGGTGGCCTGAAGACATGGCTTTTTCAGCAAATCTCCTGATCTGCTGGGAGTTTTTAGTTTTAACTGTTGAGGATTTTAATTGGATTATTTTAGCATTAATTTATTGTTTTGTTGTTTTATTGTTGTGAGCCGCCCTGAGTCCTTCGGGAGAAGGGCGGCATATAAATATGAATAAAATAAATAAATAAAAAATAAAAATAAAAATTGTGGTCATGTGACTAGGCACCTGAAATACTGTCACATGACCAGCCCCCCCCCCCCCAATTTTTTTATGATGACCAGAAATGCTTCCTTGGCCATAAAGCACCTGTCCTGAATCCAAGGCTGTTGTACCTCCCAGAACATTGATAAAATGATTGTTCGTACTGTAAGTCCACGTCTACCTGTAGTTCATTTTTATTGCCAACTCTTAGACTCCAGGACACCTGGTGACAGCAATGATATGGCCATTTGTCCAGGATGCTGTAGGACTCCTGCTTTGAGCAGGTTGTTGGACTAGAAGACATCCAACTTCTAGTCTTATGATTCTGTGAGTCTATGATTCTAAGCTAAAGTGGTTTTTTTCTGTCTTAAAAGTATTACCGTGTTTCCCCGAAAATAAGATCCTGCCTTGAACCCTGTAATAAGTGCTTGGCCTTATTGCCATGCGCTCAAAAGCCCGATTGGGCTTATTATCAGGGGAAGTCTTATTTGGAGGGAGACAGGGTAGGGAGACATTATTTTTAAGGTGTGCCCCAGTCTTTTTCTCATAATTTTGGAACTTTGGGTTCCTGCGTTCATTTTGGCAACCTAGCAAAATTTTATTTCCTAGTTTTAATATAAAGACCTGGAAAGGCTATATCAAAAAGACCTTAGGGGGCAAAAATATTGAGAAATAGTAGAGTCATTATGTCAAATTTTCCAGACATCATGACTGCAAATGTATTGTAGTTCATGATCGGTGTTTATAAAAAAATTTGACCCAGTTACTTGTGGAAGTGGAAGTGTGTGACTGGGTGGGCGTGGCCATTGTTTTTTTTTTACTTTTAAAACCATTTTTTTCTACAACCTCTTCAGCAAAAGATACTTTCAGGTCTGCTGGGCCTGGTGGCTCAGCAGACTGATAGCATTGTGATTAACACCAGCTGTCTGCAATTACTGTAAGTTTGAATCTCAGCAGGTTCAAGGTTGACTCAGCCTTCCATCGTTTCTAAGGTAGGTAAAATGAGGACCCAAATTGTGGGAGCAATAAGCTGACTTTGTATAAATATACAAAAGTATGAAGACTATTGCTTAACGCATTATAAGCCGCCCTGAGTCTCCGGAGAAGGGTGGCATATAAATCAAATAAAAAAAAGAAAGTCTCTGACAATCCCAGCTGAATTGCCTGATTGGCAGAGGCTTTTTTTCTTTTAAATGCCTCTGACGATCCAAGCTGAGTTGCCTGATCAGCAGAGGCTTTTTTTCTTTTAAATGCCTCTGACAATCCCAGCTGAGCCGCGCGATCAGAGGCTTTTTTTAAATTATTTTTAAAAGCATTTTTTTGGGCTGAAGAGGTTGTAGAAAAAATGCTTTTAAAAGTAAACAAAAAAAAAAGCCTCTGCTGATTGTGCAGCTCACCTGGGCATGGGGGGGGCAGGGATTTTTGCTACTGGTTCTCCGAACCACCCGCCTCCATTGCTACCATAATATGGGTAAAGCCAGGGGTGAAATGCTCCCGGTTCGGCGATCTGGTCCGAACTGGGAGCATTTCACCCCTGGCTTTACCCATATTGAGCATTTGACTATTGTCAAAAAAAGTGATTCTGCTTTTCGGGAAGGCAGATTGTAGCTTGGATTCTGAAGGCTAGCTAATGAACCAGCTTTGTTCTGATAGACAGTCAGGTTTGGACTGTATGATTTTGTAATAAATTGTAAAAAGGTATTTTGCTATCAAAGAAAAATAGTGACTTTTTCTGTGATCTTGGCACTTTTTCATTTTAACTGGAATGGAGGTTTAAAGCTCATCTTATGCTAGATTCATGATCTATAATAAACCAGCCTTAAAAATATAGTTGCCCTCTTGTTGTGAAGCAATATTGAAAAAAAAGTCAATGCCCTTCTTTTGGGATCCCTACCTCATTTGGAAACCCTCATTTATTTATTTATATGCCACTGATTTTGCAACAACAATCATGGACAAGTAATGTGAATTTTAAACAAAACCAACAGGATAAAAAAAACATGTTATGTGTACCAAGGACAACGCCAATTATCAATAAATTAATACGAGCCTCACAGATTCCACTCACTTCCTGCCAGTGGTGAAATCCAATTTTTTTTACTACTGGTTCTGTTTTTTACTACATGGCTTGGTGGGCATGGTGTGGTGTGGCTTGGTGGGCGTGGCTTGGTGGGCGTGGTAGGGGAAGGATACTGCAAAATCTGCATTCCCACCCCACTTTGGTCCAGCCGGATGTGGTATTTGCCAGTTCTCTGAACTGCTCAAAATTTCCACTACTGATTCTCCGAACTGCTCAAAATTTCTGCTACCAGTTCTCCAGAACCTGTCAGAACCTGCTGGATTTTATTGTGAAATAGGTAGCTTCTCCCTAAGGCAAAAATATTCAAGAATTTTACACATTCATATGATAAATAGGAAGTTAAATACATGGGTGTTTTATGCGACCACTGTTTGGTGAGCTTCTCTACTGTAAAGGAACCAAAGTCTTCTAGTAATGATTCAACCTTTTATGTTTATAAGAGAAACTGAAGTACATAAATAATAGTGGTAGATGAACTGGATACATGAGGTATCTGCTTACTGTATCATTTGGTTAATAAAAAATATAATGAGATCTGTATGTTATGGAAAAATGGTAAGCAATAGTCACTAATGAGGTCTGTTGTTACCTAATGAAATGCAATAGCATTAAAATGATTTCACAGCATTTTCTTTTAATTTCCTTCCCATTTACTAAAAGAACTCAATTTTCTTACAAGTGTGAGCATTTAAGTGCAATTATTCCATGGATCAGTGCAATGGTTTGTCATTTAGAAACTGGGACTAATGGATGAATACTGAGTAAAAAGAAAGAAAAATAACATTACATTTAATTTTCTACTATCTCCCTTTCTTTCGGGCCACTAATATAACCTTCTTACAATGCAGATTTACATTATCTAATCTCCCACAGTAAACTCCCACTGATTTAGTTGTATGCAGTGGTGGGTTCCTCCCGGTTCGGCCCAGTTCCGCCAAGCCGGTAGCAGTGATGATATGACATCACCAAACTGGTTCTGCCCTCCCGCCCCTCTGCCCCCACCCCCCGCCCCCCTGCACTATTCTTACCTTTTATTTGGCCCCACCCCCAATCTATTGCTGCCCCCTGAGTCCCAGCTGATCGGCTAGAGAGAAAAAAACTGTTTAAACTCTTGCCGTGGGGCTTCAAAGAGCCACCTTACAGCTGATCAGTGTTAAAAGAAAATAAATAAGTAGACCAGTGCCTGCAAAAATAAATGGGTAGACCAGTGCCTGCAAAAATAAATGAATAGACCGGTCCCTGCAAAAATAAATGGGTAGACCAGTGCCTTGAAAAATAAATGAGTAGACTGGTGCCTGCAAAAATAAATGGGTAGACCAGTGCCTGCAAAAATAAATGAATAGACCGGTCCCTGCAAAAATAAATGGGTAGACCAGTGCCTTGAAAAATAAATGAGTAGACTGGTGCCTCCAAAAACAAATGAGTAGACCGGTACAGCTCTGCAAGCAGTTAAAAGCCTGGTAGACCAGTACCTCTGCTAAATCCTAAAGAATTGTCACATGACCATCAAGCCACACCCACAAAATAAACCACGCCCACAGAACCGGTAGTAAAAATGTTTAGAACCCACCCCTGGTTGTAGCATACAAGTGGGTAAAGAGCTTTACCTTCTTCCCCAGATACTACTGTCACAAACAAAATATCAGAAGACTCCAAACTTTGTTAAAGAAGTGAAGAAGGTGTTATTTCTGTTAGGTGGTTTGTATCATTGTTAAATAACATCTACCAATAGCATCTGATGCAAATTTGTGTGCTGTAAATCAAACCACTGACTTCTAATCCCTTTTTATTTGTAGACAAATGACTGTAGGTTCCATAATAGCTCAGTAGGTTTTGTTAGGAAATAAAATTGAAGGGTAACTACAGACGACTTTTTGCTTGGAAGAAAACGGACAAAAGAAAATTGGGCTGGCGAAAAGCCATTTCTCCATTTTGGCTTTTGTAAATGAGCATTTGAGACTCTTTCCTAATGACATCCATTTAGTGGGAATGCTCATGATGTGCTTCAAAACCTCAAATATGCTCATCAGGGCTAGAGTTATTCATCTACTGCTATATTATTGCCAGAAATTGACCATTCTAAAGAAAAATGGGATATGCATGGCTGATATATAAGGTAAGTCCAAATATTTCATCAAGGGCAAAGGTATATTTTGCCCTGTCCTGAGAAGGCAAGGAAATATTGTTGTTGTTTTTTTGTTTTTTTGCCAACATTTTGCTCATGGATTTTAAAAATAAAATTGACAAATATTCACATTTTCTTTAGGTTGGCTTTTAAAAAGGACAATTAAAGCTTGCCTTCTGGAGTTTAAATAAATAGAAAAGGAGGGAGGGAGGAAGGCAGGCCAGAGAATAAATTCCTTGAAGACAATTTTGACAAATATACAAATCTTAAAATTAAATTAAATTCAATTAATTTCTTTCCATGCTTTTCTGAAATATTTTAATAATTCTACTTCCACTTTACTATTCTTCCAGTGTTCCCTGTGTTTATAGTTTTATAGCCATCAATTTGACATATTAATGTGGTTCTTGCCGCTTGATAGTTTTCTGGCTCACTCATTCATTTGGTTTAGACTGGAATTCTCAACAATAAGAAATGGATTTGTAATTTAAAAAAAAAAATGTTGCAAAAAGGTAGCTATAGATAAACTGTAACTTAATGCAATAGATTCATAGATGTAGTTTAATACATCAGACGTATTATTGGGGATCGTACAGTAAAGACTGTTGTTTAATAATGACAATTGGAAACACAATGTTTATAATTTTCCTGAAGGCATGTTCCACTTCAGCTAAAACAAATTAGGTCACATTATTTGTTTTATTGCATTAGCTTAATAGGAATCCACACTGGTTTAGTTTAGCAAATAATAACATTATTTCTTTAACAGTTAACAAAAAAAAAAAAAAGAAAAGAATGCCAAAAACACCAGGGTGCTTTTATCCCATAGACAGAATTAAAGAGAATTGCTCTTTTAAGTTGTGCCAATGTGCAAATGCTTGTTTGATTGCCAAGGCCCTGCCTACTCAGCCACCTCTTGAGTATACCTCCAGATTGGTTAATCCACAACTTGGCATGAGATTCAGCCCAGCTCTATAAATTATCAGTGAACTAGAGAGTGTCATCCTGAGTCATTCTTCATGATATCTTTCATCTTCTGCATCTCCACTGGTGATGTCCACCAGGATGAGTGAGCTTCATTCAGTGATCTCTACCAGGGGTGATAGGATACTATCTTGGAGTAGACATTGATAGAGGAAAACCTTCTTAGTCTATGGAGACAAAAAAATTAAGTGTCTGGTAACACTGACTAAAACAGGGTTTTTTTCCCCATCAGCTGCAGATCACTTTATTAGATGTAAAGAGTTGGTAAACTGATGCAGGATTTAAATTGGAATGCGGGAGGCTATGAAGAGAAGACAAGTTGGTTATGGAGATTACATGTAAGTAACTTCATGAATTACAAATATTGGGGTTAGAACCAGGGGTGGGTTCTACTTACCTTTACCACCGGTTTGCAACAGGCTCACATGCGTGCCTTTCTTTTGCGCATGTGCAGATTGCTGATGATGACATCCAGGGTGGTGAGCGGGGCCTCCCACCAGTTTTACAACTGGTTCTTGTGAACCGGTCTGAACCAGAGGCAACCCACCATTGGTTAGAACCCATTGTTTTTTCTGAGACCTTTTCATAAAAAAATGAATTCAGCAATATCTCACTCATTGATGCAAGACTTCCAAAAGATGTCACTTTGAAGTTTACCATAGAGTATTCTGGGAGGTTAAAATATTACTTTGTCCTTGTTTTGAGTTCTGATGCCAGACTTGTGTCCATTAATTGTTTAGCATAAACTTTGTTCTACCCTGTTTCCCCCAAAATAAGACATCCCCTGATAATAAGCCCAATCGAGCTCTTGAGTGTATGGCAATAAGGCCAAGTGCTTATTTCAGAGTTAAATATATATATATATATATATATATATATATATATATATATATATATATATATATATATATATATATATATATATAAGACAGGGAAACATGGTACTTGCCAAATATTTGTCTATATGTCCTATATTCAATAGATCCAAAGGAGCTTTGTTAGCAGATTATAATATATTATATCAGATTAGAAGAACAGTATGTGAGGGGATCTCTAGCCTTGTGTATGTGTTTTTTAGGCCTGTGATATTGGTGTAGTAGACATTCAAGTTCATTTCAGGGTGCTCCATGTTAGCATTATTGTTATGTTTTTTCTTGTTGCTTGTGAGAATCTACTTGTGTGGTTGTCTTTGTACAAGTATGGGCCTGAGAAAGTTCAGTGTTGTTCAGTATGAGCTGTAGATATTAATGAGTCGTTTGAGCTTTGAGCTGTAGGTAACAACTAGTGATATTCTGTTGTTTTGTTTCTGTGGTTGCCTTTTAATAGGTTCTCCATAGGAATTGATTTGGCTCTATTGATTTGTCTATTTTGACAAGGTGGGTTGTTCAGTTTCTCTGGTTTAATTGAGCACCTCTATCAAGTAGGTCAGCACAATGCAGTTGCAACACAAAGTCTGGCTATAGAAGATGGATTTAGTGATGTGTGTTCTGGGTAGAAGCTGGAAGAATGTAGACATGCAAGGCAATCTGTAGGTTTTCTATGTAATAGGTTATTTAAGTGTCTATTATACAGATTTGGGATAGAGCACATATAAGTGTCATTGGTCCACTGAATTCATTGTACTCATAGTCCATAAATACCTTGAGTATCGTAGGTTTGCACATTCAGTGGTGGATCTGATTATTTCTACTTGAATATACTTAGTTCTCTGGAGAAATCTCTAATGCTGGAAAAAAATGGAAAGTATAGAACAGGGGTGTCAAACTCAAGACCCGGGGGCCAAATCCAGCCCCGAGGGCTTAGATGTGGCCCACAGGCCCTCCTTGAAACAGTGAATGAGCAGGCCTGTGGTGCTTCTGCCAGGGAAAATGGAACTCAGGAGGGTCGCACGTGGCCTACCGAGCTCCGTTTTTCCCTGGCAGAGGGTTGCAGGAGGCTGTCATAGCTGGAAACGGAGCTCGGGAGCCCGTTTTCGCTGGCAGAGCACTCGGGCCACCAAAGGCGAGTGGCATGAAGCTGGCCACTCCCACCCTGGCCACACCCACCCCAGCCTCCCTGAGGTCAAATACAACCCTGATGCGGCCCTCAATGAAATCAAGTTTGACACCCCTGTAATAGAAGAAGAGGCCAACCAGCAGCAAGGATTAATTACAGCACGAACTTCCAACTGTACAATGTTGGAAGATCTGAGGGACCATGTTTGGGAAACATTGTTCTGAAGAATAGACATGTGGTCATGGAGTTTGACATGATGCCAAATAGTCAATCACTTGCACATCCAGAATATTTAGGAAGAGTAGAGGTTCAGCTTAATTATAAAACCAGACTAGATTTCATTTGGATTTCAAGGCTATTTATCATGGTCCATCCTTCATTAGCCACAATTATTGTTTCATTTTATTGAATAATCTTCCAAATTTAGATTGGTCCAAAAAGTACAGGAAAGTGATCCCTGGGCCTATATTATACAATAGCAGTATTATTTCTTTGTGTTCCCTCCAATGACTCATATGGAGTTTTGTGAATTGCTGTCTCTGAATCAAGTGGTGGATAAGCAGGGAAGTTTGTGCATTTTAGACTGTGGAAGATATTAAAGTTAAGAGCAACCATATAGCTATGCTTTTAATTCTTGCAATGCTTAAATAATCTTGGTAAATTCAAGTTCTACATAGGAACTCCAAAGTTCTGTATTTTAAATTCTACTCTTAAAAAGGCAGCCAGTCCTTAATGGTTAAGTTTCTATTTGGCTAAGTTTCTGTTTCTGTACCCAGGGATTTATAGAAATTAGCTAATCTGTAGAGCAGAAATGCAGGAAATGTAAACATGACGACCATATCCAATGGATGAGATTAAGACTGTGAGAAAAGGAAGTGAAAGACCTCACTCCAGATAGGACAGTGACCTAAAAAAAGCATGCAAAAATTAAACCATGGTAATAGGATAATAATTCTATATCAACTTTCCTGCCTTCTCAAAGACTGTCAATTTTCTTAGTTCACATCTCTAGGGACTTTCTGCCTAGTTTACTCCTGTCCTGAAGGAGGCTAACAGGCAAGGGACATTTATATCCAAACTTACCTATCAACAAATGGAGCTTTATCTTCATAAGCAGCTTGAAAGTTAAGAAGGTAACCTAGGCCTACTGCATTTTTCAAAATAACTTCTCAACCAAAACATTGATCTTTTTCATTCTACCTAAGTTCTATTTCTATTTCTTTTCTTCCTTAAATGTGTTTATGTTCCATATCAACTTTGGTGATGACTTGATTTCTAAGCCCATCTCATCATCATCTTGTTAAGTAAAAATTCCATTTCATTTCAGTACAGTTCATAATGTGAGGCATTGGTGCTCATTTTTGAATGGTGGCATTTTTAAAAATTCGAGCAGACTTTATAAAATAATGACTTATTCACACTTTTTGATTACTTGTCAGCTGATAATGTGGGCAAGACTGAAATTATTATCCAGGATGACAATATGACAACCGTAAAGGCGCTCTATGGTATTTGGGGGTAAAATATTTTCGAGCTTGAGAATGTATCCTAGAACAGTTCAGTATTATTCAGTATAACAATAGTCATAATCATCTTTTAACGACCCCATAATCCCTTGCTGGGTGGAATCTGGGCAACTGAATGGAGTTAGGAGAATGTTTAATGGCTGGATGCCTTTCCTGTCACCAATGCAGAGTTTTGTTCAGCAGATATATTCTCATTGTGCCCAGAGAGAGAAATGTCCGTCTCTATTTAGGATTGAACTCACAGCCTCCTGATTGTGAGGGGAATTCAGCATAACAATAGTGAAAAAAATATATATATTACCCAAATACAGATATTTTACCAATTGTCTGTATTTGGTAAAGAGTTTTAGAACATTAATGTGTCCATTATTGCTCAATTTTGATAAGATGCTTAAGAATGTACTTTATGTCCCCGTTCAACCACTGTTACAAGAAGTTGTAGGTTTAAATTTTGGCCTTGTGCATCATAAAATAATCCAGTAATGCAAGAATAAATGTACCTTTGGTTTTTATTGCAAAAAGAAATCCCCTGCCTATAGAGTTTCTTCTTGTAATCATTCTGACAGATTGATGTTCATTTTGAAACTGTCACTTTTTTATTGGGCTGGACTTTACAGAAGAATGGCTAACAATATTCAATTTACTTGACACATATCCAGACACTGCTGTTACTGTTAATATTATTCACATCCTTTTATTATCATCTAAGCACATAATACCAATATCATTTACAATTCTGCTATAAAGAGGGAGAATGTGCAGAAAATGCCAAAATTAAGACCTAGGAAGATCTATGGAAGCTGGAAAAAGCCCAGAATCTTGAAGAAAGAATGCAGATGAATAATGCTTCAACAGTTATATCATATATCTAAAAATGAAGAGCAAATAGTAAACAAACTTACAGAACAATGTAACCTATTGTTTATGGTGAGATAATATTGCTACTCTATATTAGGCCTAGCTGAAAAACCGAGGGCCCACGGACATACCAACAACAATAAATTAATATGGAAGACTGAATTTGAAATAGAACTATGCAGAAATGATGGTTATGTTATTGCTAAAAGGTATAAACTTTTACTGAAATATGAAATGGAAGAAGAGAAAGAGTGTATGGTAACATGGGCTAAAAACTTTGGATGCAATATACACATGGATCAGTAGGAGAACATGTGACTGAAAGATCTGAAATCACGAAAATACCTTGGGATTTAACCTATCAGTACCATGTTATAGAAATCTTCTGGTTTTACACAATGGCAATGTACACCCTTCTGTAGCTGTTGACTATGCTACACACATGAAAGAAACATATGAAAACATGTAACTGTTGTTGAAGCACATCCATACACCAAGTACAGCTGGAACATCTGTCATGATCTAAATGTAGTACCTCTGCTGCTTGGAATGGAGTTTGGATATACCAAATACTGTTGTTACCGATGTGAATGGGACACCTGTACAAGAGTGTTGCATTACATTAAAAAGAATTGGCCATTCCAAAAGAATTTTGTTTAGGGACAGAAAAACATGGCATGTCAACCACTTGTAGACCCAACAAAGATATTTTTGCATCTGCTTCACATAAAACTTGACTAATGAAAAAAAATGAACAAGGCAGGTGAAGGTTTTCATTATTTGAGGCAGATGTTTCCAAGAATCACTGATGCCATTTTTGTTGGTCCACAGATCAGATATGTCATGAATGACAAGCACTTCAAAGATCTGTTAGTGGAGCCAGGGCAAGTTGCTTAGAAAGCATTCAAGGATGTTGTTGAGAACATATACAACATGACAGACTGTACCAACTACATGCATCTGGGTGACAAACGTCTTACAACATACAAGACCATGAAATGCAACATGTCACTGCAACATTTTCTCTATTTAAACTTGGATTTCTTACCTGAAAATCTAAGTGTTTCCAGCGATGAGCATAGTGAAAAGTTTCACTAGGACATTGCCACAATGGAAAAATGATATTAGGGCAACTGGAATCCATTAATGCTGGCTGAATATTGTTGGACAAAGCAAAAAGATAAGGTGCACTGACTACTAAGTTCAAACAAAAATCAGCAGCAAACCACTTTTAGCCCTGTTGAACTAATGCAGCATGTCGAGAACATTATGTGACTAAATGCATTACAGCCATTAAAAATTAATCGCATAGTTCTCAAGATTCCACATAATATAGTCATTCTTAAATTGTATTTGTGTTCAGTTTTAAGGGATCTATCACAATCACCAAAATGTTTTGAGAAAGCATTGGATGTTATTGACACATTTGCTTCTTAGATGTAAATTGTAGATTAAATAGCATTGCTGAAGAAATTTAATTTAATGCCATGCCTATATGGATGAGTGAACTCACTTTTGCTTCAACTTCTCTTTTTCTCGGATTGTTTCCATATCCGTTTAGAAATTAGGAAAACATCAGAAAATGTTCACATATAATATAAATACAGCTTACACATTTTGCTGTGCAGTTTTCTCCTTGCGAACCTCTTATCCCTTTTCTCCTTTTCATGACTTGCTCGCCTTCATTTTATGCACATTGATATATGTATTTTTGTATCCTTTTCCTTCAAAAGAACCTGCTGTGTGCAGGTTTTTTTTTCTAATTATGAGTAACAAAATATAAATCACACATGCATTCCAATTTTTTATAGGTTAAGGGGTAGTTAATTCACATAAACATTGAGACAGAATTACTTTTCTGAAATTCCCCAGACTCCAGACAGAAGAGGGTCCTTCTCACTCCTTAAAGATAAAGATTCCCCTTGCACATATGTGCTAGTCGTTCCCGACTCTAGGGGGCGGTGCTCATCTCCGTTTCAAAGCTGAAGAGCCAGCACTGTCCGAAGACGTCTCCATGGTCATGTGGCTGGCATGTCTAAACACCAAAGGTGCACAGAGAGCTGTTACTTTCCCACCAAAGGTGGTCCCTATTTCTCTACTTGCATTTTTTACGTGCTTTCGAACTGCTAGGTTGGCAGAAGCTGGGACAAGTAATGGGAGCTCACCCCTATTATGCAGCACTAGGGATTCGAACTTCTGAACTGCTGACTTTTCGATTGACAAGCTCAGCATCGTCTGGATGAATATATTATTGACAGAACCCTTGCATGTCTTTGTGCCTTTTATTGATCCTGAATCAGGTTCTCACTCCTCCCATTAATGCATATGAAAATAACCTCAACCAATTGGTATTAATTTGAGGGGTCCTTGTACTTGTTTGTTTTCTTGCAGATAGTTCATTTCGCAAACTAGGTAACATCATCAGTGCTAGCAAGGAGTGCTGTTTGCTGTCAGTTTATATTCTGGTGACTTGCTTGTCTGTGTGGGTGGGAATGGTCTTACTGATTCTTTGGTTGAGCCATTTACTGATGGCTCTTAAGTTGTTTTGGTTTCCTAAGCAAACCAAAAGACCCAGCAACCCCAGAAGAAAAGAACAGGAGTCATCTACAACATACAATCTAAGAACTGCAACAACCGCTGTGTAGGACAAACAGGCAGAAGATGGGCAGAACGCATCCATGAACACCAAACACCTATGTAGGACAAACAGGCACTCAGAACCCATGATGAAAATTCTTTAATTCCACCACATATAGACAGATTTAACCATAGTTTCAATTGGGAAAATGTGACAATCCTAGACCAGGCCAAATCCAAAAAGTGCTGGGAAATTTCTAGAAGCCTGGCACTATGACAAATCAGCCATCAATAGACACATAGACATTAACAACATCTATAGCAGTGATAGTTAAGTTTTTTGGCACCGGGCACCAAGCTGGAGCACCAGAACCTGGAAGAGAGCAGCTGGCCGGTGTACATGCGTGCAGCGGCCAGCTACTTTTCCGGGTTCTGTCGTGCACATGAGCGCTGGCCAGCTGCTCTCTTCTGGGTTCCAGCGAATGCATGCACATTGGCTGGTCTTTGCACGAAGAGCAGCTGGCTGGTGCGCATGCGTGCGTTGGAACACGGAAGAGAGCAGCTGGCCGGCACGCATGTGAGTGACGGAACCCCAGAAGAGCAGTTGGCAATACCGCGCGTGCTCACAGACAGGTTCTGTGTGCCACTTCTGGCATGCGTGCCACAGATTCGCCATCATGGATCTATAGACCATGCAAAAGAGACAATCAATCAGAACAAAAAGACTCCAGCACCTCTCCACCAGTAATGAGCACTCAGGTCAGCTATAGATTAACTCCAAGGTTAACTACAGACCAACAATCAAGTAAATAATACTCTAATCAAGGAACTGACAAAGACCCATCAGTAAGTAGTCCTTGATTTACAACCACAACTGAGCCCAAATTTTTTATGGCTAAGCGAGACAGTTATTAAGTGAATTTTGCTCCATTTTATGATGTTTCTTGCCACAGTTGTTTGATGAACTGTTGCAGTTGTTAATAATAGTAGCAATAGCACTTAGATCTATATACCACTTCACAGTGCTTTACAGCCCTCTCTAAGTGATTTAAAGAGTCAGCATATTGCCCCCAACGATTTGGGTCCTCATTTTACTGATATCAGAAGGATGGAAGGCTGAGACGGTGAGAATCAAACTGCCGAACTGCAGGCAGCCAGAAGTCAGCAGAATTAGCCTGCAGTATGCATTCTAACTACTGCACCACCACAACTGATGTTTAAGTTAGTAACATGCTTGTTAGGTGAATCTGGCTTCCCATTGACTTTGTCAGAAGATCGCAGAAGGTGATCACATAAGGTGTGAAGGTTATAATGCAACCATTATAAACACATGCCAGTTGCTAAGCAGCCAAATTTTGATCATGTGACCATGGGATGCTGCAACAGTCATAAGTGTGAAAAATAGTCATAAGCTACTTTCTTTAGTGCTGTTGTCATTCTGAACACTCACTAAACAATTGCATGGGAAAATAGTTCTGCATAGCCCTGTAATGCTGACAACAAAATTGGGAAGAAATTTTACCTGATGCACTATAATGAAAGGTAGCTAAACAAGATCATATCGCCATATCCAGTAATTGGATGAAATTGAACCCTTGAGAGGTAAAATAATCCCCTATTAAATTATAGAAAATCTTATTTCTCATGGAAGTAGAATTTGTCCTGGATAGCTAAATATGATATTTTCCGAGGTATCTCAAAGCGAAGCAAAACAAGACAAAACAAAAAATAGCAATCTAGTTAGACCTTGAGATATATAACAACAACAAAAGCCCTACGCTGGGTGAGACTCTTAATAGAAGCAACCCAATGTTTTAAGAACTGATCACTATCTCTTAAAATAAGACCAAACTCTTCATTCCATACTATAGGCGGACATTTATTAGGTAAAGGTTTTCCTGTCCAGTCGTGTCTGACTTGAGAGCATGGGGCTTATCTCCATTTTTTGGCTGAGTGGGCCAGCATTGTCTGAAGACATTTTCTGTGGTCAAGTGGCCATCATGGCTGGCCGTCAAAGGCACACAGAATGCGGTTGCCTTCCCACTGAAGTGGTACCTATTAATCTACTTGCATTTGCATGCTTCAGAACTGTTACATGGGTAGGATCTGGGGCAAGGAACACGAGCTTACCGCATTTGCGTGGCCCTTAGGTCCCTAACCTGGTCTATCAGCTTTCCAGCTGACAAGCTTAGCATCTTTAACTGCTGAGCCATCATGCCCTAGTGGACATTATCAAAATATCTTTAATCAATGAAATACTGAGGAAAACTATCAATTTTGCTCAAAATCACAGATTTTTGTCACCAACAAATGGCCACCTCATTTTTTTTAAAATCAAGATTAAGGTAAGAATTTACAAACCTATACACATATCAAGAATTCTCTACTAATAAAGCTAACAGTAGGTTTTGATTCTCTGGATCAGGGAAACTATTCTATGTCTGCCAGTTTTTGGACTACATGTTTTAGAAGCTACAAAACATTATTAAACTCTAATCAGATTTGATTAAATCAGTGGCTCTTTGTAAGTTGAGGAAGGAATTGGGTGTTAACAAGGAGGCATGCAATCAATCCTTTCTCTGGCTATGGGAAAATACCTTTGATCTCTTTACCCCTTGTGTTCAATATCTGGTTTTGAAGATATGGACATCCTCTTTTTTCTCTCTCTTAAGTAAGGTGGGGTCAAGCTTATTAGCTTGAAGCAGCTTTAATATGTTGAGAAGAAGCCTCAGGCATTTAAGTCATTAGTTCTCAGCATATATAGGGAGAAGATAAGTTTGGGGAAGCATCAAGGTACACCAGAAGTCTTGAGAAATCAGTGCTCTTTGTAAAAACATGGGGGCTTGCAAAAGTAGCTGATTCCCAGCACTAATGCTCAGAGTTGAGATTTGATTTATGACTATACTCGTTAAATTTCAGCCTTAAGACTTTAGAGACGTACTTCAGTTACAGCATAATAAAACATAAACGCAACAGGAACAGATTCACACCGAGAGAGTTTGCTTTATTGTCTTCTTGGCATTTGATAGCCATAAAACAGGACAAGACCAATTACAAACTACAAACATGACTTTTTGCAAAGGCATGGGATTTTCAAAGGCATGGGATAGGTATGCCAGCAAATACGTTTGTATGGTATGCTGACAGGTGGCTCAGCTGAAAATTAAAAAGTGATACGTTCCGTTTTTCAAATGTTCATGAATTATGCAGCACATTTTGCTGCTCCTGTTATTTTGACTTTCAGTTTGCTAAGTTTTGTTTCAAAGAGAGCTTTTGATGTGCTGGCGCCATCTTTGAACAATAGGTAATTCCTGTCATTGTTATTTAAAAAAAACTTACCGGTAATAGAAAATGAGGAAAATTGGAATTTGAGAGAAGAAATGGACTAATGGGAAGTCTCATGTACAGTTCACTTTTTCAGTTTCCATGAAATTCTAAGAATCTTCCACATATCTCCCCTCCCCACATAACATTTTGATTCTTTAAGATCATTGTGACCAATGTATGCTCACAATCTATGCAGTTGGAAAGGAGTATTTAACATTCACTCAGAATCTGTGTTGCTGTGACTCAAATATCTATATACATTTAGATATAACAGTGATACCTCATTTTAATTTTTACTGTATTTTTTTATTTAATGAATTCAGTCATTTGCTTGGTTCAGTAATTTCTCTGAAATTACTGATACTAAATCTGATATTTAATCCAAAGTACTGAGTGACATATTAGTCTGGAGAGAGAGCGGGGGGCGGGGCACAGAGAGGCACAAAGAGATGGAGGGAGGGAGGAAGAGGGAGAGACAGAGACACAGAGAGGGACAGAGAGATGGAGGGAGGGAGGGAGGAAGGAAGGAGAGGGAGAGACAGAGACACAGAGACAGACAGAGAGACAGAGAGATGGAGGGAGGGAGGGGGAGGGGGAGGGGGAGAGAGGGAGAGACAGAGACACAGACATAGAGAGGAACAGAGAGGCAGAGATGGAGGGAGGGAAGGAGGGAGAGGGAGAGGGACAGAGAGACAGAGAGAGGGAGAAAGAGGGAGAGGGGGAGAGGGAGGGAGAGAGAGGGAGAAATTGATAACTCAAGAAGTACTGGAGGTATTGGGCTCATCTTTTTTTTTTTTTAACATAGATAAATGTATTACCACCAATAAAAAAGGACAAGAAACAACTAGTAGATAATTATTTTCCAAATGCATTCATATACCTGATAAGCACCAGAACTTCTTTCCACATAACTATCATTAATCAGGTCCTCTGCAAACAACATCTTTGCAGCCACAATTCAACACAGAGGAGTGAATTGAGATTTGACTTATGACTACGCTAGTTAATTTTCAGCCTTAAGACTTTAGAGTTGTACTTCAGTCACATCATAATAAAACGTAAATGCAACAGGAACAGATTCACACCAAGAGAGTTTGCTTTATTTTCTTCCTGCCATTTGATAGCCATAAAACAGGACAAGACCAATTATAAACGACAAACATGACTTTTTCAAAAGAGCAGAAATACAATAAACCTAGTTTGAACTACGTTAAATGTGTACGTGAACTGCTTGAGTTGAAGTTGAATGTGCTAAAAATGGAAGAGAAACAAGGGCAAGTTCTACTAAGGAAAAGCCTTCTAAACACAGAATTAAATATTGCTTAGGCCAACAGAGGTGTTATGATCTACAGTTGTTGAAATAACATGATTACTGGGATTGACAGAAAATTTAGATGAGCAATCAATAAACATGCAAGAGTCTCTATTCTTTTCTGAATTCAGAATTGCTAACTGTGAATCTGTTCAATAGCAAAGCTCATTTCCAATCTCAGCACCCCAAAGGCTTGAGAAATCTTTGTATGGGGCAATAATGGGCTACTTTATTGCCTTTTCTAAGGATTGGTGGGGGGTGGGGAATGACATACAACATCACACAAAGAAAGTCAGTTTGCGCAATGGGATTTTCTCCCCCTTTCTCTCACTGCTCTGGAGAATCTCATAATGTTTTCCAGCTCAGACAAATGAACAGACAGACAAAGTGAGAGACAGAGCAAGTGCAAAGATGGAGAATTTCTCAAGCTCTGAGCTGCTGATGGAAACACGTAGGGGTGGGCTTCAAAAATTTTAGCAAGGGGTTCTCTGTCTGGTTGTTGGTGGGCATGGCCATGGTGGGCATGGCCTAGTCAGCCTCCTGCACCACGGTGGGTAGGGGCATTTTTGCCCTCCCTGGGCTCCGAAGGCTTTTCTTGAGCCTCCGGGAGAGCAAAAATGGCTGTTTCTGGCCTTCATGAACTTCTGGTAGGGCCATTTTTTGCCCTCCCTGAGCCTCCCTGTGTGCCCAGCACTTACCTGCATCCAAAACAGGCAGCATGGGGACTCCTGGGAGGGCGGGGTGAGGTGGGTGGGGCCAGTCAGGAGTGAGATTTGGGGGTTCTCCGAACCGCACAGAATCTTAGCTAGAGGTTCTCTCAAACCCCTGCAAACCCCCAGCAGTCCACCCCTGTAAACACGTCCATTAGTGGAATGACTTAACTGGAATTCTCCCAGTAAATGTCCAGAGAACCAACCGGTAGTAAAAATTCTGACTGGCCCCGCCCCCATCTATTCTCTGCCTCCCAAGTCCCAGCTGATCAGGAGAAAATGAAGATTTTGCAGTAACCTTCCCCTGGATTGGGAAGGGAAGGTAGATTTTACTGTATCCTTCCCCTGGAGTGGGATGGGAATGGAGATTTTACAGTATCCTTCCCCTGCCACGCCCACCAAGCCACACCCACCAAGCCATGCCACGCCTACCAAGCCACACCCACAGAACCGTTAGTAAAAAATTTTGAAACCCACCACTGATATACACCCATAGACATATGTAAAATGGTCAGAATTAAAATGCAAATAGCAAAGAGAAGTCACTTTCTCCTAAATACTAAATATTATTAATAAATATTTTGGGTGATCAAGTAAAAGTATAATTGTATTCTTATCATTAATTTGGCATAGATGCATGAACTTCTATTATCATAATAAAGATCTGATTTGATACGGTTAACCTTTATTTAAATGAATTAAAGGTATGTTATAATTTATAAAAAGCTGTATGGCTTCAGTACAAAGGTAAGGCAGTTATTGTTCATTTGATTAATCAGACAAAAAGAGACCCAATATTATTTTAAAGCTAATGGCTTTTCGGTCACTGATGAATATTGCCTTTGTTATAAATAATAACCGTGTGGTTAGTCTTTGGAAAAAGGTACAGAAATACACCTGTTCGTTAAATAACCCTATTTATTCACCAGTGATGGAATAAGGTAGTTGTTTTAGGGTATTTTCAGTAATTATGATTAAATTCCAGATATTTGCGTAACCTATTACCATATTAGAAGACTCCAATTTTTTACCATGAAAAGCTTGATTAGTTTTGGCCTTGGTAAATTTTTGTAAGATGTCTCTTCTATTTTAGCTAAAGAGCAACTCTGATAAAAAGAAAATAATATATCCTGTGTCTTTGGAGATCTGATTTCTTTTAAAATGGGGCAATAAATCATAATTACATAAAGCAGAAACATATACTTATAAGGTTTATAATCATGATCATCAAAGCAGCATATAGCTGTTCCATTTTCTAGATCTGAATATATTGTAGGAAGCTTGATAAATCAATTTTGGAAATGCCAGGCAATATTCTATATGCCAACTTATTAAAAAACATGCCTTTTACATAAATCCAGAAATCAACTCAGACAACAATTTTTGCTATGTATAAATTATTCCGTATAGGAGAAAAAGAGCTATAAAAATACATAAGAGATAGAAATCCATGCAATATGAAAAGTGTTTTATATAACTGTAACATCTTTCCCCAAAATGATGTACTGCAAATGTGTTGGATTATAGCCTTTATCCTACCTATCCAATGGCTACACTGACAAGAAATCGTAGGAGTCAAACTTCAGGAAGTCTTGAAGATGCTGTTAGATCGGCGCAGGAAAGGAAGACGTGACCAGCTCGTTACATTAGTAACTTTTTATTGCGAACAGAAACAGTAGCAAGACTGGCTGTGCACTGCCGGGGCTCTCCTTATATTCGCTCCGGCAGACGCACCGCCCCCTGACAGGGATTCAAATCTTCCCGCCCGGTGGCTATCAGCCAATCCGGGCAGATGTCCTTATAAGGACATAACACTCCTCCCCCCTAGTCCAAAGAAAAAAAATAGTTCAGCGTTCGTCAATGAACGTGACGTAGTCCCGCAGGTACGTAGGACGCCTAGGCACCCTACTTGACCTGCGCAGTCTCATTTCTTCCGCGTCCCCGCCCTGGACGGACGGGGTTCCTGTGGCTCCTGGCTCCTTCCCCGGAACCGGGCTCGGTTCGGCTGGCGAGTGTGCAGGGTCACCCTCAGCGCCTCCGGCCGGACCGCAGACCTTGGATGGCTGGTTCTGGTGGTCTTCCTCCTGGCCTGTGGATCTTTCGCCTCGGCGGTGCTGTTCGGTCTCGACCCGGGAAGAGCGTCTGAGTCTCGGTAAGACCCCGGCTGTCACTTGCTCTTCCTGGGTCTCCCGGTGGCTGCGGTTCTGCTGCGGCCCGGTTCGTTGTGGTCCGGAGGGTGGTTCGGGCCGGTGCCCTTGGGTCCGGTCTGCTCGCTGTGGGTGGTGTTGGTTCGGGTAGCGGTGTCCGACCTTGCAGGGGTGGCGCAGGTCTCCTTTGCCGGGCTGGCGCTGGCCTTCCCCGTCGGGTTGGTGGTGGTCGACCTGGTCGGGGTGTCGTTGTGGGGCTTCCTCCTCGGGCTGGTGGAGGTCTCCCCTGC
Source organism: Arizona elegans (assembly GCA_022577455.1). Lineage (NCBI taxonomy): Eukaryota > Metazoa > Chordata > Lepidosauria > Squamata > Colubridae > Arizona > Arizona elegans. Next base: position 5,796,189 of record JAKOOJ010000006.1, read on the forward strand.
CGGGGTGGCGCAGGCCTCCCTGGCCGGGTTGTTGTCGGCTTTCCCTTCCCCCTAGTCCCTGGTCTACCGCCAGTTGGTGGTTGGGGTCGTCTGGGTTGGGTTGTTGTTGCCGGGTTGTTTCTTGCGTTGGGCGGGGGTCCCCCTCGCCGGGGAGTCGTGTGCCACCCTCGCCCATGTGCTGTGGTGTGCCCATCTGCGACGGTCCCCGGTCTACTCGCCTTGCGTTGAGGTCTCCCTGGTAGGGCTGCCGTGGGTTGCCGTCACTGGTGGGGTGTGGTGCTCCCCTTCTGGGCAGGTCCCGGTCTACCTGCGGGCTGGGTCGGGGGTCCCTGGGCCTGCTGTGCCGGGTGCCCACCTGGTCGGGTTGGTGTTGCCATCCCCCGTGTGGTTGGCCCCGGTCTACCTCGCTGCACTGCCGACGTGACAGTGCCTGGTAGTGTGCTGGGCCGACCTCGTCGGGATGGCGTTGCTCTGCCTCGCAGGGGTGTGGTAGGCCTACCTTGTCTGGGTGTTGTAGGCCTACCTCGCCGGGGTGTTGCAGGCCTACCTCGTCTGGGTGTTGTAGGCCTACCTCGTCAGGCTGGTTTTCGTGTGCTCCCCCCCACCTTTTCCGGAGTTGGTCGATGTGACGTCTCACGACCTGTCCATCTTCCAACTCGACGGTGTAGGATTTGGGGCCGGTTGTGCTGGCAATCTTCCCCTTCAGCCACTTAGGAGAGCCGTTGAAATTCAGCGCGAAAACTGAATTTCCTTTGCTGAAGGCGCGAAGCGGGCGGCTGGCGGTTGCGGTCACTTCCGGGCTGTATTGGGGGTGCAGCCGGTCCAAGGGTGACCTCAACCTTCTGCCCATCAGGAGTTCGGCCGGGCTCTTGTGGGTGGTGGCATGCGGCGTGATGTGCTGGGTGAGGAGGAAGTTGTTGATGCGTTCTTGCCAGTCTCCCGGGCCCATCTTGGTGAGGGCTTCCTTTGTGAGCCGGACCATCCGTTCCGCTTGTCCGTTTCCGGCCGGCCTGTACGGGGTGGAGAGGGCATGGCGGATGCCCAGTCCTGCCAGGAAGGACTCCATGGCCAGGGATGTGAGCTGGGGGCCGTTGTCCGAGACCAGCACGTCCGGTAGTCCGTGTGTGGCAAACAGGCGGCGCAGGGCTCGGATCGTCGCTTCTGTTGTGGTAGATGCCATGGGTATCACCTCGAGCCACTTGGAGAAGGCATCTACCACGATGAGGAGGTGCCGCCCTTGCATCGAGCCCGCGAAGTCGATGTGGACCCTCGACCATGGGTTGCTGGGGGTCTCCCAGTTCGTGACTTCGGCTTGTGGTGGTGCTGGGCGGACTTCTTGGCACGGGTCACATCTGGAGACCCATTGTTCAATGTCTCTGTCCAGTGAGGGCCACCAGACGTAGCTCCGTGCCAGGGCCTTCATGCGGACGATGCCTGGGTGCCCGTTGTGCAGAGTCTCTAGCGTCCGCCGTTGCAGAGTGCTTGGAATCAGCACCCTGTCTCCCCATAGCAGACAGCCCTTTATGGTGGACAGCTCCGTCTGTTTCCTGGTGAACGGGCTGAACCTCTCTTCCGTCTGTTTCGCTGGCCACCCCCTGAGGATCCAGGACCTTACTTGGCGGAGGGTGGGGTCCCTCTGGGTGTGCGCGGCCACATCTGCGGAGGAGACTGGACAGCTGGCATCATCATCTATGTGGAATAGATGGAGCGTGGGGGCTGGGTCTTCCACCGGGTTCTTCGATGGGCATCTGCTGAGTGCGTCGGCGTTTCCTATGGCTGTGCCTGGCTGGTGCACGAGCCTATAAGAGTAGCCGGCTAGGAAGATGGCCCATCTCGTCATCCGCGGGGACATGAAGGTCGGGGTGGGTTGGTCGCCTGCGAGGAGTCCCAGGAGTGGCTTGTGATCGGTGACTATGGTGAAGCGCCTTCCATAGAGGTATTCGTGGAAGCGCTTCACTCCTGCCACGATGGCCAGGGCTTCTTTGTCCAGCTGACTGTAGTTCCGCTCTGCGCCGGACATGGTTTTCGAGAAGTAGGCGATGGGGGCCTCCGTGCCATTGGGCAGCTCGTGGCTGAGGACTGCCCCCACCCCGTATGGCGACGCGTCGCAGGTCAGCTTGATGGGGAGCGTCTCGCTGTATTGGATGAGGACGCTTTTGGACGTCAGTAGTCCCTTGATGGCCCGGAACGCTGCTTCCTCTTCCTGGCCCCACTTCCAGGAAGCCGATTTCCCCAGCAGGCGGTGGAGTGGCTCAGCAACTGTGGCTTTCTGTTTTAAGAAAATGGCGTAGAAGTTGAGCAACCCAAGGAAAGCCTGAAGCTCCGTTTTGTTTTTTGGGCTTGGAGCTTCATGGATTGCTTCCACTTTTGATTTGGTGGGGTGGATGCCTGTGCTATCAATGAGGTAGCCCAGGAACTCGACTTCCTGTACTCCTATGATGCACTTGTCCCGCCTGACCCTCAAGCCCTTGGCCTTGAATCGCTGCAGGACAAGCCTGAGCCTTTCAAGGAGTTGAGCTCTTGAGTCACTGGAGACGAGCACATCGTCGAAGTAAGGCACCACCCCTGGAACGCCCTGGAGGAGGCGTTCCATCATGGATTGGAAGATGCCGGGGGCAGCGCTGACTCCAAATTGGAGCCGGTTGCATTTGAATGCCCCCCTGTGTGTGACGATTGTTTGAGCTTCCACCGTTTTTTCATCCACTGGCAGTTGCTGGTAAGCCTGGGCCAGGTCCAGTTTCGCAAAAATTGATCCAGATCCCAGGGAATGCAGCAGATGTTGCACCACTGGGACTGGGTATGCGCTCTGTGCCAACGCCTTGTTGATGGTGCAACGGTAGTCGGCGCAGATGCGCACAGACCCATCATGCTTCAGTGGGGTCACAATGGGGGTCTCCCATGAAGCATGATCGATCGGTTCCAGGACGCCCTGGGCGATCAGCTTATCCAGCTGCTCATCTACTTTGGGCCGCAGGGCAAACGGGACTCGGCGGGGCTTGAGCCTAATTGGGGTGATTCCCTTGTCCAGATTGAAGGAGATTGGCCTCCCCACAAATTTCCCCAGCTTACCATCGAAGACTTCCTTGAACTCTTCGATGAGGTAGTCGAGTTCGTCCCTGCCAATTTGGTTGATGCCCTCGATTGAGAGCCCCAGCGGCTTGAACCACTCCACTCCTAGCAGGTTCGGTCGGCTGTCCCGTACGACGGTGATGGGGAGCTTGCCTTCGAACTGCTTGTAGGTGACCCGGATGTTGGTTCTTCCTAGCACTCCGATGGGGTTTCCCCCGAAGTCGACGAGCCTGGAGTGTAGTGGCTTCAGCTCTCGCTTGGTGATGCTGGGTTGCAGGCGCTTCAACTGCTGCCAGTCCATGATGGAGTAGACCGAGCCGGAGTCTACCTCCATTTTGCAGGGTGATCCTTCCACGTGGATGGTCACATGGAACTTGGTGGCACTGTCTGACGTCGTGTGAGCGATGGTCGTCTGGTGGACCGCTCCGCTCCGGGGAAATTCGTCGTCTCTGCGTCTGGAAGGGCCAGAGGACCGTTTGGATGACCTCTGGTAATCCTTCCGATTCTCGCGGGGACGGTGGCTGGAGGGCTCTGGGGCTGGTTCCTCAGCTCTGCAAGCTTCGGCGATGTGACCCCTTCTGTTGCAGCGTCGGCAGGTCGCATCTCTCCACTTGCAGGTTGCCCTGGCATGGTCCCCTCTGCAGCTGGCGCAGCGCTCCCCTTTGTAGTTCCGTTGGGCGGTTTCCCGCCTTGGGGGTCTGGATACCTTGTGGACGGTGGACTCTCCCTCCGACTCGGATCCAGCCGTGGAATCCTCTGTTGAAGATTGCTCTGTGGAGCGAATCTTGTGGATTCCCTTGGCTCTGCTTACTGCGGCAGCTGCTTTCTCCGAGATTTCGGATGTGGTGGCTTCCTCCACCACATCCTTGAGCACGAGCTTCTTCCTGCTCAGGAATTTCTTTTGCAGGCCTCTGTCCCTCATGCCGAAGACCACGCGGTCAGCGATGGCATTGTCCACGTGGTCGAACTCACAGCTGGCTGCGATCTGGCGTAGGGCGGCCACGAATTCCTTGATCGTCTCACCCTCCTTCTGGTCCCGTTGGTGGAAGGTGAAACGGTTCGCCACCGGTGTTCCTGTTGGGGCATAGTGGTCCTCCAGGATCTGCAGCAGGTCTGTCCATGGCACTTCTTCGATGTCTCGTGGTGCTACGAGATCGATTGCCATGTCGAGGACCTCGGAGCCGCAGTTGGCCAGGAAGATGCCCTTCTTCCGGTCATCATCGGCATCCCTGATGTTGTTGCCTCTCAGGTATTGCCGGAATTTCACTACGTAGGATTTCCACTTGTCCTTCCCTGGGCGGAAAGGAGCAAGGGCTGGCAAAGTGACTTCAGCGGATGCCATGCCTTTGGAAATGCCTACTGTAGTTCCCGGTGCCGGAGTCTTGTCTTGTTGGCTTGGTGCCGCGAGGTTCGTTCTTCTCTCAGTCCTTCGTCGCCAGTGTTAGATCGGCGCAGGAAAGGAAGACGTGACCAGCTCGTTACATTAGTAACTTTTTATTGCGAACAGAAACAGTAGCAAGACTGGCTGTGCGCTGCCGGGGCTCTCCTTATATTCGCTCCGGCAGACGCACCGCCCCCTGACAGGGATTCAAATCTTCCCGCCCGGTGGCTATCAGCCAATCCGGGCGGATGTCCTTATAAGGACATAACAGATGCCATGATTGGTAAGACTGATTTATAATCTAGCCCTATCTCTTGTTTACAGTGGTAAAAATATTCCATGAAAGTACATGGGCTGTTCTTGAGGAACATCTTGAAACTACAGAATTCAGTTCAGAATTCAGAAATTATGACATTTTTTATTTGCCTTAGTGACAACTGCAATTGTGAGAGAGCTGCTCTGGGTTACCCATTGGCTTCCAGGTGCAATTCAAGATGCTGATTGCAGTGGTGAAATCCAAATTTTTTTTACTACCGGTTCTGTGGTCATGGTGTGGCTTGATGGGTGTGGCTTGGTGGGCATGGCAGGGGAAGGATACTGCAAAATTTCCATTCCCACCCCACTCCAGGGTTCTCTGAACTACTCAAAATTTCCACTACCGGTTTTCTGAACTGCTCAAAATTTCCACTACTGGTTCTCCAGAGCCTGTCAGAACCTGCTGGATTTCACCCCTGGCTGATTGTCATCTAACTCTTTACATGTCTCAGGATTCTTTTGTAATAGCTTGCTCCTACTGGAATGTGTGTGTGTGTGTGTGTGTGTGTGTGTGTGTGATTTTGGAAATGGTTTGCCATTGCCTCCTTCCCAGGGCTTAGAGAAAATGACTGGCCAACCAGCTGGCTTTGTGCCTAAGGCAGGACTAGAAGTTATTCTCCTAACTAACATGATGCTTTAACCAACGCACTAAACTGATTCTCTAAAAATTACTAGAATTGATTTAATAACTTCTGGAAAGGAGGTTTTCCTCCAACAAAAATCTCTATTATATCTGGATGGGGAGGAACAGGCTTCGGCTCAACCCTTCCAAGACCGAGTGGCTGTGGATGCCGGCGTCCCGGTATAGCCAGCTGGTGCCATCACTGGCTATTGGGGGCGAGTCACTGACCCCCACAGAGGGGGCTCGCAACTTGGGCGTCCTCCTGGACACGCGGCTGTCTTTAGAAGAGCATATGACGGTCGTGGCCAGGGGGGCTTTTTATCAGGTTCACCTGATACGCCAGTTGCGCCCCTTTCTGGATCGGGACTCCTTGTGCACAGTCACTTATGCCTTGGTTACGTCACGCCTGGACTACTGTAACGCTCTCTACATGGGGCTCCCCCTGAGGAGCACCCGGAGGCTCCAGCTGGTGCAGAATGCGGCCGCGCGGGTGATTATGGGAGCGACGTGGCGCTCCCACGTAACACCTCTCCTGCGCGAGCTGCATTGGCTCCCGGTGGTCTTCCGGGTGCGCTTTAAGGTGTTGGTTCTCATCTTTAAAGCGCTCCATGGCTTAGGGCCAGGTTATTTGTGAGACCGCCTGCTGCTACCGATAACCTCACACCGGCCAATACGCTCTCACAGAGAGGGCCTCCTCGGGGTGCCGTCGGTCAGGCAATGTCAGCTGGTGGCCCCCAGGGGGCGAGCCTTCTCTGTGGGGGCACCCGCCCTGTGGAATGAGCTGCCTCCTGGAATACGATTGATCCCGGACCTCCGGACCTTCCGTAAAGCCCTGAAGACGTTTTTATTTCATCAAGCCGGCCTAGCCTAAATGGTTTTTAATTGGGATTTTAAATTTTATGGATTTGGGGTTTTAAATTGGGTAGCCAATGATTTAATTCTTTTAATTATCTTAACTTTTGCATTTGTATGTTTTTTAATTTTGGCTGTTCACCGCCCTGAGTCCCTTCTGGGAGAAGGGCGGTATACAAATTAAATTAATAAATAATAAAATAAATATTAGTGGCCAAGAAAGTGGATTGTCCCCACTGTTGTCCTCCATGTTTGAAATCATTGTTTCAATCCTTTTTACTCTAAACTGATAGTGTAAGATGAATAGCATCAGTTATGGTTGGAACAGCCTGAACCCCTATTATTTCTTAAATGAATAATTCCAGTTATATATTCTTGATAAAAAAAAAAAAAAAAACTTCAGTAAAACATCCCTGACAACCATAATTGCTACATGAAATAGTCATATCAAGGGCAATTTTTAAAAGAAATAATCATATATTACATATTTTTGGTATTGTGTTCCTTGAAATAGAGTGTAATTTTTTTTTCAGCTTTCTCCACTCCAAATTCTCTCCTTGTGGTTCATCTAGTATCTTTTACAGACATAAACACATTTGGAGAATTGGATAATTTTGAATGTTCCATTTTTTTTTTTTCATTAATGTATACACTTATTTTTAATGGGCATTTTTGTCTGTTTTGTAAAAATTATTCTGTCATATAAAGTTGTCCTTTGGACCATAAGGAAGGCTGAGCGTCGAAGAATTGAGGCCTTTGAACTATGGTGCTGGAGAAGACTCCTGTGAGTACCTTGGACTGCAAGGTGACCAAGCCAGTCAGTCCTAGAGGAAATCAACCCTGACTGCTCTTTAGAAGGCCAGATCCTGAAGATGAAAGTGAAATACTTTGGCCACTTAATGAGAAGGAAGGGCTCACTGAAGAAGAGCCTAATGCTGGGAACGATTGAGGGCAAAAGAAGAACGGGATGGTAGAGAATGAGGTAGTTGGATGAAGTCACTGAAGCAGTCGCTGTGAGCTTAAATGTTCTCTGGGGGATGGTAGAGGACAGGAAGGCCTGGAGGAAAGTTCTCCATGGGGTCGTGATGGGTCGGACACAACTTCACAACTAACAACAACAATAAAGTTGTCTTACGTCAAGCTAGACTATTTGAACTGATGGGAGTGGTCCTCCAAGACAGTTTACTGTTCTGTGACAAATCACTTTGCCACAAATCCCTGTGTCCCAAATCACTTACTCTTTGGCAAATCACTCAAGTATCAGTGTGGTTTAGTGATTAATGTACTAGATTAAGAGTAGTGAGATCCAGGACTTCCGGTTTCCTCGTCTTCGGCGGCGACGGTGCTTTCCTTTGGCACCGCCACCCCCGCCGCTTGTAGAGCCGCTTCCTGATTGCGAAGCGGCTCGAAATCTTCGAAATCCCTAGGATTGTAGAAGAAGAGGCAGCAGGGCACAGGTAGAGCCCCTGCAACCCCCCCAGGGAACTGTTTCTGGGGAGGAAGCAGGCGCGGCTCCCTAACAACCTGCTGAAACTCCGGGCGGCGTGGGACGTCTTCTGCCTGTGCGGAACAAGCCGACCTCAGGAAACCTTTAAAGAGCGAGGAAAAAACTCAAATAAACATCCGCAATCCACTTGAACCCTGAAACTTTGAACTGCAAGTATCAGACCTTTGCTGAACTTTTTTACTGAAGTGAAAGTCTCGGAATGAGTGAAAGTGATTGAAAAAATATGGCGCTCAGCAAATGAATTAGTGGGTGTGGATTGGTGAAGTTATCTTGTCTTGCTACAAAGTTAAAAAGTTGTTACAGAGTTGCTCCGGCTGCAACAGAAATAAGAGGAAAATCCCTCCCTTTTACTTGTCTTTGCTGCATTATAGCTTTGCTTTGAGTAACTCTGGGGGACTTTTTTAGAAGGTATTGTGGAGGTGGCAGAAGAGGCGGACCCTCCCTTTTTAAGAAAGCTAGCTTACGTGGCAGGATGGCTTCAAAAAAGCAGGAAGGCAAAACAGGGGGGGGATCCCCCCCACGTAAGCAGGATACGCAGTCACAAGCCCAAAAAAAAGATTTGGATATGGGAGAATTAAAAGCATTCATTTCAAATATTTTGGATGAGAAATTTCAAGACATGGATGACAAAATAAATAAAATAGATGAAAAAATTCAAAAGTCACAACAGGAAATCATGCAGGAAATGCAGCAGAGCCAAAAGATGGTGACCAAAAAAAATAACGGATGTGGCGTCTGGTCTGGCAGGATTTATTATGAAAGTTGAGACAAAAGTGGATGAATTTAAATTAGAAGTTAATGCTAAGATGAAAAATAATGATCATAAATTTTTTGATGTTGATGACAAGATGCAGAGAGTTGAGAATGATATTGTTATGATGCAATTTCGTGCAATGGAATTTGCTATAAGGCTTCGAGGAATTAGAGAGGAGGAGAGACAAGATTTGAGACAGATCTGTGCTGAAGCCCTAGCTGTGATTTTAAAAGTTGAACCTGAGATGGTTTTTTGCAAAATAGATAAAATCTATAGAGTCAACTCGTGGGTGGCCAGACAAAGACAATTGCCTAGAGATGTGGTCATATATTTTACAGATAGAGCAATAAGAAATGACATTTTGCAAAAATCTTTTCTCACTTCTGTGCAAGTGAGTGGATCCAAGATTACAGTTTACAAGGAGCTCCCACCTAAGATGTTGAAATCTAGAAAAGAGTATGGTTTTCTTGTTAAAGAACTGCAGAATAATCAAATCCCATTTCGTTGGGACGCTCCAACTGGCATAATTTTGAGATACAAGGGAGAGAAACACCGTCTGAATACTGTGGAGAAGGCGGAGCAATTTTATAATGACATCTTTAAAGAAAGAACTCCATCCCCACGCACATCTACAGTTTTGGAGATTAGAGAACAACAATCTAAGCAGGAATTAGCAGAGCTGAAGGGTGCTGAAGGAGGCTTTTTGGATGAGCCTTTGCTGGAACCTTCTCCAATCTCGGAGCTGGCTTGGGCGGCTGAAGTTAAGGATCAGCGTATAACTCGAGCAAAAGCTAAGGAACTTAAAGAAAAGTTACAGCAGGAGAGTCAAGACAAGGCTGGAGCTGTGGGAAAAGCAGGACAGAGGATCTCAGATGACATCCTAAGGTTCTGCGCTTCGCTCCAGAAGGAGAATAAGGATGATTAAATGTTTATCTTGGAATGTGAATGGGTTGAATGCAACACAAAAAAGGAAGAAAATATTTGCATATTTAAAACAACATAATAATGATATAATTTGTTTACAAGAAACGCATATTACAGTTCAAGATCAAAACTATTTGAAAAATTCCAAATTAGGAACACATTTTATATCCTCAACTAATCAAAAAAAGAATGGTGTGGTTATTTATGTAAACAAAAAATTAACAGCCAAACTTATAGAAGCTGATCAAGATGGTAGGTTTGTAGCAATTGAATTACTTTCTGCCAATAGTCAAATTCTTCTGATAGGAATTTATGCTCCTAATCAACAACAGGACTATTTTTATAAAATGCTGCATACTAAAATACTTCAATGGGATTATAGATCTATTTTAATTATGGGAGACTGGAATGGAGTAATTGACTCTAAATTAGATAAAAAGACTTTGGCAAAATCAAGAATTAGATTACCACAGACTTTTTTTGATATGAAAGAAGACCTGGAATTAAAAGATATTTGGAGAGTACATAACCCAAAAGAACTGGACTATACTTTCTTTTCTGACAGACATAGATCCTTCTCCAGGATTGATTTTATTTTGTTGTCTGATGACTTACTTGTTAGGACAAAAAGAACAAAGATTCTGCCAAGAACTTTGACTGATCACAGTCCAGTCTGGATAGAAATTGAGACATGTAAGAATGAGAGACGCTCTTGGAGATTAAATGAAAACTTGTTTAGATATGAGAAAAATATAATAGAACTTAAAAAGCATTTGAAAGAGTTTTTTGAAATGAACTTGAATAAAGGCACCCCAATGGAAATTGTGTGGGACGCAAGCAAAGCTTATATGAGAGGGGTGCTTATATATATGAACTCTAAACATAAGCGGATTCGACAAAAGAAAAGACTTGAATTGGAAGCAGAAATAAAGGATAAAGAACAGTTACTTATTAAAAACCCAACAGATGAAAGAATACTTAGTGTTATAAAACTTCTGAAAGACCAATTCCAAATGCTTATAGCGGAACAAGTTGCAACAAACTTACAATATGCGAAGCATAATACATTCTGCAATGTTAACAAACCAGGCAGGTGGTTGGCTTACACATTAAGGAAGAAACAAAGCATACGGACTATTGATAGTGTTGATATTGGTGGGAAAGAAGTTTTTCAACAGAATTTAATAAAAGAAGCTTTTCTTCAATATTACACTAAACTATATGCCAGAGAGGAGGTGCAGAATGGACTTATAGAAAAATATTTGGATAATAAAAGAGTTACAAAAATCACTGAACAACAAAAGGAAAGAATGGATTATCCCATAACAGAGGAGGAGATAATAGCAGCAATAAAACAATTAAAAACAGCCAAAGCTCCTGGAACGGATGGTCTGACAGCAGTGTATTATAAAACTTTACAGGCAGAAATGGTGGAACAACTCAGAGACTTATTTTGCAACATACAACAAGGGGGAAAAGTACCTCCATCGTGGACTACAGCTTATATTTCTTTGATACCAAAAGAGCAAGTAGGTCCCAAAAAACCGGAGAATTACAGACCAATATCTCTTTTGAATACGGATTATAAAATTTATGCAAAAGTATTAGCCAACAGACTGATGCCAGTAATTCAAAAGGTGATTCATGATGACCAAGCGGGATTTATTGAGGGTAGGCACATGAAGGACAATGTAAGGCAAGTAATAGATTTATTGGAATATCTTGAGAAGAATAAACAGATCCCTGCAGTGCTGGTCTTTCTGGATGCAGAGAAGGCCTTTGATAGAGTGGATTGGAATTTTCTACTAAAGACATTAAAAAAGATGGACTTTGGGGACCAATATATACAGGCGGTCTCAGCAATTTATCAAGAGCAAAAGGCACAGATTATTATCAATGGAAGTCTGACAACAGAGTTTAAAATTGAAAAAGGTACAAGACAGGGATGTCCATTGTCCCCATTGTTGTTCATTTTAACACTAGAAGTCTTGTTAAATACAATAAGGGATTCTAACACATTGAAAGGTATAATGATAAGGCAAGAGGATTACAGAATAAAGGCATTTGCAGATGATCTGGTTGTTACCCTAACACAGCCAATGGAATCGATAATCCAGATGAAGGACATTATACAAGACTTTGGTAAAGTTTCAGGTTTCAGATTGAATCAGAGAAAAACTAAGATGGTAGTTAAAAATATGACACAAGATCGTAAACTGGAGTTAGAAAGAAGGGCAGGTTTTGAGATTGTACCAAAGGTAAAATATCTAGGAGTTCAGGTTGCAGAATCAAATATGAAATTGTTTCAAAATAACTATGAGGCGTTGTGGCGAGAGGTGCAAAAAGATATGGAGATTTGGAAAAAACTGCAGCTGTCTTTACTTGGAAGAATAGCAGCAGTTAAGATGAACATTTTGCCAAGATTTCTTTTTTTGTTTCAAATGATTCCGGTGCTCAAAAATGATAAACAACTAAAAGCATGGCAAACTGGTATCAACAAATTTGTTTGGAATGAGAAAAAACCAAGAGTAAAAATGAAAATTATGCAAGACATCCCAGAAAGGGGAGGTCTCAAACTTCCAAACCTACAATTATATTATGATGCAACAGCTTTGACTTTAGTAAGTGATTGGTTTGGAGGAAAAAAGACTGGAATATTGAATGCAGAAAGTTTTGATTTGGAATTTGGATGGCACGCTTACTTATTTTATGATAGCAAAGTGGATAAAGTATTTAAAAGCCATATACTTAGAGATTCTTTGCTGAGAGTTTGGAAGAAGCACCGTAACAACTGGAATTACAAAATACCGCTATGGCTGGATCTTGGTCATACCTTGTGGAATACAAATATAATGTCACTCGGGGGGTTTTTATATAAAGAGGTTCTTTTTGCAGATGCGGGCAGATGGCAGCTGAAGACATTACAGACATTGTTGGCTGAAGGGATTAATTTAACTTGGTTACAATATAATCAATTGCAATTGAGATGGAAAGAGGACCAAAAAACTGGTATTATGATGTATGAGGAAGAATTAGTTAGACATATAAAAGAGAAAGGCCCAATGCATATTAAAAGACTTTATAATGTTTTGTTAGAAAGGGATTCAGAAACTGAACTAGTTAAAGACTGTATGGTTAAGTGGGCACAAAATTTCGAGGAACCAGTGATGTTGGAAACATGGGAAAAAATTTGGGTTCAGAATGTTAAATTTACACAGTCACAGAATCTGTGGGAAAATTTCTACAAAATGTTTTATAGATGGCATTTAGATCCAAAAAAATTGTCGTGTATGTACCCTAGTGCCCAGCCTAAATGTTGGAGATGCGATTGCTTAGATGCTACATATTATCATGTTTGGTGGACCTGTAAGAAAGTTAAGGCTTTTTGGATAAAAATTTGGTGGGTCATGCAGAATGTTTTGAAGAGAAAGATTCAATTTTCTCCACAACTGTTTTTATTGGGTATAGTTAAGGGTTTTACATTGGGGGAAACAAAAATGATATTGTACATGATAACTGCAGCAAGATTGTTGATAGGTAAATATTGGAAAAATGAAGCGCTGCCTTCGATTGAGGAATGGATTTTGAAGATGGCCAGTTTTGCGGAGATGGCGAAGATTTCAGCATATTTAAAAGACTGTTCTCAAGAGACTTATGAATGGGAATGGAAAAAGTGGATAGATTATGTTCAGAACAAATATCAAACTAGGAAGTACCAAATAGCTTTTATTTGAAAATGTTATATTAAGATAGAAATATTTTAAGGTTGAGGATGAAAATTTATTTGAAAATGTTATATTAAGATAGAAATATTTTTAAGGTAATCAGGATGAAAATTTAGTTGAAAATGTTATATTAAGATAGAAATATTTTTAAGGTAATCAGGATGAAAATTTATTTGAAACTGCTATATTAAGATAGAAATATCTTCAAGGTAATCAGGATGAAAATTTATTTGAAACTGCTATATTAAGATAGAAATAGGTTAATGTAATGAAGATGAAAATTTGTAAGGGGAGGGCGGGGTTCAAGTTTTATATACAAAGGAGGGTTTTTCCTTTTATTTGACATGATTATATTGTGAGGAAGTCTGGGGGGAGGGGTGGGTTAGGGTGGGTTAGGGAGGTTGGGAAGTTCGGGGCGGGTCGAGGGGGGGGAAAAAGGGGTGAAAATGTAATTGTAAAACTTTTGCAATAAAAAAAAAAAAAAAAAAGAGTAGTGAGATCCAGGATTCAGGCTACTCTGTTAACTGGACCTCTCCTCTCCTCTCCTCTCCTCTCCTCTCCTCTCCTCTCCTCTCCTCTCCTCTCCTCTCCTCTCCTCTCCTCTCCCTCCCCTCCCCTTCTGAAAAGAAGGGTATATATATTTAAATAATAGCAATAATATATGCAAGGTATTGGTCGATAAACTAATTTGGGCTCCAGATGTAATGCATCTTAATCATTGGATTAAATGAATTCCTTGTAAGGATAATTTTCCAACTACCACTGTAATTTCTTTCTTTGAGTTCTCTTAGGCAGACTACTGATGGATTAAGAAGAGATCAAGTTCATAAACTATACATTTTTGGAGAAACTTCCATATGTAGTTTAAAAAATGAAAAAAAAAAGAACTGAAAGGTATCCCTGATATTGCAATCATCTCTGTTATTCAAAACACAAGACAAATTGAACATACTTAGTTGTATTTTGCATATTTAATATTATATCTTTCTACTAAACTTGTCTTTTTGGTGTGATGATGTCAATCCACCTGGCAGAAAAACAAGACCTGTTAGATTTGCTTGCCTTAGGATCCAGTTGGGTTTTAGAGGGAGCTGGAGTTTTCCCTGAGGATCTTATGAGCAATATGGTTGAAGTCTTGGTTGCAAGAATGGGTAAATGATAGAGGCTTTAGACAATATTTCCCTTATACAGTTTTTCCTCTTGTGCTAATCAGAGGTGGTATTCAGCCGGTTGGTACGATTTTGGGCGAACTGCTAGCAGAGACTGTCAGTGCCTGCCTGCCCACCCACCAGGATGTAATACCATCATATTTAGCCATGTTTTCTAGGCAGGGCACATGCACAGAAGGTATACGAGCAAAGTGCATGTGTGGAAGACCGGGCACATGTGCAGAAAGCATGCATGGGCATGAACCAAGCATGCGCACACGTGTGGGGCAAACCTGTGGTAAGAATATGTGGAACCCACTGCTGGTACTAATCCAATGCCTTCTCATTTCTGAGAGGCCCCAACAGATAAAACACAAAAAGAAATACTTAGAATGCCATTGGAGAAAGACAAAATAAATCTGACCAAATACAAGTAAGAATTTGTATCAGGGGTGAAATCCAGCAGGTTCTGACATGTTCTGGAGAACTGGTAGCTGAAATTTTGAGCAGTTCGGAGAACCGGCAAATACCACCTCTGGCTGGCCCCAGAGTGGGGTGGGATTGGAGATTTTGCAATATCCTTCTCCCAGGAGTGAGGACAGAATGGGGATTTTGCAGTATCCTTCTCCTGGAGTGGAGTGGGATTGGAGATTTTGCAATATCCTTCCCCTGCCATGCCCACCATGCCACGCCCACAGATCTGGTAGTAAAAAAATTGGATTTCACCACTGATTTGTATTATGGATCACATCATGGCAACAAAGAGAATGAAACAACATTATTGCTCTGCCCTTATTACATCTGCTGATAGAAACCTGGCTGTTCTGTTTAAAGTGACCTAGTCCTTACTGAGGAGGTGAAAGTCACAGTGTTATCTGTGGGGGCCACTATGAGAATAATATGATATTTAGCAGATGAAGTTGCATGGATCTGGGAAGAGTTGGACTCCAGCTGGAAAGATCCAGATGAAATACCCAAGGTACAAGCAGGATTGACTTCCAACTTCCTGCCAGCTTCCTCACTGAGTTTTCTTATGGGAATCCAGCAGGGAATATTGGAACCTTCCTTTCCCTTCCAGCATCCAGGTAAGTGACTGCTGCTGGGTGGGAAGGGGAAAGCAAGGGATTGCAAGACTGGCTGGGAAACTGTCACAGAACATTGAAAATGAAGATTGTGTGATTGCAGCAGCCCAGGCAGTTCAGCATAGACAATAGCACTGAAACAGCTACAACTTATTGTAAGTTACCCAGAGCCATTGTATCAATGAGATAGGTGGCATAGAAATATAATAAACAAGTTTCCCCAAATTTAATTCCCTTGGTTCTAAATTTTGAATACATTCTGTAAGTTAACCCATTTGAGGCACCATGTTCAAAAACTGTTTTGAACATTTTAGAATGCACCATTTCACACAGTTAAAGGTCATGATAACAAAAGTGTGTGTAGTATATAGACAGATACTGGAAATAAGCAATCATTTGTTCTTAAACATTTGTTCCATCTTGGGAAGAAAACTGAGTTTACTTCCCAAGTAAACTGAGTATGAAATTGAATGCAAACTATTAAATCAAAATTTGAATTATTCCAGGTAAATGGAATCAAACCTAGATATATACAGTATATTGGTTGTTTCTTCATCCCATCCTTCATAGAGTTTGGACCAATACAAGGATGCATTATGAGCTGCCATAGATTTTCCTCCCCAGTCACCACAAGAGACGCTTCTGGATTCTGATTGTATTGTTGCCAAGTTCACCACCACTGGAATTTATTTGCTGCCGCCTTCCCAGTAATCAAATGACATGGCTAAAGACTAAGCTTTATTGCAAGCAGATTAGTGGCCAATTAAGATGATTGATCATCTTGGACTGACAGTGTAAAACTCAGTATATAAACAGACTAAACACATTTGCCAGATTTCCTGCAATTTCCTTAGCTGATCCAATTCTAGTTTTATGTTTCTCCTTCACCTCCTAGTCTGTAGAATTTCTCCATTCTTCACATTCTTTCTCACAGATAAACCAAGTACAAATATAGAAATCTAAGAAACAATATTTCTTTCCAAAGCTGTGACCCTTTCCCTCAGCTGGATTTTGAAGCAGAAAGAGATGTGGTTCACATATTGTACCAAGCTTTAACAAATCACAGTTGTTTGAGCTCACATTTTACTTTTTATTCCAGCTTTTCCTAAGATGGTTTTGGATCTCATATACTGCTATGGTATGCCTAGGACTTAGGGAAGTTGAAGTCCAGTATGTTAACAAGGCAACCCTCATCAAATCAGATCTTCACCTAATATCCTAGAACTGGAGCCTGGGCCGGTTGTGGCCGATGCTCCACTTTGTAAACGGCATCCCCTCCTCCTCCTGAAGCCCATTACAACACAGAGCATTGGCTGCAGCTGGCCTGGGCCAGTGTCTCAGGGTGGAGAGCAAGTCGTGCGTCTCTCTAGGCAACTGATGTGTGCGCAGCACTAAGAAGCACCGGAAGAAGCTCCTGCGAGATGAGAGACAAGTACAGGGACACTTCCCTCTCGTTCGGAGTGAGTCTCCATCCCCATTGTCAGCCTTACCTTCTCAGGCTACATAAGGAGTGACTGGGAGGGGAGGGCGAGGGGCGGGGTCAGCCAGCCGACAGGGAGCCACAGCAGGGGGACGAAAGAGCTGCATGCAGCTCTGGGGCTGCAGGTTGCCGACATCCGAACTAGACCATGACTGTTACAGATCTATGCACCATTCAGATACTAGCAATTGTACTTAGCGGCTCTGTTCTCAAAGTATGCCTTAGTTATATTCCTACCTTCTGGCACTTCACCTTCTTATAACCATGTGCACAACTAGTTGTTATCCATTTTCTTACCAGCTTCTAATAGGCAGAGAAGAGAGAATCACTCTCTTTCTTCAAGAGCTACCCAACATGAAACATCAGTGTGAACTGGGTTGGAAAAATTACTAGCTTGATCATATAATTGGATGTGATGTGAAATGCGCTTGCGCTCCTGATAGCAACGTAACATGATTGATTTGCTATTTTAAAATGTTGACTGGGCTGAGTTTTCAGGATGTAAACATGGGCAGCTACAAGAAAACCTAAATGTAATCATATCCTAGAGATAATCAATAGCAATATGAGTTATTCTTCAAAGGGATGAACAAATTTACCAAAGCTTTTTTTACTCAATAGTGTTTATCTTTGAAGAAAAACATAATAATCCTCTCAATAATTTGTACATTTCAGTTGAAGTGTTTTGAACAAACTTTATTTCTAGATATAGTAAAATTCTCAGAATAGCACATAATGGGTAGTGTCTTCCACTTCTAAGTTACCAGTCTATTTTAACTTTCATTAATGAATGTTATTCAGATTTCCAAAAAGTGTCCATAATAGCCATGCAATACAATCTCAAAAATAGAAGATTATATAGCTCAGCATATGATCCAGGAAAAATATTAAATTGGTTTACACATCCAAATGCTGTTATTTGCAAATCATAGTGCAAATTTCAATGCAGCCATTATAAGAGTAGTTGTTGAAGCCAAATTAAAAAGTTGAGAAAGCTGAGAAAAGAGAGCAGGAAAAAAACACTGCTATACAATACAATACAATACAATACAATACAATACAATACAATACAATACAATACAATACAATACAATACAATACAATACAATACAATACAATACAATACTATTCTATTCTATTCTATTCTATTCTATTCTATTCTATTCTATTCTATTCTATTCTATTCTTTATTGGTCACGTATGTTGTCTGGGTACAAATAGTTTTGAAAAATAATAACCATGGTGTTTACAATAATGTTCATTACATTGATATTAATTCTATAATGATAGAGATAATAATCATAATATTTACTTATCTATCTTAACAAACCTCCCTTGTTTCGTTGATCCTTTTCTTATATTTCTATGTTTCTAACTTCTGTTTTTGTTAGCTAACCATTGATAAAATAAATCCCATGTCAAAGAGTATTCAGTTTGTTCCTTTTCTTTAATTATATGTCTTAATTTATTCATTTCTGCACATTCTAATATTTTTTAATCACATTTTCATCTGTAGGGATCTTTTCACTTTTCCATTGTTATGCAAATACAATTCTGGCTGGAGTCAATACATGTAAGATCAAATATGTATTCTCCTTAATATAATTATCCAGTAAAATACCCAACAAAAATATTTCTGGCTTTAAATCAATTTGTTGCTTTATCATTTTTTCCAACCATGTAAGAATTTTTGTCCAATTTTTTTTTTTTTTTGCACCAAGATACCTTAATGAGCATCTCACTTGTGTTCGATTGAATTTATCTTTTGTCAACTTCCACCAGCAATCTAGATACCTCTTTTCCTGTTTCATGTCCCTCAGCTTCTCTGTGAAGCACTGGGAGCAATAGGACCCATGAAAGAGGACAGGCTGTATGGTTGGCATTCAATCCAAAGCCAAAGCCACTCTCTCATTCCAATCGGCGGCCAAGGTTTCAGTTGGACCATGCAGGAGACTCACAGCAACATCCCACAGCTCTTCCTGGAGCCCAATACAAAGTAAGTTTTAATCTATTAAATACACAAATGGAGTTTTCTGCATCTACTGTATGCATGACAAGATTTTTTGCATTTATGTGTATCTAATGGACGGGTAGAGAGAAGTCCCTCAAATTTATAAACCTTTTTTGTTTGACTATAAATCAAACAATTGTCCTTGTTTTAAAGGTATGGTATTTATCATCTCCCTCAGGCAAACCAGATCCCAATGATGCCCTTCCAATATTGGAAAAGAAGAAACCTGTTATATGACTCAGTTACATTACTTTCAGCAATACATTCTTGTCAATACCAGTAAAATCTTTTCAGCAAGAGAACATTTGTGTCAGCTCTCACTTGTAGCTTAAATTACATTTCAACCCACTTTAAGGCTATGTCGTTAAATGCCTCCTGACTTACATGGTGAGTCAGGGTCAAATGTGCTAATTACCCAGTAAATGAACTGTTCCTACCTAGTTGATGAGGCTGATGTGTTTGCTGTTCTTTATTAGCACCCAATGGCTTAACTGTAGATACTCTGGCATAATTTTTACACTTACTTGCCCTTACAGTAAATGCTCCCTGATATTGAAGACTTCTAAGGTTAATGGTCTGTTCCACAGTGGGAGCACACAATTTCTTTGACTTGGTCATATCTAGCAGTTCTCTTTAAAAGACACCACAGCACAGTTACGTTTACTGCTAGGAGACACGGACTGTAATTCTTCGGATTAAAGAATTCTAGCAGGAGTCCTTTCTCATTTCTTTTTAATGATGCATACTGTATGCAGCTCCTTGCAAGGCTCAGATGTAGTAGCTACAGTCTGCAGGTGAATTCTCATCTCTTCAGCCTCACAGCATATTCCAATTTTTTTCCCCCCATACTAGGGTAAGATCTGACTCCATTTATTTTTGCATCACTCATAATCTCTCCCGGTGTCATCAGTCGCAAAACCAAATTCATGGTTGCTAGTTTTAAGTTCTGTAAAAAAAAAAAAAAAAAAAAAAAATCCAATTAATGAGCATGCATGTCATTCCAGAAGGAATGTCACTCTAACGTAACGTTTCTTTGAGGCAGGCGTTATGTTCTGAATTTCAAAAGAATCTCTTTATTATCATATGGGGCTTACAGTCTTGGAGAAAACAAATTGGGGAAAATCTTGTGGACTTTCAAGGATTCCTTGCCCCAAACACTATAAGACCATGATTACTTTTTATTTATTTGAAGCACCCCAGCTATAGTGAATATGAAGAAAAATATTACCGTATTTTTTGGAATATAAGAATCACTCCCCCCCCCAAAAGAGGCTGAAAATTTGGGTGTGTCTTATCCTCCAAATGTAGCTTTTTCAAAGCTTATTTTCAGCCCTAACGAGGTGCTAGTGATCTTCCATGCTTTGCCTGCTCCCTCCGACTCTCAGCTGTTGTTTAGAAGCTTTCTTCCAGTGAAGTGATCCGGGCTTTGCCTGCTCCCTCTGACTCAGCTGTGCTTTAGAAGCTTTTTTTCAGGCCTAACGAGGTGCTAGCGATCTTCCGGGCTTTGCCTGCTCTCTCCAACTCTCATCTGTTCTTTAGAAGCTTTTTTTCAGTGAAGTGATCTTCCAGGCTTTGCCTGCTCCCTCCGAATCAGCTGTGCTTTAGAAGCTTTTTTTCAGGCCTAACGAGGTGCTAGCGATCTTCCGGGCTTTGCCTGCTCTCTCCAACTCTCATCTGTTCTTTAGAAGCTTTTTTTCAGTGAAGTGATCTTCCAGGCTTTGCCTGCTCCCTCCGAATCAGCTGTGCTTTAGAAGCTTTTTTTCAGCCCTAACAAGGTGCTAGCAAGTGAAGCGATCTCCGTACTTTGCCTGCTTTTCTCATTGCTTCTTTCTCCAAAGATCAGTTGTGCTTTAGCAGGGGATAAAAAGTGTGCACGCTCAAAACCAGCAAACTAATGTGCTGAAGCTGACCAGACTAATGATGCTAGCCAGATGAATACCTGGTAGGTAGATTTTTTTTCCCCTATTTTCCTCCCCAAAAACTAAGCTGTGTGTTATACTCCAAAAAATACAGGTATTTCCAGTTATGACTAATACTATTTTTGCCAAGTAAGAAAGAATCTGAAGCACACAAAGAAGTTAATTTCAACTGTCCCATTGTGAAGTCACTGTTCTGTTACAGGAAATCATCAATTTATGACCACAATTAAGCCCAACGTTTTTGTTTTGTAGCAAGGCAGTTGTTAAATGAGATATACCTGATTTTTATGACCTTTTTGCCACAAAAAGATTTGTTAACCGAAATCACTGGCTTTCTTAAGTGAATCATGCAATGGTTAAACAAATCTAGCATTGCCCATTGACTTTGCTTGTCAGAAGCCGGACTGGAAAGTTTACAAATGGGGGATGATCACATGACTTCAGGACAGTCCAACTGTCATAAATACACACCAGTTGTTAAGCATTCAAATTTTGATCATGTGACTATAGAAATGCTGCAACGGTCATAAATGTGGAAAACGGTCATAAGTCACTTTTTTCACTTCTGTTGTAACTTAATGAATGATTGTAAGTTGAGAACTACCTGTATTCACTAAAATGACATTCACTGAAAGAAGAAACAGATGTCCCAGAATACTACAGAGGAGCTTGATTATTTACACCGCCACAAATATATGTGCAAAATATTTTTGCCTACTTCTCTTTATGTGAATGTTAAAGGCTTCATATGTTGAATTTTTTTTTTAAAAAAAGATCCTATCTAAAAAGATTATCCAAAAGCTTGATTATATTGACATTTTTCCATACATTATATTATCTAAAAAAAGGATGAGGTTTTTTTAAAAAAATATATATATATTTCGTCGAAATACATATATAGCGACTTCTTTGAAACGTCGCTACTACCCTTTTAAGGATATGTTTACAATTACATGGGAAGAAACCCAAGATATTAACTGTACACACATGCGCGCGTGCGCGCGCGCGCGCGCGCACACACACACACACACACACACACACATATATATATATATATATATATATATATATATATATATATATATATATATATATATATAAAATTTTGTTTTAAAACATTTGAAGAATGAAATGGAATGGAATGACTACACAAAAGAAAATGAGAAGAAACACCGTGGATGAAAAATAAAAGGTTACTAAACAAACAGAATTTACATTTGTCATCAAATGTAAATCAAATTCATCATTTCATTGATTAAAAGGTAAAGTTTTCCCTTATCCAGTTGTTTCCGACTTTAGGGATCAGTGCTCATCTCTGTTTCTTAGCCAAGGGAGATTTCTGTGGTCATGTGGTCAGCATGACTATATGCTGAGGTAAATGGAACACTGTTACCTTCCCACTGAATTGGCACCTATTTATCTACTTGCGTTCACAGGTTTTCAAACCATTAGGTGAGCAGGAGTTGGGGTAAGTAACAGGAACTCACCCAGTTGCATCTGATCTCGAACATGGGACAATGGAAAGCTGACAGCCTCAGCGTGTTTAACCACTGAGCCATCACAAACCTTTTTTTTCATTGATTAAATAATTGAATACAGCAGTATACAAAAGTAAATTTATTGTAGTGTATTGAGAAATAATTGTAAATCACTTCCTAACTCTGAACATAAATATTTATATTGATATCACCACTCTTTGTCATTATATAATTACCTAAAAGTAATTTATTAAATTTATTGTTGTTGCCCATTCCATTAGACTCTGGGCAGCTTACACTTACAAAGGCATAAACAGGCAGTGCAGACTAAAAGGACCAGAAAAACAACAGCAAACTAATTAAAAGTAATCACCCGTTGTAAATTTTTGGATTTCACCAACTAATTCTTGGTTGCTCTTTAATCTGTTTCTAAACTCTGGATGCATGATATCCTTGTACATAATTAACAATAATTGTTTCTAGAATAAAAGGCATTTAAGTTTTAAAATAAAGACAAGATTGATGGACTTGTTCATATAAATAGAAGAATAGAATATAATTTTTTATTGGCCAAGTGTGATTGGACACACAAGGAATTTGTCTTGGTGCATATGCTCTTAGTGTACATAAAAGAAAAGATACTTCATCAAGAATCATAAGGTACAACACTTAATGATAGTCATAAGGTACAAATAAGCAGTCAGGAAACTATCAATATAAATCGTAAGGATACAAACAACAAAATTATAGTCATACAGTCATAAGTGGAAGGAGATGGGTGGTGGAAACAATGAGAAGATTAATAGTAGTGCAGACCTAATAAATAGTTTGACAGTGTTGAAGGAATTATTTGTTTAGCAGAGTGATGGTGTTCGGGGGAAAACTGTTCTTGTGTCTAGTTGTTCTGGTGTGCAGTGCTCTATAGCAACGTTTTGAGGGTAGGAGTTGAAACAGTTTATGTCCAGGATGTGAGGGGTCTATAAATATTTTCTCAATCTTCTTTTTGACGCTTGCGGTATACAGGTCCTCAATGGAAGGCAGGTTGGTAGCAATTGTTGGCAGCAATTGGTAAATAGCTTAATGTTAAGTGATTTATGCCCAAACTCATTAATTTGCTTTAATTTTTTTTTTTTTTTTGATATAACACTACTTCAGCTTACTTGTTGCAAAATGAAGATATGGAAACATTAAAAAGAATTGTTATTTTTCATGAGGCTGGAATGGAGACCCTAGAAGAAAAGGACAACTCTACAAACTGAACTATTTAAAGTTCATAGGCAACTCACCGGGAAATACTTTTAAAAGCAATGAATCTGCCTTTGGATCCTGAACAGCAGAATCCTTTTGAAATTACATGGAGAAATGAACTTAGAAAATCATCTTATTGCCAGTAGATTTTAAAATTGAGATCCTGGATGCTTATAGATTAAGAGCAAGCAGCAAAATCTCTCATGGAGATTTTCTCCTATAATTCTTAAGATTGTTGAAATGCTGTACTTGGGGACATATTTTATATTTTCAGGACAAGCTACTGAATTGAAATAGCAGGAACATAAAATCTTGGTTTATCCAGATCCTCTTTTACAAATATTTTACCTAAGGAGAGAGACCACAGTTTGCTGCACAAGCTAGCAAGGAACAAGAAAGTTAAATACCTTTATTTGCTTCCAGCAAAATTCTATTTTCCCAAAGCAAGATCAAAAGATTTACAAGCCCATCTGCACTTACCTGATAAATAATATTTCTGCCTTTTTAAACAAACAAATATTTTTTCCTCTATCCCCTGTCTTCCCCTTTTAAAGGATTTTCTATAATATGACTTTAGCAATTACTTTCCTATAGTATGCCTTTATTTTGGAGTTGGAAGGGGGACAGCTGCAATTACTGCCATATAGACATTTATGTATATATTGTGTGTGTTTTTTTATTGGGTTTTCTGTCTTTTTCTTTTTTTTCTTGAGGTGGTTTTTATGTCTATTATTTTGCACCTACACTTTTGAAAGATTCCAGTGCATGGAAGCAAAATTGGACCAGCCCTTATTTAGCTAATATATCGTACAAAATTATCGTGGGACAATTTTTTAAAAAAGTGTATCAATGGAATGTTAATAAAGTCTTCTCCAAGTTAAATTCAACTGCTCACTTCATTGACAGGTCCTAGTAAGGTTCCTGACATTGAGGGAAAGTGGTTTTTTCATTACTGAATCCATGGCATGGAATACTCAAAACACTTGAAATTCTTTCATTCAACTGCAGTGCAGTGAATATTCAGAGAATATTCGGGGTAGCAAGAGCTGTGGTGGGGCAGTGGTTAGAGTGCAGTACTGCAGGCTACTTCTGCTGATCACCGGCTGCCAGCAGTTTGGCAGATCGAATCTCACCAGGTTCAAGGTTGACTCAGCCTTCCATCCTTCCAAGGTGGGTAAAATGAGGAGCCAATTTGTTGGGGGTAATATGCTGACTTTGTAAACAGCTTAGAGAGGGCTGTAAAGCACTATGAAGCAGTATATAAATCTAAGTGCTATTGCTATTGCTAGCAGAGAGGAGAAAAACAAAAGCAGACTGAATATTAGCCTAAATGAAATGTTTTTCCATAACAAAAAAAAAAAAACAAAAAAAAAACAATCATTGAATGATATAATTAGATGAGAGGAAAGAGTGAGGGAATGGCACAATCTTGAGGGACATAAACTAAGACAGGAGTTAGAAGAAAAATAAGGAAAATAATAACAAGGAAATAACAAGGAAAATAAATTGCAAGAAATGGTTGGATAGGTATATATCAATGTGTCTCACACTCCTACATTTATTAGAGCTTAACAATTTCTCCCAGTTTTTAAAATCACCCTCCTGGTTGAATGTCTATGGAGATTCTCAGTCATCCAGGTCATGGTTGTCCCAAAGGTGCTTTTTTCCCAAAAATGGACTTTCTTGGTTTTTTTTCTTTGAAAATATTTTGCTTGTCATCCAAGAAGCTTCTTCAGTTCTAATCAGAGGTGGTATTCAGCAGTTCTGACCAGTTCTGGAGAACCAGTAGTGGAAATTTTGAGTAGTTTGGAGAACTGGTAAATACCACCTCTGACTGGCCCCGCCCCCATCTATTCTCTGCCTCCTGAGTCCCAGCTGATCAGGAGGAAATGGGGATTTTACAGTAACCTTCCCCTGCCATGCCCATCAAGCCACGCCCACCAAGTCAGGCCATGCCCACCAAGTCACACCCAGAGAACCGGTAGGAAAAAAAATGGAATCCCACCACTGGTTCTAACTGACTGGTGGGGAACGAAAGGATTTATATTCTTTATAAAATTATATTCTTTATATTTTTATACTCAAAATCACACAAGGTTATAAATCCTTCCATCCTGGTCCACCATTTTAAGCTCTATACTTTGATGTTTGACAGCCCAGAAAGGACATCGAAAATACTGCATTCTCAGTATCTTAAATAAATACTAAGGGCAAAATAAAGCCACTTTAAAAGTCATGGAGCTACTTGGAGTATAAATAATGGTTTGCCTCCAGTTGAAAATGAGAGCCTTTAATGTCTTTCCTTGAGCATAAGGAAGACAAAGCTCATCGTTTTGAAGATCACTTTTTTTCCCCCATTCTGATCCTTATGTGAGAGTAGCCGATGTCCATCACTTCCAAAATAAGAAATACGGGGAGGATAATATTTTTTTAAATAGGAATTGATCGGTAAGGATGTTAGGATGAGAGGGGAGAGGAGGGGAAACGGTTTGGCTTACATTCAGTTCCTCTCCTAACTTTCCTTGCCTTCTGACAGTAAGCACAAAGGGGGGGAAGATTAGCCCAAGCACTTTAATAAAAATGTATTGGAATCAGTCAGAAGGAAGTCATTGTAATTCTGTTTGGTGCCCTTGCATGGCTGTGATTTGTTTTTTTTAAAAAAAACTGCCTAAAGGGTATATGTATAGTGGATGTGATAATGTTAAGAATGATCGCATGGCACAAAGGAACTGAGCAGAAAAGAAAGTATTTCCTTCAGGAAGAGCAAAGCAACAGCCCTTTCTTCTTGCAATGGATTGGGATTGGATTTACAGTCTTGTTTTATCCTTTGCTTAACATTCAAACAAAATGACAGGGAACCTTCCCTAATTGAAAAGGGAAGGGCCTTTATGGAGGAGAATGGCGAGCTTATACTTAGAATGATTGACTGACTTGCCCTTCCAAGTAACATTGCAATCAGTTTAGTCTTAGATACACAGGCAACCTAAACAAATTAAAATTCACAGGCGTTCTCCCTGATGCACAAGGCACTTTTCCGTGCAAATTGAATGAGCACCAGAACTTATTCTTTCAAGCTTTTGAAATGT
Source organism: Arizona elegans (assembly GCA_022577455.1). Taxonomy (NCBI): domain Eukaryota; kingdom Metazoa; phylum Chordata; class Lepidosauria; order Squamata; family Colubridae; genus Arizona; species Arizona elegans. The sequence continues at coordinate 5,822,790 of JAKOOJ010000006.1, forward strand.
CTGGCTGAGAAATAAATAGCCTGCTTGGGGTTCAAGGGATCTTGGGGCGTTGTTTGATGATTTATTTCAATGTATTAGGTGCTCAATATTAGACCTATAACTGGAGATCAGGGTGCCAAGATCACTCTTTACTGGCTTGTAAAATGTGAACGCTCTCAAGGAACAATCAGAGAAAACGTAATTTTCCACTTAACTGTTTCATTGTAAAGGTTATTTGTAATGTTAAGATGAAATAAGCATTAGGTTCTTAAAGTACAGCTGCTTATTAGATGTCTCAACAAAATGAATTAAAATGATATGGTTAAATTCACATGTACGTTCAAAAATATGGTCTCAGGGTCATAAGTCAAGCACTACCTGTGCCCTTTTCTCTCTTATTTATATACACAAATATTGCCTAAATTTACCTGTAGATGATTGACTTCCTTAAACAGAATAATACAGTCTGTAAGAGTGAGGTTATGAATTTATCCATGCTCCACATTTTATCTCAAAGCTCAGAGAACCCTAGATTAAACTATATACTGAATGAAATCAGAACTAATGCTAGATTTCATGAGATATTTTTTTTTATTGAAAAAGTTTTCAAATACAAGTTTTTCCCCCTTTCCCCCCCTCTTCCCTAACCCCCCCTCACCACCCATCCCCCCCTGTGACTTCTTCACAACAATAGGCTATTTCATAACTAATTACATACATAATATCTTTCCTTTCCCTTACTCCCTCCTCAGAATACTGACCCTTAGCATATTATTCTTATAACTCCCATTTTTACAATAATCTGCCCTTTTTCTCCTCCCCTAAACTTATAATGTATTATTACAATTTAACATTTAATCTTTTATATATATTAATATAACAATTTAAAGCGGCCTTCTCCCTACATCCACATTTAACATTTATTCAGTTCTATCCAATTCCTCCACTCCCCTAAATATATGACTTAAAGATCCTTTTTCTTAGACTAATCAATCAGTAAACTAACCTATTTCAACCCTTCAATTCCTACAAAATCATGCAATACAATTCTAAATATAATCCACTGCCCACTTTACTAAGATATACACATATCTATATATGCATTCCATTTTATAAAAAGAAAAAAGACAATAACTTTAAATTTATAATCCATATAATATCTTCTTTGGTGTCTTTCCGCTGGATTATTAAATCCATCACCCATAATAGGGTAAAATAACATGCTGGTGCAACAGTTTGTTCAAAATCTTCAATCATCTTCTGCCCCCATCAGTAGTAAATATCCTCGTATATATATAAAAGTAAAAATAACCACCCGAGTGACATTATAATTATATCCATATAGTTATAGTTGTGGTATTCATCAGGATTGTTGATTCCGATCATCCTAATGAGTAACATCCAGATCTTCTGCATGCCCCAGCGTGACTCTCTTGCCTTATAACTCAAAATAATTATAATATATTTACCAGTAAAAGAAATCCAGAGTAGATGATTCAGATCCAACAAGGTAAGGCTCTTTTCACATCCCAATATCACGGCATGACAGAGATCTGCCACAATCCTCAGGATAGTATTAAACAGTTGTTCGCCTCCACTATCTTTTCAGATATTCATTCATTTTTTAAAGTCTCTGGCTTCACTGTTGCTTGGTTTAGAAACTGCTGTTTCTGTGAGATCTGTTTCTTTTCTTTTTCTTTTGCGGGTTGAATTTCCATCCTTGTTTCGTGCCTACCAATTGTGTGTCGGCTGGTCGATTTTCATTCTGCTTTATGAGTTGATCTTGTTGGGTTAGTTTTGTCATCTCATCTTTCTTCTCCATCACTTGTATATCAACTGGTTGATTTGCACACTTGTCTGTGACTTGATGGTTCATCACATTGGAGTCGGATGACACTGCTCTCTTATTTATAGACAGTCCAGCTGGGGTATCCAGGGAATCCAAAGACAATTTATCCACCACAGCCTCTGTAATTTGATATTTTCCTTTTGTTTCCAACTCCTTTTGCTTATCCTGTATTATGCCTAGAGATGTTAAGTTCATTTTTAAAAATTTTTGATAAAATTCTTCCGCTTTTTCAACAGTGTTCAGTTGATATCTTACTCCTTGATATCTCAATATTAAACCAACTGGGGCATCCCACCTAAATAGGATATTTCTTTTTTTTAACTCAGTCACTAGAAAGCCAAATTTCTTCCTCTCCATTAGCATCTTAGTCGGGAGCTCCTTAAAAATCCAAATCTTTCTTCCATGAAATTGCAAAGTAGAATTAAAAGAGTTCTGCACAATATTATTCCTAATTTCTTTATCTGTAAAATAGATCACCACATCTCTAGGCAATTGCCTTTGCTTTGCCAACCAGGAGTTTATTCTGTAAATTCTATCAATCCTGCAAAACACTTCATCAGGTTGAACCTTTAAAATCCCAGCCAGAATTTCAGAGGATATTTTTCTTAAGTCATCTCTATTATTTTCCTGCAGACCTCTCAGTCTAATTGCGTATTCTGTAAAATTATATTGAATCATTAAAACTTCTCTTTCAATCCTCTGTTGCACATTTTCTCCATTACCAGTCTTTTGGTCAACCTCCATTTTAGGTTTGTCTTTTGAACTGTTATCCTGAATGTTTACCAAATCCTTTTTAATTTTTTGAATCTTGTCATCCAAATTCTCCTCAGTTTCCTTCATTTTAGACTCTAATAATTTAGTCTTTGCATCCACCCGGATCAGAAAGTCTGATAAACCATTAGCTGTATTTAAAATCTTTCGATTCAAAAAGTCAAACTTTGATTTCACCAATTCACCAATTTCATTAATTTCCTGCTTAAATTTTTCGAGTTGCTGGTTCACAATCTCATCCCTTCTTACAATCTCTTCAAGAAGAAATTCTATTATATTAAAATCAGGTTTCTGACACTGGAGAGTTACAATTTGTTGGTGTAATTTATTAATGGGGGAAGTTCCCCCCCCGTTTGTCTAGCTGTGTGAATCCCGATGCCATTTCCCACACAGACAAGATTTAGTAAAAAAGAGAGAAAAAATAGAAAACGGAAGGACTTTCCCTTAAAAAAACAAGAAAAAAAACTTCTTTCCGATCAAAAACAATATCAAGTCTCCAGAGAAAAAAAAGAGAAGAAGACACAGGAGCGAAGTTTTGTCTACAAATGTAGCCAGTGATATTTATTCCGCTACATTGTAGTAATAAAAAACGGAAGGACTTTCCCTTTCAGCCTCTTCTCCAGCCGCGGCAGACGCCATTTTAAAAGGCTCTTTTTCCCCCTTTCCTCTCCTCTTTTCTCTAAAGTAATTTTTTAAAGAATAAGTAAAATACTTGCGATTCAGTATTAAAGGTCCAGCTCACATTTTCTTTGAGTATTCTGTTAAATTCACAGGCTTGCTCTTGACGCCTGGCTCTGCATTAGCAGAGGTCTCCCAAAGCCCGGAGCAGCGGCAGGGGATATGGGGCTTCTCATCCGCTCCGTCCCAAAAGTAAAAAAAAAACTTTTGGGACTCTGCAGAGAGTTCTACCCACCCCTGCCGGCTCTATCTCCGTTTCCTCATGGAAACGGAGTTTTTTCGAGCCGCCATTCCGCTGTGAAGGCGGCTCTAACAGGCAGAGGAAGCTGACGATCCCAAAGGAACGTCTGGCGGCAGCCAGCAGCAAACCGGAAGTCTCGATTTCATGAGATTTTAATGCTTCTGAAAGCATCAAGATGGGAGCAAAGAAAGAAATGGGAAAGTATATATGAAAGGGGCACAATTGATTCAAGTAGCTAATACTAGGATCTCTTGAATCGCACTGCAATAAGGAATTAATATTGATTCTTTTTGCCAGAAAATGTCAATTGATTGTATTAACAAGCAATAATCACTTTTAAAAAATGACTAGATTTTAAAGGAAACTAGCTTTAAAACCCCGAGCTATACTTTATAGGTTCTTTACCAGGAATAACTCTATACCCGTGATGGCGAATCATGCCAGTGGTGGGTTTCAAATAATTTAACAACCGGTTCTCTGCCCTAATTATTTCTTCCAATAATCAATTCGCCAAACTGCTCAGAAAGTTAACAACTGCTTCTCCTGAAGTGGTGCGAACTGGCTGAATCCCACCCCTGATGCATGCCACAGGTGGCACACAGACCCTCTTTGTGGGCACGCCAGCCGTCACCCCAGCCCAGCTCCACCACACATGTGCACATGCCTCCCGCCAGCCAGCTGGTCTTCAGGTCTCTGCATGCATGGGGACGGGGCACATGCAAGGATGTGTGTGCATGCGCATGGATGCATGTGCATGCACAGGGGCAGGGTGCATGTGCAGGGGGGCGTTTGCATTGCATTTTGGGTGTTCAGGCCCGCTTGAGTGCATTCGCATGCAGGCACGTGCTTTGGGCATTCGGCACCAAAAAGGTTAACCATCACTGCTCTATACTGTCTGCCGTTTTAATAGAGAGAAAATAATAGGGGGGTGAAACTTATATATCTACAATGAAAGATGAAAATTTGCAAGCACCCACCTTTTAAAAACAGTTAGAAATCAAAGTATCTTAATTTCAAAAATGATTGACACATTTGCCTGAGACGATTCTTGCTTTATGCTAAGAACAGATTATTTGTATTTATAAATGTAGCGCCATTCAGTTAAAATCATGCAAATTTGAGCCACGATTGTGTTCCCCATGCCAGACACCGAGTAATGTTTTCCTAATTTCTGTTTTTGAATTTCAGGGCAAATAGTCTCTAATTCAGCCTGAATCAAGTTGGATTATTTTCCTAAAGCTGCAGTTCAATGGAAACAACTACATTGAGAAACATGTCCATTATTTATCTCTCCCAATGGTACAATGTAGTTGGAATAATTATAAAGCTCTTGCATCACTTTTAGGAACCAAAATGACATGTTAGCATTAGTATAAACTTACAAATATGACATCTACTGTTAGGACATATCATTCAATTACTTTTTCGTAACTGAAGCTGGCCTGCCAATATCTCGATTATTGTTATCTTTTGTCAGATAGACATCCTGTTAGATTACACACATACTGTACATACCTACTTTCCCATCAGGTTATTCCCCTTCAGGTTAACCAACATTATCCATTCACTATCCTTCTCTAATACCCATGTATCATTGCAAGTTAAACTTCCTACACCTTCATCCAATGATTTCTATTCTTTCCACACACCTCCTTTTTCTCTTTTTTGAAGATCTTCTCCATATGATCGTGACTTGATTTAAAGGAAGCAGGTGGGCATTGTTCAGACTCTCCTCTGACTCCATAATTCCTGAACAGGTGCAAGAAAATAATAGAGGTGCAAAATAGCAGCAGTATAGTGTTTCTTAGCAAATCTGATGGCTGACTGGGCTAACATGACATGAAGAAGAATAACATGACATGAAGAAGGGCAAAGCATCATATCTGCCTAAACAAGCAGGACAACAGATTACTGCCCAATTTCAGCTCTGTGACACTTTCTACTTTCTGCTCCAGGCTGGCTGGTTTCTATCCACCACAAGGAATTTGAGACTTACCTAAAAAGTGTACACACCTGTACTTCTCTATCAGTTATAACTGGCAGATACCTTGTGAGCATGCATTAATTCAGGGGTGTCAAACTGGATTTCTTTGAGGGCCGGATCGGCATTGCAGTTTGCTGTGGGGTGGCAGTGGGAGGGAGCGGGGAGATGGGACGGACTTTACTGGCCAAAATGGGGCACAGGGGGGCTGTGTACACCCCCTGCATTTATTTTTGCCATCCCCAGCCTTTAGCAGCACTCTGTCGGCCAAAAACAGGCCACGGAGAGGCCGCACGCAGCCTGTTTTGGCCAGCAGAGGTACCACGGGCCAGTCCTTTGATGTTTTCAGGCTGGGCCCATGGGCTGGATTTAAGCACCCCTGGATTAATTGAATAACTTTTTAGCTATTAAAAGTAATTTTATACTGAGGTAAATTTGCAGGAATTCTAGCCCTTATGAGAGGGTGTCAGATGCCAAATCAAAGATTTAAAAAAATATTTATTTTCCCATAAGGTTTATTTTTAATTCTTGGCAGAACTGGAAAAAAATTTCAGGCATAATTTTCTGTCGTAACCACCAAATTTTAGAATATTACATTCAAAGGTTTTATGTCATGATTCTACAACATCCATATGAGTCCTTTGGTTCGTGAAAAATCTGCTAGATAAATGATTAAAATTGGAGTGGTGGGGTTGAGTCACTTGATTTCACAGTTGTGCATTTGTACCATTATTGAATAAATTTATGTTTAATAATAAGCTTTATTTTCTTCATTTTGGATTCACTAGAGATTTTTTACATAATATGCCGTAGTCCTTGGAATGATGAACTACCCCTCATGTAGCACTTGGGATTCCTGCTTTATACTTTTGTTTTGGAGTTCAATCATCTGTCTATCTCTCTGTATAATTGTAATAAGCCAAGGAGAGGAAACTGTTTAAACAGTATAGTAGTCAATGAATCACAGTGGTTAATTGAATAGAAAGTGCCTTAAGTGGCTCTTTCGCCCTCCATTATGTGCTCAAGAAAAAACAGAAGAGAGAAATTAGAATTGGGATGAGAAGCAGTGGTGGGATTCAACCGGTTCATTTTGGCCGAACTGGTTGTTAAATTGCTGGCTGGCCCCGCCCCATACCGCCCCTTCCAGAAGTCTCCACGAGCCCTGTTTTGGCTCTCAGATAAGTGCAGGGAGGCCTACTAGGCCAAAAACAGGGCATTGGAAGGGGTGCGGCACGGCCCCCTAATGACCTATTTTTGCTCCCAGAGGGCTGTAGGGAGGCCCACTAGGCCCAAAATGGGGCATGGGGGTGCAGCATGCCCCCTCATGGCCCGTTTTTGCTCCCAGGGGGCTGCAGGGAGGCTGAGTGTTGCCTGTCACATCCCCTGGCCACACCCACCCAGCCGGTCATTAGGCAGAGAACTGGTTGTTAAATTATTTGAATCCCACCACTGGTGAGAAGATTCCCATCAGGCTTGAAAACTACAGTGACACTTACATAAGTTTATTTTTAAAGGGAGTACTTTACATTGGCAAGGGAGACCAAAGGTTTGATTCACTGAGACAAGGGTGATCAAATCAAATCTTGATTGCAGATATAGATCAGCATAAATTCAGGGTGAGTCTCAATGCCTCAAACATTTGAGTAGGATTTTACTCATAACCGAATACTATGCTTCTCTCTTAAAATCAAGGCACAATTTACAAGACACAATTATTTACAAATTACAGTCAGATATTTCCTCCTCCCAGTGATGCTGGAGTGGCTTACTACAGCACAGAGTTTTAGGTGGCATTCCTTCATGTTGGCCAGCCAAGACTGCTGAAGCCCCTATGCCTCTACTTTAATCTTAGCACCTCCAACACCACCAAGAAATGCCCACTGTGTAGGATGAGATTGGAGCAGGGGTGAAATGCTCCTGGTTCAGACTGGATCACCCGAACCAGTAGCAATAGCTACGGGTGGTTCGGAGAACTGGTAGCAAAATCCTTGCCCCCCTCCATGCCCAGCTGAGCCACACAATCATCAGAGGCTTTTTTAAAAAAAATTTTAAAAGCATTTTTTCTACAACCTCTTCGGCTGGAGAGGTTGTAGAAAAAATGCTTTTAAAAGCTCTGACGATCCCAACTGAGTTGCTTGATCATCAGAGGCTTTTACAACCTCAGCTGAAGAGGTGGTAGAAAAAATGTTTTAAAAGTAAAAAAAAAAAAAAAAAAGTTGGCCACGCCCACTCAGTCACATTATCCCGCCCACCAAGCCACGCCCACAGAACCGATAGTAACAAATTTTACATTTCACCACTAGATGGGAGTGTGGATAAATGGAGGGGAGATTAAATGTCATGTAGTCATAAATAGGGGCAGACTGCCAAACACCCAAATCCTATCATATGACTATTGGAGGACACTCCACAGCCATAACTTTAGGACCATTCATTCATAAGTACCATTCATTCAGTGTAGCCATAACTTCAAACAGCTGCTGAACAAAGGGTTATTGAGCAAGAACTACCTGTGCTCAATTCTGAATCATTTGCAAAACTTAGTATTTATTTTTACTTGATGCATTCATCAACGAAGTATTGATACAAAACTTTCCATAATTCCATAGCCTACTTATGTTATCACATTCTTCTTCTAAATAACTTACAAGAAACTTTCTTTCCCATGACCTTCTGAAGAACAAAAATCTGATCAGTTCATCCCCTGCTGTCGCTTAACAAATAATTGAACATTTTCATTCTTACACCCTTTAATCAGAATGCTATCAAGCACAGGCATAAAGTAACCCCCTTGTGATTTTTGCATTCATCCTCGCCACTTTCCCATTTTTACAGGGGAACAATAATAGCACTCTTCCAATTACAATCAGAGATGCAGTCTTCACATGAATGTCTACTGCACAGCTTCAGATAAACAAGAACATAATAACCTAGTCTGTTTCAATGCTGAACATATATATTTCAATACCATTTTTTTCCTAGGATATGTAGGTATTCTGATATTTTCAATTCTCAGGTGGGCTGGAGAGCTTCCTGGGAAGATCTGATTTAAGGGCTGGTTGTTACCTTGTAGGACCTAGGTTCATGCTATGAGAATTTCTTAATGCTGGGCTAAAAAGTTAACAAATACCCATAGCACAAAGTTGAATATGATTATCCAAATGTACTGTATTTTTAATTGTATTTATTATCTTCAAAGACAGCCATAGCTATCCGTTAGCAAAGGGGAGCTTTTAATGTAAAGCTTGCAAAATCATCAAATGTTGAGGAAACACCGAAGGTTACGTTAGACCAAATAGATTAGTACAAAGAAAAAGAGATACCAGGGGGAAAGATATCAACAGCACTAGTTCCTTTTTGGGGGGCGGGGACACATCAGGAAAGAAAAACAGTAAGGGGTCTTTCCCCATTGAACTCAGTGTACAGAAAGTTAGTATTTCTGATGTATTCGAATGACGCTTAAAGAAAAGATTATAAAACAAATACAGAGAAAATAAATATGCAGCTCCAAAGAAACCTATTTTTTTTAAAGAGTGACTGGAGGGGAAAAAAAGGAAATCTTTCTATCAGAAATAAAAGGCAAGACCCAGGGGATTTTGTCTGATAATAAAAAGTGCCTCAATCATGCTGGGAAGGACTAAGCCACTGGCCATGCATTTCTTTCAAGACATCAATAACCGAACAGGAGATCTTCTTGCTGCAGGAGGCACCAAGGCAGTAGATAACTTTGAAGGATTCTTTCATCAGCTTGCCAGAAAGTCTTGGGGCTCATTTTGCGATTTTAATTATTCTGTTTAGCAAGTGCAGCTTTTTAAGTGTTTTGCAGTAAACAGCAGTTATTAGGCATGAAACTATAAGATATTCATTTTCAAAACACTTCGTCTTAATTACACTGTAAACGCCGCCATTAGCAGGTTATGCAGCGGTTTATTTGGCTGCCTCACTAAAGAGCGTTGGGAATGCTTCGTAATGATCCACACATATAAATGTCCTCAGAAGCAATTACATTTATTCTACAGGAATATGATGGAATTAAGCCCCATTTCTTTCAAGGATTTTGTTGTTAGTTATGAAGTCGTGTCTGACCCATCATGACATCATGGACAATGTTCCTCCAGGCCTTCCTGTCCTCTACCATCCTCTGGAGTCCATTTAAGATCATGCCTATTGAGTTATGTAGGCCCCTTTGCCACGATAAGGCAGTAATCCATGAAGGTGTCAAGCATTTTATACATATATATTTCAAGACATTGTCATATTTTATTTTTAAGTAGAAAGCACCCAGAGAATTGGCGATTCTCAGTGTATTGCCTCAATGAACCATTTGCTGTAGAGTGACTAATGTTCCATGGACAATGCAGTTTTCCCCTATTTACAAATTAGGTAATTACAAATGCCCAAATTAGGGGTAGGCAGCTTAGTGTCCTCTTTATTAAACCTTGCCTGGAAAGCCAATGGCGATGGGGACATGGGGACCACTGTAGCCTAAAACATCAGGAGATAAATTGCTTCCATTTTAAGTGCTTAAAGATAAGTTGAAGAAGAGCTTGAAGATAAGGTAAGTGAAGTTTGACTCTTGGTGGCTTCCTAGAGGGCATCTAAGCAATGTTTTTGGCAGCAGTACAAGAGTAGTTTTTATTGTTTTCTTCTGGATCTGAATCTGGGCAGTTTTGAGCAACAGGTCAGCCAGTTGTGGCAGCTTGTTGAGATCCCTTTATAATTGGAACTATTTATTGATTTTGGCATCTCTTTCCCTCTCTTTCACATTTGCAGACATTGCATCAAATTGTTTGGGATGGGCGACACATATATAGATGCAGTGGTAAGAATCTAATTTTTTTCAACAAAAGACAATCTTTAAGATGTCATTCCAATATGAAGAAGTATGTACAGTGTGTATTGAAAAGTCACAATAATTTTTTCTGCAACCATAGGGGAGAAAAAAAAGAGAACTGTATTGAATTAAGATAAAAATGTCCCACTGAAAAAGCATTTTTCAGACCTTTAAGCATACATTTATTCAAAGAGCCCATTCCATATCCTACAGGTGCCAATTTCCTTTGGCAACTTCTCCACAGACCATTGTTAAAAAGAGCTGAAGGGCATAAAAGTATAAGATTTTCTTACAAATTCTGAAATGATGAAAGAAGTTCAAGACTAAATAGGACATTAATCTCATGAAATGGCCAGTTGCTATTCTTTATCATGTAATACAAATAATAATAATAATAATAATAATAATAATAATAATAATAATAATAACAACAACAACAACAACAACAACAACAATAACAACAACAACAACAACAACAATGAATCATGCCTTGCATCCTAAAAGTGATGTTGACCGATTATATTTACCAAGAGCAGAGGGTGGTCGAGGACTCCTACAAGTAAAGCAGACTGTGGAAGAAGAAAAATGCAGCTTGAATGATTATATCCAGAAAAGTGAAGAACCAATGATTAAGGAAGTAAATAAAGGAGGCCTTTTAAAGGCAACTAAAACAAAAGCAGAATATAAGAAAGAAGCAATTGAGCAGTGAGCTGAAAATTGGAAACACAAAGCTCTGCATGGCCAATACTTGAAAAGTATTGAAGGCAAAGCTGACCAGAAACTAACTTGGAACTGGTTAAGATCAGGAGTACTGAAAAAAGAAACAGAAAGCTTTATTTTGGCAGCTCAAGAACAAGCCCTAGCCACAAACTGTATGAAGGCAAAAATTCAACATGTTACCACCAACAGCAAATGCCGCCTCTCCAATGAGAAAGATGAGACAGTTGACCACCTGATCAGTGGGTGCAGCAAAATTTCACAAACTGACTACCTACAACGCCATGACCGTGTTGCTAAGATCATTCTCTAGAAATTGTGCCAGAAGTTTGGATTTGAGTACAGCAAAAACTACTGGGAACATCAGGTTGAGAAAGTTTTAGAGAATGAGAAACTCAAGATCTTGTGGGACTTTAGGATTCAGACTGACAGGCACTTGGTCCACAACACACCTGACATAACAATAGTTGAAAAGAAAAAAGTATGGTTCATTGACATTGCAATACCTGGTGATGCACGAATTGAAGATAAGCAGCAAGAAAAAATCACAAAGTACCGGGACTTACAAATTGAAGTTGAGCGACTGTGGAAAAAGAAATTGTGTGTTGTCCCGATTGTAATTGGAGCCCTTGGAGCAATACCCAAAGGGCTACCCCGCTATTTAGAAATTCTAAATTTGCCAGACTTGAACATTTTGACTCTACAAAAAACCACCTTACTTGGAACAGCTTACATCCTCCGACGATACCTTAACAGTTCCTAGGTCCTTGGTTAGGACTCGAGCTGCTGAGCTATTAACCAGCCTCAAAGGCTGTGAATCTCATTAAAAATTAACCAATAATAATAATAATAAACAAATGTAAAAATTTGGGAAACAACATTGCCTGAATTAAATATCATTAAACAATTACTTATGGGTCAGAGATATTTCTGACAAATGCATGAAATCTGGAGTTCAGGCAGTTCAATTGAATATATAGGTTTATTGCAAGTTCAATCTTGCATCCTGGACATAAATTGTTTCAACTCCTACCCTCAAAATGATGCTATAGAACACTGCACACCAGAACAACTAGACACAAGAACAGTTTTTTCCCCAAATGCCATCACTCTACTAAACAAATAATTCCCTCAACACTGTCAAACTATTCACTAAGTCTGCATTACTATTACTATTAATCTTCTCATTGTTCCTATCACGCATCTCCTCTCATTTATGACTGTATGACTGTAACTTGTTGCTGTATTCTTACAATTTATATCAATAGTTTCCAGTGGTGAAATTCAATTTTTTTTACTACTGGTTCTGTGAGCGTGGCTTGGTGGGTGTGGTGTAGCTTGGTGGGCATGGCAGGGAAGGATACTGCAAAATCTCCATTCCCATCCCACCCCAGGGGAAGGATACTGCAAAATCCCCATTCCCTCCCCACTCCTGGGGGAAGGATATTGCAAAATCTCCATTCCCATACCACTCTGGGGCCAGCCAGAGGTGGCATTTGCCGGTTCTCCAAACTACTCAAAATTTCCGCTACCGGTTCTCCAGAACCTGTCAGAACCTGCTGGATTTCACCCCTGATTGTAGTATGATCATCCTAGTATGATTTGATTGGTTATTTGTACCCTTTGGATATCATTACATGTTGTACCTTATGATTCTTAACCAATGTATGTTTTCTTTTTATGTATACTGAGAGCATCTGTACCAAAGACAAATTCCTTGGGTGTCCAATCACACTTGGCCAATAAAGAATTCTAATCTAATTCTAATTTAATCTAACCACTCTACAAGAAACTGAACTACTAATGGTCAAAGCAAATTGGTATTAGATAAGAGTCAATAGAATTCAAGGTGGGGTGGACTTAAATCTGTTGTGGGTACAGAAGGACTCAAGGCTGATGATGCATTTGACTCCTCCCTGAGGCTCAGCATCCCACAATTTTGGACCTTTTTTAAAAAAAATCTATCGTAACAGAACTTAATGAATTGAAAGAATAATTTTAAATGAAAAACAAAATGTCCTCAAATTAGAAGAAGAACAAATCAACAGAACCTTTTGTTTGAATAAGGTCAATAAAAATTCTGAACAGCTAACTTAAAAACATGAGCCATAACCATTATTATCTTATTATTAATAACAATTTAGGATTGGAAAAAAATCTAGAATATATGAGAGAAACTATAAGATAATTACCTCTTTTGAAAACCACTCAAAGAAATGAAATTTTGAAAGATAAAAATGTGGTTTCCAGTCAGTCATAGGTTATGCTCATTTAGTGTCTGCCTAACAATTGTAACAATCTTTACAATGGTGATGAAAAAGTAACTTTGAAATCAATGTCTGCATTTATGACATTTAAAGCATCTTTTTCTCTCTCTCTCAGTCATGTGTTCGCCATTACAGTCAGTTATTAGACATTGTCTTATGCCTGGCTGATTTTTTCTCTCACCTTTTCTCAGAGCGGAAAGATTGCTTAAATAAACTATCTCTTTTTGAGTTACTTTTCTTTCCAGTGCAGTGCACCTCTAAATGTGCTGACCACAGGTTAACAAGCTCATCTCTGTGACTTTAATTAATTGATTAGAATGCTTCATGGGCTAGCAGTGGCTGCCTGAAATTGACAAGAACCTAATCAGTTTCATACTAAAAGCTTTTGTTTGCTTCCTAAGTGTCTTGCAGCTGGCAGCATTGAGAACACTAGGCAAACAGTGTTTGCATTGCTTTTCATGTATATTCCCCATTGTGTGTCTGCTTACTCTCTTCTAGTCCCTTCCTCTTCATCTAAACATTCTTCCTTCTTGCTAATTATCCCAGTGCTACGATGAAGATTTCAAAGGATCAGGGATTGGCAAAAAAGGACTAAAACATTTACCCTTCACCTGGCTTCCTCATGAGTCAGGTTTTGGAAATCTTCCCTGCCATTTGGGTGCACCTGGCAGTTTGGGATCATAGTTTTCTGACACTTGTGATACTTCATTTAGCAACTTCTACACTTAGTGATCAAATTGCCAGTCTCAATTGCAGTCACTAAACAAGAACTAGCTATATAATCAGCTCATGTATAGTCTTACAAAGTTTTAACAATAAATGATTTAGAAAAGGAAAAGCCACCATGAAATGAAAAATCAGATGCCAGAGTGGAAAACTCCATCAGAAAATAGCATTAATTAGGTTTTAGCAATTTAGGAAATGTAAAGTAACAAAAACTAGAACAATGAATAAATAGGAACAAGTTTGAAAAAGCAATGCAATTTGAATAACAATATAATTACAGACGTTAAAGAGGAATGAAAACAAAAAATAGTTGTAGGATCCAAGGATATGTAAGTAGGATCAAACAATTCTAACAAAATACAAAATTTCAGACAAATAAACACTTTTTTCTGCAAACCCCAAGTGGAAACATAAACCAAATTAATCTCCATAAAATACGGAAGAAATACTGGAATGTTTGAAAAATATTTGGAAGAAGCAAATAAAGCACAATGAAATGACTGCATGATTAAATTATTTATCTTGGAAATAAAACCTGAATAAATGCAAAAGATTGTAGTAACAGTGAAAATGGTAAAAGAAAAAAACTAAGAAGATGAAGAATTCATGTGGACTAGAAAATGATTATCTTTATGAATATTGACTCAGATGTTATCAATTTTACATTCTTGTCTTGTGAATTATTTCAATTAAATGTTACAGAAAGTGTAGAGGCTCAGTACAGACTACACCCTTCTGATCATGAAAGACTACACAAAAACAACATCCAAATTTTTATACAATGTCTGCCTTCAAAACCCAAGCTATTAACAAACGTTTTTACCAGTAACTTCTCTATATACCTAATTTCAAATTCAATGCACCCTATAGAGCAAAATGGGAAATTCGAAAGTTCTATAGGTACCAAACATCAACTTTTGATTGATATTTGGTACCTGATATTAAAAAAAAATCCTAGAAGGCACAAAACAAATGCTTATTTGGTTGGATTGATTACTAAAAACATTTGATTTACTATCCTATAACTAGATCAAAAAAATAAGAAAATTATGAAGTTTTTTTTAAAATGCTGTAAAAATGTAAAACAACTTTGATGGCAAATACAGAAGAACTCAAAGAAATCATCAGAAGATAGCAATAGCAATAGCACTTAGACTTATATACCACTTTACAGTGCTTTACAGCCCTCTCTAAGCGGTTTACAGAGTCAGCATATTGTTGACTCATGGGTCTTCATTTTACCAACCTCAGAAGGATGGAAGGCTGAGTCAACCTTGAACCTGGTGGGATTTAAACTGCCAAACTACAGACAGCCAGCAGCCAGCAGAAGTAGCCTGCAGTACTGCACTCTAACCACTGCACCTCCGCGACTGATATGAATTCTTTAAGATTTTTTTTTCTGTCTCAACTTTTTTTTAATGTAGCCTCATTCTACTGACAATAACTTTTAACTATCTATGCAGGAATCAAAAGTTTCACATTTGGTCTACATGTCCCAAAGGTGCTTTTTCAAAAGGCAAATGGACTTTCTTTGTTTTTCCTTGCTTCTCATCCAAGAAGCTGCTTCAGTTTCGCTGAAATGTCTTCAAGGAAAAGCAAAGAAACTCCAGTTGCCTTTTCAAAAAGTGCCTTTGGGACAACCATGACTGAGAAGCTCCCTAGACATTTGTTCTACATGAATAATTTGAGACTACTTTGTAACATTGTTGACTAATAAATGATTACTTTTAGAAACAGCCAAATCTTTAGTGATGATATCAGAATGGCTTTGGAGTAGGTAACTGTACAATACTGGCAACAAAAAGACAAACATTTAATACTTGGAACCATGCATTGGCACTACATTCAACGCATTGGCCATGGAGGAAAGTTATAAGTTCAGAAGCAAGTAATATTTTGCAAGAAGAGAAAAAGTATCAAATATTTATTTTTTCCAGAGGCAACTGGAAAACTCATCCAAGAAGTTTCCTGAAGAAGCTTCTTGGATGAGAAGTGAAATGTCATCAAAGAAAAACAAGAACATCCAATTAGCATTAGCTAATCATCAGAAGATAGCAATAGCATTTATACTTATATACCACTTCATAGTGCTTCACAACCCTCTCTAAATTTACAGAATCAGCATATTGCCCCCAACAATCTGGGTCCTCATTTTACCGACCTCAGAAGGGATGGAAGACTGAGTCAACCTTGAGCATGGTGAGATTCGAACTGCAAAATTGCAAGTAGCCGGCAGTCAGCAGAAGTAGCCTGCAGTACTGCATTTTAACCAGGGGTTGGTTCTACTTACCTTTACTACCGGTTTGCAGTGGGGCCGTGCGCCACTCACACAGAAGCTTCTGCACATGCGCAGAAGTGTTTTGATGATGTCGGGGTTGGTGGGTGGAGCCTCCTGCCAGTTTTACTACCAGTTCTATAGAACCAGTGCGAACCGGGGGCAACCCACCACTGATTCTAACCACTGCGTCACTACGGCTCTCTTGAAAAAAGCACCTTTGGGACAACCATGACCTGGATGACTAAGACTCTCCATAGACATTTATCTATCAAGTATATAAGATGAATTTGAAAAAAATAATAATATCAAAGCTGAATGATGTAATATAATCAAACCCAACAATATTTGGAGTGTCCCTGTACTACATTATGCAGCAGATATTATTGGCATTGAACTAGATATTTTAGATACCAAGATCTGAAAACATATGATAACACAGTACATGGTGTGATATATGCAAAAAGTGATACAGTATTTACCAAGGAAAAATGATGGTCATGGTTTGTTGCCACCAAAGCTAACAGTGGAAGATAAAATCAGAGATCTGAGCGATTACATAAAAGCAAGCAAAAAAGATGTTAATACATGTCTGCATGGAAAACATTTTGAGTGTGGCAGAATGAAATGTGGCATACAAATTGAACTGTTATAACAGTGAATGAAAAATTGGAAAGATAAACCTCTACGGGCTCAATACCCGAAAGAAATTGAAGGCAAGATGAATAGTAGCAAAACTTGGGAACAGCCTTAGATTGGATTCATTGAGATGGAAACATAAGGCTTAATATTTGTAACCAAAAAAAATGTACTATAGTATATATGCTATAAAAATGAAAATTCAGGAACCTGGAAATCACTGTGGCTGTAGCAAAATTGCCCAATGATAAGACAATATAAGATCATGTGGCAAAAATGGTAAATTGGATTTTATGCAGAAATTTATTCATTTGATTTCCTCCTTGATTTGTTATAACCACCACAGTCTGATGTCATATGACACCAGAATAGCTCAAAAAGAACAGTAATTACCAGGTATAACAAAACTGGAATAAATTTTCCCTATAGATATTGGAGAGTTGGGAAGTACAATGATAGAATTGTTAAAACAGTGGAAAAAAATTAGAATTATTTAGCGACAAAAGAACTAGATCACAAAATGCAGCTTTGCTTAGAAACATATATCATACTGGGTTTTGTGCAATATAACGGTTTTGGATTAAAGTTCAAATAGACCCTAAATTACCAGCATTTGCTAAGTATTTTATAAAAAATCATTATGTAAAAACATATGTATATCATGCTTAAAAATTAAGTGCAGAATAGAATTAAAGGAATGTCAATTAAATAAGAATATACAAAATGCAAAGTAGACACAGAAAAAAGATGTTTCTAAGACAGTAGTGTAATTTACAAACAAGTAATCACTTTACAATTAAAAGATAAACTGGACTAAATAATATATATATATATATATATAAAATTAATTGTACCAATTAAAGTTTAGCAGCATACAACGCAAAAATTGAGCACCAGAGCCAGGCCAGTAGTCCAGATTTAAGCCCAGACTTAAAGATGAGAAAAGGCATCTTCTGTCATTCAAAAAGTAAGTGGCAGCTGAATCCAAAGGCATGGGAATAATTCCTCCTACTACAACCTACAACTACTACAACTAAAATCTACAACCTTCACTTTGCTGTCAAGGTAGGTAGAGCAATCATCACTGCCAAATAAATAGAATAATTAAGTTTTGCAAAGATGAACTAGGTAGGCAGAAATCATTGCACCAGAGTGCCTGAAACATTAAAATTATATTTTTGTAGTAGCACCTGGCCTAGTTGGTAGACCCTACTTGGATTGGGAGGCTCTCCTCACAGTCACTCATGCCCTTGTCACCTCACAGTTAGATTATTGCAACACGCTCTACATGGGGTTACCCTTGAAGAGTGTTCGGAGACTACAGTTGGTCCAGAATGCAGCTGTGCGAGCTATTGTGGGTGCACCTAGATATACCCACATTATACCAATTCTCTGCGAGCTGCACTGGCTCCCTATTGGTCTCCGGGCACAATTCAAGGTGTTGGTTATTACCTTTAAAGCTCTATATGGCTCAGGGTCAGGCTATCTTTGAGACCCCCTTCTACCGCATAGCTCCCAGTGAACAGAGACCACAGAGATGGTCTCCTCCTGGTCCCATCAGCTAAACAATGCCGGCTGGTGGGCCTGCGGGGGAGGGTGGCTGCCCCAGCTCTCTGGAACCAGTTACCTCCTGAGGTCCGGACTACCCCCACCCTACTGGCCTTCCGGAAAGCAGTGAAGACCTGGCTTTTCCGGCAGGCCTGGGGCCGTTGATCTCGCTTTTCAATCTTGCGAGATCTGGCCATGGATGGTGTGCATGTGTTTTTAATGTTTTTAAAATGTTTTTATAATGTTTTTTTTTAATATGTCACTGTTTGTATTATTTCTATTGTAAGCCGCCCGGAGTCCCTTGGGAGTTGGACGGCATAGAAATATGATTAATTAAATTAAATTGAATCAATGCAGAGCTCTGCAGTGGATAAAGATGGGGAAAAAATGAGGAAGATTCAAAACAACCCACATTGCAATATTTTAAACCCAGAAGGGTTTAAACCCAGAAGGGTTGGAAGAAGGGTGATAAAAGTGTGACCTGTCTAGTAATCTGTTGCAGGAAATAACACACGAAACAAACAAGATCTGAATTAGAGGCATTGCCACTTTTGCATCTCAAGAACTGACAAGTATGCTAGATGTTACACAGATGAAAATGACAGGCCACACAGCTGCAGGGACAATCTATTATCCACCAGAACACCCACATTCATGGGAACTGACACAGCTGTGATTTCTTGGCCCTGAAGACAGGTGGAAAAATCTGTAACAAAAGGGCAGGGCAGGGGTGAAATCCAGCAGATTCTGACAGGTTCTGGAGAACCGGCAACACAAATTTTGAGTAGTTTGGAGAACTGGCAAATACCACCTCTGGCTGGCCCCAGAGTGGGGTGGGAATGGAGATTTTGCAATATCCTTCCCCCAGGAGTGGGGTGGGAATGGGGATTTTGCAGTATCCTTCCGCTGCCACACCCACCAAGCCACGCCCACCAAGCCACACCACGCCCACCAAGCCATGCCCACCGAACCAGTAGTAAAAAATTTTGGATTTCACCACTGGGGCAGGGTGATAGTAAGAGAACTAGAAAATAGTAAAGAGAATTAGTTTCCAAGATATAATTTGATTTATATCAATGTTTAGAGAATACCTGCAGGATTCAAATGTTCAGCAATCACTGTCTCCTTCAGTGTCCATTCAGAAGTCCATTTCATAACAAAAGGAGGAATGGCAGGTCAGAATGTTTTATAAAACATTTTAAAAAAGCAAAAAATAAAAGATTGTCTTTTTTTCAGGACTACTATTAGGTTTCTTTAAAAAAAATCAAGTCAATGAATAATATATTGCAAGATGCTTTATTCCCCTTTGTTTCTTTCTTTCCATTATTAAGTGTCATCTAATTTAATAAGGTTCTGATTACACTCTGGAGCAGGTACAGGGAGAATTGATGGACGCTTTCCAGACTTGGGATGATATAAATTTCATTTTGTGAAAGATTCAGAGTACAATTTGATACTACAAAATAATTAATATTCCTCTCATTTTTATTAATCACATTCCTGTGGTATTGTATTTCAGCCTTTGAACATATTTACTTGCAGTTCACTGATTTCACTCTGTACCAGGTATATATTTAATTACATTCATATTCTGCCGTTCCTCAAAACAACTTGGCGGAAGCAGTCATGGTTCCCTTTTGTATTTTATCTTCTCAGCTCCCGGAAACTGAGAGATGCTGATTGGTCCAAAGTCACTAGGATTACTTAATGATCAAAGAGTGTTGGAAGAAATATCTTTCTGGGTTCAGTTCCAAGTGGGGAAAAAGACACTGGATTCATGGAAGTTGCTTGGAAAGAAGGTTTATTGATGAACAGGATCACATGGCTTGAGTTCCTGAGCAGGAAAAAAGGGCAGAGATGCTGAGAGTTTCTTGGTTTTTTTGTCCTCTGTTGGGCTTTGAATTCGAGCTTGTATTCTGATTGTTTGTCAGACACCCATGGGGCCATGCAGGGGCAACTCTGTAGGCTGTCCTGAGTCCCAAGCTTGCTTGAGCCTTGCTGGGTGATGTAATCTTCCCAGGTGCCATGTGGCGAGTTCTGTTGCTAGATGGGTAGAGGGCTAATCCTATCTTTATTGGATCTTGGGTGAGGGCATTTGCCTATGAATAGACCTAGCTATCTCTTTATCTCTTAAGTGTGGACATCTGCTGTGGGCTATTGAGGAGGGTGGGGGCTATTAAGAGTGAGTCTGTTTCCTGCCTAAAAACATGTTTTTCCATTTCTCATCCAGGGAAATATAATATTCTGCCTTTTTAATATTTCCTAGAATATTTTGTTTTTCTAGGAGAGGGTGGGTGCTAACTTCCTATAAGAGGAAATGTTTTCATGAAATGTAAGCATAGGATTGTGCACACAAAAATATGCTAATTTGGTGAGAACATCACTAAGAGTATTTTCTGAAAAGGCTCATACTGAAGATACAGTGAATAAGTACATTTGATAAGAATGTACAAGAATTCTGTATTCTCTGGGCCCACTGAGAATATATCTGTTGAACAAAACTCCGCATTGGTGACAGGAAGGGAATCCGGTCATTAAAATACTCTGCTAGCTCCATTCAGTTGTCCAGACTCCACTCTGCAAGGGATTATGGAGTCGTTAAATGATGATGATGATAAGAATGTGCAAGAAACCTACTGCAGAATTTGACAAAACTAAATTGTGTGATCTGCCAGATGGATTTTGTCATTGCAAAAGCATGACCAGTGAATAAGTGACAGATTCCCCTGGAAAGCTATGGGAAAAATATGCTGTAAGAAAAACAGTTCAACCAGGGAACCAGTTTCCTACAGAGGTGAAGGGGGCAGGTCTCCTTTCCTGGAGCATTCAGTAGATGATCACTACAAGTGACACTGGAGGAACTCCTAGGTCCCTTCTCACTCTGTTATTCTGATCCATTCCAATTTATTCCATGAGTAATCAGCCATATCTTACATAAGCTTACATTCAAAAAGCTTCAGAATTATTGTTTATTTATTTAGCATATGGCAGCATCAGAATATTTATGTTTTAGAGTACATAAATGTGAATCCCAGTACTGTAATAGGACATTTGAGAATGTCCCAAGCTGGGAGGTTTCAAACCAGCAGTTCCCATGGTTTGCTTACTATGGCCCATCTTCTTATTTTGGTACAACTCCTGGTAGTTAATCCTATCATCTATCCATCATCTATCTCCCATGGGAATGACTTTATCTTGTCCTCCTCTTTATCCCCGGATCAAATATCATGAAGTTTCATGGGAAATTAAGCTGCAGTAAAAAAAAGAAAGAAAGAAAGAAAGAAATAGAAGACACAGAACTTTTCTTTTGCTTTCCTTTTTACTTAACTAGTCATATATGAAAACAATCAATATTGGGGAAAAAAATCCACATAGCTCTAGTAAAAGGCAGCACTTTGAAAGCAACAAAGAAGTAATTAAGTATCTTTGAGTAGACAATAGGGTGGTTTACGGGATTATTACAGTTGAAAGCCAACTCTAATATAATGAGTCCATTAAAAAATACAGATTTCACTGAGTATTTAGAGAACAGAAATTCCAGAGATAAATACACTTCATGACCAAAAAAATTGACCGAATCACAGGGGAAAAAAAATAACTTTAGTGCAATGACATTTACCAACAACTAACCAAGTCACAGTTCCTTAACTCAGAAGTTTTTGATTCATTGTTACTTGGACTTCTTTGAAATTAAGACAGCAGTAAAACAGAACAGATTTTTGCCCATCCTAATATCTTTCAATTGCTGATTGATATTGGAAAAATAATTTTTAACTTAGCTTTAACCTACTTATGTGCTAAGCGCCATTAATATTTCAAATATTTCTTTATTTTTTTGTTAGTAGCATATTGAGTGCCATCCAGCTGGATGACTCCACTATACAGCACTATGTCATCAATCACTTTCATCAATGTAGTTTTCTTGCTAAAATGCAGGAGTGGCTTACTATTGTCTAGTCCTACACAGTACGAAATGATGCCATTGATATTTGTCATGTAAGTGATCCTCTGCCTTCTGCTCCTTCTCATATTGCTGCTGTCCAATATACCGTATTTTTCGGAATATAAGACGCACCAGACTATAAGATGCACCTTAGTTTTTGGGGAGGAAAATAAGAAAAAAGATGATTGGCAGGTGGAATACCCCCAATCAGCTGTTCCCAGAGGTGAATTTTAGCAACAAGTTCCTTGGTTGTGAGCTCTGTGCCTTGCTTGCTTTTTTTTTTTTTTTTGCTTTTTTTCCTGCCTCTGAAAGCCTCCAAAACAGAGCTTCAGAAAAAAAAGCCCCTGAAGCTCTGTTTGGGGGCTTTTTTTCTGAAGCTCTCTTTGGGGGCTTCTGTTCTGAAGCTTGTTTCTGATGCTTTTTTCAGCCTCTGAAACCTCCGTTTGAGAAGCTGGGCGGGGCTACATTTGGAGTATAAGACGCACCCAGATTTTCATCCTTTTTTGGGGGTGGGGGGAAGGTGCGTTTTATATTCTGAAAAATATGGTATGTTCCTGTTTGTTCTAGCTGACCAGCTGGAATAAGCTTTATGCTTTGGATGATCCTGTTGGGACTTCTTGTGGCCTGTCGGCCTCTGGCTCCTCCAGCAGCGAAATCAGATGAGGAGGTGGCGTGGGAGTCAGGGGCAGCATCAAGTCAACCTGGGAAGTGGGAATGGAGCTGGCAGAGAGAGAGACAGACGCGGAGCCTGGGTCGTCCAGATGGACAGTCAACAGGTTTGGAGGTGGCTGATGAGGAAGAGGAGGAACAGCTGGGTCCAGTGCCTGATGCGTGGATGCACAGAAGGCAGAGGAGAGGAGAGCAGTGGAAATCCGTGGGCCAATCCTTGGGAAGAAAGAGCCACTGCTGTTAGTGAAGCCCCACCCTAGCTTTGGGGATAAAAGGCAGGGGGCAGAGATGAATAAATGTAGCAGACAATCATTCCTCTCCCTGCCAGACAGACTTGTTAGCCTGTGGTGAAAGAGAAACTTTTTTCCTAGGGCTGCTGGTGCTCCCAATAAAGGAATCATTGCTTCAACTTCAGAGGATTTGTTGTGTTTGGGGAACCAGATCAGAACAGGATTCTTTCCCCTTGGCAAACACTCCTTTCCAGGTACCCCTTCATGATTAGGCAGCACAGCTGGTCTTATTGATTGCTATAGGATACTTAGAAGGAATAAGGGCTGCAGTTTGCTTCTTTCCTGCTGGCTGATGAATGCTGTGCAGGAAAAATGCCATTAAAGAGGACAATATAAAAAGGGAAAGGAATCCCTGAAAATTTTACTCTGCTAGTTGTTGCTGACTATAAGGGGCAGTGTTCATCTCCGTTTCAAGGCCGTTGAATCAGCACTGTCCAAAGACATTTCTATGGTCATGTGGCCATGATGTCACAGAGCATATTATCTTCCCACCAAAGTGGTACCTAGTTATTTACTTGCATTTGCATGCTTTCGAACTGCTAGGTTGGCACGAGCTGAGGAAAGTAACGGGAGCTCACCCATCACATGGCGCTCAGGTCTTGAACCTGGGCTGCCAGCTTTCCAGCAGACACTGTCTTTAAGCACTGAACCACCATGCTGCCCTAAGGAGGGCAATATAAAAAGAATATGTTCAACCTCAGCTCTTGTACAGATGAACATAAGCACCCTTTCAGCATTCTTAATTCTCTTTGGGAATAGAAAAAATTGAGACTAAGTTTTCTTAATTATTCAGCAGAAAACATTCTTCCAATACTTCCTGAGCCTTGGGGCTTGGAGCTTGCAAATAGATGTGGCAACAACATTAATGTTTTTTCCACACATACACCTTAATGTGTGTTTAGATTGGCAGCATGGCAACCAGTTTGAAACTTTGAGCGAATTCAGCCAGTTTGGACTTTTTAAAACAAGTGGGGTGGGGGGAGTTACAGAAATGTTGGTTGAACGCTAATTTTATTGGATAAATCATCCGAAGTAAATTAAAAAATCATATTATAAAATTATAAGAACAACAACAATGTGTAGGGGTTATAGACAATTTACCGTATTTTTGGGAGTATAAGATGCAGCTTAGTTTTTGGGGAGGAAAATAGGGGGAAAAATCTGCCTACCAGTTTTTCATCTGGCTAGCGTCCTTAGTCTGGTCAGTTTCAGCACATTAGTTTGCTAGTTTTGAGTGTGTGCGCAGGCTTTTTAGTCCCTGCTTGGGGATAAAAAAAACAGCCTTTAAAGCACAACTGATCTTT